>OZ022259.1:1661480-2861480 GCA_963978905.1 Trichostrongylus colubriformis
AAATGTCGCGCTTCTGTCGGGTATGGGTGCAGAAGCCTACTATAATCGGTAATGAAGCGGTCTCCTTCCGTTGGGTGCATGACTGCACCACATCACAGATACGGTGACTGCGGTCGCTATCAGGGAAGGCGAGGACAAACACGTTCACTACAGTGATCAAAGAGGAAAACGAAGACTAAAAAAGAACTAGAAAAGTCACTGTGGGTAGGGAACTATATACAAAAGGATGATCCGGAATTTTTGGGTAGTCTCGAAAGAAAATGCATAGAATTCTTTCAAAGCAAACACTCCGGATACGGAAGAGGTGCAGGAATAGTTGATCACAAAACTCCCCCCTCTCTCCCTCTTGCTGAGTTTATATCAGATTTATACCCAGTGGCTCACAATTGTTTCTTTATATCGTTCGCACCTGAACTGGCTTGATTGAATTGTATCGTGACGCATATTCAGATGCATCGGCCTGATATTCTCTCCCCTATCCACATTAAGCTGAAACAGTTCTTTTGGTGACATAATACTTACTATGACATCTTGATAACTGACTGCGAGCTATCTCTGACTTACTGCGGGTTTAATCACTGATGAAACGGCACGCAAGCCGCTGAAAAGACTATGGATATGCAATACGTCAAAACTGCTCGACCAAAGTGGGCACGATCGAGCCAGCCAAGAGGGTGCCCCTCTTTATAGCACAGATTACAATGGGACTAATTCCCGTGGTGAATGCACTCAGCACCGCAGCACCTGATGTGCTCGTCCGACTCTTGCTAGGTTCATGCAGCCGGCACCATTACCGCTTCATTACCGATTATAGTAGGCTTCTGCACCCTTGAAAGTTTTGTTGTTTGATCGTCTCGTTCTTTAATGGTTCGCCGTTTAGTTGAGCACACGATATCTGAGACGACACAGAATCATTTCGGGGAATTGGTTTGCACAGCTCCCTAAATGTCAAGAAAGACATTATTGCAGCGAACCCTCACAAAGTGATCTTCTGTAAACGTCATCATGATGGCAAAATGGGATCGGTTACAACCGCATCGCTCTCCAGAACGAATAAAAGCGACCGGCGATCGCATCGCCTCATCATCGTATCAAGTCGTCATGGTTCATCTGGTTATTCTCCTCAGCGTCGTCGGTCTCTCGCTGGTGAGCAACCCATCAAGAAATGCGTGCTCCCAGAAATGACATTTCAGGGCACAGAGCTGTGACTCCAAAAATAAAATTCAGTCTTGCTAGTGACAATGACATGCCTTGTTTAGGCCTGTGCCCCTGGCGGTCAACAACCAGGTAGCGGTCAACAAGGTGGCAGTCAGCAAGGTGGCAGTCAGCAAGGAAGTGGCGGTCAGCCAGGCGGACAAGGTGATGGTGGCTCCGATATTTCAGAGCACAGTGCTGTGACTCCAGGAATTCTATTCTCAGAGTCACAACACTGCCCTGAAAATTCGATTCCTGTTTCAGGACGAAGAAAACGAGAAGCTGATGAAGCGAAAGTTACGCTCATAACCCACCAGCGCTTCGATCTCGAGAAGACTGCCGCTTACATGAAAGTGATCAGATCACTGGTAAGCACTGGAAAATTGTTGAAATCGGTCCGGACTGGCCTAAAAACCACTGAATTGTGCTGCTTAATGCTCCACAGAATCCCAAAATGGCTCCAAACGGAAGTGTTGAGTAATGCCATGCTTCAGGTGGCACAGCATGCGGAAGAACTAGGCCTCGTTGTCGACCAAAATAAAATTCATGTGGAACCTGAGAACATCCACGGCAAATTCGCTGCGGTTTACACTATCCTTGGTGCGGAGTGTTCTCAGGTATGACTTTTACAGAACGCTATCTTCCTCGCAATAAACGACAGATCGGCACGCGTTATCGAAGCGCTTAATTCGAGCGATCAACGTCCAACAGTGGGAAATGAAAGAAGAATGTTCGTGAATGAGACAGCTTAGCTAGTCCAATCAACTATTGCGCAGATGCAGGTTACAGAAGCTGGTGCGACAAAGCTTTAGCGCTCATTTACGAAACTTCGTTATATCACAGACTGTAGAGTATGTAATCTTCGCATCGGTTTTGATGAACATCATTTTCAGATCAAATCATTCATCAGGACATCGAGAGAGTTGAAGACACTCCTTAGAAGAGTCAAACTGACTTGCGGCGGCTTGACCGAAAATGTACCCTTGTATCATCCATGAGCATGTCATTGAAATGAATCGAGCATCATCACTCGTGTTTGTGTTTACACTCCTACAATCAAACCAGTATATATGCACATATACGTATAGCCGTGACTTCTGTTCGTTTAAAAATGTGGTAAAGCTAATAGTGACAACATCTTCATTCGCTCGTTGCACGGCCCCCTCTCCTTCACGACTCGCACTTCTCCATATGAGCATCGTAGACCCCGAAAGAACCGGAAAGGCGGAAGAACGTTTGTAGAATTATGCTCAAGTTCATGAGAAATCCAGAAGGACACAGCATCTACGGTCACCGTCGTGTCGTGTAGCGTGCTTGGACTGAATTGTTCTGATTCTCAGCAAATGCAGGAGCATTCTCGACCTTCTTTGAATGATCCGCTCGAAGGCCAGATATTTTCTTCACTGGCGCCCATTCAGGCGCTCTCTTCCTGGCAGGTTTCGGGATAACACTGACGACGCTTACCCTTGGACTTCAGGGATCTGGCACGCATACGTACCCTTTAGAGCTATGTGGCTATGGGAAGGGATGAAGGGGCAGAAGGGATTCATCGACCCCGCAGCTCCCTCCCTTTCCGAGCTTGGGTACATTCCATTCCATTGCACAGCATTCTTTGTGGCTCACAATAATTTTTCCAAAATATCTCCGACCGGTGGCTTTTTTGGCCACCCCTCCACTATTCTAACTGGTGGACGGATTCGTGATGATCCCCAGGTAATTTCGAATCATGAAGATGCATCAAAAACCATAGCAAAAACCAAACGCACAAATAACAGAATAACAATAAACACATCACAAATAATGATAGTTTTAGAGCAAAACTTCCGACGCCATCCGAATGTGCGGAAGTGAGGTTGGGGGCATTTGCCAGAATACGCTATTTTAGGAAGTACTACTCACATGAAGATTTTCAGACATGCTAGTAACAGATTAAACCCGTATTAACATGGCAATATTCCAGATTACACAAGTTTAACACGTTAATGATACTGAGGTGTTCAACGATCAATAAAATGTCCCCTCTTCTTATAGGAATAGCCAGTAATCGTTTCGGATATCATGAAAAATTCCAGCTAACTGTCAACTGCATCGCCCATTAAGGTCGCTGTTGATGGCAGAAATTGACTCGAGTGTTATGTATATAGGGATGGATGCAATAGGGATGGCTAGGATATATTCGGCTATCACGAAATTTTACATAAAAACTGAAATCAACAATTTTTCGAAAAAGCTGCTCTTATATTCCCGAGGGTTCGCGAAAGCATAGCTCTAAGGATGAATTGTCATAAGAGCTATTGAATTACAAGAAAGTGGTTGAATAATTCCATCAAAAAGTGGTATAGCAATGAGGGAGTTACACTATGGACGCTATTTTTATCTAACAAGGAAAGGTATTTTACTTCCCATGGAACTTTGAAATGAGATCCGGGGGATCGACAGAGCTTCGAACGCTGATTATAAATGTGAAAACCAAAATTGCCAAATGGCATCCTGAAGCGAGTTACGAGGGGTCAGATTTTACCTGTGACGTGCCTGTGACATCTCAATGGCGAGGCGCTTCGTCATCAGCATGACTAACGCAGATCAAGTCTTGGCCTCCGTGGCTCAGTGGTAGTGCCCTGGTTCTGCAGGCGCGAGGTAAGGGGTTTGCCTCCCGCCGGTGCGGGTTTTTTTGCATTTTATGTTTCATTGTCAGTAAGTGCTTTTATTTCACTTCTAAGCGTTCCTTGTATGATATTCGCGCGTAGGGGATCGAATTACCCCTCTGTGCAAATTTCCAGCCGGATTCAGTTTTTGGCCCAACTTCGGAAAATTAGGGGTGGCCAGGGGTTAAGTGGGAGTTTTTCTATTTCCTTCCACAAAAAATCCTGCAAGCTGAACAAGATAACCTAAACATACCTATCACTCTTGCCCATCACACTAAACGCACGTGACAAGCGCCAAATAAGAGCATTTGCTGGGCAAGGGTCAACGACTACTCCTTTGTTAAATGGGTTGCCAGTCGATAGCCCATCAATTTTTTCGAGATTTGGTCAAATTCTCGAACTGGCTGAAAACTCGTCCCATAGGGTAATTTGATCCCCTGAACACGAAAATCACACTGGTTTTGCGTGAAAACGTATGGCTCGCGCGCTATGGGCTCCCAAACATACCATGAAATGATCTATTTTTCAGAAAAACCTTCATAACTTCATTCAGGTAATTGTTTGACAGATTCTGAATACAGATTTGAGATCAACATTTGGAAGCGCGTACAGTGGTATGTGTCTCATTGCAAATGGCCATTTCGACAAACCGCCCAATGGCAAAGTGCCTCGCCAATGAGATGTCACAGGCAAACTTTGTCCCCTCGTAACTCGCTTCAGGATGCCATTTGGCAATTTTGGTTTTCACAGTTATAATCAGGGTTCGAAGCTCTATCCATCCCCCCCCCCCCGGGTCTCATTTCAAAGTCCTATGGGAAGTAAAATACCTTCCCCTGTAAGCCTAGGAGGGGCGGGGAGCGGGGAGGGGTGTGCAGGGACTCCTTCCTTCATCCACTAATGCTTGGGCAAAAAATGCGGTTGAATAAGATGAACTCCTGAAAGACCCCTTAAGTTGCTTAGGTGTGCAACTTATTATATGATGCCCCCATTAACATAGCACAAAATGTTGCAGAAGTGGTTTTTCGGCTGTTTACTTGCTGTTCAGCGGAAAAACGTCGGTCGCCTGACGGGCGCATTTGGAGGGACACGAGACAGGAACTGATTGGAGAGCGTTTCTCATTCGCGCATGGCCGGCTTTCGAATTTGATTCGGCTCGTTTACGGCCGCAGATTGGATTTTTTGAGTTCTCAACTTCGACAACGCTTTTTTGTGAACAAGATCTAGCTCGAGGGTTTTTTGGTTTTTCTATTTGAAGCAACCCGTGGACTATCGAATGGATGTTCATACTTCTTTGAGAGGAGGGACGGAAGGGAGGGGGGAGGGGGGAGGGGGGGCTAGGTGGAGGCCGATTGTTCGTGGACAGATAAAATCGTAAGGTGACAATCATAAAGACGAGGAAAGGGCAAAAAGCTTTATCTATGATGGCGATCAGGCCTTATAGTGCGCCGGGCATGCCATCTCACTCCGAGATCACTATAGCGTCTTCAATTGTAAGCACAACATCACTACCCGCATGCGTTCAACGCCTGCATAATAACTTGCCGAAGACTGCAGCTTTACATCCATATTGGCCGCATTCACAACCAGGAGCACGTGCAGATTTACGAAAGAAAACACACAAAATTCTATGAACTTTGCGAAATATGCAGAAGGTTGTGGTAGGTGTGTCATTTGCCACATAGATCATTCGCCACATCTGAATGCAGCCATAGAAAAGATCCCACAAAATAATGTTTGCAATAACTTTAAATGTGATCTGGGCTCTCAAGTTGAGCCTCAGTGGAGACTCGAAGCAACCTGATGGCGCAGGTTTTCCGGCGCCACCAAGGCGGAGATGGGGCAACTGATTGAGTTCTGAACAATAACATGAATTAACTAGAAAGCTGAAAGTATTAGGCTGATGCATATGTTCCTCACCGCGACTTTTTTGGAAATATTTCGAGAGAGAACCGGCGCGAAGATCGAAGTATGCACCACTCCCATCCTCCCACGAGGACTGGGGCTGGGACTTGAAGAAGTTTTCGAGTGCCTCCCTGACCTCATCTTCCGTTTTGAACATTCTTCCCTCCAGGGAGCGCTGCAGATGGCTGAACAGTCATTAGTCAGAGGGAGCGAGGTCAGGACTGTAGGGTAGAGGGGGGGACCACTAGCCAGTCGTACTTCTCTACTCGGCACTGTAGAACGCATCGAAAACAAAAGTAGGCAGTGGCGTAGGTACATTTTGTCACGGTGGTGATTATGCAGCATTGTGGCCTTCAAACGCAGTGTGGGGGAGTGCTAGCTGTTGTAGGGACAGAGTAACATGGACGCGTTACTGACACGTGATGACATGTTGCTAACATCCACGTACACGAAATACGGAAGGATTGAGACTTGGCAGGAAACGCATGCATCAACCTAATAGTATCAGCTTACAGGATTATACACGTATTTACGGCACCTTAGTGGGATGTCAACCATGTGAAGGCATGTCAGGTCCAACATAGAACAAGTTGTTCCCTCTCATTGCCCTATTTCAATCAGACCTTCCTATCGCCTACTTAGTGACGCCTTTTGCCAATTTGGAAACATATTTGTTAACAAAGTAGCGATAGTAAATCGAATTTCCCTCAAAGGTTGAGGTGACGGGCCTTTCCTCGCCACAGGAGGAATTATATGGCACCAAATCCGGTAAAAACATTACGGACACGGAACTGACTTGCACATTTGGCCCCACAGACATTGCATAAATACCAATTTGGAAACCACTACGATTCTGTGAAGGCATAAGGGACACGGCGCATCTCGAAAAGTAAATTAGGGAATACCACTCGTTTTTGCATAATATAAACCAGAAGGCTTAATCAGGAGCTCCACTGCATGTTTTTCGCTTGCACGTTCCCTAAAGGAATCGTTCACGGGAAAATGAGTTTCTCGTATTTGCCTAATGTGGGTCGCATACAAAGTTTCACTTTTCGTGTGATACACGGAAAAATGAGCTTCCTCAATTTTCAGCTGAGTGGGCGGGCCTCCGAGCAAGTGCCCACCCCGTCGCCCGCCGCGGTTGGAGACGAATTGAAGGAACAGAAAGTCACGCAAACACTCTCATCCACCGTTCCCAACAGCGGCGGATGACAGGACTGGGCTTTTACTCGCAGGCCCTACCCACGTGGCCGAAAATATGGGGAACTGTATCTCAGCTGAATTCTCGCTTTTCGTGTGATACTTTGCATGCGGCCCTTAATAGTCGAATGCAACATAAATATATGGGTAACAAAGAGCCTTTTTTAATGGAAAATCCCTACAAGCCCTTGAATCACCTTAGAATTACGAGCATATGTTTTTATGAAATCATCCCACCCTATCACTACAGCCATGAGAAACTATACGGTCAGAACCACAAAGAAAGAAAGGATTATATAGAGACCGCAGTTTTGCACCTCTACCATATGCTTGGAGATAATTAGTGATAAGCAGACATATCAGGAGATAAGCTGTCGAAAATTGATGGTAAACAGTAGTGCTCATGAGTGAGCTCAACTATAGTCCTCCCAGTTAATAGAGCATATGTTCATGTGTCAAAATTTTAGAAATTTATAACCCGTTTTGGGAACGTCTCTCTGCACTGGAACCATGAACTGCATAACTCGATAGAAATTCTAACAATTCATAATTATTACTGAAGACAAGGCGCAATCTGGTAATGTCCAGCAGTTACCTTTTAGATTAAAACTGGGCACAAAACTCACCACATAAGTCTGGGATTTTTGGAGTTGGAAACAACGGCACGATAGAAAGGATAAATGAGAGTCCTTGCGACAGACTGCTGAAAATATTAGGTTGTAGGGAAAGTTCTTTCGTTTTTTAAAAGCGTGCTTTTTTCTCTCGAAACTGCTTTCCATCAATTTCTTCTGTACATACAGTACATGTGGTACAAGTTCACACGCATCTATAGGTATTATTGTCTTTCATCACCCGGATAACCTTTTTCGGCAAAATAAACATATCAAAGGTCAATGTCATCTTCACTAATAAAAGTTTTTCTTTGAATGGCGTTAGATAGGGAAAGGAAAATATGATAGATAGAGCAAGATTAGGGCTATAGGGTGGATGGGGCAGCACTTCCCATTCAAGCTCGAGAATTTTTTGGCGAGTCAATTTTCTGGCGATTTTTTTTCTTTCCACATATTGAAACAAAGACTCGTCAAAGAAATCTTGAGCTTGAATGGGAAGTGCTGCCCCATCCACCTTACAGCCCTGATCTTGCTCCATCGCATTATCATCTTTTCCCTTCTCTATCTAACGCCATTCAAAAAAAGCCTTCGGTATTGAAGATGACATTGACCTTTAATATGTTTGTTTTGCCGAAAAAGGTTATCCGGGAGATGAAATACAGTAATACCTACAGATGCGTTGAACTTGTACTACATGTATATGTACAGAAGAAATCGCTGGAAAGCAGTTTGGATGGAAAAAAGCTCGTTTCTAAAAAACGAAAGAGCTTTCCCTACAACCTAATACCTTATTCGTAAAAGTGTGCACAACTGGCACAGACGTGTCAACCCTATGCACTTGGGAGTGGCAACAGTGACAATATCGTGTCTTTATATGACTTACATGTCACTGCCAGTGCAACTGTGAGCTATGGGTATGTAACGTACGGTTCCTTGACACTCCAGTCGTGTAAAGACATGTGCTTCTGGAACGTCAGCCTTGTAAAGGCGTGTTGCCACCCCACATACTCAAAGGTACATAGCGCTGGTGGCTCATAAAGGAGAGGCAAGCTCTCCAATATCTGGAGAAAAGTAAGACAGAATGATGCCCCAAAGTTCGCTTCGCTAGGAATATGACGGTCGTATATTATACTTATACCATACATAAACACCATAAATATACATATCTATGTAAATACTATAGGTCATGAGTGAACAATACAGAAATCTACGAAATATACCCGATGGGAGAAGTTAGGCAATGGAAAATGAAGGTCAATGTACAAGAAGGAGCAAGAGCATATGCCTGGTGGTACCGGTAACAAAGAGTTAATAATTGATTGTTATGTTAGGCCTAACAAGGGAAGGATGGTAAGTCGAAAAGACCGCTTGAAATGGAGTTTACACCAATGATAGGGCTCGGGATGCCATTCACCAATTTGCATTCCATATCTGTTGTGCGTCTCTGGGAGCAGAGTTACAAGGGTTGAAAGATAAGCAACTCAGCGCATATTCGATAGGCAAGTGCAGCAGATGTGTGTTTCGATAGCCAAGTGCTTATGTGCTAGGATTCAAGTTCGATGGGTCACGAGTTCGGGTCCTTGATGAATGTGCCTTTTTGCATTTTCCCCAAATTACTTCCCGAACGTTACAAACAAGGAATTACATGCTCAGAGAGCTTGATCTCTCTACGAAAGAGTATTTTTTAGGTTATCATGTACATTTCCACTTATTCGTTTATTGCCTTCACAAACATGTTTTTCACAGTCAGTGTATGAATATCTAGAAGTGGACATGGTTTACACGGACTCTAGTATTCATTCATTTCAGTATTCATCCTGCTCAGTACTCAGTTCTCACAGATTTGATAGAGAATTGTGAAGTTGTAGGCTGTGACAAGCTATTCTTTTCTCGGTGTTGGCACTGCGAAAAGCTTCTTTGTTTTCATCACTTCGTTTTAGATTACCACATTTGTTGTAGAATACTATATAGGAATAAACGCAGAAGTGGAAATGTACATGATAAAACAGCGAAAATGGATTCATTTCTTCAGAAATGCTCTTTCGTAGTGAGATCAAGCTCTTGGAGCATGTAATTCCTAGTTTGTAACGTTTGGGAAGTAATTTGGGGAAAATGCAAAAAGGCACGCTCAGCAAGGACCCGAACTCGTGACCCCACGAACTTGAATCCTAGCACATAAGCATTGGCTATCGAAACACACACCTGCTGCCCTTGCCCATCGCATATGTGCTCAGTTGCTTCTCTTTCAACGCTTGTAACTCTGCTCCTAGAGACGCACAGCAAATATGGAATGCAGACTGGTGAATGGCATTCCGAGCCCTATCATTGGTAGAAACCCCATTCCAAACGGCCACTTCGACTTGCCATCCTTCCCTTGTAAGGACGGCAATTGTAGGAAATCAGGGTGAAGGTGATGCTTTCCTCGTGCAAAAAGATCATACATGAGAGGTTGTCCAGCCAGCTCAGACACCATTCCACTGCGGAGGCTTAGGCTGGCTCCGCTACCCTTCCTTTACGTGAACGCGAACATGACCAACCGAGCAAGACGGTGAAAGCACCATTGCCGTTCACCTCTCGATATCACCACTTACTACTAACCATGAGTATCGCAGATTCTCGAGATGAAATTTTGTAGCGAAGCATACCAATGAAGACAAGAATGAAAAATTGCTGAGGGGTATCTATTTGAGTTTCCAGCAAAGGTACAAGTTGCACCCTGCTCTGTCCTTATTCACACTAACAGACCGCCCTACTCCCACAGTTCATTCCGCGGAATATCGTCCAATTCTACTGATACGCCCAGACTATACGGGTATGTCTAGTGCGAAATCAGTAAATAGGCAGAAATATGTATATGACCCAGAGACCAAAAATATCAGAAATAGTCACTCGAGCCGAACCTTTAGGACCATTGCCATTTATCTCTTGATATCACCAATTATTACTAATTATCACGAGTTCCTAGGAATAAAAAGTATCTGCTATTTTCAAGTCTAGCAGTCAAGAAGTATCAGATATATTTGATTCCTAAGAATTAGTGATAATAAGTGGTAATTGTGATACCAAGAGATGAGTGACAATTGCCCTAACCGGTTCAAGTCCAGAGAGGTAAAAAAGTCATGATTCCGCGTCCCATATAAAGCAGGGCTCGGAAGTTACAAGCTTACCCAGTTCCATTGTAATTTCAAACGTAAAAAAGCCCATGTAGTTCCCTCAAAATAACACAGCATACCCAGCAGGAGGAAAATGGATAATTGGTCAGCAATTTAGAGTGCCACACTGATAGTAGCATATGAAGTGCAACTCCATCACGTGGAGGACGTGAATGGCCACGGTTGAATGGGAGGGAGGGGGAGGTAGGGACAAAAAGAAAGCCTCAAAGAGGCGGGACTGCTGTAGTTGCGGTGTATTTGCTAGCGAGTGTCCGTATTTTCCTTGCCCTCATTCCCTATTAGTACATAGTGTGCTCGACATTGCCGTCACAGGGTCTCAAGCAGGGAGAGACTGTCTGTGGCGATGAACTTGACGGGGCATTGCATCGCACCCCGCACGTGGCCCTGTGAAATCCTGATTTACCACCTCCTACCTGGAAATCAGTCTGAAGAAGTCAAAGGAGTGCAAAAGGACTAGAGAGAATGATAACGTCTGAGAAGCGCACTTTACGATTTTAGCCATACCTTTCGAAATGGCATCTTCCACCCCATATCACCCTATCACTGCTTATCAACGACAGAGACCTTCGAAAAATGATTACTCAGAAATTCACTACAAAAATCATTGCAAAAAACCTTAAAAAATCGAGAAGCAGTGTAAAAACACGAAGAATTAGAGTGGAGTAAGCGAATGAATAAATCACATATCACACTCTTGATCTATTGAATGAATTTTTCGAAAAATTCGAATAAATCCTACACATAGTGCCGTCAGTAACCTGTGAACACCGCGTGCGTCCAAGCGTTTTTCTCTTATTTTGTCTCTTTTTTGTGTTGTCCAAACCAGCTCCGAAGGATGATTTGAATATTATCATAACACTTGAAAATAGATACTTATGTCATCACCCAATAAGGACATACTAGGACTGGCGCCACAGTCTTAAACGAAGTTCTTCAAAATTACTGTTTTTGTAACATGAACCCTTTATTATCTGTATTTTAGCCCTAGTGGTGCCAACTACATATATCCCTGGGCACATGAACGTTCAGTCTAGTCTTACATGACACGTGCTCCGGCTCACTCAGCCGTACACACATCCTGGCCACTTCCTTCTTTCCGGATCTCAAACATCTCCGGACGATTTTCATAACAAGCTGTATTCATGGAAGAACAGCCGACTGGAAGCATGAAAAGGAGGCAGTTGAGTGCTTAACTTATACAGGATGCCCCACGCCTTCAAATTCCACCATGAAGTTTGATGGTTTTTGAGTGCATATTCTGCCTATATTATGACCAGTGTGGGAATCATAATAGAGGCAGAACATGCACTCAAAAACCATCAGACTTTTGCACATTTGCACCAACTGTACACGACCTCCTGGAATAGTTTGGTCACATTCAATCAACCCACAAAAATGGATGATGATGTCGTCTGGGGTGTAACTGACAGGCCATGCTGAACCGCCATGCCCTGATAATTGCTTTACATCCGCCCTTGTCCTCCTATTTAGGCCCAAAAATTCTATTAAATGAGTAAATGGATGCTTTCACGTGATGAAATTTCTGTTTGTTTGTGATATGTAGTTGTTGACGATATTCATATGACAGATAACACCACTTGTGGGAAGGAGTAGCCTGATAGAGAAAGGGCATAAAGTGGAACACCTATCCGTCTCAAACGCGGAAAAGCGTTAAAGACACAAGCATTGAAAAGCAAGTAGGAAACACCGTAGAAAACGTACACGCTCCTGCAGTGTATAGATGAGGAGCGGACAGAAGGCTGGAAGCCTCATGCGCGGCGCATTCCAAAAGAACCCATCTAAGTCATCCATTCCTCTTTCTCCCAAATACTACGTAAACAGTAAAAGGAAAAGGGCAAGTGAATCGCACAGGGCGGCTACAAAGTATGGTCCGGTAATTCTGGTAATTCATCATTCATAAAAAATAAAGAGGGTATAATTTTTGCGAAATTTTAGTATTTGCTAGGCAGCACATAAAGAAACACCCGAGAAATTGTACCGAAGGGTTGCCCGCAGCCAATGCGAGAGCTCTTAGCTGGTGGCCAAAGCTTCAATAGTGAGATTCTATGGCAGTAAAATTTTGTAAAAGGGTCGATCTACCATCTGTGATTTTTGGGCATCAGCTAACGTGCTTTAATCATACTATATTCAATGAAACTGAGACAGGAGCCTTCACGAGAGAATTTTTCAGAAGTTTTCTTTGATATTTTTGATTTTTGATAGCTGCTGATTTTTCCCGCAGCCCGTGATGCGAAAGTTGTTACAAGTTCGCTGAATTATGGACAAAAGCTTCAGTTTTGTACGAGAGGACTACAGTGTGGGTTCAAGTGCCGTCCAGGACCGAAGCTTTTGCCCATAACTCAGCATACTTACGTTGAAGTTGACGGACCATGATTTTAAAGTCACTCTCTACTACACAGCCCAGACTGATATAAAAATACACAAACAGCACGGATTAGGAACAAAAAACAGAAGCTTTGAGATATTCGGGTACACAGTCGGCGCGTACAAGTCAGTAGATGCTCATTTCGAAAATTCAAAGACCAGTGTCATTAAAAAAACTACGAGAGATTGGAGGCCTGCATTGGCCTATCTGATCTTACAGCTAGGACAAAAGGAAATCTGCACGAACTAGTGAGGTAGGAAAAAAATTGCATTCATATATTCTAGAAGCGGCAGTGGCGCACTTTCCAAGTGGACGTAAACCCCCCAGATCTCCTGGGACATTGATCCTCTCAGAGTCGGCCAATTTTATGGTCGTGTGAAAGGGCAAAAACACGGGTTTTTTCATCGAATTAATGAAGCATGTCATTCTATGGTCAGATTCGTACCCAAAGCCACCACGTATTGAATGGATCCTGAAGCTGCGTGTCCAAAGAAGGATGAGAGGTTCGTCGTCGCCTGCTGCATTTGCGTCCAAAAACAGCTCTATGGAACAGTTTTTGGCCACGCCTCTCCTGCGCTCGCGTGTCATATTTTGTATCTTTACCACGTTTTTCTCTGAGAACTCGTTCATGCTCTTATGATACCATGTGTGAAGCATATATATAGATAGTTAAGTCGCCATAAATCCCAAAGAAACTAGGCCTGCCTCACTTCCAGGAATAGCATCGAGGTTTCTTGAACAACACCTTTCAAGTACCTCAGGAGGAAGGTTCTGCAGCAGCACTGAAGTCTACGCCTTTTTAGAGCTCTCAGCACCTGGGTGATTCATCTCGACCGGACTGATTGCTACCAAAGTTAGATATTACCCACCAATTTCTGATAGGGGACAAAGTGTGATGCCCGAAAAAGGTTCTCCCTGCCCGTACAGCTGAGCCCCAGCCCGTATCATGGAATGCCAAGCGGATTTTTGCGCTCCGAGCCCAAAATACTCTCTGGGCTGAGAATTTCATTTCACGCGATCGAATGGCCGTAATCAGATAAGAGGGGGCACGCCGAGGGACGGCGCATCAATCAGTCGGTTCACGGAGCTGTTGTGGGCTGACCGCGACCCTGCTACTTGGGATTTCGCACAGGGAAATGGGACTGGAGTTGCTTGTTGTCTGTTGAGCAGTTTCACCGCAGTCAACTACTATATCTGATGGAGGCAGAGGATTTGACGAATTTCATAAAAACCGTTAACGATTAAATATTTAAGACATTTCAGAGATCTGCTGTAAGGTGGGCGACAAATGATTGGGGAGGGTTTTATTGTGAATAGGCTTCTGGCACGACCCTTCCCCAGTCAGACCTTTGAGGCCAACGCTGGAGTAACAAAATCTGTAACCATTTGTAATTAGCTATACACAGCAGAAAACAGAGGACGTTCTCTCTGGAGACTATCTTTCTGCTCCCGGTCCCCTTTGAATAGGGGAGGTCGTGAGAAGTAGCCAGTAAACCACAGAACAAATTGCGAAACAAATCAAAGCATGAAAAAGAATAGGATCAACACAGGAAAAACACTGGATATCTTGAGAGAAGTGGCTGTAAACTTGATTTGTGGCCCACAGTATGTTTCTCTCGATCACATCGGAACAAGATGTGTAACCATAAGAAATGACTGTTCAAAGGTGAGAAATTGATCAGGAAAATTATAAGAGCAGTGTGAGGTGTATTAGAGTGGCCAAAAATTCGACTCTGCGACCGTCAGACTCTGCCAGACAAGGGAGCGAACGCCTTTTTTACAAAATCCCGACTTCACAAGAAGGTCCGGGATGCACATACATGGATGCATGGCGTAGTATGTAGCTTCCATAGTGACTTACAGTACCTCAAGGCCTTAAACACCCCTAGTCTATGAAAAGACAAACGCAGCTACGAACTGAAATGTTTTCAGAGAAGAGGTGGGACTGAAAAGAGTTACAGGGCTAATGTGTGTGATGATAAACTACAAAGTGAATCATGCAAATGAAAACTAAAGGTCCAGTGTTCCCTGTAGAAGGAACTCCCCTGAACTGAGGGGTCGTTTTTTGAGCGCTACCGCCTTTTTGACCTAGCTCCGCCCCTTTTTACGTAGACCACCCCTTCGATATGAATAGGAAGAGAATATAATTTCTCGGGTGCATGACCGCTTTATTCCGTTTTTCCTCATTTTCTACTACGACTACTAATCACCACAACTTCATATTCCATGATGCTTTGATATTCAGCTTTTCATGATCTCAAGGGATTTTATGGAAAAGCAGCAGACAGAAATCTTCATGAAAAATGACCCGGTTTTTCAGTGCATATTTCATGTTTGACATACAATTAAGGGGCAAAGAAACATGACAGCTGACCAAAAAGTCTACTGCAGACTGCTTTCAGCACATAGATGGCTCATGTAATAAATATGGGAGGAGCGCCAATAAGGACAATTTCACATAGGCTTTTGCTCAATAGATTGTATGTTATCCGGACAAAAAGCTGGCTTTGTGGTGTTCTGTGCGCAACACGATGTTGCGAGACGCACCGTATTAGTTACATCCTAAAATGATTATGTCTAGAATAAGGAACCATACAAAACGGTGCGCATAACTCGCACCATCACGTCGCACACCAAACGCCGCGAAGCGATTCTTCACTGGCCGGCGCCCCCTCCCCCTAACATTCCATCCACACGCCCAATGCACTCTCATGCACTCTCTTTCTCCAAGGGTTTTTTCCAATTTTTTTAAGTGCAAAGAAACACGCACGACGAAAGACGAACGACAAAGAAACACTCACGGCGAAATTACTGCCACAAAATGATGTTCCCTGCAAACTGAAGGAGTATTCCTTGAATATGGAACGAACTGACTTAGAGTGATGCAAACTAGCACGTATGAAAACATAAAAACATCTTGATACGTGCGAAACTGCCAATCTGTAAGGGCAAGGTGATGATGGTTAACGTAAATACCAGGATAAAAAGGCAAGATGGCGAATGTTCGCGGAAGATCCCATCCCGAGAATTTCACGCATCCAAGTAAGGCCAGTTTACGGTATCCAATTATTGAATTACGATATACAGTATGCAGTAACAACTGTCATGTCAGCAGAACTCTCACACATTGCAGTCACCTCGTATAAAAGGTCAATGTGAAGGAAGGGTAGCAGCGACCATTGCTACATAATACCGTGCATTTCATTTCATTTCACCAAGTACGCTTAACCCACGGCAACATGTTGTCCTTTGTATAGAACATTTGCAGAAGGTAATACCTATAAATTTCAAACAGATGTCTCTTTATCTTCCGTTACAGTGCTAGCGTAAGGCAGTATAAGTGAATTCAATTCGGGCCTCGGAAGGAGTGGGCGACAAGACGCTCGATTCAGGTCACCGTGTGCCTTGCTGCCTCCTTTGCAAGCAGGTCGCGCGCATTGGCGTCGGTGCCGCTCCTCGCGTAGCTTGATTCATTTCGAGTGTCCTGTCTTACAATCAGGAGGAAGGAGCTCCCTCGAATTAGTGAGCGACTTTTCACGTGAATATAATGGAAATGGCTTCGCCCTTTCTGCAGCTCTCCACCCCTTGCTAGACCCATAATACAATCCACATCTTCTTCCCCTACTTCAAAAAATATCCATTGATATCTCGTGCTAAAAGAATAAAGCCATCGCATCACCTGCTGCGTGGTTTTGGGCGTAACAGGTGCAATGAAACACAATATATAATTTTGTGCCACGGTGCGCGTAGCAACCCTTTTTTGATGAAAGCCGAAAAAGACATTCGGCACTCGGTAATTGTAAACGATGAACGAGCCTGCACTATAGGAAGGGAAGGGAGCAAAATTTCAGAAATGGATGCAATAGTCAACATCGAGACGCGATTAAGGAGTGAGACAGCGTCAGTTAGAGTGGACTAAAATCAACCTGAAAACCTGATATGGACCTCGATTATCCAAATTTGTGGCGATTCGAAGCAATGGAGGACCAGATGATCGCAGAACCTGCATCTTTCACTTTTTCCTCGTATCTCAGTTGACGAATGCTTCAGTCTGTTCAATGGCTCTATGTTTTCGCAAAATAGTAAAAGCAACATCTTCAAAACAAGTGAAGAGAAAAATTTTCTATGTTCTTTAGTTGAAATTTGGCGTTGGAGCGCGAGTGCACGTCAACAGTGGCGCCTTTTTTTACCTGGAGAGTTTCTCCGAATCACTGTGTAAACAAAGCTCATGGACAACTTATAGGTGGCTGTATCAGTATGCTGAGAACTGTAGTCTTTGTACACGACTACGGAAGCTTTTAGCCCGACTCAGTACTTGCGTGGGTTTCGACGACTTTTGTTCGGCTATTTCCAGCGGCTTATCCGCGTGATAGCAGATTGTCTTGAGACTCTCTGATCCGCTATTTGCATGAATTTTGTTTCTAAAAAATCGACACATAAGAGTTCAGCCACGAGGACGAAAAACTTGAATCTATTAGAAGCTCGCTCAGGTTCTTGGAACTGTCGTCTGTAGGGTGAACTACTAATACAAGCGAACGGACTAAACTTCGTGGGCTGTGTATCATTAGAACAGAGATTATACCGCAGTATGCGTTCTGCCAGTCGATAGACCCTATTCTGAATTTTTTTTTTGCTGAATGCTGCCTCTTTCACTCAGGATCACTCGCGGTCGCTTTTTATCCGCGGTTCGGTCCAGCTGCTTGTTCTTGCCTGTACATATTCATAGCCATCTGTAATGAGCGGCAGTGCGGCAGAAACATGATTTTGCATGGTTAGAATAAAATCTAACAATCGAGCATGCGACGCGATGCGTGTGAGCTAAGGGCGCCACATTCATTTGGGTCCTAGGGCGATTGACGTGTGTGTGTGCCTTATTCTAGGTGTACGACGCAGCAATCTCCTTGAAGAACCAACTAATTACGACGCTCCCAGCTCGCACACACACGTCGTACGCCGCGTTGCGAAATTTTGTCCTAAAGATACACACCTACCTTTCTGACGCACTGTACCCGTCATGAAACAATGAGATGCGACGGCGATAGCGACCTTCGGTGACAGCGGCAACATCCAGCAACAAGAAGCTTGATCAAAGCTCATCAACCAGCAGAAAGCAATGGAACAACATAAGCGATCTCGCGCGCCATCTTTTTTCTTTCGTCATCTCTCGCCAAAAGAGTAACATTGAGAAGGCGCGTGGACAACAGCAAAGAATCAGCAAAGGACAGGAAGAAATTCGGTGAATGTGATAATTAGCGACATTACGCGATATCAAGCGAAGTGACACGTCGGGGGTGCGGTCGGATGGCGGCCTATCGCTGTGACATTGTTTCTGAGGTGCTAGGACTGTAATAGAGGCCTTCACGCTGCCCTGACATACCTTCTGTGTCAACTGACTCGTTTGAATCACCCAGTGAATCACCCGTTTCAATCACGTAATCGCCTAGGTTAGAGCGCGCTAGAGCCGATATATTCTTACGTTATCACATAACCCTACAAATAGGGATACTTTTTCGACTCGAAATGGAAATAGTAGGCAAGGGCGATAGAACGACTCCGACCAAGGAATTGAAGGCGATATAAAGCAAGCAGACGTGGTGAAGGTAACATTCAGCATGTTGCATGTTATACTCGGTGAAAAAGCCTGTCCTTCGCACCTAGCATCCCGAGCGCTCAACACCAGCCATAGATAATGGAAGAAGGCCATTTATGTAGTACTGAACCACATAAGACTCACCATCAACTGTTCGATTTGTAGAACATTAGACGTGATACGGCTGGGGAGTCGTCTCATAACAAAAGAAATTTCTGGGCCCAGCCAAATTACAAACTGCGGCACAGTGAGAAGTCACAAAATTCCCAGTGAATTGCTCCGCCCCTTCCCACGCGGAGGGAGGTGGCACAACATCTCCCGGTGTGCTTCCACAGTGACAATCCTGGAAGTTTCCACCTTCTGGCGAATGTGTGAACAGAATTATTTTCATTTACACAGCCAAACAACCACTATAGAATCTATTTACATAAACGATATTGAAAGCTACAAGAAGTCTTATGACAAGTTCAAAAGGCAAAATCACATGAGTCCTTGAAAAAAAAAAACATGAAAAGAGTAGCATGATCGGGAATACCAGTATACATAAAAACAGTAGTAACAGATTAGCGTAATACACATTGTTGAAACTCCAAGTAGGTAAGGAAATAGCCGCGCCATAGTTCCCTTGGATCAATCAAGACTATCTGAGCCGGCACAGTTGCAATTGATGAGAAGGTCAAATTCAAGGATCACGTTTCTACACAATGCCACGTTGACATACTTATTCGGTTTTATAAAACTGAATAATGGCTGCAAGGCATCAAATCCGGTTTTCAACAGCATGGGGACATGTCGAGCGTGCTCATTCACAAAACGCGTCATCTGTCTCGAATACAATGAGGAACCAGCTGCCACTTTTTAAAACAGCCGTGGCCAGAACCAAACCCAAAATTTTAAAAAACGCGCGTTGCTTGCTGAGTGTTGTAGATTGATTCACAATCATAATATCTCATTCTTATTAACTAGCAGCTAGAATTGAATGATAACGTGTTAGTTCAAGTTGTTTTTAGATAGGTACCTATTGAAAAGATACCGCAGGCATGACCTCGCGGTATCATAAGTGTGCAATCAACTATGTATCCTAAGTATTTGCCCCTGGCACCGTGCACTCTTTCATCCCCTAACAGGAGTGTCTCCACTGGACCTTTTTCGGTCCAGGATTGAGCCCATATCTATGCACCGCCCACATTTGTCTGTATATAAACCCCTATTGCGATGTATTATGATCGGTTATAGTACAAAAGGTACGTCGTAATAAACATACTACACGCGCCTGTAAAACCTTTGGGCGCGTTGCTTGCTGACTCGGTGGCAGGGCTGCACCATGCGAGCAACCTTAGCCCCGTCTAATTCAACACCTCTAGACACCACGAGTTGGTCAAACAAACTATCTTCGCTGAAATTGTGGTCATTTCAAAGGGTTTAATTAGCAACATGACATCCCTTTTTGGTACTTAGCGATTTAACGCAATTTCGCCAAATTGGTGCAACAACTTTTCCCCACCAAATTCGTTTGAAACTATCATACAAGGGTGACTCGGAAATGGTGCTACTGTAGACGAGGGGGGGGGGGGGGGAAAGAGGGGATTCGGGAACGGATGCAAGTGTGTATACTCACAAGTTCCCCAGACTATCGGCGATGCGTAGTGGGTGCGATATTCGGCATCTTCACGCTAACCTATGTGGGTTGAGGCACCGTTTTAACTCGAATCGATAGACCCACTAGCTTCGACTGCTCTCCACCGCGCTTAAAATTAAGATAGCAGGTGCCCATTCACCAGGTTAAAAAGCATTAGTCCGTCGTCTTTTTCCTGGAAATATTGCGTTATGACACTTCCATTGAGGAAAGGTTCAAAGATTTTCCGATCACTGTTGAATGACAGCGATTGAAACTTTGCTCCTATTTCTCTGGCCACGATTCCAAGGCTCCAGACATCATCGAGCTGAAATACAAAGCATCAATCTCAAAAGAAGGGTAGTGTGCACCCAATGCACGCCACAGCTTTCATACTCTGCGATGCCGCCGCCGTGTGATTCAGCGACAACTGTTACGATGCGCTCTACTAGTAACGTGACTCGGCCGCGTTTCATCTCTGGGAGTCTTGGAATGATGTCAGAGATGTCTAAATGTGCAACTTTTTATGTGATGCGTCCCCCCCCCCACACACACAGCGATAGCACCGCATCTTATAAAATAGTGCGCACCTAAGCATCTCCGAGGGATTTTTGAGGGGTCAAACTGCATACTCGAGCGTATATTTTTGCCTCAGCCTTAGCAGAAGGCAGAATAAGTTTCTTTCCGCTTCTATGCTGAGGCAGAAATACAATTCACAGTGGAATGCCCCCCGCGCATTGCGATAGCACCATTATACCTTTTCCTTTCATCGTTCGATCGCCTGCATCGCTGACCTTGAACAGCTCCTTACTTCCAATCCCACTTTTCCCTTGGCTTTCTTAATAGTTCTCTGAATCTACAAGCTCCCTTGGCGATCATCTGTTGTTTTCATCGTTCCTTCTGAATTATTTGATAAAGTGAAATGGGACGCGATCGGCTCGCATGTCACAGCTGGAGCGCGCCGAGTTATTCAGCGGTCGCCGGCTTCGTTGACTATAAACGCAACCTCAGTAGGTTTTGTTCACATTGAAAACACATGCTATCATCAGTTTGAAATATAGCCACAGCATGAATTTATGCTGTTTTCTCGTAAACAATCCTTTGATACAACACTCACCCAAACATGTGGTATGGTGTTTGTAGCGTAGGCCAACTGGGCGATTGTCGACGGTGAAGCTGCGTAGACCGGACTTAGGCAGTGCTCGGGAAAAAACTTGTGTGGGTATTCTTCCTTCGATACATACCTCAATAATTCTATTTTCCGACATTTCAACTGAAAGGTTTTCAAGGGGGTCTAGGCTTCTTAGACCCCTAGTTTTAGTTTCCTTCTTAAACCCCTAGTTTGTAAAAGTCATTTACATGGAAACTAGAGATCCCTACTTTCCATGTAAATTACTTTTTTTTTACAGATTTCATTAGCCCTCCTATCGCTGCCTTCAAGTAAAAACGAATTCCTACCATCGTTCCCGCTTATCACGATACGGGGGCGGATCCTTTAGTGATCGGCAGTAGAGAATGTTACCCATTGTGTCGATTTTCGATAAATAATCAAACATTTGCTCGACATTCCATGCAAGATCATCGTCCACTTTGAGCACTGCTCGCACATTTGTGCAATTATTTCGTACATAATTCGAATACGAGTATGTCTGCAATGAATTCAATCCAACACCTGAAGGCGCCGGCTGGCTGTGCGTTCAGACTATGCGTGCCATCGTGAGCAGCAATCTCAACTGAGTTCAACAAAAACGATTAATAACACTTGTCAAACACCTTCAGCGTGAGATTGCAATAGTTGTCAATGAAGTCCGTCTGTAGTATATCGCCAAACCTTCGCCTTTCCTCTTCTACATCCATGTTGATGTTTTTATCCGCAGAGAGACCGAGTGGGAACATCACCGTGAAGTCATACTGGAAAATTTGAAGCCGACTCGAACAACATCAAAAAGCTTGATCAAGGCGAAAAGTCAGATGGGCATACTGAGCACTGGTGGAGACATAAAGTGCCTTCGTCCCTTCCTTGTTTCTTTATAAGTTGGCAGGTTCAGGTTGGGCTGCACTCTACTCGGCGACGCGATGGATCCCGAGTGCAGAATCAATCACAAATGCATCTTGTACGCAATGTCGGCGTTTAGCCAACGCAGTGTATTGATTGAGAGGCCGTGCACCGCTTCGCCGAGCATGAATGCACCCTTGAAGGGAGCTTCCACGAAAAAATGAGTTTTTTCCGTTACCCATATATTCATGCTGTATTTGCAGAATATGGGTCGCATGCAAAATTTCACGCGAATAAATGTAAATCCGGCTAAAATACAGCACCACAAAATCTCGGCCGTGTGGGCGGGGTTCCGAGCAAGTACTCACCCATTCGTGCGCCACGGTCGGAGACGCACCATAGGAACAGAAAGTCACGTAAACAGTCCCAGTCCCCAATCCCAACCGCGGCAGACAATGGGAAGGGGCTTTCACAGCGAGGTCCCCCTCACACGGCCGAGAATTCGGGGAGCTGTATCTTGACCGAATTTTTACTTTTTCGCGTGAAACTTTAGATGCGGCCCTTATTAAGCAAATACGACATAAATATATGGGTGACGAAGAAACTCATTCTTCCGTCGACGACTACTTTCAACTGGGGCGCGGCGTTGTCCAAAGTCAGTCACATGATGCGTGTGGCATACTTGCACAGGATTTGGCAGAATGATGCATGCGGTACTTCTTGTTAGCGTTTGGGGGGTGGTGAGAAGCAATATCTTTCACAACTCAGTGCCCTGACATGATAACTGAAGAGAGTGGTTTGAATGTATAAATTATACACACAGGTTGTAGTTAAGCACTGTCATCAGTGGTCTTTATCACTGGCGTTCTTGAGAATGACCACACGGATTGGCAACAGGACTTTTGTAGATTACTTGCTTGATTTTCAACAAGAGCACTGAAGATAAGTGGTTGGAATGTATAAATTATGTGAGCCAAACAACCATCTTCCTTTTGACTTCCATTGGGTCAGCTAAAGCTTCCATCTACTGCCGCCTAAGGCCTTGTTCATGCTTTGCGGAGCCGGCGACGAAGGTGGCTGCATCTCTCTGCGTTTCCGCCTGTGCCACCCTGCCTCGCAGACTGTGAACGCAGCCACGCCCTCCTGGCGCAAAGTATGAACGCGGCCTAAGGTCGCCTTGATAATCTGTGGCAGAGACGCAAAGTGTGTAAAGAATCACAGCCGGCGTCACAGCAAGCATCACAGTCGGGCACCGATGATAGCGGTAGGAACGTAGAGAGGGGACTGAATCATAGCCAGTGGCAGGCGTTCGACGGTAGCAACGCAGAGTATGAAGGCAACTTAAAGAAATCGTCCACGGAAAATGAGTTTTTGTGTTACCCATGTATTTATGTTGTATTTGCCTAATGTTGGCCTCATGCAAAATTTCACGCGAAAAAATGTGAACCTGGCTGAGATACAGCACCACAAAGTGCGGTCCCAGTGGGCGGGGCCTCCGAGTAAAAGCCTCGTACCGCGTCCGCCGTGGTCGGAGACGCATTGTAGGAACAGAAGGTTACGTAAACAGTCCTACTCTCCGTTCCCAACGGCGGCGGAAGACGGGACGAGGCTTTTGCACGGAGGCCCCGCCCACTGGGACCGCACTTTGTGGTGCTGTATCTCAGCCAGATTCACATTTTTTCGCGTGAAATTTTGCATGAGGTCAACATTAGGCAAATACAACATAAACATATGGGTAACACAAAAACTCATTTTCCGTGGACGATTCCTTTAAGGTAGTTCTGGTTGGGGGACTATGTAAGCAACACATTATTGTGAAGGTTATCCAGGTTTGTACCTAGGATTGTGACGATATCACAATAATAATAGTTATGAGGAATATTTGACAAACCACGTACTTTTTTGCCAAGTCGTCCATAGGTGTTTCGGAATGACTGCCTCACTGAAGGTTCAGATACCCTTGTGACGACTATTATAAGATACTGCTTGCTATGGCAGAAGTTACAGGGTGGAGAGAGGATCACCGAAGGCGGATCCAAAAGTCTACGTGTTCCATTCTAGAATAAAACACATTTATAAAGACCAGTTCAAGTCACCTAAAATTGTTTGCAGAAGCACTCTGCTCTTGTTGGATTATGCATAAAGAACATTCTATGATTAATCAAATGATGCTGCCTTCCGAGGTGAGGAGGAGTGCAATGCGGGTTGCGTGCCATTAGGACGGAGAATTCGTGTGGCCGCGTCCTGCTTTGTTTGTTTTTGTTTTGTTTTGTTTTTGCCGCGACAAGATGGTGCGAGATATGTAGGGGCGCCTGAGTATCCTGAAGCGATTACACCCAAAATAAGACACAGAGCACTGTCATCGCTTTAGGACCAATCCAGTACGGCGCGCATAGCTTGCACTATCGCGTCGCATGCTGGACGCCGCAACGCGGATTTTCTGTCCTAATGCTTCTCACCCGTGCAGTGCGTATCGTCAGAGTAGGATTTCGCACCGCGACGTGCTGCGCGACACGTGCGAGTTAACGCCGTAAATAGTTGGGTTTTAAAGTGATTATCCTGTCCTGTGCCCTAGTTCAAGGCAGGGACACGAAATCACCCCGGGACTCAATTACATGTGGCGATCCTATTTCGCACACATCGCGTCGCACGCCGCACTGCGAAATCCTGTCCCAATGATACACACTTTGATCTGTGAGAAGATATAAAGTGATCCACAGAAAATGCGCTCTTTTCGCAGCTTGAGCTCGAATGCAGAGTACAGCGTGGAATGGAGGGAGGAAACATCGGAAATGCGATCCCTAAATTTAACTCTTCCCGACCCCAACTCCCTTTCTCTATGAGCGCGAAATATGGAGTGGGATTGGTGTAGTAAGTAGGTATTGTTGGATGCCACTCCACTCCCGTTTGTCACGGCAAAACATGATCCTATGGTCGGCCACACGGATCTTCCCTATCAAAATACGACCGTCACCTCAACTGTGCGAAATACGACCCCATGGAGCTTTATTCGACCCACGCGTACCCTGAATAAGTGGAAAAGCAAGCTCAGGTTACTCATATCTGGTGGGAATCGTGCAACCGCCCACCGGCTAATAAGGTCGCTATGTGCACCGCTGTCCTCATCTATCTTAGCCCGTCTCCCCGTTGCTTTCCTCGTCTGCCTCTCTCGGCGGGCCTACCTTCCCCGTAGAATATTGCAGTGGTGAAGTCCCAGGTGGTTTCCACTTTTTTCTTCATCCAGTGTTAATCGAATGGGCCATTTCTTGACATATAAAGGAACTCACACTGCACGACATTTGGAATTCCGACGACAGATAATGATCCCATGATAAGTACCTTGTGCGTGAACAGTACAGAAGTAAAATCGATAACAGTACGATTAACAAAATATATATTTTGTACACGTCTCGAGCACGCATAGCCTTCGAAATTGATCTAATTTGAAAAGTGAATCTGTGGATCTGTTTAACCTGGACAGTTTCAGAGTCAATACGAACAAACAAAACGAGAAGGAAAAGGACACTTCGCCCTCAACCTTTGCGATGGTCGAAAATGCTACCTACCTCACCACCCCCCCCCCCCCTCCCTCAATCTTTTCCGCTACAGGGTGGATGGTTTGTTTGTTCTAAAGATGGTATATATGCAATGGCACTTCGAGCCCTTACCTAATCACTTAAAAAAAGAGGATTCTAACAAAATTTTCAGAAAAGGTTCACAAAAGAAAGTGCGCGTGAACTAATTCTCGAATGGACTATGTGGAACAGACGCGCTTATCGCACTTGTGAATCTACGGCAAACTATACCCCTCAACAATAACCTTGGAATAATCTCTCCACCTTGTAGCCAGACATCCATCGAAATCGATCAGTAGGTTACAGGAAGTTGCTAGTACAGTTTATGATGTCCATTTTTTATAAAAGAGCTAAGGACGCATTACATGGTGGACAGAGGGGGGCAGCCAATGCACTATGACATGACTGAAATGAACTTGGTGGGAAGTGTGCCCTGATGCCGCAATGGATGACACTAATAGCCTGATGAGACATGATTCAAGATCTGATCCCATACCATGTTTATGAAGGCACATGCGTGGGATGTGTGCTAATAGGACTGAAAATTCGCGTTGCGATGCCCGCGCACGGGGCGATGGATCGAGCTAGCGCAGTACTAGTTGGACCCTGAAGTGATAACGCCCAAAATAAGGTGTCGGACACCGCCATTGCTTCGGGACCCAACTGATGCGGCGTCTCTCGCTCGCACCCATTACGTCGTGTGCCGGGCGCCGCAACGCGAATTTTCTGCCGTAATGGCACGCACCCCACGTGCATGTGGCCCCACTGCGATGCTCTACCACGTGCCTCGTAGCGCGCATGTTCTTCCCAAAAAACGTGGAAATGATCCTTAGTGATACGGGTTTGCCATCAGCACCTCTTCGGACGTCTCTCCTCCACTGTGCCATCCCTGAGTCGAGCAGCCCTTTGGATGTCTCTACTCCACTGTGTTTTCTCTGGGTCCGCTGTAGCGACCCTTTAGGGAACTCGTTGTTATTTGAGGCATCTTCACAGCGAACGAAAATTCCGAGCAATGTAAGCATGATTTGCGCCATGAGTCTGTAATCGAAAATTAGCGATCCAAAGGCACACCTCGGAATAGTAATATTATTTTTAGGACTTTCTTACCTTACATTGTTAGGACAGTAGATCCCCAGGTAAGGCCGCGGTCATACTCACCAGGGTGGCATAGGCGCAGACGCAGGGATACGCAGCCACCCCCTGCCGTCAGTACCGCAAAGTATGACCGCGGCCTAACTATCCATGTGGCACTCTCTAATGCATTACCACGAGCTGCACACGCTTGAACCCAAAATAGCCGTTCCTAAGTGATCAGCGGCTGGGAGTGATTAGCTTGGATTTGAGGGCACCGTGCACATAGGGATGCAACCTGGCTAGTTATCCAAAGTTTCAAGAAGATAAGCTGACAAAATTGATTCTCGTGAAATTTGTCTTTAACTGTATCCGCAAAAATGGCACAATACATGTCGCGAACGCAATCAGTCGAGTCTTACTATTCGGGTAACGGGAGAAAACAAGGCGCTATCCACATTTCCTCAGCTTTTTGTTTCTAAACTTTCAGCTCACATACTTTTGTGAGGTTTATTTCCGTCCCACGAGTATCTAGAAAAAAATGACACAATATGAAGATAAAATCTGCTCGGTGTACATATTAGACTCTGCGGAATACGTCTGACGCGATCAACTGTCAGCGGCCCCACGTTGCTTTGGCCGCGCTCATACACTGCGCACCGACGCCGACACCGGCATTACTCTGGTGACCCGTATGCATGATGACGCGGCGATGCCCACGAATTGGAACTCGAATCTCGGCCTCTGTTGTGAGGGCGTCACTCCTCAGATGAAAATGTCTGGTGGTTCATTTTTTTTCATTACATTACACTTCAGACCACAATCATATTTCATTGTCTCTTCACAACCGTTCGTTACACACAACATGCCTGAGCTCCTAAGAACAAATGATTGACTCTTTGGCCTTGACTTGAGCGCTGGTTCTTCCTTCCTGATGGCGGCCTGCATGGTGATTCCGTCAGTCCGGAACAGCCTGTGGTCGAGACCGAAGGGTCATAAAAGGACCGGCCGATGTCAGTCGGCTCGGAGTCGTCACGTAGAGTGTTTGTCCTCCTATTACACGCTCGATGCTGCTGCGAGGCGGTAAACAGAAAAAAATTGAGGAGGACATCATGATGGAGTGTTCAGGACAGTATCGCCATATCGAATTCTCGTTCGCAGCGCCGCATCGGCGATGCCACCAGCACGAGTTGCCGCAGCCGGTGCAAAGGACTCCTACAGCCTAAGTCCATACCGCTCAGGACGCAAACTTTGGTATTGTGGGAGTCGTCCAAGAGTTAATAATAAAATACTTGGAACAGGGTAGAATGTGCTGCAATGAGGAGGTCACCTTGTAAAACGCTTCACACATAAACGTCCATCAGGAGTCCAATAAACACTGAAGCACATACAGTAGCGCTCAAAAGTCTTCGGTTTTTTGTCATAACTTTTTTTCTACTTGACCAAATTTGACAAAATTTTAATATGTGGTGCCTGAAACTATTGTCAACATTTCCTTCTACTTGAGCGCCGCTTGCCACTTTTCATGATTTTTTACAAGAATTTACTACAAGACCACCCAAAAAAAAGTAAGAGGCTTGTTCAAGAAAAACGGCTTTCTATACAAAAACAAAAAGAGCAAGCCTCGGAGAACATTAATATTTTGTAGAAAGACCACGACTTTTGATGACAGCGGCACAGCGGGACGGCATAGCGATGGCATGCCAAAATTAAAAAATTTCATATAACCACGTAACCTACACCGTTGCGCGCCAAAATAGTATATTGAGTATGCAGTGTCTCCAAGTACAACATACTAAAATTTCTCTTAAATCGGTGCAGTTGCAAAAAAGTTACAAGAGAAAAAACCCAAGTGAAAGACCATTTCGCCGAAGACTTTTGAGCGCTACTGTATATTGGGTTATTCCATATGTCGTTTTTTCCGAACGAGAATTTTTCTGATAGATTTACAAGTTTGTGCGTAACTTTACACATCGTTCGAGAGCGATTTTTCTGCTCTACAATGTGGTCTGTACAATCTTTGGATATGTTGAAATGAGACCGATCTTCAGGCTGGCAAATGGGTGGGTCCAATTGACAAAAACTGACAAAACCGGCAATTAATTTTAAAAAGTATATTTCACTTTAGGAATATCAACCAACCATGAGTGACGTACTTGGCCTCGACCTCTTCTACAAATTCCAACAATTGTTTGATCGATTACTCACGTCGTTATTTTTCTCAATTCCTTTTTTCGAAAGCATTCACATTCATTCAGAATAAAATTTTTCGTTTAAAAACCCTTGCTCAGCATTGCTTAGAGACCATTCGTGAAGACTCTCCCTGTTTTATCGAAAATCTGTTTCGATTTTGTTCTGGCTGCGATTCAGGCTGGATTCCAAAAGCATGTCATAGGGGCCAGATGACATTACTTCACAATTTAATTTCCAACAGATATTCGAGGAATCCGGTAAATTATGCTTTCTCATCACTACCCATTCCTCCACTTGACGTTTCATCACTCTCCGAACTAAATGACTGAGAAATTTACTTGCCGTGCTTTGAAGAAATTGCCAAAAATCACCGAGCTGTGGCGGAAAAACCAAAATTGGAAAGCGCGCGAGGCGACCTCTCAAGCAATTAGTTGGTGGAACTTATAGAAGATGTCGGGGCTAAGTACGAGACATATGACTCAGCAATTACTCCGGAGTGAAAGGTAGTGTTTTAATTAATTGCCGGTTTGGGCAAATTTTGTCGCTTCACCAGCCTGAAAATCGGCTCTAATGTGAGGGACAAAAAGACTTAACATGTCCTTTCGTAGAGTAGGAAAATCTCTTCCGTATGATATATGAAATGCCATACAAGCCTGCAACTTTATGAGAAAAAATTTCGCTCAAAAAAAGCGACAGTACTTATGGATAAAGGATAAGGATAAAGTTTTTGGCGTTAATCAATCCCTTCTGTGGGATGCGCCGTACATTCTAGTTCCATTCAGAATCGTGATGGCTGATGAATGTGGTGTGGCCTATACAATGACTTGCGGTGGCCAGCCGATATACAAGTCAGTGCTTTTATCCTCCCAGACGAGTCTGGTACCAATTTACCGACCCCGGAGGGATGGAAGGCTTGATTGGCCTGGGCGGGCGTTGATGCGGGATTTGATCCCCGCACCATGAGAGTGGGGTGCGCGCCACCTGTCACTACACCACCTCCGCTTAGTACTTATGTACTTATGGAATGACCCAAAATCTGCCTAAGCCTCAGTGAAGGAATGAAGGGGTTCCTTCCTTATCCAGACCTAGGTGAAGCTAGAATCCATAGTGAGAGGTCCCTTCACTACAGTAGCACCTAGAATATACAGAAATATTTTGAACACAATGCGCTTCAAACAATACAAACAATATGAAAGGACAGGAACACTTCAAACGACAAAGGAACAGACTATTATACAAAAAGACAGTGAACAACAATAATCCTAATAGATTGATAATTAATTCAGCGGTAAACTTTAGGGAGAAGACAAGTCGCACTAGCCGCTGGCGGAAGCCACTGATGTAATTGGGAGGTGAAGGAACTCATTTTAGCGCGATCGTGTCCAATCAATTTTTACCTGAACACTGGTCGAAGGAGGCAGGGGCTACTCCTAAACTAACTAAAGCTGAGACGTTGAGCGTTCCGTTCTGAACAGAGCGCATCGCCAAAGTGATGCCGTCGCCACCAGTGCCTTAAAGTCTGAAAGCGGCCTTAATGTATGCGCAATGCCCTGTATTTGAGGTCCCAATTGACATTATTCCACCAGTTGTACAAATTGTAAAACCCTTTTTTTATTATTGCGAGTAAACGATGGCATAGTTTTTTCCGCGTTCAGAGTGAAAGTTCCAGCGATTCCTAATCTATACGCATTTGAGCATTGCCATACTCGCTCATTAACAGGAACATCTATATTACTCCTCATCAGTTATTTAGCTAAGACTCAATCGAGAGTTTATAATTGAAATCGTTCAACTCACTAACTTCAACGCATCAGACCAAATTGAAAATTAGGGTAGCAGGTGCCCATTCACCCGGTTAAAAAGCATTAACCCGTCGTCTTTTGCTTTGAAATATTGGGTTATGACACTTCTATTGAGGAATGGTTCAAAGATTTCCCGTTCAACGTTGAATGACAGTGGTTGGAATTCTGCTTTTATTTCTCTGGGCACGATTCCAAGGCTCCAGACATCATCGAGCTGAAATGCAGAGCATCGATCTCAAAAGACGAGCAGAGTGCACCCAGTGCGTGCCACTGTTTTCATACTCTGCGATGCCGCCACCGTCTAAGCCGGCAACATCTGCTACATGCACTCTATTAGCAACTTGTGACTCGGCCGCGTTTCATCTCGACCGGTAGCATGCGATAGCCGGGTGTGGTTGTGTACTCTGTACAATTTAACCTCCCACATATTTTCTGTGATCGCTGGGGTGTAGGTGAACATAGACTCCTACGACTCTACATCTATTAGAAAGCTCAGCGCTCTTAATACTTCGAAATTCGATCATAGATCACCAGTTGATGATATCTCACGAGCAGCTATTTTCCGAAATGGACTCATGATGCGTGGTAGTTCCAAAGAAGTCAGGATGCCACTGGAATTGAGAAAAAATACCCAAGGCTTTTCATGACCTCAACTGCCAATCTGTCGCTCACCCGCAGCTCCTTTCCCCATCCCAAGCTAACGATAAGGCTGAACCCACACCCCTAGCCACGTTTGTCCTGTTTTTAGCTTGTACGCAATATCTATATGTGGAAGTTTCAAACAAATTAGGTAAAAAAGGATCGTCGCCAAATTGGTGCAAAATAAGCAAGATTAGCGTTGAAGCGAAAACGGATGTTCTGTGGAAAGTAATTCGATGCTGTCACTGTTTTTGCTTGAGACTTCTGAGAGGGAGGAATTTCCATTTCTCCCCTTCCACGCACAGGCGGAAATAGACTTCACAGTGTAATGCTGTCCCCCCATTGCGATAGCACCCTTATATCCTCTTCTCACCCCCCGATCACCTACATCGCTGACTTTGAACAGCTCCTTACTTCCATTCCCACTTTTCCCTTGGCTTTCTTAATAGTTCTCTGAATCCACAAGCTCCCTTGGCGATCATCTGTTGTTTTCATCGTTCCATGTTGAATTAGTTGATAAAGTGAAATGGGACGCGATCGGCTCACATGTCACAGTTGGAGCGCGCCGAGTTATTCAGCGGTGGCGGGCGTCGTTGACTATAAACGCAACCTCAGTAGGTTTTGAACATTAAAAACACATGCTGTTATCAGTTTAAAATATAGCTACTGCATGGATTTATGCTGGTGCTTCTCGTGATCAATTCCTTAATACAACACTCACCCAAAGATGTGGTATGGTACTTGTAGCGTCGGCCAACTGGGCGATTGTCGACGGTGAAGCTGCGTAGACCGGACTTAGGCAGTACTCGGGGAAAAACCTGTATGGGTATTCCTCCTTCGTCACATACCTTAATGATGCACACTTCAGTTGCACATCAATTAACGAGAACACCACGTATGCATCGTTGAGATTTCGTGATTCGAGCGATTAGGCGGTCAGGCGTAAGGGAGAACCACATATCGATTGTTTGATTGATCGCCTGTTCTCTTCAATTGCAAACTTTGAACACCAACCCAAAGGCAGTGGCAGGATGATTTGGTTGTATGATTCATTATTTCTGGTACAGACCAATGGACGTTTTCACCAGGGTGTGCAGATATGACAGCGAATCGCTTCGCGGCGCCACCGGTACGACCTGCGAATCGATTGCTTTTGGTAGCCCGGCAGAGCGTGGCTGCGTCACTTTGTGCTTCCACCCATGCCACACTGCCTCGCTTGAAGGCTGCCATGCCCTGCCACTGGCACTCGCACCCGCCGCGCCGCTCGCCTCGAGCGGCCACGCGATTCGCTGTCATATCTGCACACACCTTTTTTACCACGAGAGCCGACAAGCACCGATACGGCACTGATACGATACGATACTCATTACTCTACACCTCACCCATTCTTTGGCAGAGTCGACTCTAAGAGGCGGAGTCTTTCATCCCAAGGCGTGTGTTGTTAACCACCACGCCCTCCCGGTAGCTCGCGGAGAGCGCTATTCGACGAGGCTTTAGCCACAGATTCTTGACCCACTAGTTCTCATGTAAATGATTCTTTTACAGATTTCTCATTACCCCAATTACCCCCATCACCGCTTTCAAGTGGAAATGAATACCTACCATCGTTCTCGCTTATCACGATTTGCCAGCGGATCCTTTACTGATCGACAATAGAGAATGTTACGGGTTGTATCGATTTTCGATAAATAATCAAACATTTGCTCGACATTCCATGCAAGATCATCATCCACTTTTAGCGCTGCTCGCACATTTGTGCAATTATGCCGTACATAATTTGAGTACGAGTATGTCTGTAATAAACTGGATTTAGTACTTGGAGGCGTCGACTGGCTGTGCGTTCAGACTATGCGTGCCATCGCGAGCCACACGCTCGACTGAGTACACCTGTGTTTCAACATAAACCAACAATAACACTGGTCAAATACCTTCAGCGTGAGATTGTTGTAGCTATCAATGAAGTCCGTCTGTAGTATATCGCCAAACTTTCGCATTTCCTCTTCTACAGCCTTGTTGATGTTTTTATCCTCCGACAGACCCGCTGGGAACAGCACTGTGAAGTTATACTGGAAGAATAGGTGAATTGTCTCATCAGGAAATCCTGTCGTTAGGGAGGGTCACCGGCATTACAAGTAAGGTAATGTACTCAGCGAGTAGCGAAGGAATGGAACGTTTCTCCTCTGCTATTCCCTGTCAGGTTGCATTCATACTCGGCAACGCGATGGAGCTGTTAAGTGTAAATGTGATCGCATTTTTGGCATAAAATTTGTCACTCGAAGCGCGAGGCACAAGGCATGCGTGGAATGGAGGTATGCAACGAATATCAGAATAATAGCAGTTACGAGGAATACTCTACAAACCACATACTTTCTCACCAAGTCGTCCGTAAGTGTCTCGAAATGACTGTCTCACAGAAGGTTCGGATACTCTTGTGAACACTGCTACAAGATACTGGTTGCCGTGACAGTAGTTGTAAGCTGGTGAAAGAATCACCTTGGGTGGATCCGAGAGCTGACGTGTCCCGTTCTTCGTGGTTAAATTCTGGAATAAAGAGACAGTTGCAGTGGCCTTCAGCTATGCTTTGCTGTTAGCAAGGTATAATGTTTCTGTTTGAAATGCATCGAGACACATTCCATGCTTAATGGAGTGAGGCAGTGCCTGGGGGAGGAGGTGTGTGTGCCGTCAGAACAGGATCACGCACCGTGGCATGCGGCGCGAGGCGTGTTACCTAGGGATACTTATGCCGATGCTTGAAGTGAGTACCCTGTCCAGCGTCTCACTTTAGACCGGGACTCTGGAGTCGTTTCATAACCAGTAACACGTGGTGCTTGTAGCTCACACTCATCGCGTCAGGTGCTACGCCATGTTGCAAAACTTCGTCCTAAAGGTACAACCCCTTGCGGGGAAGTAGAGTGATTTACATCCGCAGAAACTGCAACTTCTTGCAACTCGAGGGTGTGTTCAGGGCACAGCTTGGAGTCACGGAAATTTCGAAAATGCGACTCCCCATTAAACTCTCTACGTCCCCATCCCCCCTTATATTTGAGCGCGTGGATGATTGGGATGAGTGTTGTGGGTGTTTATGAGTACCACTCCCTTCTTGTTCATCATTTGCGTCACAGCGAAACATAGTGATATTGTAGTGGTCAGCTAAACGCCGCGTTCCTGACCCCTATAAATTTTATACGACCGCTTCTGAACCGTGCGGGGTACGACCCCGTCGGTATGTCTCAGTTTATCTTGGGTGAGTGATGAGGTCCCACATATCTGATAAGAAGGTGTGGCACCGCTCACATGGGTCAGACACCCACCACCCGATATAGGCGGGGTCGCTGTCCTTCATCTATCTCCCGTCCAATCTCTTCACTGCTTCTCTCGTCTGCGTCTCTCGCTTCGCGCGCCCATCGCAGGGGAGTGCAGTGGTGACATTCGAAGGCAGCAGGTAGAAGCTATCCCCATTTTCCACACGCTCCGTTTTCTGATCACTACTATATATAATCGGCTTAGTCTGGCTGTCTGTCTGTCCATCTGCCTGTCTGTCACGGAATTCAGAACAATCTGAAGCGCAACTTATAGAGGTCGGGTCAAGTATGGGATAGGGTGAAGCATAAGCGAAGAAATAAGGGGCCACATAGACAATGTTCCGCCCACAGTGGGCGGCGCGCGTGCTGAAAATCAGAAGATCAGCTGAAAACGATCTAATTCACTTCCAAAATGGCCCAGACGTGGGGAGAAGTTCGGATAAGGTCGGCGGCACAATTCTATGTGCGGCGGGCGGAGCGTATTTCAGGTAGGCGGAGCTTGGGACAAAAGTTCATAGCTCCGTTCCAGCATGCCTTAGAAACTTCGTTCGAAAAGGGATTGGTACAGCATAAACGACGAAATCAGGAGCGCACATAGAAGATGTTACGCCCACCCACAATGGGCGGGGTGTGCGCTGAAAATTCGATAATCAGCTGAAAACACTCTAATTTAGTTCCAAAATGACACAGATATGGGGAGAAGTTCAGATAAAGTGGGTAACACGGTTTTATGAAGCCTATAAGGGCGATGGGCGGAGCGTAATTTAAATAGGCGGAGCTGACAACAAAAGTTAATAACTCCGTTCCAGCATGACCTCAATACTTCGTTCAGGGAGGGATGAGAGCATGGGCGAAGAAACAAGGGGGAGTACAAGGAAGGTGTCACGCCCCGCCCACGATGGGCGGTGCATGCACTGAATACTTGATAATCAGCTGAAAACAGTCTAATTCAGTTCCAATATGACGCAGACGTAAGGCGAAGTTAGGATAAGGCCGGCAGCACAATTCTATGGAACGTATGAGTGCGGCGGGCGGAGCGTATTTTAGGTAGGCGGAGCTTAGGGCAGAAATTAATAACTCCGTTCCACCATGGCCTAAAAACTGGGTCATGGAGGGATATATTGGGTCATTCCATAAGTAATGTCGTTTTTTTTTTCCAGCGTAAATTTTTCCTATGAAATTACAAGTTTTCGCAGCATGTCATATATCATTCGAAAGAGGTTTTCCTGCTCTACAAAATGACATGTTTAGTTTTCGAGTTCGTCTGAATGGGGCCGACATTTAGGCTGGCGAAGAGGTAGGTCCAGCCAACAAAAATTGACCAAACCGGCAATCAATTGAAACACTATATTTTAATTTAGGAAAATCAACCAGTCATGTGTCGCGTACTTAGCCCTGACCTCTTCTACAATTTTCAATATTTAATTGATCAAGAAGTCGTGTCGTTATTTTTCTATAATCTTTTTTTTGAAAGCACCCACATTTATTCAAAATGAAATTTTTTCTTTCAAACTTTTTGATTAGAGTTGTTTTATGAACCACTTCGAAGGACTTTTTCTGCTCTATCGAAAACATCTTTCTAGTTTGTTTTGGCTGCGATTCAAATTGAGTTTTAATACCATGTGATATGGGTCCAGTTGACATTTTTCACAATTTATTTTTTCTATGAGAAAGTTAAGGAATCGGTCAGTGGTATTTCCCTGTTCCTAGGCACCACCTATTCTTAACATTCCACCACTCTTTCAACTGATTGGTTGAGAAAATTTTCTTGCCTACGTTCGAAGAAATTGTCCAAAATCACCGAGTTGTGGCGGAAAAACGAAATGTGGAAAAAGAGCGACGTGACTTTTTAAGCAACCGACTGGTGGAACTTACAGGAGAGGTCGGGGCTAAGGACGGAACACATGATTGGTCAGATTTCCTCAGGTAAAATATTGTGTTTCAATTGATTGCCGGTTTGGCCAATTTTTGTTTGCTGGACCTACCTCTTCGCCGGCCTAAATGTCGGCGCCATTCTAACATACTCAAAAACTAAGTAAAACATTTTCTAGAGCGGGGAATTCTCTTCCGAATGATATATAATATGCTGCAAAAATTTGTGATTTATGGCAAAAATTTTCGCTTGAAAAAAAACGACACTACTTACGGAATGACCCAATATACAGCATGAGCGATGAAACAAGGCGCCCACTCAGACAATGTTACGCCCTGCCCACGCTGGGAGAGCGAAACAGATTTGGAAATATTGGCTTCTTCACGCTCCTTATCGGATCTTATCAACCGTTATCAGGTTGGATCACCCACCACTGATGGGCCCGTCCCATTTTCAGCACGCGCCCCGCCCACGGTGGGCGGGGCGCGTACTGAAAATCAGAAAATCAGCTGAAAACGATCTAATTCAATTCCAAAACGGCCCAGACGTAGGGCGAAGTTGGGATAAGGTCGGCAGCACTAATCCATGAAACCTGTAAATGTGGTGGGAGGACCGTTATATAAGCGGGCAAAGCGGATAGGACAAAAATCCATAACTCCGTTCCACCATAGCCTAAAAACCAGCTTCATAAAGGAATAGGTATAGCATGAGCGAACAGACGTAGGAAGAAGTTGGGATAATGTCTGACACGATTCACTGAAGCCTGCAAAGGCGGCGGGCGGAGCGTAATTCGAATAGGCGGAGCTTGAATAGAAAATTCATAACTCCTTTCCAGCATGGCTTACAAACTCCGTCAAAGGAGGGATGAAAGCATGAGCGAAGAAACGAGGGGGTACATAGATAGTGTTGAGTGATAAAGAGGTGAATCGTCTGATTACATTTCAGCAAAACACTAATGATTCTAACATTATTATTAAAGGAGTCAAAACATAGAGAGAGGGGTAGATAGGCTATAGCGATAGGAGCAGCTGAAGAAGACCCGTCGTCAGTGGGTCAGAGTATTATATGAAGCGAATTGTGCCGGCTTTGCTGAGGGGCTCGCTGCGTAAGCGGCGAGCCGAGAGTTGCCCCCTATAAGGCCGGCGCAGCCAGCCCCCAGGCTGCCGAAGGCGGCCTCCGGGCCGGCGAAGCCGGCTCGGACCAGTCTGATTGGCCGGCGTCAGCCGATGACAAGCGAACGAAAAGATTTGATTCCCCACGACATTCTCCATATGCCACCCTTATCAAAAGTCCACTAAGTGTCATCAATCCATTTCATTTCCATTCATCTCGAATAACCACTGTTCGAGCACATTCGTCTTGGATTCTGATCCTCCCCCGTACACAATATTTACATGTTACTCATTCAGAACAGTGAGCAGTTCTTAATGGGTGTGTACTTATTGGTACCAATCCCTTCCTCCTCCTTCGCGCCCCATGTGCGAACGCTTAATTAGCTCTTCGCACCTCATGTGCGAGAAAGTAGTTAACTACGTGCGAGAAGCAGAGGTCAGCCATAGACCGTTCAACTTCATCAACTGAGTGTGATGTCCATGAAGGAAAAATTAAAGCAGTCTTATTATAGTACGAGCTAAAAAACTTGTTACATTCATGAAATGTACAATAGGTAATAAATAAAGCTAATAAATCATATAAGCTTTTTAGTAATGTATTTGGACATCTTTATGCAATAAGATCGGGTTTCTTCGCAAGTAGCTCCTCTTTGGCAAATATCTTGTAATAGATGTAAAGTGTTTTAATTCGTAATATAATAAAACTGCTTTATTTCTTTCCTTTATGGACACTACACTCAGTATGAAGTTGAGCGGTCTATAGCTGACCTCTGCTTCTCGCACATAGTTAATTACTTTCTCGCACATGAGGTGCGAGGAGGTAATTAAGGAATCGCTCATGGGGTGCAAAAAAGGTCATTCGTACCAATGTGTACACACCCGTTCTTAATATATGGTGAGTACCGACGTGGCGTGGTAACACCACGAGGCACTGACCTGATCTGCGCAGAGTAATTAGGAGGTTAATGAGCGTTTGACTCAGCGACTCCTAAAGCATAAGAGAACAACAAGCGTAGAAGAACAACAGAAAAAATGAATGGACGCTGTGTAATGATTTCTACTTTCAAAAACAACCTGAACACAGTAGTGTCCAATGCATCAATGTTTGCATGGTTTTCAGTTTATCTTCGTACTTTCATGTGAAATTCATACCCTTTCCTACACACGACTTTAAGCCGCAGCTATTGTTTCGTTGAGGCATAGAATCTGCCTTCTGAAACCTCGGTGCGATTTTCATTGCTTAAACGTGTTATTTCAGAAGCGAAAAATCAAATTGTGTTGCATTCAAAACACGTTGTGCATCAATGTCTCAGGCTTAAAGACAGCATTAGGGGTAATGTGGTTATTGAGAAATCCTTAAAAGAAGTCACTCACATGGAAACTATATGTATAAGAAGGCTATCTGTGGCGAGACCCCGGTGAAAAAGCGCTTTCCGAGCTGTGGAAACGACGCAACGGATAACAGCTGACGCCTTGGATGACAGACCCCCTCCAGGCGCGATTAATGATTGGCTACGGTGAGGGAGGTGAAGGAGATGCGGCAGGATCGAAAGTATTGCGGCGCGCTTTCTCAGTTCTAGCGTGAGGCTCACCCCAGAAAATAGATGCTGTTGCATTTCTAAATACCCATTCGTGTTTTTACGGCTTGGGAATGCCAATGGAGAACTCGCTCGGACTACCCGCCTCTTGACGGTAAGGTCGTCCGCGTCGAGAATCATCAGCGGGAACGGTGTCCTATTTCTCGGGTTTCTGGCCATTTCCATCCGTTTTTTCTCCTCAGTCCTGTTATTAGGCATCTCGACTTTCATATTCACTTCTTCTTTTACTTTTCGTCCGATTTTCCTCAATGCTGCCTTTAGTCACAAAACAACTGCCTGTAATCCGAAAGGCACTATGATTCCTGCAGTTTGCAACTCATAGTCTGGGGTAGGGACTGATTTCTTCAGTTTCTCTTTTGGTTTTAACGAAACGAGGTTCGAAACTATCGAAAATGTCGTAAAGTGCTCTTGCTAGAAAGAGTCCTGCTTCACGAGAAATGCACGGGAGAGTGATGTTTGTTCAGAATATAAGCCAGCAACAACTGAACATGAGAATGTAAGCCTGAAAGGGTCCGAGTCCTGTCGAAAAGGCAAAAAAGGAACTTTCTGCAAGCTTTCAAAGGAAAGCTGGTAACCTACTGATCGGAATTCGGAATTTATATATTGCTGAACTCGTCGCACCAAGACGAATACAACACTGGCCGATTTTCTCCATTTCATCTACTACAAACAAGGTTATATCGATGCGACGGCTTGAGAATAGTCAATCCATCGCATGGTGTCGATCGATCATAAAGTGAGCAGTGTTGTACTTTCCACAATCTTTTTATCCAATATCACTCAAATAAGCAGTTCCTTGACGGGTAAAAGAACTTACACTGCACTGTGGCGCTTCGTATTCCGATGACTGACGGTCTAATGGCTGATCCCATGATAAGTATCTTGGGCGTGAATAGTATAACAGTATTATTGATGAGAAGACGAGTAGCAAAAAATATATTTTGTAACCACTATGATCACACATAACCTTCGAAAAATGCAAACTATACAAACAGTACTTAGCACACCACGAACAGATGAAGAGAGAAAAGTATGAGATTCTCCCCATTGATGAAAATTCTTCGACAGTTACACATGTTACCTACGCTTCTCAACCTTCCTTTCCCTATTACTTCCTTCCTTACAGGGATGGATGGCTCTGCATTTGGGTTTTCGTGAATGGTTCTTAACACAGTGCAAATTCGAAAGGGCTTTCATGCAGTAGGATAGAAATCCTCATGATACCAAACTACGGGATGCTAACAAAGCACTCAGGAAAGGCAAAAAAATGAAAGTGTGCATGGCTCGTTTCAAGGGGACTATGCGGAACAGAACGGCTTATCGCAATTGCAAATCGACATCTATATCCTACGACTACAATCTTTGACAAATCTCTGAACCTTGCTGACGTGGTCGCACATAAGTCGAAACTGATCAAAAAGTTTCATGACCATGTTTTGAAGTCATTCCCCTCCCTCTAGAACAATCCTCGTGGTCTCTTAGAGCTGTGACCCGATTTTCAAAAAGCTAGGCAAGGAGCGACATGATGTAAACTTTCATTGAAAGATAAGCTCGTTGCAGCCATTTCCAAAGGTATCAGAACTCATTGGGAAACGCAGTCCACCTCCCGACCAGCGAATTTAGGCGTACGACACATTAAAGGCACAGCTCGCGATGAATCGTGAGCGTTATCGCGCCCACTATTGAAAGCAGGGATTCTTATTCACTCACTAGAGAAGAAAAAACGAACGAGGCCCAACTAACATCAAAAATGGGTCACCCTAAACAGTCCCTGAGTAATACAGTCCGGAAGCGACTCCTTGTGTGATAGAATCAATAAACTTTCGCGCTTTGACGCCGCGACAAGGGTGAAGCCCGAGCAAATGTCCTAGGCTCTACTTACTTCCAAGAAGGTGAGCAACCGATCTGATTATCGCGTAGTGTGCCTTTCTTCACAGGTGGACACTACACACAGCACGTTGCAATTATTTGTCCTAAGGTTCCTTCGCAATCTGCGATTATGCTGGCCTGCACTTCAGTTCAGTTATTCCTATGGACGGCTCTTGATAGAATGCATAGAAAAAAGGATTCTGATACATCAGGCTTCCGGTTTAAATGACGCCTTCGTTGCCGCCGATTGTTCTCTTCTTTTAATATTTCTCGCTTTTTGTTTAATTACGCAATTCCAAGGGAAGAAGATTCGATGACTTGGTGTTCATGTGTGTACTAACGCGTGGCATTGCTATGTAGCCTTTTTTTACCACACTCGCAAAAAAGAACTATGACACAAAGATCTCTGAGCTCTCATTTTTCTCAAAAAAAAAAAAAAAAGATCTCAGAGAGACACAATTGCCATGAGCAACCTCTCAGTTGTCTCTTGCGCACTGTGCCATCACTGGGTGCCCAAGTGCGAAAGTCTACTGTTCACAACCACCAACTCTTCTGATATGCATACTTGACCCATGTATAGATAAGTATAAATTCATTTATCAATAACATGGGTCAATAATATAAAAACACTAATTTATGGGAACCAAAGTATAGAAAACAACAGGTGAATGTGTGATTTGGCCAATCCTATCAACTGGGATGGGGTCGATTGGTCGAATTTTCGCTTCGCGGCGCCGTCAGTACGAGTCGTTTGGAATTTCGCTCAAGACGCAATGGGCTGGTACCGTAAGGGACCTTTAAAGATCGCAAGTTGGAAGCTTCGAGAGTCCGCCAATATTTAAAGGTCCTCACGGTACCAGCCCATTACGTCTTGCGCGGAATTCCAAACGACTCGCACTCGCCGCGCCGTTCACCGCGGCGGCCGCGCGAAAATTCGACCAACCGATCCCCACCCCAATCAACAAACGAAAAAGTTAACGACAAATCACATCGCTTTTGGCCGAAAATGAAAGAAAATTTATAAAAAATAACTATCCCACTGGAGCTACAAACACGTGAATCGTTAGGAATGGAAATGAAACCAAATTATTGCCAAAGGTCAGTGACTATCTGGAAACACCGCTGTTACATAAGGCACCTTTATAAGGCACAGGAATCCCAAGAAACTAAACCATAAATTGCGCGATGAATTGTCACCAACCGAAAAGCTGGAGAATTCCTTGACAGTGCAACTAACAGAATGTGAGCCATTGCGACAGAGAATTCGCGTTGCGAAGTACGCCGTATAATGTGACGGTGCCAGCTTGGTGTTTCATGCAGCTGGGTCCTGAGGAATCACGGTATGGTACGCCTTATCTTAGATGTAATCGTTTCAGGACCCAACTATATACTCACTCACGCGCTGTACGCGGCCGCGGGAATTTTCTGTCCCAATGGCCACACGGATGACACACTTCATCATATCTACGAAATCATTCCAATATTCACGTAGTGGTGTTTCACAATAAACTTGAAGCCACAGGGTTCTCGACCTAAATAAATTCTACTTCTAACATATATACTGCTACTCTCTCCTACTTTCCCTTATCAGCTCTCAAAAAAAAAAACATTTCCGTGGTCCAAACTCTTCAGCTGCAAGCCCTACGCCGACACTGATGGCACACAATTAAGTGATGCTATAGTGGCCTCTTCAATGCCTGGAAATGCACCCTTCACCTCACCAATTTTCGATTGATGTACAGCTATGGCGCGAACATAATTCTGAAACAGAAAAGGATGTATTAGGTTGTCCCAAAAGTCTTGTCATATTTTTTTCGATCATCACTTTATTTTTTTCGTCTAACAAATAATAATTAGGCAACAAATTATTGACCATTGTTATCGGTAACCCTCTGCCACTTTATAGGAAAATCGTTGATTCCCTTCTCCCAGAACTCTGGGTTCTGAGAGTCGAAGAAGTCAGCGATCGCCTTTGCAAGCAAGCCATAATCAACGAATTTTCTCTTGGCCAGGAAGGATTCGAGAGGATGGGTAAGGTGGGCAGAAGGGGCAATGTCTGGAGAGTACGGTGGGTGGGGCAGCACATCCCAGCCGAGCTCCTATAACTTAGCCTGGGTACTTTTCGCGAAATGGGAGCGGGCGTCGTCATGAAGAAGGGTGACCGCGGACTTTTCCGGCACTTTTCTCGAACATCGACGGCCAGCTGCTGGAGCTGGTGGGTGCATACGGTAGCGGTGACTGTGATAAATTTTTTAATTATCAAGATTTTCCACTGAAGAAAAATGGTGGAAACTTATCTCCAAACCGAAAATCTTCTCAACAGGAAGTAAAATTAAAACATTACCACAACTCTTAAATGCAGAGATTTCTCGAATTTGCCGGAGACACCCACATGAATCGAATGATCAACTGGATCCTGCGAAGGAATTCATCAGTTGATTCAAGGGGTACTTTTAACGGAACAACCAACCCTCGTATACAGTTTCGATACTTCCTCAGCACTTTTGACTTCACCGTCTATCTTAGCTGGAGACTCAAACAACAGCTCTGTGTAAAGATCCAACACGGCACGTTGTTCAACCGTAAGAACAGTCGTGTTGAACAGAAAGAACAACTCGACAAGCTTAGTCGGACAGTTGTGGACAGTAGCAGGGAAAGGGAACTGATCCAAGAACTCTGCGATTGGTTGCGATGAGGGCGAACCGCCTCGATTGCACTTTGAATGTACTGGAAATCGATCGAACTGCTCCAGCTTTTTCACGATCAGCTCCTTCAGTACTTCGGCACTCGGCTTTTTGGCTGTATTTTCCTTGATAGCCCTTCGATTTTCTCTCCACATCGTTTTATTCCCTCCTCGCCCAGCTTCTTGCATTGCTGTTCGAGACGATTTTTTTCTTCCTTCGCCACCTGAAAGTACCAATCATAGCAGCGCCAAAGCTAGCAAACACAACAATCTGAACGAGCCGCTGAAAATGCAATTTTGAAATGGGTTGCAATATGAGATACTCAGAAACCGCTTGTCGTCGTCGTCGAAGATCACAGACCGCATTATAAGGAGAATCAACATGCGGCGCAAACTACCAATCCAGTTTCACATATAGCGAATCTACGGGTGGCAAGTAACCGAGGTAGCCGCGCCGCGACCGCGTGTTGAGTACTCCAGACATGATAAACGAAGAAACAAAAGATCATGCCAATTCGTTATCTATGAGTGATTTTGAGGATGTTCAGAAAAAATTGTAAATGAAGAAATGTGCATACCCACCTGATCAACCATCTTTTCACTTGGTACACCAATTACAACCACATGAGGGCTAGTGAAATACTTCTTCACCAAACCAGACCAAAATGAAGCCGCTTCTGATCGTAGACGCCGTAAGAGTTCCAGCTAAATGACATTCAGGTCTCAACCTCAAATTATTATCTGCGAAACAAATTAAACCACTTCTTAAAAAACCAAAATAACTACACCTCATCCATCCGAGTCTTCAGTTGATCGTCATTCTCGTCGTACAGTTGATGTCCAATCATGTGACCGAATAAATGCGTTGCAGGATTTTTTTCCATCTGTCGAAAAAACCATACATACAGTAAAATCTGAAGAATACCGATATACCTTCACCGACATTTGCAGCCCACCTCCTTTAACATATTTTTCACTGACTGCCCAAAGAGAAAGCCCATTCGTTAAATGTCCCAAGTTTTATCCTCTAAATGCTCCTTTACTACCTTTTCCATGAACCTGTAACAGCTCGAAACTACTCGAATTTGTATCGCCTTGTTTACGTTATTCGTTGAACATCGCGGCAAAATCCTAAAATTTGAAGTTTGCGCGCATGCTCAAGTCGGACAACATGGTTTTCCACTGCACATGCAGTGGTGTAACGTGTTTGATCTGCATGTGCTTTGTCAGCGATATATTCCGCTAGGAACACTCGTGAATACTCCACTGAGACTCAAAAAGTATATACGGGTGCAAAAGATCCACGTTGAGCACAATGATGCCTTCATGCTTTGCGGCTCTGACGCTAGCTGTGATGTCGGCTGTACTTCACACTCTGCGGTTTTCCAAGCCAGCGTCATAGCTGGCATCGATGACAGCGGCAGCGCCGCAAAGAATGAAAGCAGCCTAAGTTCACCGCCTCCACAATCTGCATGAGACCGATTAAACGCTCACTTCTTGTTGACATCATCTAGGCGTTTCGTCGGTACACCGGAAAACGTCAGTTGAATGAGGCATGTGGTCTGTAAAAATAATACTCCCGGCTATCATATTACCATTGGAAGAAATGGCAACGAAACCAGACCTGCACAGAAACATGGAAATACACTTGGCTTGCTAATGGCTTCTCAGTCAAAACAAACTCTCGCTGCAAAGGAGACTCCGGCGTGTTCGACATGTAGTCAGTAGTACATCGAACGCTACTTTTTCCTGGAAATCCGTTGAGCAGTGTCCAAACCTAAACGGATGCATTTAGCTGTACAGCAGAAAATCAATCAATGCTAATTGCAACTGGGCCACGGGGACAACAGCGATTCAGAGACGCATTTCACGGCGCTGTATCTCCGAGACTGGAGCATGAATTTGCAGTACTCGTGGAAAGTCGGGGCAGGATTATAGGTAACAGTGCAGAAAGAATCATTATAGATTAGATTAGATTTACTGCAGGTGTGGATACAAATGAAACGATTCGACTGACAATAGGTCGAACGACAACGCATCCAATTCAGTAACCAATTAGAAGACAAGAAAAAAAACGAAAAAAAGAAGAAAAGTTCAGAACCTAAAAAAGCCAAAAAAAAGCCTAGAAATCTATTGGGATATTCCATAAGTAGCGTCGTTTTTTTTCAAGCAAAAATTTTTATTTAAACGTACAAGTTTTGCGCCATCTCATATATCATTTGAAAGAGATCTGCTCTACAAGAATTGATGATCAGTTTTGAGTATTCTAGAATGAGGCCGATATTGGCTGGCGAAGAGGTAGGTCCAGCCGACAGAAATTGGCTAAGCCGGCAATTAATTAGAACACTATATTTCAATTAAGGAAAAACAACCAGTCATGTGTCCCGTACTTAGTCACGACCTCTCCTGCAATTTCCAAAAGTCGGCTGATGAAGAAGTCGCGTCGTTTTTTTTCTGAATTTCTTTTTCCAAAAGCACTCACATTTCTTCAGAATGAAGTTTCTCCTTTCAAATCCCTCGCTCAGCATTGCTTTATGAACTATCAGAAGTATTTTGTCTGCTCTTTCAGAAATGTGTTTCGTTTTTGCTTTGGCTGTGATTCACACTGAATTTTAAAAATGTGTGATAGCGGCCCAGTTGACATTGTTGCGCATTTTATTTTTTTAATAGAAACTCAAGAAATCCGGTCAGTGATGTTGCCCGGTCCCTACTCATTACCTGTACTTGACGTTTCATCACTCTTTCAACTGATTGGTTAAAAAAAATTTCTTGCCTTGGTTCGAAGAAATTGCCAAAAATCATCGAGTTTGTGGCGGAAAAAAATAAATGTGAAAAAACAGCGACCTGACTTTTCAAGCGACCAATTGGTGGAACTTGCAGGAGGTCGGGGCCAAGTACGGGACATATGATTGGTTAATTTTCTTAGTGTAAAATATAGCGTTTTAATCAATAGCCGGTTTGGTCGATTTTTGTCGACTAAGCCTACCACTTCGCCAGCCTGAAAATCAGTCCCATGATGTCGCCAACAGAAACTGAACACGTCATTTTATAGAGCAGAAGAATCTCTCATGAATGACATATGAAATGCTGCAAAAAATTTGTAATCTGGTAGGAAAAATTTTCGTTTGAAAAAAACCGACACCACTTATAGAATGTGGCCCAATAGATACCCTGATTGTAAATACATAATGTAAATGAAGATAAAGGCTATTGAGTACTAGGATCAAAAAAGAGGGCGTATACTATTATAAAATGATGCAAGCTCGGCGAAAAATGACGAATCTCCTACTGTAGCGACTAAAACGAAGACAAGAAAGGATGCGTACTCCGGGGCAAGACTGCGCGATGCGTGCGACCATAGACGACTTTGTTGACCATAGAGAAATTACGTCAAAATCGCGTCGCACGCGGCATTCTATTAGGTTGATTCATAATAAATCGGACAAATGGTAGTGATGATTTCTAGAGATCATAACTCAGTAACGAATTAACGAAAATGGACGCGCGAGGTACCGTTGGAATGAGTATGAAAAGCTCTTCAAAGTACCGCAAAATAATCACTCCAAAGTAAGTTCATTCCGCCACAATGCCGCACGATCTCAAGCGGTCCAGAGACCACATCCGCAACGTCATACTATTTATATCGCTATCTGGCCAGGAACCCGCGGATATCGGCAGACGTCTGATAGAAGTTCACAAGGAGCATGCCCCCGGCAGAAGTACACTGTAGTTGTAGCATTCGAAGTTTGCGTCAGGCGACTATTCCATCGAAGACGAAAACCGCGGTTGGTGGAGCGTACACGGCGTAGAGTACTGGGAGCTGCTCGATGAAGGTACCACAGTATCCGCCGACGTCTACGTTCGTCAATTACGAGAATTGAAGGCCAATATCCAAAGTTCGCTACGGCGGCGGTCACATGTCTACTTCCAGCACGACAACGTGTCTACTTCCACAGACCGCACTTCGCAAGATCGACCAAGGCCGAGCTGCTGTCGTATAGTTGGACCGTACTTCTATACCCACCGTACTCCCCAGACCTGGCCCCTTCAGATTTCCACCTTTTCTCCCACAGCCAACGCCACCTGGACGGCCAAGACTTCAAAACTCGCGACGAGGTCAAGGCGGCACTCGCCAACTTCTTCGAGCTCCAGCTTCCGGCCTTCTGGAGCAAGGGCATCCATGATCTGCCTATACCGTGGCAGAAGGTCATCGATAAAGATGGAGTATATTTCAAGTGAATCCCTGTTGTCGTAAAAAAGTTGTACGACAATGATTAAAATTGGTCAATTTGTCCGATTTATTATGAATCAACCTAATATGTCTTCTCAAAGTCTACGTCGCCGGCGGCAGGATGTGGCTGCGCTGTCTCTTCGTCACCGTTTCCCTGTATGTGAACGCAACCACACTCTGCCGTCGGCAGGCACACCGGCTGCACAGGGTATGAAAGTGGTGACTCTTACCTGAATACTATGGTCAAAAGGAGGATCAAAGAGATGATAGCTGGGTGAATAGGAACTTTCGAAACTGACTGGAAAGCGCGATAAAGGAAATATCCTCAAATCACGAAAATGGCACAAAAAATTGTAAAGACGAACGTCAGACAGCGAGATATGTGGCGATGTTGCGTAAAGAGGAATGACTTTTTCGGAATTCCAACCAAGCTTCACCACATCTCTGCGTTAATGCTCGGTGTTCGACACACGGAAATACTCGAATAACAAAGAAACTAACCAACTAATTTCAACACTTCCACGAGATTCGTCATCACTTGGACATACAACATGGTGCACACTTGATTCTGCCACCGGCTTCAATTTGTGCGACATGAATGGCCGTTGGAACGACGCCGGAATCTCCGATAAATGCTCCTGAAAAGGGTAACGCGAGTAGGAGATACCACAGGCTCTGCTAGAATGCTATTATTTTCATTTACCTCCTCGGTAGCCTCAATAATCTTCAGCAGTCGTTCGTGATCGACTTTTCCTGCCACTGTAACCATCATATTCGATAGATGATAATATTTCTTATGAAAGTTACGAACCTTAATATATGCCTTGAGACATTCCAAGAATGAATTCACGATTGCTCTTACCTTTTCCAAATTACACGTCCTGAGACTCGGTAATCTTCCACCCGTGTCTACACGATATGAATTGTTTGGAGGGTACAGAACCTCCTTCTTCTTTCTCAAAATGAAGCATACTCAAAAAGTACTCAAAAACTAGTGACAATAAGAGTACCCGCCTATCCATTATGCATGCATTTCCGATTCACGGTCTTGCATTTCACTATAGACCACACCAGCATCTTCTCCTTTTCCACTGATGTGGTGTACTTCGGTAGCGAATTGAGATTGCTGAAATGAAAAATATAATAAACTATCAAATCCAAGTAGAACATATGTGCTGTATGGTTGCAGCTTCGCAGAATCGCAGAAGCCGTGGCGCTTGGAATACATGGTCCATTCGTCATTAAAGACACCGTAAGGGAGTAATTTTGGCTTACGGTAGAACAGACGTAGTGTGGACGAGTTCAAGTGGCCGCCATTGCACAAACTCGCCAATTTGACGCCTTGGCATGGTGCCAAGAGAAGATGTTTCCATTATAAAGTTGTTCATTCCTTTTACCTTCTCCTTTGTTCTTTCTTATATTGTTTCTAGATGTACTTACATGAATGCTAATGTAGTTGAGAATGGCCACTCCACTGCGCTGGGAGTCAGGTGCTACAACTAAAGTTGGCCCGCGGCCGTCTCCTACAGCGGACAACTCGGAACGCCGGTGCGATGACGCGAATGAGGCGCGAATACACACCGCAGCGATGCACTTTTGAATTCGGGTTTTTTCACCGATTATCGCTTCCAACCTTCTGCGTTCGTTACGAAATGCTCATTTCTTTGTATGTTTCTCTTGTTTCGGACCCCCTTCCGGTTCCTTTAAGTCGCAACACAGAACAGCATGATATAGAAGAGCAAGGCCTATAAGATAGAGAATAACGCCTCATTCAGATTGCAAACCGCATGATCGATCGGTCGCCAGTCCCTCGTGTAGCGTAAAACCTTGTAGCCGGATGGCTTTCCGCAGGTGTTGGCCGACCGGGGTTTCTACGACCGGAGGGCTGTGTAGGAAAAGACTGACCTGGATTCCTTCTCTTGTAGCCGGCCGTTCCGCAGGAGGGGTCTATATGAGGACCCGAAGAGGGGGGGAGGTGGTCGTATTGAAGCGGCCATTTTCCTCGACACCTGGAAGTGCCCTGGTGCCATCACTGGGTGCCCAAGTGTGACAGTCTACTATTCATAACCACCAACTCTTCTCATATGCATACCTGACCCATGTCTAGATAAGTATAAATTCATTTATCAAGAGTCAATAATTTAAAACACAACTTCATGTGAACCAAAGTATATAAATCAACAGGTAATGCGTGATTCAGCCAATCCTATCAACAAACGAAAAAGTTAACAACAAATCACATCGCTTTTGGCCAAAAATGAAGGAAATTTTAAAAAATAACAATCCCACCTTTGGAGCGCTACTAACAAGTGGATCGTTAAACGAATGGGAATCAACTTTTTACCGTGGTCAGCTACCCTTTGGAAACACCGCTGTTACATAAGGCACCTTTTATTAAGGAAACAGGAAACCGAAGAAATTTAAGGGCAGTGATAGGGGAAATTCGGACGAAGAGTGAAAAAAAAACAGTGAATATGAAAGGAGATGTCTAGTAATAGTACAGTGAAGAAAGAACGTACGGAAATGGCCAAAGGCCCGAGAAATAGGACCCCTCCCCACCGTTGATTCTCGAGTGAAGCCTTCCCGTAAAGAGGCGGGTGGTCCGACGAGTTTTCCATTGACGTGTTGCCATGTCGTAAACACAAAGGGATGTTCGGAAATAAATGAACATCCTTTTACTCGAGTGAGCTCCAAGCTAAAACTGAGAAAGCGGGCCGCAATACCTTCTATTCCGACCCCAGCCAATCAGTCGCTAGGAGGCGGACCGGGCCAAGAAAGGCGGCTGGAACTAAAAAGGCCGCCTCCGCTGCGCTCTGAGGCGCACCTTTCGCGGAGAATTTCGCCGCAGATAGGTTGACTAGACCCCCAGATTTTTCGAGTGAATGACTCTTTTTAGGAATTCCTCATCACTCACATTACCCCTATCACTGTCTTTAACTTAGTCTGCGCCATGAACTTTGCCACTGATCGAGAAACTGGAGAATTCCTTGACAGTGCAACTGACAGGATGTAAGCCATTACGACAAAGAATTCGCGTTGCGGAGTCCGCCGTATAAGGCAACGGGTGCCAACTTGGTGTTTCATGTGGTTGGGTTCTGAGGATCACGGTATGGTACGCCTTATTTTGGATGTGATCCTTTAAGGACCCAACCACATATTCACTCACGCGCTATACGAGGCCGTGGGAATTTTCCGTCGCAATGGCACACACGGATGACACAATTCATCATAGTCATCTACGCAATCCATCTCAATACTCACGTCGTGGGAGAACACATGGTGCCACTCACACCCATCTTAATGAGGAAAACTCCTGAAGTTCGTAGTTAAAATCTAGAAATCACTCCCACACAAAGTTAGGCTGCCCTCATACTCTGCGGTGCCAGCGGCAGGGCGTGACTGCGTGTCTCTGCATCTCCCCCTTGCCACTGGCTCGTCGCCTGTGAATGCAGCCACGCTCTACCGGCGAAGAGTGTGAAGAGGGCCTTACAGGACAGCGAGCAAACGATTCGAAATTGCTTCACAATAAACTTAAAACCACACAGTTCTCGACCTAAATAAACTCTATTTCTAACGTAACATACTGCCACTTTAGCCTACTTTCTCTTATCAAACTTTAGCCCATTTTCTCTTATCAGCTCTTTCTAAAAAAAAACTATTTCCGTGGTCGAAACTCTCCAGCCGCAAGCCTCACGCCGAAACTGATGGCATATAATTGAGTGATGTGATAGTGGCCTCTTCGATGCCTGGGAATGCACCCTTCACCTCACCAATTTTCGATGGATGTACAGCTATGGCGCGAACATAATTCTAAAACAGAAAAGTATGTAAATTGATATCATATGAAACAATCTGACTTCGACGAACCTCGAACAAATTCGCGACCCGTGGTCCTCCCAGATGAAGCATGTCTTCCGGCGTCGTATTCCATACGCGTTCACACAGTACCCTGCACGTATAAAGAAGCACCAATGAAAACAAAAAAAAAACGAAAGATGCCATTACTTTCTGTAATTCGATGGAGTCCCTCGTATGGCGCCGACGATTGACAGCTTTCCAGCTCCACTCACCTAAAAACCATGCACACATAAAGTGCGCTAACAGAAATCAGCACCTGGCCACTAAGCTGCAGGATATCAATATATTCGTTAGGTACACTCGCTAGTTATAGTATGTGCCATTATCAGGTTGATTCATAATAAATCGGACAAATTTACAAATTTTAATCATTGTCGTACAACTTTTTAACGACAACTGGGATCTACTTGAAATATGCTCCATCTTTATCGATGAACTTCTGCCACGGGTTAGGCAGATCATGGATGCCCTTGCTCCAGAAGGCCGGAGGCTGTAGCTCGAAGAAGTCGCCGAGTGCCGTCTTGACGTCGTCGCGAGTTTTGAAGTCTTGGCCGTCCAGGTGGCGTTGGCTGTGGGAGAAAAGGTGGAAATCTGAAGGGGCCAGGTCTGAGGAGTACGGTGGGTGTGGAAGCACGGTCCAACTGTACGACAGCAGCTCGGCCTTGGTCGATCTTGCAATGTGCGGTCTCGCGTTGTCGTGCTGGAAGTAGACATGTGACCGCCGCCGTAGCGAACTTTGGACATTTGCCTTCAATTCTCGTAATTGACGAACGTAGACGTCGGCGGATACTGTTGTACCTTCATCGAGCAGCTCCCAGTACTCTACGCCGTGTACGCCCCACCAACCGCGGTTTCCGTCTTCGATGGAATAGTTGCCTGACGCAAACTTCGAATGCCACAAGTACACTGTACTTCTGGCGGGGGCTTCTGCTCCTTGTGAACTTCTTTCAGACGGCTGCCGATATCTGCGGGTTCCTGGCCAGATAGCGATATAAATAGTATGACGTTGCGGATGTGGTCTCTGGATGGCTTGAAATCGTGCGGCATGGTGGCGGAATGGATCTACTCTGGAGTGATTATTTTGCGGTACTTTCAAGAGCTTTTCATACTCATTCCAACGGTACCTCGCGCGTCCATTTTCGTTAACTCGTTTGCTGAGTTATGATCTCTAGAAATCATCACTACCATTTGCCAGATTTATTATGAATCAACCTAATAGAATGCCAGATTTATTATGAATCAACCTAATAGAATTAAACATCGCGTGACCGCCTGGCCACGTGCCCAGGGGGGCGAGCGAGAGATGGAGCATGCACTTGAGTCTGAAAGAGGGCTGAAACGTCACAGCTTCAGACTATAAGAGACCCCTCAGTATCCAACTACATGCATCCAAAAATTAAAACTGGCGACGCGTCGCGCTGCCTCGCGCGCGGCAAGAGGCCGCCGCGGCCAAAATTTCTCCCTTAAGAGCACGCACCCAGGAATGTTTGTGTGCGTGCTCTCAAGGGAGAAATACGAACGGATAGTAAAGGTACATCCTGTACCTCAAATCCAGGTCATGCGCACGGTGAAAACCACAAGGAGGTGCTGAGAGTGCCCCTATGTGAATCCCACCCTTCAACAAGTACGGAGTGGCCTTCATTAATACTAGGTTGTTGCAAAATTAATTTCGAAAACGGACCGCATACTTCAAACTACTAAAACTCTGCTTAAACACAAGTTAATTAATCGAAATAAAAACCATCAGAATCTACACACTTTTGCCAACGAACAGGTGATAAATCTAGCCTTCACTATAAAACTACTATCACGAGAATCAACGAAGTCAAGGATGGCACATTCAACATCGTCTAAATTAGTAAATTGTTTCTGACGCAGAAAAGAATTGAGGGCTCGAAAAAAGTGATAGTCTGCGGGGGAAAGGTCGGTAGAATACGCTGGGTGGGGAAGAACTTCTACATCCAAGTGGACCAATTTTTGCCGAGTGATTTGTGGGATGTGTGGTATTGCGTTGTCCTGTAACAGGATCGGCCCTCTTCTATCCACCCTCGCGGACCACAATTTCTGCAACTTCCTATACATTTGCTCCTGATTACAACAGTAAGACTCTGCTGTGACTCGCTGACCAGGTTGTAGAAGACCATTATGGATTACACCTTTACAACACCACCACATAGTAAGCATAACCTTTTTAGGGGGAAGGTCGGGTTTAGGAAACGTTTTTTGATTAGCATCCTCATCTATCCGGACTAATCCCCGCTTCCTGTTATCATGAAGAACCCTATTTCATCTACAGTTATAATACGGTTTACAAATGGCTCATTTTTATGGCGAACTAGGAGATTAGAGCAGGTGTCGAAACGTGCCAGACACTGCTCATCGGTCAGGTCATGAGGCACCCACTTCGACATCTTCTTCACCTTGTCAATTTCCAGAAATGTCTGGCCACTATAGAGTAATGTACGCCCAGGTCTTCTGCTGACGTACGAGTATTCGTCTCCGGATTTGCTTCGACGGCTCTCCTTAAATCTTCATCATTAAGCGATGACCTGCGGCCGCAACCCGACTTCCCTTCGAGATCAAAATCTTTTCATCAAATCAACAGGAGCAAATTTTTTAAACTGGAGCTCCACTGTCCGTTCGCAAGGACAATTCGTCTCAAGGACACTGCTGAGATTACGGGCTGCCCCCGCTGCGGAGTGTCCCAATTTAAACTCGTAAAGCATGATGACTCGAAAGTCGCGTCGGTTCATGATTATTCGCAGCCCTGGAAAAGGCCGGCTGGAAAAATTAGAGCGAAATTCATAGGAGTTTTTGAAAGAGCACAAAAAAGCTACCAGATGGTATGTCTGACATTTCTCGAGATGGAATAGTTCACGGTAAAAAAATCTACTTATTTATACATATTTTGGAACCGAAATTAATTTTGCAACAACCTAATAAATACGCATATCCACTGTCATTGAAAAGGAGACCTTATATGTATATATGACTGGAAAAGTGAGCGAGCTTACCGTATCTTCAGGCTCTACCAAATCACAAATAAGGGAGCGTTTAGCGGCTTCAAATTCGGAATCCACCACTTTTCCACTTTTAATCACATCGAGCTGAATTCAGAATAAACTCTGCAGAACCATCAACTTTAACCAAAATACAGAAAACATAATAATAATAGTAACAACAAATGAATATGCTCATACCACAATTTTTTTCGTTTCTTCATAGGCTTGCGCTGGCTGGGCGCATCGATACAGTGACAGTGTGATGGTCTTCCGATCTGATCTCACGTAAATGCTCACACTGTATGCCAAACCTACTCCACGTATACCTCGCCATAGTGGCCCTTAAGAGAACTGAGAGTTTTGAAATATAAATTGCATGTTTTGAAGGAGAATGTTCAACTCATGGTAAAATATAGCACTTACCCTCGCACTGACTCAAGTATTGTGTGAATAGCATCGTTGGTACGAGCTCAGCACTCAACCAGTCGCAATCCATCATGCATAACTGGTAAATGAATGAGGACTCCGAGCCACCCACACTTATCACTTTCTGCTTTCCTATACATGCAGTATCGATCGTCTCTCCTGCTTTTACCTGAATCAATGGTTTTGTGGATCGCGTACACCCGGCGCGCACGTTCGCACGCGATACTGCGACGCAACATCGCGAGGTATGACGGCTACCTTACAGCGTAAACTCATCACTTTTAAGTCAGTTTGGTTGTGACCGCATTATGTAAGCAACTTGCATGCAAAAAGATTATACTTATCACCTATCTACCGATAGGGGAACCTGCCCTTACGTTTAGGGAGTTCGACACAGCGGCTCACCTTGAATTTTTCGGCATTTCCATAGAACTTCTCAGCAAATTTCCACTGCACTGGATCGAAGAGCTTGGTGTCAATAAGATCAACATTGCAGAGCAAGTGTGCATTTACACCATTCGAGAACAAGGCCGATCGGAGCTGAAGCAACAAAAATTGTTGCACAAGTCTAAATTCAATAAAGAAATCAGTCGATATCGAGTGAAACTCCTTCACACTAAAGTGTCTGCCGAAAATCATGCTAAGTATTTAAACCAAGGCAGATACCTCTTCCAGCCTTTTCAATACGTCGTTCGGTTTTGAATCACACTCCTTTGCAATTTTCTCGTGAAATTTCTCGAGGACCAGCTCGTCATACATGTGTCCATTACTGTCTAAAGACGCACTCGCATTGAGACTATGGATTCAACCTCACATATCTCTTTCTGCGGCTAATGAAATAGGAAACTACTAACTGTATAAGTAGACCATCGCGTCCAGGGCCGTGCTCGCTACAGCACTACCATCACGTTTCTTCTCACGTGCGTTACTCGCTAGCTTCTTCGCACATTGCTTCACACGCTGGACGTCAAACACAATACCAGTGGTGAAGATTTCCGCCCATTTGGCTAAATTTGGAAAGCCAGTTTCCGCATCTACCTGAAACCATCGAAGCTGGATCAGTAAGACAGCTTAACCCCCGAAGATATGTGTAATGTCATATACAGCTTGAGGTCTTCCATACACCCTTACGAGGGATAATTTTGGTATTCAAGTGTTGGGTATCACCGAGTAGACGCCTAAAAGACTCAAACATCCCAAACCGCGGACTCTGAGTCACTCTGTTTCACAACGCGCAATTTACATCGCGAAGATTGTCACGGTGAGAGCTTGATTTGAGGTATGGCAGAACCAACCGTATTCTCGAGAAAATGCAGTGATTCTCATCGCTTGTCAAAACAAATTGAAAAAAGCATCTTCAACAGCGAGGTACTTAGAAAGGGGCACAGTAAACTTACTGAGCAGCGTGTTTATCGTTAGGACAATATTGCGCACTGCGGCGTGCGGCATGCGGCGCACGTGGCTGGGGCCCAAGGCGATCATGTCCGAAGCAAGGCGCAGGACATCACGATTGCTCCAGAAGTCAAACACCTAACTCCCACGCATCGCGCCGAACGTCGCGGTGCTAAATCATGTCCTAACGATACATACCCCATCGAGTCAGGCCAGGCAATATTCGATCATACGCACCAAAGCGCGACGGGAAGTTAGAACAGGTCGTCAATATTATATTTTTACATCATCAAAATCTTCCACTGGAGAAAAATGGCGGAAACTTTTCTCGAAACCGAAAATCTTCTCAACTGAAAGTAGTGTTAAAACCTTACCACAATTCTTATCTGCAGAAATTTCTCGAAGTTGCCAGAGACACCCACATAAATCGAATGATCAACAAGATCCTGCAAGAAATTCAACAATTAATTCAAGGAGCAATCTTAAAGGAACAACCAACCCTCGTATACAGCTTCGATACTTCTTCAGCACTTTTGACTTCACCGTCTATTTTAGCTGGAGACTCAAACAACAGCTCTGTGTAAAGATCCAACAGGGCACGTTGTTCAACCGTAAGACCAGTCGTGTCGAACAGAAAGAACAACTCGACAAACTTAGTCGGACAGTTGTGGACAGTAGCAGGGAAAGGGAACTGATCCAAGAACTTTGCGATTGGTTGCGATGAGGGCGAACCGCCTCGATTGCACTTTGAATCTACCGGAAATCGATCGAACTGCTCCAGCTTTTTCACGATCAGCTCCTTCAGTACTTCGGCACTCGGCTTTTTGGCTGTATTTTCCTTGATAGCCGCTTCGATTTTCTCTCCACATCGTTTTATTCCCTCCTCGCCCAATTTCTTGCATTGCTGATCGAGACGATTTTTCTCTTCCTTGGCCACCTGAAAGTACCAATCATAGCAGCGCCGAGGCTAACAAACATAGCAAATCAGAACGAGCTGATAAAAATACGATTTCAACATGGGTTGCAATTTTGAAATACCCAGAAACCGCTAATCATTGTCAAAGATCACAGACCGCAATAAATGACGAATCAACCTGCGGCGCAAACTACCAATCCAGTTTCACATATAGCGAATCTACGGGTGGCAAGTAACCGAGGTAGCCGCGCCGCGACCGCGTGTTGAGTACTCCAGACATGATAAACGAAGAAACAAAAGATCATGCCAATTCGTTATCTATGAGTGATTTTGAGGATGTTCTGAAAAATTGTAAATGAAGAAATGTGCATACCCACCTGATCAACCATCTTTTCACTTGGTACACCAATTACAACCACGTGAGGGCTAGTGAAATACTTCTTCACCAAACCAGACCAAAATGAAGCCGCTTCTGATCGTAGACGCCGTAGGAGTTCCAGCTAAATGACATTCAGGACTCAACCTCAAATTGTTATCCGCGAAACAAATTAAACCACTTCTTAAAAAACCAAAATAACTACACCTCATCCATCCGAGTCTTCAGTTGATCGTCATTCTCGTCGTACAGTTGATGTCCAATCATGTGACCAAATAACTGAGTTGCGGGATGTTTTTCCATCTGTCGAAATAATCATACATACAGTAAAATCTATATAATACCGATATACTTGAACATTTGCAGCCCACCTTCTTTAACTCATTCTTAACTGATTGCCCAATGAGGAAGCCCATTCGTTCCATGTCCCAAGTTTTATCCTCCAAATGCTCCTTTACCACCTTTTCCATAAACCTGTAACAGCTCGAAATTACTCGAATTTGTTTCGCCTTGCTTGCGTTATTCGTTGAACATCGCGGCAAAATCCTAAAATTTGAAGTTTGCGCGCATGCTCATGTCGGACAACTTGGCTTCCCACTGCACATGCAGTGGTGTAACGTGTTTGATCTGCATGTGCTTTGTCAGCGATATATTCCGCTAGGAACACTCATGAATACTCCACTGAGACTCAAAAGGTATTGGGTCATTCCATGAGTAATGTCGTTTTTTTCAAGCATAAATTTTTCCTATGAGATTACAAGTTTCTGCAGCATGTCATATATTATTTTGAGAGAGGTGTTCCTGCTCTACAAAATGACATGTTTAGTTTCTGAGTTTGTTAGAATGGGGCCGACATTTAGGCTGGCGAGGAGGTAGGTCAAGCCGACAGAAATTGGCCAAACCGGTAATCAATTTAAACACTATATTTCACCTTAAAGGAACCGGAAGGGGGTCCGAAACAAGAGGAGGATGCAAAGAAATGAGCATTTTGTAATGAACACTCAAGCTTAGAAGCGATAATAGGCGAAAAACCCCGGACTCAAAAGCGCGACGCTGCGGCGTGTATTCGCATCCCATTCGCATCAGCGCATCCATTCCGAGTTGTCTGCTGTAGGAGACGGGCCGTGGGCCAACGTTAGTTGTAGCACCTGGCTCCCAGCGCAGTGGAGTGGCCATTCCTAACTACATTAACATTCATGTAAGTACATCTAGAAACAATACAAGAAAGAACAAAGTAAAAAGTAAAGGAAAAAACAAATTTATAATAGAAACATCTTCTTTTGGCACCATGCCAAGGCGTCAAATTGGCGAGTTTGTGCAATGGCGGCCACTTCAACTCGTCCACACTACGTCTGTTCTACCGTGAGCCAAAAACCCCCTTCTGGTGTCTTTAAGAAAATCAACCAGACATGTGTCGCGTATTTAGTCCTCACCTCTTCAATAAATCCCAATATTAATTGATCAAGAAGTCGTGTCGTTCTTTTTCTAAAACCTTTTTTTCAAAAGCACCCACACTTATTCAAAATGAGTTTTTTTATTTCAAACTCCTTGCTTAGAGTTGTTTTATGACCCTTCCTCGAGCAGAGGAAGTTTCGAAAAACTTACTCTGCTATATCGAGAATATCTTTCTAGTCTGTTTTGGCTGCGATTCAGATTGCATGTTGAGACCATGTGATAGGGGTCCAGTTGACATTTTTCACAATTTATTTTTCCATGAGAAAGTAAAGGAATCCGGTCAGTGGTATTTCCCTGTTCCCACCCACCCCCTGTTCTTAACACTGCACCACCCTTTCAACAGATTGATTGAGAAAATTTTCTTGCCTTGGTTCGTAAAATTTGTCTAAAATCACCGAGTTGTGGTAGAAAAACTAAATGTGGAAAAAGAGCGACGTGACTTTTTAAGCAACCGACTGGTGGAACTTGCAGGAGAGGTCGGGGCTCAGTACGGGACACATGATTGGTTAGTTTTCCTCAAGTAAAATATAGTGTTTTAATTGATTGCCGGTTTGGCCAATTTTTGTCTGCTGGACCTACCTCTTCGTCAGCCTCAATGTCGGCGCCATTTTAGGAAACTCAAAAATTGAACACATATTTTTGTAGAGCAGGAAATTTTCTTTCGAATGGTTTATGACTTGCTGCAAAAACTTGTGATTTTATGGCAAAAATTTTTGCTTGGAAAAAAAACGACACTAATTATGGAATGACCCAATATATACGGGTGCAAAAGATCAACGTTGAGCACAACGATGCCTTCATGCTTTGCGGCTCTGACGCTGGCCGTGATGTCGGCTGTAGTTCACACTCTGCGTTTCTTGCCAAGCCAGCGTCAAAGCCGGCATCGATGTCGGCGAGCCACAACGCAAAAAATGAAAGCAGCCTAAATTCACCGCCTCCATCTGTATGAGCATATGAGCATGACAGCGAGCGCCATATGAGCAAAGAAACACTCACTTCCTGTTGACATCATCTAGGCGTTTCGTCGGTACACCGGAAAACGTCAGTTGAATGAGGCATGTGGTCTGTAAAAATAATACTCCGTGACTATCATATTACCATTGGAAGAAATGGCAACGAAACCAGACCTGCTCAGAAACATGGAAATACACTTGGCTTGCCAATGGCTTCTCAATCAAGATAAACTCTCTCTGCAACGGAGACACCGGTGTATTCGACATGTAGTCAAATAGTACATCAAACGCTACTTTTTCCTGGAAATCCGTTGGGCGATGTCCAAACCTAAACAGATGCTTTCAGGCCGCACATGCAACAACATAAAATCAGTCGATGCTTATTACAACCGGGCAGCATGGGGACAATAGTGATTCAGAGACGTATGTCACGGCGCTGTATCTCCAAGGCTAGAGCATATTTGCAGTACTCGTGGAAAGTCGGGCACAGGATTATAGGTAACAATGCAAAAAGGATGATAGAAATGAAGAGAAAGGCTATAGAATACTAGGATCAAAAAAGGGGGCGTGGACCGAAATGACGCAAGCTTGGCAAAAGGGCGAATCTCCTACTGAAGCGGCTGAAATTTAAGACAAGGAAGAGTGCGTACTCCGGGGCAAGGCTGCGCGATGCGTGTGACTATTGACGACTTAGTTGACCATAGAGAAATTACGTCTAAAATCGCGTCGCAAGCGGCATTCTATATATTCCCAAAGTCTGCGCTGCCGGCGGCAGGATGTGGCTGCGCTGTCTCTTCGTCACCGTTTCCCTGCATGTAAACGCAGCCACACTCTGCCGTCGGCAGGCACGTCGGCTGCACCACAGGGTATGAAACTAAATGACTCACACCTAAATACTTAGAGGAGGATCAAAGAGATGATAGCTGGGTGAATAGGAACTCTCGAAACTGACTGGAAAGCGCGATAAAGGAAATATCCCCAAATCACGAAAATGGCACAGGAAATTGTAAAGACGAATGTCAGACAGCGAGATATGTGGCGATGTTGCGTAAAGAGGAATGACTTTTTCGGTATTCCAACCAAGCTTCACCACATCTCTGCGTTAATGCGCGGTGTTCGACACACGGAATACTCGAATAGCAAAGAAACTAACCAACTAATTTCTACACTTCCACGAGATTCGTCATCACTTGGACATACAACACGGTGCACACTTGATTCTGCCATCGGCTTCAATTTGTGCGACATAAATGGCCGTTGGAACGACGCCGGAATCTCCGATAAATGCTCCTGAAAAGGGTAACGCGAGTAGAAGATGGCACAAGTGTTGCTAGAAGGCTATTATTTGTCATTTACTTCCTCGGTAGTCTCAATAATCTTCAGTAGTCGTTCATGATCGACTCTTCCTGACACCGTCACCATCATATTCGACAGATGATAATATTTCTTATGAAAGTTACGAACCTATGAAATATATTTATATACCTTGAGTCAAGCCGAGAATAAATTTACGAGTGCTCTTACCTTTTCCAAATTACACGTCGTCCTGAGACTTGGTAACCGTCCACCCGTGTCTACACGATATGAATTGTTTGGAGGGTACAAAACCTCCTTCTTCTTTCTCAAAATGGAGCATACTCAAAAAGTACTCAAAAACTAGTGACAATAAGAGTACCCGCCTATCCATTATGCATGACATTTCCGATTCATGGTCTTGCATTTCACTATAGACCACACCAGCATCTTCTCCTTTTCCATTGATGTGGTGTACTTCGGTGGCAAATTGAGATTGCTGAAATGAAAAACTTAATAAACTATCAAGTCCAAGTGAAACATATTGGCTGTATGGTCGCAGCTTCGCAGAATAGCAGAAGCCGCGACGCTTGAAATACATGAACCGTTCGTCATTAAGTCGCAACACAGAACAGCATGATACAAAACAGCAAGGGGTAGGAGATAGGAGAATAGAACGCTCAATTCAGACTGCAAACCGCATGGACCACCGGGTCGCCAGTCCCTCCTGTAGAGGCAAACAAATCGCAAACGGTCGTAAATGAAACTATGGCCTATGCTTAATGGATGAGTTTTGAAGAAATGATGAAGATAACCTTTTCGAAAGAAAATGTCGTTTAAAATTGTGGCACGACCGTATGACCCCTAACGTAGAAACTTCGGTGCTATATAGTTGTGATGGGGGGAGGGGGGACAGTGAAATGTATATTCAACCTAAACTTCACCTGCGAGCAGCAGAGTCTTCTCTCAAGACTGATGCTTCGGCTAAAAGCCTAGTCGAAAATGGCGTCTGACGCCGAGCCCCGGAATGCCCCTTCTTCCCAATCCATTAGCACTGAAACTTTTACCGGTAGAGAGACCGCTGCGCGACCGCTACCAAAAAAATATAGAGATGGTTTCACGCGAGAGAACATGAATATGGTTTCTTTTCTTTTTAGAGTGAACACATTATTCATAGAGTACGAGAAAGTATGTACTTACTGACAGCATAGGAGAAAGGAGGTGGTTGAGATAGACCGGTAACACTTTGAAAAAGCCTTCGCTACCAACCTAAAGTAGTAAGTCAAATAAATATCAGTATAAAAAAGTATTCAATGAACCATACAGGACTAAACCTACTGTGCTCAGTGTATACGCTGTGTGATCCTGATCGGTCCATGCATTCGTACCACTTGCTAAGCACCGGTTGGCAATTATGTCTAGTACGCCTTTGTAAGGATATTTCTTGCTGCCCATAAACACCAAATGCTCCAAGGTGTGAGGCAAGCCATCATCAGAATCCGCCTCGGTCACTAAACGGCGCGAAAATTCAGCAAATTCGAAGTGCTGTTTCTGGAAGAAATACTTACCGAAAGAAATACAGCCTTTTACCAACGGACCAGGCACATCACCGATCGCTACTACTAATCGACTACGAGTAGAACGGTACAGAGAAACAGCAATCGTGCCATTCATCAGCACCTCTGAACTTCTCCAAAATCGAGATGCCATCTGGAAGCAAGATTACGCATCCGATAGCTGAGGGTACAATACTTGGTGTATCCATCAGCGGACGACCATAGAGTACTACATGAAAGAATTTAAAGTTGACACTCAGCATTTGTCCAAATGAAGGGGTTACATCATGCAATCATAATATGGTATAGCAAATGCACCAGCTTAATTCTTTAAAAACGGATGACTAGGATCATTAACAAGGTCGGCCAAGAGAGTGCATGGAGATACTGTGGGCAAGATTATTCTAACCGGACAACTTTTAAAAAAACTTTCAACTTGCTCAATTCCTGCATGAGCGCTCCACGAAAAAAAAATAGAAGTTATTCGGCAACATAAATTCCAAATAATCATCACGACGATAGATCCCACCCACGGAAAAGCCGACTTCATCAAAGGCAGTGGTAGGGTTGATGGGGAATGGTAAACGGACAAATGTGCGGTGGTACTCACTACCGCAACGCGTGAGCTTGCGTCGCGGTTCGTCGTCAGTGGGCACAGGTTTTCTCCCGTCTCGTCGCTCCGTCTGCGCACTCCGCGTAAGAGAGTGCACGTGGCGAGATACTCGCAGCGTGTACTACGCATGGTTGGTACGGAAGCCAACGTTGATCTCATCAGGTAGTCCGACGAGACGGAGGATACTGTGGAGCAGCGGTGAAGTAGAGGAGGATGATCCGTGGTCATTGCGATTGGGGTTCCAAATCGCCAATTTAGTAACAGCGGGAGCCTTCGGTTCCCGTTGTTGTAGGGTCGGCGCACTATAGCGGCGAATGCAGAGTTGCTTCTGTCTCACTGCTCTCAACAACGATATTTGGCGACACCCCATATTAGCCCCCACGTCGGGGCTTCCTTCCCTTGCAGGCTTAGGTTAAAATGGACACTTGAGTATACATTCTGCGATGACGAGTGTAGCTTTCTTCTCACCGATGTCATAACAACAACGATATTTGGCGACGGCCCATATTAGCCCCCACGTCGGGGCTTCCTTCCCTTGCAGGCTTAGGTTAAAATGGACACTTGAGTATACATTCTGCGATGACGAGTGTAGCTTTCTTCTCACCGATGTCATAAACTCAACAACGATATTTGGCGACGGCCCATATTAGCCCCCACGTCGGGGCTTCCTTCCTTTGCAGGCTCAGGTTAAAATATACACTTGAGTATACATTCGGTGATGACAAGTGTCGCTTTCTTCTCACCGATGCCATAAACTCAACAACGATATTTATATTAGCCCCCACGTCGAGGCTTCCTTCCCTTGCAATGCGCGCGAAGCGCGCGCGACTCTTGGCTCGCCGCTTTAGCGGCGAGTTAGGAGTCACTCTTTTACACACACCTTAGTAAACGAAGATCTCATGTGCTGCTCACGAAGAGCCTTGCCCGATGAGATAAGAAGACCTAGAGCTCATAAGCATGCCAGCGCACGCCATGATGGAGGCCGCGACGCGTGAGCTTATGCGTCGCGGTAGTGAGGACCGCCGCACATTTGTCCGTTTACCGACACTCTAGGGTTGATTCGGTCGAATCATTCACTCATGTCTTTGATACTGACCGGTGGATGTGTTCACCACGAAAACTTACACGTTAAGCACCACGTCATTTCGATACACGGCTTTAATACGATACGATGAATATCATTCCGCTGTCATGCTCGCTCCACACCTCAGACATTTTTCGGCAAGGACGACCCTAGGAAGCAGGCTGCCATGGTAAAGGCCGCTTGCCCTGATGAGGTCGCCTCCGCCACACCTCGAGATTCCGCGGGGAATTTCGCCATACATAAGCCTCTCCGACCCGTAATTTTTTCAGTGAATGAATCTCCTAGGGATTCTTTATCACCTACATTACCCTTATCATTGTCTTTAATGCTTGCCTGTCATAACCATCATGAATCAATGGTTGTAAGTCACAGCTGGAAGTACACCCAAACGTTTCTTAAAAATGAGTAAGCAACAGCTTTACTTTACTCAAAACGAAAGAGGCATTAGGCCGCGGTCATACTCTGCGTGTCTGCGTTAGTTGACGCCGGCACCGGCGTCAACTAACGCAGACACGCAGAGTATGACCGCGGCCTTAGACATCGTCTTCCGTCAAACGCCTAACTAACTAATAGCCCAGAATCTCATAGCAAATAAATGTCGAGAGATCGCAACCTGAGACATAAACATGAAAAATACTTCTCATAACAACATGTAGATACTGTAGACAAAACCGGTCACCAAAATACTTTTCATAACAACATATAGATACTGCGGGCAAAACCGGTCACCGATATGATAACAGCTTCTGGAAACAAATAGGTTTTATTGCATTTATATAACAACTTTTGCAAATGAAAGTGAAATGATTATAAATTATATTATTACCATGCAACCACTCGTGAAAATGTGCAAGAAATACCTCAGCGAGTATAAGAAGGCTTTTAGGTGATCACATAAAAACAATGAAAGAAGATAAAGCGTGACGGGAATCCCATCACGTATTCGATCTACAGAGTATAAGAAGCACCTGTGTACAAATAAAGTCGTAAGAACTAAAAGGGTACGCTTAGTGGGTAACATTAGTAAGAGTAATAAGGCTTTTTTGGAGGGGATGCTCGCGCAATAGTGAGAAGGAGAACCGATGACGATGAATCGTCCGACTGAATCATCACAACGACACCTCCGAAAGCGAAAGTGCAAATAAATACAGTACATGGTCGCCATACCATCTTCCTAGCACCTTACGATTACGAAATAATACATTATTCATACGTGTGAAGGGCTCGAAAGATAGCCAGAATACTTAGCGTTGTTCAATACTCCAAGGTGCGACACACATCGATTCCTGTTGGCTGTCGCAGAAGCAATCGAAGGCGCATTCTCTTTGCAGCAAGGCAACCCAGAAATGACGGTTCTGCATCATATTTATGTGGTACCATAAGACCTATGCCGAAGGTATGAACAGCTTTTTAGTTTCAGCGGGTCCGCACAGTCGAAAACGGCAAAACAAAATCCCAACCCCCGCGCTAACAGAGGGCTTACTCGGAGCGATGCTCCATGAATTGTGCAGAGCAGAGCCTCGCTCTATGTGGCCCCTTTCCCAGGAGACCACAGCAGTTCAAAAACAACTGCCGCTGAGGGAGTCTGCTAGGGAACACAGGACGCTCAATAGTGTTAGAATGCCAAAATACAATATTTGCTCTGCCTACGATTCCGCTGAGCGAGTGTGTCTACACTTGTTGGATATTGATTGACATTTCGCGCTGAAAAAGTAATAGTGGTGAATCACTTCTTCTTTCTACACAGAGACGTTTCGAGGTTTCTAAGTAGGAGCTCGTTGAATTCGAACCATTTCCAAGACCAGTAACGCCCTTGATACACTCGAAATTTCCAGTGTGATCTTCTTGACTGATCTTTTACAGATGTCCTATAGATCCTCTTTTAGCCGGTTTTTAGGAGCGACCTTTGCTGGGTGTTAATAAAGAAAAAATATAAGCTGAAAGCGTTTCGGTAGTGGGCCTTGACAACTACCCTCATGGGGCTACTACCACAAAAGGAAAGCACTGACGTGTTGATTGTACAGCCGCCGCGTGAACGGACTTCCACTCTCATCATCGCTAGAATGACTTCACCAGCTGACCCACTTTGGAGTAGGCCTCTTTATCCGAGTGCGCCTTCATAAAAACTAGTTGCAACGTTTCCCGATCACGTCGATCGAATGCCATTTTTGCAGCAGCAACGAAGTTACTGGAAACATTAGAAAACTCAATTAATCTAATAGCCTTCAGATCATGACACAAAAATTAAGTGAGATGATTATGAAGCTTACCCCATCGCCAAATTTGCAGCCACAAGTTCTTGATATCCGTGAACTTTTGCAAAGTACTTTTTGCTCTCTTCTCGTCGATTGTACTTGATACATGCCTTGATGAATGGCTACAACTGAACTAATTATGGAAACAACAAAAACTAACCACCCTTCAATGATTTTGCAATTCGAATGTTGTTATCTGTTGGCATCGAGGGTTCTCAGCACCTACCACATATCCAACTGGAGACTTCTTTTGCGCCATATCGAAAAGCTGTTCCATCTTACCCATTTTCGCCAAACCTTCTATAGTCCAAAGCCATACCCTAGAAAACATGGTTGTATAACATTTTCACCTCCATTTTCGACACTAGTGTAATCTTCAAGAACGAATAAAGATCGGCATAAATCCAGGGAGAACCAAACACCAGTTTTGTCATTTCAACAGGTTGTATTCAACAAGCGCTTAAGAATTTCAAAGATCTGATCTAACTTACTGTTTGTCTGTAAGTTTCGCTTGATGCTTGAATTGTGCGACTTTCTGAGGATCAGCTGCGAATTCAACGACTGTATCACGAATGGTCATTTGATCTTGCCCACGTTCTGACTGGCCCGGGGCGAATGCTGCCTGAATTTTTGAAAATCTATCGTATAGCATGTAGAATCTGAAAACGATTATTTATTCTACCATATCGGTTAACAGCTCTTCAACACCTTTATCGCCCATGTTACGAGCAGACTCCTTTGCTCTCCTGAGGTAGTTTAATCGCTCAGCTGGCTGAAACACGAGGGAAAAATGCAAGTGGAATGGGCAAAATGAACTGAATTTCATCCTTCCCCACAGCGCTTAAGCTATTGAAAAGTGTGAAGAGTGATCTTCTTTTATTAGCAACCTCTCAATGCTCAAACATACGTTGAGCTCACTCTCCACAGCATCCAGATGGAACATCGTTTGACGCTCGAAATCGCTAGCCTGTTCGAGCAATGCAAGCATCATTTTGCCAGATCCACGATCGCTCTCTTCACGAATCAGGTCTTGATACAAACACTGTGCCTGAAGGCGATGGTTTTGCAGACATTCCCTTTCGATAAAAATGAAGCAAAACAAATGAGTCGAGTTTCCTAGACCTAAATTCCCAAGCGTAGTCATGGCAAAATTGAGAATTACTCACAAGTGGTATTTTACGGATGGCCAGCTCGTACTCAGCTCGCTTCTGTCCTTTCATCAGGTGGCGTACGACCTGGTGCATTAACTGTGGGCGTTGTGCGGCTGCCGCTCGGGTTAGTGCTTCTTGGACATCGCCCAGTTGCAGCAGCACTTGAACCTACATCAAATTGGAATCACAATTACCAGAAAGTCTGATAGATAAGTCCGCCCGCACGCGGTGTTGCGCGCTGCAGCGGCGAACGCAGGCGCAGTTTGAATGAACAGAGAATCGCGATGCACTCTTCATTATTAAAAACGTTAGAATTGTAGAAACTGTGTGTTCAATTCCATTTCTAATATCTAAAAATACCACGTGTCAAAATCTTCCTTCAACCCGTGCTAAAATGATCATTCATCTTGAATTTTCTACGCAATCTCCATTTTATCGTCACAAACATTCATAACATCAAAATTCTCACTCATCTCATCTAAAAATGACTCTTGGTTCAAGGCTCTTGAGAAGCTGTTGACGATCGTCTCCTCAAAAATTGAATAGAAACTGTGGCAAACTAAAGCAGCTACCTCTCCGTAGCTCATCCTTTTCCTGATGCCGCTTTTGATATATCTGGCTTCTGTTGGGTCATAACGGGAACAAGGAAAAGTTCTTATTCAACCGCTATTCCATCGCCAAAACCATCATTGCATTAAAATCCTCGTTGTCCAACGATTCTCCTCCCATTCTTTCACTTTGCTCTGCCAACTGTGAAGTTTCTGTGTTCACCTTCGTACGACCCCAACATTACTTGTTACTCGCTTTTATATCAACAAATACAATATACAATACAATCTAAACACGTTAATAATATCCTCCCTCAATTAATACAATCCACAAATCATAGCTCCCTCAATTTCTTTTATCTCCGGTTAGTTCTTTGAAGACTGCGGTAGCCTGTGCCGCGCGCGACACCGCGTGCGGGCGGACTTATCTATCAGAGTTAGGGTACATTATGAATATGCAGGGACGCATCCAAAAACAGATCGGCATACGGGGTGCAAACCTGCTTCGAGTCATCCTTCTCCCTTTTGATCAGCAAGCGTGCTAACTTGGGCAGCTTCGCATCGATCGCACGTTTTGCCGCATCTTCAAATCAAATTTCAATAATCAGAAAGTTTGCAAAAAACAATGAAAATACGTTGACGACTAGTTAGAAATGCACTGACCTGCCAGCGAAACGTGAGGGTAGCACATGAGCTTATTGGCAATTTTCTCATCCAATGCCTGCATATTCAATTCGGACGTATTCGACGAAGATGCCGCTTTATTAACTGTTCGTCGGACCTAAAATCATTCGTTTTACAACTCCAAGTCACCGGAAACCATAAAATTGGCTCAACATACCCATTCGAGCAACACGCGGTCTATCCCTTCCTGTTGATCTCTTTTGAGCCATGAACATATTTCTGCCGCTAATCCATATGCACCAACATCGATAAGTCTATTGATTAAGCATGACTCTCCGAGCTCTTGGAACCTAAACGCACTTCAAGTTGAGAGGGACATGGATATTGTTGCTGCCGTGATACACACGACAAAGCGACGAGGTACAACGGTTTTCAAAACTCCTACACTCATCTACGGGGACCTGCACAGCTTTTTGTTCCTCAGAATGGATAGGATGACCTCCGCATCAAAATTAGTGACTTTAAGGGATGCATTCCATTGAAGGGTTGATAAGCTGTTTATGATGCTGCTCCTTACCTGCAGATCCCGTGCTTTACACGGTAACGTCGAGCAACATTTGAAATTCTAGAAAACTTGATGATCAACCCTGGAGTACCTGTTCCATTTGCAATGATCACCTTCGCCTAGCAACCATGTATACAGCCCCGCATGATACGAAAGGTACTCGGAGAGCTGCACAGTGCTTCCTGTTTACCTCCACTCAAACTAGAAACAGCGGGCATCACCTCACTGTTAAATTAACCGCTGAATATATATCCAACAAAAATACAAATAATCATGATGGAAATTAAAATTTCACATTACAGATGACAAAGCCTTCAACTCACTGAGAATACGTAATGGGCATGCCTATCCTTCTACGGTGTACTTCATTGAGAACTCTTAGCTCCCTGAGGAATCGAGCAAATCTGTTAGAATCATAGCCATTAGAAAATGCCATACCAAAATGGGCAGCCTAAATGGAATAGAATGATGACTTGTGAACATATTATACGTCAATAAGTTCACTAAAGCACCTTCAACAAGGCCTTCTGCAGCTCTGGAGACCAAGCTGACGAAGCCGTTGCAATACATTGTTCAATGGCCAATGCAAGATCACGAATCTAAAATAGCGCAGATGTCTCGGTGAAACTAGTTCTTTTGGAAATAGAAAAGTAATAAGCAAGTAGTATCTAACCTGCATGGCATACTCATAGGACTGATGGCTTTTGTTGGTGTTCAGCCATTGCGCTGCTTCATAAAGCAAAGCGCCATCCGAAGCCGACGCGACTCCCAGCACAGCACGCTCATCGCCTGTAAAACCGATATAAAGACGCAATCTCGGTCAAAAATGATCATCACTGCGTTATTTTGATTTCCTCAACTTCCTACAGTGCTTAACTGCTGACTGACAAAAAGCAATGAGGTATAGGGTCAGTCACACTTTTCACACCATTGCGACAGCAGGGTGCAAAGACCGTGAAAGCACGCAACCACGTGCCTAAGATAACCTGTGTATCTTCCATAATATCATTCTCTGAGGCCCTCCAGGTCTCCAGGTTCATTGAGCGCTCAAATTACTCACGCGACACTGTGCTAACAAACTCCATTCCTGCTTCTGTGTAGAGCTTAATACCATCGGACTCCACACCAATCTCTGTGAAGTTCGTTTGCAAACTGAACAAAAAAAAATCGATGACTGTTAGGAACGTCACCGTAAATTATACTTTTATCATTATACTTAAAACACAATGTATAGTTTTGCGACCTATGGAAACATGTGGGTGATTGAACTGTGGGAAAAGTGGAGCTTCGTCTGAAGAGGATTGATAAAAGCCACATACATAAATTGTATGAGGTTAAAAAAGAAAATTTTTGGCGTTAACCAATTTCTGTGAGATGCGCCGCTAATGCTTATTCGATTGAGAATCGTGGTGGCAGGCGGATGAAATTTGGCCTATACTATGGCTTGCGGAGGCCAGCCGATGTACAAGTCAGTGCTTCTATCCTCCCAGACAAGTGTGGTTCCAATTCACCGACTCCATAGGGACGGAAAGCTCGATTGGCCTGGGCTGGCGTTGACGTTTATAACACCCGCACCAGAGGGGATGGGCGAACTAACTAAAAATGTTGTCCAGTTGCCTGAGGGACACAAAATGCCAAGAAGAAGAGAAGTCAGGTCAGGGCTTCAAGTGCAATACGTTAAAACCTGACATAAGTTACCCTCTTCCCAAGCGGTTGTTTCTAAGAAGTAGCAAAGCGAACCAGCTATCCATGCGTAACTTGACTTACTCGTAATGAGCATTCTCGTCATGAACACCGAAGAACTGTACAAAAAGCGGAGTTCGTTGGAGGAAAAGTGCATCCTGTCCAACCCAACCAAATCGGAAAATCGATTCTTCGCCAGGTACAGTTATACGAGATATTTGCTGCGATAAATCGATTGATACAACCTTAAAAATCAAATACCTCACGATTTATTGAAATGCGAACACGACACAAACCTGGATTCTCCTAGAAGAATGATATAGAGCAATCATGGAATGGTCGGAACTTACTGCCATTCGTGCATATTGTCCATCAGATTCCGCGAACGGTGTTTCCTGAAGGTAAACGGTTAGGCTGAATTAAGTTCGTATTCTTTACCGCGTCTACAACTGCTAGTGCTCACCACAGCGCTCAGCTGTTCACCTTGACATCCTGAATAAAATGTCGTTCCTACAGCAACAATCACTTGGGTAAGATGTGAACGCGGTTGTAGCACAGTCCATGCGTTGGGGTACTGCCTACCAGCTGCAAAGAGATCGCATCAGAGCACACCAGTTTACAGAAGGAGAAACAAAAATCACCATCGGCCATTCAAACTGACGAATAAAACAAGCTAACAGGGTTTCATGACACAAGAGTTGAGACAGGGTGGTTCTGGGTCGGAGCCTACGCGACCAATCACTGAAGGATGCGCCAAGCGCCTTTCAGTGCTTGGTCGGCTGCATTTCGTGGCTGCTTGCCCATAAACCGTGAAGAACCTTCCTCTTCGATCGCGCTGGACGACAATTCTGTTATGCATTCGATATAATTTATGCAGGATATCTACGACCATAGAAGCACGGAAAGAGAATACGTATGAGAGTTAGCGAAATTCACGGACGTGAACGACTGAGCCTAAACCCAGTGTGAACCAGGATATCGTTACAGAAATGAACGGTACAAGCTTGAAATGAGTACTGCTAGGCTCTCCTGACAACAGTTAGAAACTTATAATCTTATACGGACTCATGACCACAGGAACTGAAATAGGCGGCAACTTTCAAATCCACTAATGGGCACGAGTTCAACCCTTTCTTCCTATAAAAATGTCATTCAGCTGATGACTCACAATTTTGCATACTCCAGACGATTGGCTCGCTAACCGAGTTCACTACGAATATTCTTGCTTGATCATCTAATGTGGCTATACCCGAATCACGTGCCGTGGGAAATACTCGTACTTCACGCAATTCTCTCACTCCCTGAAAGGTTCAACATTGCTGTGGAATCTTGTTGTACAGAGAAACATCGGCGCAATCCTGCGACCACAAATCACTAACATTTCCGAAATGGAACTCGGAAACACGATCTCCAAGGGCAGAAAACAATGATGCGTTTCCACGACGATCCATCACGATAAGCCGGTGCCCTGAAACAAACAAACACCATAAAATCAATCCAAATTGAGATACGTCCAAATGAAGATAGAAAGTCGGCAGACTCCCGCTGATTCTGAAAACCCCGGCATTTTACGATTTGAGGCTTATGCAAGAGATTCAAACTCGCATACCTATTTTGTTTTTCGAAAGCGCACCTCCCTATGATGAAACTAGCCCAGTAGTCATCTTTGGGCGGAAATCCGTGGGTATCCAAACTGCATTGCACCTCTTTTTGCGCCACCATGCTGTACCATTACGACGCTACACCCTCACGAACCTCCGCTCCTAGTTGCATGCAATTAGTATAGTTGCGCAAAGGTCTTGCCCCAAAAGGATGGATCAACTAATCCAGTTATGACGGGAAAAGCCCTAAGCAGAAGTGAAAATTGACAACAGACAACAGACAAACTAATTCCGTCGGCGTTGTTGGAGGTACTGCAACACAGAAAACTGCGGAAAACGATAGAATCCTAATCAGGAGCTACAATGGACCTGAGATGGAAACCACAGCATATAGAAACCTCTGCATCGTCTGGGAGGGATGCGGCTACAGCTATTGGTCAAATCGCTCCAGAAAGCTAGATCAGCTGAATAGCTCCATCACCTGCTTTCAGATTATCTTCAGATCATCAGATAGATCTCATTCGATTCAACAAAAAGACTGAGCAGGATTCATTCTCCACAACACAAAATACCTTTCGTCCATTCCATTGCAAACACATCTGGCACTTCGAGCTTCTGTTTCAGATACCCTCCACCGCTCATGACAATATCGATGAACCATGACGATTCAGAATTAGAAAATGCCAGCGCTGAAAGTGAACTCATGGGGTACTCTCTATTCGATGATCTTCAAATTCATACCGAGTGGACCGGAGTACGTGCAAGCAGCGAAATGGATGGCATGCTTGAGCCTTAGTGTAGGCAAATCGCTGTAGTTCTTTACAAATCTAAAAATAATATCTAAAAATTAGCCCGTCAACCTGTTACCGCTGAGATCATAAGAGCTTTCTATACACATCACCGACCCCATAATTTGATCACAGTGACCAAAGTGAGAGAAGTAAGTTGTTTCCAGTATCGAAAAAGCGTACAGACGAAACCCAGAAGAAACATTAAATCCTACTTGATTTTCACATCTCCAATATTAATCCAGTTGGATAGAGCGTCCCCACCATTATTTCGTCGATTTTCCATAGTAAGAGTAGAGAAAGCACCAAAGAACTTTGATTCGATCGGCAGTTAAGCGATATGCGTCTGTGGTTCTTAGATATGCAGATCGGTTTAATAACTGCACCCGCAGTGACTACCCTCCACTATGCGAGATTCTGAAAAAGAAGCGCTAAGCACTACTTCTAAATGGAATTAACGTGGTAAGGAGAAAGCATAACCGATTTTCGGGTTACAAAAGCATCAAAACCGTCAGAGAATCACACTGCTTTTGACATTCGAAGAGAAAGGGACAAAAATCAATATCGATTGGCCTCGATCATTTTAAGAGTACAACTATGACATTGTGCAAGTGTTCATTAACATTTGTCAACTAACGATTGGAGCGGCTGAAGAGAAGAAGCCCACACTACGTGACACAGCTGAGATTAATATAAAAATAACCATGTGGGGAAACACATTGAAAAAAGAAAGTTAACGCTATAATCAAGCGTATTGTAACATGTAAGAAAATATTAACGCTATTTACTCGATCACATCCGAAACGAAGGAGATCAAAACCACCGACAAAATGATGCAAACAAGAGCAAAACTCAAAGGTGGGGTCAGGGCGAGCGGAAACAAGTACAACAAAAAAAGAAGTCAAAATAAGCTCTTGTTTATCTACCAATCGTCATCGGTTTCCTTTGCCGTTCCGTCACCACGTATGATTTTCATCTTTTGCGGTTCCATCTTAACTTTGTCAACTTTTATCACATTAGACCGTGCCAGTCGAGTCTCCAGCACCTGAAATCAAGCCAATCATTTTCGCACTATTGTCGAGATTTTTAAAGGGTTCACCTCTGTTTTGAAATCATCGACTCCACCCAGGTCATCAAAACCTCTGATATAGTCGATGGTTTGCTGATCTTTGACTACGGCAATTGTGGGAATGACACGAATATTGAGACGTGTGACGATGAATGGAACCTTAAAAAGTGGAAAAAATTATGCGATTGGGTAATACTCAGGTGAAAAACGCACCTTCTCAGCATTGACATGAATGAAACGTGTTCCTGTGTGTTTAACTGCAAGTGTACGCAAGTGTTTATCCACTATTTTGCACCTGAAACGGAGGATCACTTGGAAGGGGCAGACTGGCTAGGAAGATTTCAAATTAGCCTGTCCCCTAAAAAGACATTCATAAGAAACTTTGATGGAACTGGACAACACTATCCTCATAAAATGGAGGGGTGCAACCTTATTCTTGCGATGGTTCAGAGAGGAGATTCAAAATTTGTGAAAATTAGTCTAAATGAAATCCTGAGTCGTCATGAAGTCGTCTGCAGGCGTAAGAAGGAATAAGAACCCTTTAGAGAGTCAATGAACGTTTCCTCCACTTTCTCATCCCAAAATTTCATAAACATTAATACAAGGATGCTGAGTTATGGGCAAAAGCTTCGGTGTCGGACGGACTGGCTTTCAGCTTCACGGTTCGATGCCGATATTGGCCAACCGGCTCACCACGTTAAACGAGTGAGTGCTGATAAGCTATGGTAAATATACCATTCAAAAGCTGAGTTAAGGTGAAAGGGGTGTCGATAGTGTAATGGACTAGCACATATCCCCGGAAAGGATGGGGTGCGGGTTCGAGTCCCGTCCGACACCGAAGCTTTTGCCCATAACTCAGCATCCTTGTAGTAACTTTCGCATCGCGAGCTGCGGCGATAAAGAGCATTTATCAAAAAATCAAAAATATCAAAATAAAGATTAATTGTAAAAATGATATTGTGACACACCTCATGTTCCCATCGAGATAAAATAAGCAGACGACATTCTTACTCTTCTTTGTTGCTTCAAAAAACTCCTTCTCATCAGCTACTTCACTATAGGTGCCGTGACCAATCGATAGCATCTCCTAAAGAAGTCTCATAGAAAAGGTCGTTCCGCAACAATTTTTGGTAAACCCATAACAACGACGTACCTGTTTTGCCTTTTGCATTTTCTTTATCTCTTCCAAGCGGCGTCTCCGGATTATCTCAAGTTCGTCTTCGTCCATGTTATCCAGCCTTTCATAACGTAATCATTCAACCAGAATAGAAGGAAGCATTAGCTTTCAGCTCAAAATAATGACTTGAAATCCTTCCCACCTGTTCAGTTCGTTGTCGATCTGTTCCTCCACAATTTCTGCAGCTTTCATCAGCTGTGCACCTAGTCGCTCAGCTACATTAGAGCCCGCCATTTCTGTGAAAAGCATTTTTAGCACTCTAAAGCACGAGGCACCGATAAACACAAAATATGGCACGGCCGTTCTCCCAACACGCCTGTCCATCCGAGCCAACAAACCCTTTTATAAAATGTAAAACACGACAAACACCCACAAATCACAACTGACTGAGCTCAGTATACCAAATCAATGCAACACAGTTCAGTAGTTCAGAAGAGCTGAGAATATTCAAGCTTTTTCGCCAAATGCATGCCAAATGCAAAAATTTGCCGTAAAGGAGACTGTGGAGTCTGTAGGTTTAACAACGCACTCGATTTGACGGCAATAGTTGCGAGAGAGTAGCTGCGTCTTCTAAATTCTGTGTAGGTTTGTCTTCTTTTCCTTGTTGGAACTGCTCAAAATTAATAAGAGCATAGCAGTGCCAATGTAGTTGTGGGGGGGGGGGGAGGGGACTCACCGTCGCGCTGTCATCCTACACTCGAAACCGTTATACACTCATCACTTTGTTTACTCAAGTGTATTAGATTCCAACTTCTCTCTTTGTAAAACTTGGGCATTGTGTTAAGTACAGTTTTATCTGCTATGCCAACGAGGTTGTTAGATGGAACTCATATTGACGGCCGGACACTTCGACCGGATCGTTTTCCTCAAAGGCCCAGTTCAGCACCGTGCGAGCGGAACGCCACCATTCCATGTCAGTGAAAAGTCCCACCTAACAACCTCTTTGGCATAGCAGAGAAAACTGTAATTCACTTTTTGGCGAGTCACTTTTTCAATATGTGGGAAGACTCGCTACAAAATTGACTCGCCAAAAACTTCTCGAGCTTGAGTGTGAAGTGATACCCCATCCACCTTATAGCCCTGATCTTGCTCCATCGGACTACCATCTTTTCCTTTCCTTATCTAACGCCTTTCGGAGGAAAACTTTCGGTAATGAAGATGACATTGACCTTTGATATGTTTATTTTGCCGAAAAAGGTTATCCGGGAGATGAAAGACAATAATACCTATAGATGCTTGTGAACTTGTACTACATATATATGTACAGAAGAAATTGCTGGAAGGCAGTTTTGAGGGAAAAAAGCAGGCAATCCCCTTGGCATAGCGTCCAGCGCTGTTTTTGCATAGGTTTCTAGCCTGAGCCTTTCTCAGAGGTAACGTCCTAACCCCCTCCTCTAGTGAGACTTAGGTTAAGATATACACTCGAGTAGAAGGGAACAGACTCATGGTTGTAGAAGGGTTTCGAGTTAGGGATGGCAGCGCGAAAGTCAGTTGAATGCTTTTTTCGACGGAGAACTGCTACAGCGAACATGTTAGAATGATGGGCATGTTCGCCGGGTCACCTAGGGGCCCGACTTTTTGTCCCACCCGTCACCCAAGTGAGCTACGTAACTACATTAGCACCACCCTTTTGTTGGCGCACTGATCTTTCCAATTTGGAGCAATTGGCTGGGTGGAATCTCGTTCCTTATTTTAATGCATATCTCATCATAGATCGAACTTACTTATTCGTTTTTATTACGTTCCATGTTCTTTTATTACACTTGCTATTTCAGCCTCATCCTCGTTGTCGAGGGTGTATGATCGGTGAGGCTCGCTGGGTAGACAACGGTACTGCTGCGCTTATCTCATCAGACGTTACGTACTACGCTCTTCTGATTCCGTGCCTCATTCCAGTACTGATCACTTTTCATTTCTTCATTTGGCTAGGTTTGTTATTTTTGTGAATTGAAAACTCCTTGTTACGTGTTCTGAAGTGGATGCTCATGGCCTGGAACCTTGAAGGATCAGCCGTGGAATCTCACCAGGATTCATCTGTACTTAATTTTGTATCTCACCCTGTTATCGACAAAGCATTGAAGAACCTACGAGCGCTTACCTCGTTCATTTTCTTCAGTGTTGTGTGCGCTCTATAAAGACAGCATGTTTGACACTCCGTTCTGGTCAGGGTCTACTGGTTTTAGCCTATTAAGGAAGTACCCAGCTTTGAGTGATAGTGGTACTGTACCTTCTAGCTTCCGATATCTTCTTATTGAATAGCGACTGCCGTAGTGATCCTCCTATACGCTTTGCCGGCGAATGCAGATGCAGCGTGTAATTCTTTTCACATATGATAGCTAAAACTCCGTTGTGGCGTTTGGAAGCATTCTGCGTCGCAGTTGCATCGTTTCAGTCCTCCTACAACTAGGCATCTTATTGCACGTATGCGATGATTTATAATTTTCAGGGCACGAATTCTTCGTAAATAATTGAAATGGCTAATATTGATGCAATACCGGCTTATCTCGCTGCAACCTTCCCTACACTGCCTTCTGAGATAAAAGACTATGTTTCCTGTAAGTTAAAAATCGTTGTCGAATAGTGATAGGATCTGTAGCTCCTTTTCCACCGTGATCTCTCGTTGCAGCTATTCTCAAAGAAAACGTAGATGAGCTACGGACTCTTGAAGACGTTGTCGAAGCCGTTGGGGACCATATTCAGGTGTTGTGACTATAACCTCCACTTGATTTGCTTTTCAAACGGAACATTTTTCTCTAGCCTGATCATCCCAGATTTGCCGAGATTCATTTTTAGTGCTACGTTCAAGAATTATGTAACGACGGGCTAAATCAAACATGTCAGCAGCTTCTACAGTTTTTACACGGAGAGTCAGTTTCAATCTTTTTTGATGGCGCGCCAAAATATTAGGTTGATTCATAATAAATCGGACAAATGGTAGTGATGATTTCTAGAGATCATAACCCAGTAACGAATTAACGAAAATGGACGCGCGAGGTACCGTTGGAATGAGTATGAAAAGCTCTTCAAAGTACCGCAAAATAATCACTCCAAAGTAAATTCATTCCGCCACAATGCCGCACGATTTCAAGCGGTCCAGAGACCACATCCGCAACGTCATACTATTTATATCGCTATCTGGCCAGGAACCCGCGGATATCGGCAGACGTCTGATAGAAGTTCACAAGGAGCATGCCCCCGGCAGAAGTACACTGTAGTTGTAGCATTCGAAGTTTGCGTCAGGCGACTATTCCATCGAAGACGAAAACCGCGGTTGGTGGAGCGTACACGGCGTAGAGTACTGGGAGCTGCTCGATGAAGGTACCGCAGTATCCGCCGACGTCTACGTTCGTCAATTACGAGAATTGAAGGCCAATGTCCAAAGTTCGCTACGGCGGCGGTCATATGTCTACTTCCAGCACGACAACGTGTCTACTTCCACAGACCGCACTTCGCAAGATCGACCAAGGCCGAGCTGCTGTCGTACAGTTGGACCGTACTTCTATACCCACCGTACTCCCCAGACCTGGCCACTTCAGATTTCCACCTTTTCTCCCACAGCCAACGCCACCTGGACGGCCAAGACTTCAAAACTCGCAACGAAGTCAAGGCGGCACTCGGCAACTTCTTCGAGCTCCAGCTTCCGGCCTTCTGGAGCAAGGGCATCCATGATCTGCCTATACCGTGGCAGAAGGTCACCGATAAAGATGGAGTATATTTCAAGTGAATCCCTGTTGTCGTAAAAAAGTTGTACGACAATTTAAAATTGGTCAATTTGTCCGATTTATTATGAATCAACCTAATATTTTCGACTAGTTACAGGGGTTTCCATTGCCCATATTCAGGAATCTGCCTAGTAAGATCGAAAAACATGGAGCAACTACAAAAAAGTTGGAACAAGCCGTGGATATGGCTGCGGAGAATCCCAGTTTTGCTGAAATGGAGAGTATATGGAAGGTGCAAGCTCGAGATGTGCCGACGGTGGGATTTTGAACTCATCGGTTCCCTCATTCTTCTTGTTATTTATTTGTTTTGTATGTGCTGGTACATTGGTAATGAGGGTTTTCATGAGACCTTGTGATTTTTGTTTTTAATCTGATTGTAGTCTGTGGACAAAAAGAAGTTAGGGAAAGCAGAGAATCGTGCTGCACAAAAGATCGAACAGCGCGATGCCGAGCCTGTCGCCCGGAAAAAGAGGCCTGAAAGCTCAGCAACGGCTTCGCAGGTATATATGTGCATATTTTTTCCTTGGGTATCAGGATCAATAAGCACCTTTTATGCCTGCGTTTTGTCAACATTAGTTGGATTATATAACACCAGTTGACGGGCGCACCCTACTGCGCGCGATTCATGGCGATGTTGTGCAAAATGGGTTTGAGCGGCTCGGCCACAGTTTTGTATGGAATTTCTTTCCTCTGCTTTCAGCTGAACTATTGTATGGAAAAAAGCTGAGAGGATGGCGTGATGAAAAAGCATTTCGTGCATCTAACCCGTTTTGCACGTCATCGACACGAATCGCGCGCAGTAGTGTGCGCTAGCCAACTGGTTTAGGTCATCATTGGGAGTTTAGATAATTAGGAGGTCGATAGTTTTGTATTCGATTGCATCGATCGGTAACAATTTGTTCATTTGCTGAGCATCTAATTCCTACACATTGAAGGTAGATCAATATCACGATTATCGATGTTTATCGTTTTCGTAAACATGTTTCACTATTAGGAATTTTACACAGTCTAGCGGTCGATACCCAGCGTTGCTGCCAGTACCGCATGAGAAAACGATTCCGAGTGAATCGTTTGCTTTGCTATCACAAATATAGGTTGTATCATGGTTATCAATGTAGATCGCAGTATCAAGAGAAATGCCCCTTTTTTCGGGAACGCCAGGCAATCCAGCGGCCGATACATCGGTCAGAGATATCAGAAAATAAACAAAACAGGCTCACCTGATGACACTGAGCATCAGGCGCTTTTGCTGAACTGCTCGTATAGTAGTATCAAGCGATATAAAGAATTTCATCCCATCCAATTCCTAACTGCTCTTATCAACCACTGTAAGCCGTTATCACTGAGGCTCTTGTTTCTACCACAACCACTGGGGTCCTTGTACTCTACAATACCTGCGAATGTGAACATTCCACTGTTAGCCGCAAAAGCACCGCAAAGTGCCGGCCTTGGAGACATTTTCCTTCTCATGCTCCTAATTGAATCTTATCAACCATTATCTGTTTGGATCACCCACTATTAATGTCTCCATTCCACTCTGCTAAACACCCATGAAATTGAGCGCTCTTGGATCAACGCGAAAGGCGAAACGAATCTGACGACATTCGCCTTCTCACGCTCCTTATTGAATCTTATTAACCGTTATCAGTACGGGTCACCCACTATTGATGTCTTCGTCCCACCCCGCACAACACCTGTGAGTGTTAGCGCTCTTGGATCAACGCGAAAGGCGAAACGGATTTGGCGACATTTGCCTTCCGAGGCTCCTTATCGCTGCTATCACTTTCAGTCCACCACCGCTGGGGTTCCTTTGGCACCCCCTATATCACTTGTGAAATTCAGCGTCCCAGCTTTGCTCGGCGCGAGATATGAATTTCATGACAAACAGACAGACGGACACACACACTAAGCGAATTATATATACACAAGGATGGGAAAAGCCAACATCGATCCTCGAAAAGCAATGTGCAAGTGTTTATGTTAAAGACATTTGAGCCAGGTATTTAACATTATTTCACTTGTTCCAATCTTTTCAGGCGCCAGTCAAAGATCTTGGAACTCGTGGTTCTAATGTGAAGGATGTGAAGTTGGAAAGCGTTGACATTTCTATAGGAACAAAGTGAGTGCTTATATGTACGTAGAATATGACTCGAAAATCTGCGAGCCGTGTTATTTCGTGAGATAATGTGTATATATTATCTACAGCATATTTAAGACAATTACTATCGTGCGCCGACCTGACCATGGCCTATGGACGACGATATGGTCTTGTTGGTCGCAATGGTATAGGGAAAACAACACTTCTGAAGATGATATCAAGGTTCCTTCTAAAGTTATCGCCAGAAATGCTCCAAGACCTCGGGGATATCGTAAACCTTTATAGTGGGCAGTTACGGATACCATCAGGGATCACTTTACTTGCTGTAGAGCAAGAAGTTGAAGGCGACGACACCAGTGTGATAGATGCTGTGCTATCATCCGATTCACGGCGACAAGCGATGATTGAGAGGGAGCATGTTTTGCAGGCAAGACTCAACAAGTAATGTTTGAACTTATGATCCTCGCAATGCGCAGATGTTTCTTCGTACTTTTCATAGTAACTTAGCCTTTCTAGAGAGAACATATCAGAAACGGAAAAGAACAAATGGCACGATGAGTTGGCGAAGCTGTACACCGAAATGGAAAGTCTACAACTGGACAAGGTACAATCCTTTCCTTATCGATGTTTTTGTTCAAGAAATATTATTCAAGTGATACCAAAGGGTGGCTAGTTCGTGGGTACACGAGTTTTTCCTTTAAAGCCTTGTACTCACATTACACCCACCACTGTCTTTAGGTTAATGGATAACTCTTGTGTGAAGGTTACCCAGTAGGGCTTGAGTAGATTAACTGGTTATGACCTCTGCTTCTCTCCGATTTGAAATTTCGTCAATTAGAAGCTTCTGTGTCTTTCAGTAATTTTTACAATGTATTGCTTTAACGCACTTCCTTCCCAAATACGCTAGTGTTCAGGCACCCGCTCGAGCAGCTTCCATCCTTTACGGCTTAGGATTCACACCAGATGAACAGAAGAAACCAACGAAGTTTGTTTTCGTAATCAAGAGAAGCTTTTCACTTGCTTCTGAACTATCTCTTCCCTTATGTGTTGGTTTAAGAGAGTTTTCTGGTGGTTGGCGAATGCGTGTCGCCCTTGCCCGTGCCCTTTTCGTTAAGCCCGATTTACTTCTTCTTGACGAGCCTACAAATATGTTAGATATGCGAGCAGTTTACTGGTTGGAAGGCCATTTACAGGTAACTTCACACGAAGCATTTAGTCACCGTATCCGTTATACATGTGTGAATATATTCTAGCAATGGGAAGGCACTATTCTGACAGTTTCCCACGATCGAAAATTCCTCAACGAAATTTGCACGGACATTGTGCATTTGCACACAAGAAGACTTGATCACTACAGAGGGAACTATGATAACTTTGAAAAGGTGAGTAAAATGCATTCAAATTTTTCCTTTTTCCTGTCTTATCACACATTTGCTTTGAATTTTCATGTATTTCGTCTCCAAGACGCCACACTATAACGGCACACGAAAGACATAGTGCGCTTCCTACTTTCTATGTCCCATTCGCAACATTTAATCGTGGGAGAGTAGTCATAAAAGAGGAATTAACCTTCATTACTTTGATGTTTGTTTGCAGACCATGAAGGAGAAGCTCACCCAACAGCAACGAGAGTACGAAGCGCAGCAGACACTCCGACAACATACGCAAGAGTTCATAGACAAATTCCGTTATAATGCGAAGCGGGCTGCTATGGTACAAAGTAGGATAAAAATGCTTGAAAAACTGTAGGTTTTAATGAAGTTGTAGAGAAATTATCATAGATACAGAAAGTTTTGTAAGTTTCTGAGATATTCTGTTTAAAATAGTGTGAAATATTCGAGGTCTCTTCTAGATTTGTTATCTTCGAATTCAGACCTCCGCTTATTCAGACCTGTGCTTCATGCAGTGGAGCTTGACTCAGAAATAACATTCAAATTTCCTCCTTGTGAATTATTGAATAACCCAGTATTGCAACTGGATGATGCCTCATTCAGGTGAGTGATCGAAGGTCAATGATTAGGCTCACTTCACAGTTCCGGTGGTGGGGCAGTATTTGGTGGGGCAGTATTTCCGGTGGTCGCTTCGTTTACGACCTGAGAAGAAAGATTTACAGTTTATGAATGTTACTCGCCTAGCGGTGCTGAAAGCCTCCGAATACGAACTTAAATTGCTTAAAACTTGTAATTTCGCTGTGAGGAAAAAGTAGTTGATGAGTGGCAATTGAATAATGCATGGGCTTCGCAAAAAGGTAAATCAAAGCTGTGAAACATCCACGAGCAAATTTAATACTGATTTAATGGCATATGTGTGAAATCTGCATAACCATTAGTATGATGTTTAGGTATAATGATGATTCGCCGTTCCTGTTCCGAAAATTGAATCTTGGCACTCATGCTAATTCGAGGATTTGTATCGTCAGTTTTCAATCCTAAGAAGTGTCTGTTACTATAATCATATTTTTCACTTGTGCTCCTTATGGGTTTGTTGTTCAGGTCGGTGAAAACGGTTCAGGAAAAACCACACTTTTGAAACTTCTCCTAGGAGAACTCAATCCAACGGTAAGAATCTCTCCTAAATTCTGTTCACTAGGTTCGCAGACTCTGCTGATGCTCATTTTTGTTTGTTTATCAAGTATTCACTGATGATGCAATTTTGCCGTTCGTTTTTTTGAGTTAAAAGTTCTGATCTGAAATTTCACATGTATTCCCATGACATAGTTTGCATCGAGACATAAGTTTCCATCTTCTAGCATGGTTTGCGAAATGTAAATAGACGCATCAGGATTGGCTATTTCACTCAACATCACGTCGATCAACTTGATATGGACATGACTGCCATTGAGGTCTTAGCTCACAATTATCCTGGTGAGAAATTTCGTGAATGATATGATTCCTAACACACTTCTCTGTAGCTATGGTATCGCTTTTGTCCGGTTACTCCTCCAAGCAGCTGAGAGAAGTCTGCCACCTTCGTAACCCCCCTCCCTAATCCCTCACAGGTAAAGATAAAACGTGAGCTGTTAAAGTAGGCCGAGTTTGGGTGTAGCACAAGCATAGTTCCACAAGCGGTAGCGAGTTGCAGCCGTAAGATGGCAGTTTTCGCTTATCCGGTGTATGCTATGGGCAGAAATCTCAATACGCATCTATGCAATCAGAGAAGACATGATATGTCCATGTTTACGTGCTTACCGTGTCTTAGGCTTCATCTTTCGATTTCAGGAAAATCACAAGAGGAATACCGTACAGCCCTGAGTCATTTCGGATTGGTTGGCGATATGGCCTTGCAGTCAGTGTACACATTATCAGGAGGACAGAAGTCACGTCTGGCATTCGCAAACATCGCAATGTTGAAGTGAGTTGAGATAAATACCGTTGTGGTAATTTTGATATATCCACATGGTTTCAGTCCGAATTACCTTATTTTGGATGAGCCTACAAATCACTTGGATGTTGAGACTGTGGCTGCTCTCGGTGTGGCTCTGAATGTTTTCAATGTGAGTTTACAAGATTACATTCGGAGTTAGACTAATCATTAGGGGCAAGCTCAAGTCGTTTTCTCGCCAAGAAGTTAAATTCGCACTGAAGTTTTGGTCAACATTCTCTGCAATTCAAACAGCTTCGCTCGTCCTGACGCTTTAATGATATCACCACATCAAAAGCGTGATTCTGATTTTAGGGAGGCGTGGTCTTGGTTTCTCACGACGAGCAGCTCATTGAAATGGTTTGCAAAGAACTGTGGGTGGTGAAAGATCGAATGGTAGTGAACCTTGAGGGAGGTCTTGAGGAGTATCGCAAGCAGGTCTACAAACAGCTGCAGCTGATCGCATAAATCTAAGCATTGTTTGCTACTGTTCCTTTTATACATAGAAGGTAGTCTTCTATTAAATTGTATTGCTTATTTATCCTTGGAATGTATGTCAAGCTCGGGCAGTCCCTGTGATTCAAACTATGACTGATGCTTTCCTTCTTGTTTCGTTTGTTGTTATGTGGGATAGAAAGGATAAAGTTGTTGAATACATAATTGTCTCGAAAAGCATGCCAGTAACCTTTGAAAGGAAAATCAAGTATCAAATTCCGTACATGATGGTCCTTTTGGTATTTAGTGCAGCAAGTGAGGTAGTCCCTGTGCTGAGGAGTAAAATGGTTATAAATGGGTCGCAGTCACAACTTTGGGACATGGAATGAAATTTTCTTCACCACAATCTCATTCGTTATCTCTTATCAAGTGGCCAGAATGGGCGGGGCACAGGGTTGCTGTTCCCGTTGTAGCATTTCAGCTCAGAACTATCCACAAAAGGGTAAAGATGGAAAACTGGTAGCATAACGGTCAGGCAATTGGACCAATTGGAGCACGCAATGTGATGAACGCAGCTAAACTAGAAGCCGTAGCCTGCGCTCAAATCTCCACATGATAGAGTGATGCCCATCATTGTAAGTTACAGTCCGGCAAGCGAGGGCAGGTGGAGGGCCAGGCGCTCATGGCGCTTAGTCAATATCGATTGAAGCTATCGGATTCTGAAAGCAAGTTCGAAGACAGGTCATAGACCATACTGGTTGTGGCTTAGCATTCGGTGGGATCGTCTCCGCAAGAGCCAGAGATTGAGGCAATTTGTAACTTCCCGGTGAACTGGTAACGAAGGTCATTCCTTTTGATTGTGAGGAATAAATTTGTCTAAGCGATGGTTGTGCGAGTAGCAGCGTTCTCGGTCCTTCAAGTTAGAAAACGTGTCTAGTACCACTTTCTTTCATCTTCGCTGCGAACCTTCGCATGCGACTTCGGCAAATACGAAGGCACTATCATTTGTTGGGGTTAATGTAGTTCGGGTGGACGTGGTGGGGGAGACACTCTATAGTGCTCAGCATTCGGCTCTATTTTTCCTACATTTTTACCCTGAGCCTTAGTTTACGAGGAAGTCCCTACCCACCTCTCTACCCCCTAAAGCAAGGCTTAGGTAAAAATATACACTTAAGTACACAAATGATGATAACCCAACGGTTTCGTGAGGGACGACAGCTGGACAATTAGTGTCCCCCCCCCAGCTACAGTAACTACAGTAGCACCCACTGTTGGAGGCTTTCTCACTACCTAAATGTCTATTCAACAGTAGACATTGTAATCATCACTGCCACGGTGAGTTTTATTAGTTTCGTATCGTCTGGATCATACATCTTCAATCCTTTTTAGAATGTATTTGAACTAAATGTTGGTTTATCATTAGTTTTCCTTGTTCATCAATTCTGCTGTTGCAACCTGCTCAGGAGAACTGCATGGCTGTTATGTTTTTGTGGGTTTACTAAAAGTTTTGCAATGCATATCCACGCAAGTCGATTGGAAGGTTAGCCCATGGTATTTTAAGGACCGCAAACCTCGATAAAGTATGTTCTGACGACTCATCATATTGCTACAGTGTGTACGACGTGTTAACATCACAGTAAGTTCATCTTTTCCGCTGCAAGCAGATCTTTTGGAGCTCTGGAATTGTGCTGCCCTCACTGTTTGCAACCGCGCTCATAGTTTGCGGTGCCGGCGGCAGGGGTGGCTGTGTGTCTCTCCGCCTGTGCCATCCTGTCTCGTTGCCTGCGTCGTCTTTGCATCTCACCCATGCCACTCGGTCTCGCTGCCTGTGGACGAAGCCACGCCCTGCCGGCACAAAGTAGAACGCAGCCTAAAAGCGCTCCATCCGATTTCCGTATGATCCTGCAGGAAACACATGCAAGTAAAATCCTTTTAAACTTCCGCCCTTGAAATGCGCTCAAAAACGGGCAACAGATTCGTGAGGCTATCGTACCATATCTCTCTACGGACTACAGTGTAGAGACGCTTTTGGTGCACGGTCACGGCGGTTACGTCATTGTACGATACGACAATATGCATCTCCCTCCCCCTCCATTTTTTCGCAGCGTAGCACTCTATTTATATAATGCGGAAGTAGGAACTCTATCGGGGGTGGGGCTACTTACGACGGGAAATCCCTTCGCGGCGTCGCACTCGCAACGCCACCAGTACGACTTGCGGGAGCCCGGCAGAGTGTGGCTGCGTCACCACTGCACTTTCATCCATGCCACACTGCCTCGCTGAAGGCAGCCATGCCCTACCACTGGCACTCACTCCCGCCGCGCCGCTCATCGCGGGCGGTCACGCAATTTTCCGGCGTAAGCAGCCTTACCTCTCTATCGCTTCTTCCCTTTTAGACAGCGTTCATAGCGAAGTCTCGGGACTAGCAGTTTCGGGGTGCTCGCGATATCGTGCAATCGTGGGAAAAGAAGCTACGTATGGAGTTCCAGGCTCCACCTAATCGGAGGATCCTACGATGTATATTCCGCTGAGTGTGTCTATCTGTCCATGTGTGTGTGTCTGTTTGTCACGATTTATATCTCACGTTGCAGCAAAGCTGGAATTTTGACAGGTGATGTGGGGGTAACGCGGGAACACTAATGGTGAAGGATGTCGTGGTACACCGCGACTTTTTGGATTTGCACATTTCACATATTTTGGTTTGTTAGATTCTCATCCTTGATACGTTCCGTTCCATGAATTCACTTGGCTATTTTCTTGACGCTTGTTACTTTATTTGACATCTGTGAATGCTTTGACATCTGCAATGTTGCTCACGTATACAAGCGCAAGCGCAAGAATGTCTAGTACACCGCCTCTAGTTCAATAGACTCCTTCCACCGAACGACCGATACAGGGGACCGATTCTGATAACAACTGATAAGGGCTGATAAAAAGCGTCAAAAGGCAAATGTCGCCAAATCCGCTTCGCCTTTCGGGTTGATCCCAGAGCGCCGATACTCATAGGTGTTTTGATGGGAGGGACGGGGACATTAAAGGTGGGTGATCTAAATCGGTAAGTATTGGGCTAGCGCTCAGTACTGCGCTCAACGCATTTTGAAGCTGCGCGATATGGACTTCTCCGGTATCGATTAGACCATCTCCCCATTACATAATTCTATTGTGTTATTCGCGTAGTACTGTGCGATAGTCTAACCGGTAGATAATTATGAATTTCATTTTCATTCATTTTCATTTCAAAAAGAAATTTCATTTCTAATCCTTTTCTTTTCGTGCTATAATTCACCCCCGCTGATGAAGATGGTCATCCGGGATGCGGGACCTGCGCTATTCATCTATCTTTCACGTTCATTCCAGGCATTATCGTGGGCTCCCTTCAAGTATCAGAAATTATTTCACGTAAATTCTTTGGGCTGAGGTTAGCTTTCTTATTCCATTGAATGGACCATTCAGTACGTGTCATGTTGATAGGCCGTATGGAACCAATCATTTTTGATATCTGATAGTCCTTGAGCAGTCGATCACTTCTCCCTTCGCCCGGTCAGCGCACAACACTTTAGTTGTTCTTTTTTATTTTCTTCCAGACCTTACTCTGTTTGACTTATTGTACCGCAGCTGAATGTGACCTTTCGCTGGACCTATTGACATGGTACCATTTGATCTCTGCAGCTGACCCTGGCTAATCTCTTATCCACTCCTATCCTATTTTTTGCTTATCATGCTTGACCCCTCACCTTCTTGACTAGACCATTTGTAGATTTCCTTGGGTGCTATCCCAATAGAGTAGGAAGGGGGGGATGAGGTGAAATTTTATAGATTGCGCGGTGTTATCGCAATGAGGGGGGGGGGCATCCTACTATGGACCCTATTTTTACCTCAGCCAAGAAAGAGAAAAGAGCCCTTTAATCGCTCCTTTGACAAAAATCTACGCCTGAATATGCCGAGCGACCCCACAAAAATCCTTCAGAGGTACTCATAGGTGGAACTTTTTGTGAGATGCCCCCCCCCCTCATAGCGATAGCGCCGATTGCACTATTTTACACATCATACATGATATGTTATCCCTATGTTATCATTTGGAGTCATGTCCGTCATTGATGTTGGATATGGTTTTCAACACTCTATGAAGTCCCTCCCCCCTTTCCTCGTTAGGGTAGCACCCCAGTCGATTCACTTGTACAAGGATAGTACTGTCGATTATTCGACCGCCGTACTACGATAACATGAAATGCACTGGCAAATAAAAGCCTTTGAGATCCAGTCGTAGGAACAACCCTTACCGGTGCCCACCATGTTGTCATTTCTACCAATTCATGCGGTGTCCACAAGTATGTAATATTGACAGTGCCTAAGGGAATGTGCAATAGCTTGGATCTTATTGATGATCTACACGGTGCTACTGGAGCTGTGAGAGAGCAATCACTTTCGCTCCTTGCGTCTCGTTCGTCCATATATATTAAATCCTACGACCTCACTCTACCCTTTCAACCGTATACGTATTTGCCTGAGAAGCACTTGGTAGCTTTGGGATCTTCGCGTTGTGTATGGGAGGCCCTATTCAAGTGCCTACCTCAAGAACTGTGTTGAGGTTGAAGTCAATGTCGTTGTAGCGGCCACCTGCACTTTTCTGATAAATTGTTGGCTCGCATTTTATCAGCTGGAATCTGAGGGGTACTGTATACTATAAAAAATAGCAAAAAGCTGTGAGAGAATTGGAAAGAGCTTTCGAACTGGGGAGTATAACCGATAACCCATAGAAGAGCGCATCATGCATTTACACCCATATAAGGAAGGAATTATGCAACATTCGTACTCAGCAGATGCAATCCGGTTTAGAGTACAGTAGTTCTATCCGTTCAAGAGCATCATCACCTTGCCATATGTGCTTATTTCAGTATGCGCTTAACGGTCATGCTCACCGCCATCTACGCCACGACATCGATGCCGACGAAAAAACAGTCTTCGGAGTCCACGAAAGACGGAGGCTGGGAATGCGGCTCGGATTCTTCCACCAAGCTCTTGAGCAAGTACCAGATCAGCCTCAGCTGTCCGCATTTGGAAAGTGAGTCTTCAAGCGTGATCCAATGCTTTAGTTGTTCTATGATAGCGATCTTTATAATGTGGGTTATGGTGACCTACAATTTCTTCGCAGAGAGCCTTAATTTTAGAAAATGTCAACGGATGCTGTTTGAAACATGACAGGTGCTACGCTGATCAGTTGGGGCAGAAATTGTGCGACGACAACTTTTGCAGTTGTCTTGATGTGAGTTCTGAAATGAATGCACCAATTGCCACGCTCTCCAGATAACTGAGACGAAAACTGTCAGCGGTACCAACGGGGTTAGGGTCCTTGATGGAGTAGCGAACTTGGGGCGCGTCGCGTCTGTGGAGCGGAGTCACCTTGGTCTTGCACTGACCGCGTTAGGCAGCGTTCATACTTTGCAACCCGCGGCAGAGCGGGCTGCGTGTCTTTACGTCTTCGCCTGTGCCACCCTGTCTCATGGCCTGCGTCGCCTCTTCACCTCCCCGTGCTACTCTGCCTCGCTGCCCTTGAACGGAGCCACGCCCCGTCGGCGCAAAGTATGAACGCGGCCTTAAAGGAACCGGAAGGGGTCCGAAACAAGAGAAAAATACAAAGAAATGAGCATTTTGTAACGAACGCAGAAGGTTAGAAGCGATAATCGGTGAAAAAACCCGAATTCAAAAGTGCATCGCTGCGGTGTGTATTCGCGCCTCATTCGCACCATCGCACTGACTTTCCGAGTTGCCCGCTGTAGGAGACGGGCCGCGGTCCAACATTAGTTGTAGCACCTGATTCCCAGCGCAGTGGAGTGGCCATTCCCACTACATTAGCATTCATGTAAGTACATCTAGAAACAGTGTAAGAAAGAATAAAGGGAAAAGTAAAAGGGAAAAGCAAATTTATAAAAGAAACACTTCTCTTGGCACCATGCCACGGCGTTAAATGGGGGAGTTTGTGCAATGGCGGCCACTTGAACTCGTCCACACTACGTCTGTTCTACCGTAGGCCAAAATTACCTCCTTCTGGTGTCTTTAAGCCAGGATGCAGCATCCCCAGTTTGTGGTGTGCGACATCTAGGCGCTGGAAATAGGTAAAGGACTAGTTAAAAGGTTATTTTCACCATTTGATGAGCTACTCACGCTATGCTGTGAATTTGCACGAGTTATCGCGTGCAGAATTTTTATTGGATACTGTGAAGTATTTACGGCGTCAAAGGAGAGCGAGCGTGGCCCCATAACCGCGTCGCGCCTCGATGACAGGTCTGCGCGTGTGGTCGGTTTATTCTGCTTTTTTTGATATTTCAAGTGAGATGCGTATAAAACATGCTAGAATCAACTCTCGCTAATTCTAGAACGCCACTAAAGATTCGGTAATATGCAATAAAGAGGACAGTCCGATGCTCTGTGATATGGTTCGAGAATTCGGTCGCGGTTCATATGTTCTGAGCGGAAATGAGATGTCATCTTATGTTGCAGAAGCTGATAACCCACTGGTAATTGCAACGTCTTATTCTTGAATTTTATTTAAAATAGGGTTTTCTTCATTTCAACGCGTCCGCAGCACGCCTTCCCACGCAGGTACTTCCGCGCTGCTACCGCTCGCTTCTGCTTGAAACCGTTGGACCTCTGGGGTTTTGGTCATCTAAGTGCGAGTGGGTCTACTTACGACAAGAAATCGCTTCCGGCGTCGCAATGGCGGCGCAACCAGTACGACTTGCAGCGATTTTTTGTCGTATGTAGACCCACCCTCTAAGTGCTAAATATTCAGGAATCCACGAAGACAAGGACCGGTAACCTTTCTAAGGATGATTGCGGATAGGAGTCAGCTATAAGGTGTAGTGCTCCAACTGATATTTTCTCTCATTTGTGGGATTCCCATTTGGCTTTACTCAACTATAACTATTCAGACACAGTTGGTCAAGAAAAATTTTCACTGAAACTTCGCCTACAAGGTATATATGAGATGCTGATCACGAATATGACATCCGTTTTTGACGGTGGCGCTAATTTAGTGCAACACCTTTTTCTTTCGTTTAAAATTATCATTAGAGGTCATTCAGAATGCAGTTATCGAATATGTTATGAATTTTCCGTTTGGCTTAAGCATGGCTACAGTTTTGTTAATTTGTGGTTCATTCGCTACTATCCCATATTTTAGTCTAAGCCTTATTGGAGAAGGGATGTTTTCCTTCTTTCTCAAGGTTTGGACAAAAAATAGTGGGCACAATGTGGTGCCATTGTTACATGAGCACCGCTGAAGTGATAATGAATGGCGGGTGTGTGCAGATATGACGGAGAATCGTTTCGCGGCATTCCACTCGCAGCGCCACCAGTACGGCTTGCGAATCAATTGTTCTTGGGAGCCCGACAGAGCGTGGCTGCGTTACCTCTGCGCTTCCACCCATGCCACACTGCCTCGCTTGAAGGCTGCCACGCTCTGCCACTGGCAGTCGCACCCATCGCGCCGCTCGCCGCGGGCGGCCACGCGATTTTCCGTCGTATCTGCACACACCCTCTGAATGGCGCCAGCACCTCAAGCGGATACCATATTCGTCAGCACTCAAACGACTCCTATAAACCAAGTTCAAAAACAATTTGTTCGATAAAATTGGCATCAACGCCAGAAACGGATGTCATGTCCATGATCATAAACCCAATCATTCCGTGTGGGCGAACCTCAGCCAAAATTATGTTTTGACGTATCTGCGGTGTCTGAGGTAGTGATAGTTGAACAGAACGTTCCACTCCTCATCGACTTTCATTTTGTCCAATTCAGCGTCAACGTGGCAGCCGCCGAAAATTCACGCATGAAGAAACAGACTTCTTAGATAGCCTAATCAATTTACATCAATTGTAGTATACATATATCAATTATTACTGTTGTTATTGTCATAAATACTACGAATTGTTTCTGCTTTTTTTGTTTGTGTTGCCCATTGCCTTGAAGAGGAGAGGAACGGGAGGGGTCTGCTAGAGTGGTGACGCTTGACCCTATCGATGCGAGCTAGGAAGGCCGTTTTACTTGGGTCCTAAATCGATTATGGTTTGAAGGCACTTTCTAGGATCATTGGGTATTGCAGCTCAGCAGCAGGTGAGAGGGGGAGGGGGGTCGTATCTTTCGTGAAAATTTGGAAGAGGGGGATGTGGTTGTACCGGAGGCCTTTTTTTTCTGGGGTGGGTAGGAGGGTGTTTCATTGAAATTTTTCTCGACGGTAGGCTGGACTCTCGGTCCATATTCATTGAAAGGCAAAGCAAAGGGTTTTCTGAGCGAGTAAGAAAGATCGACGGAACAGTTTTGATGCACGTTGGCTTTCCATAGAGGATCCTGATCCGACAGCCCACAGATTAGTGAGTTACTTTCTTGGATGATAAGGAATCCCAAAAGGAGTCGTTTAGTGAAAACAACGGGTCTGAAAGGCCTATGTATGGCGGAATCCCCCGCGGAAGGCGCCCCTTGAGCTGTGGCGGAGGTGGCCTCATCAGGGCAAGCCGCCTCCTAGCGGCGAGCTCCCCATGATTGACTGGGGTGGTGGGGGTCCAAGGCGATGCGGCCGGGTGGAGCGATCGGGGCGCGCTCTCGCAAATAGAGCGTCGCAGACCCTTTTCTGATCAGCTGATTATCTTTTTCTGCGTTTTTGATTTTTGCTGCTTACCCGTAGAGTTCGCGAGTTTTTCTTTTCTATTCTTCTATTATTTTCAATTAAAACTCACTTATTGTCTTCGCTCGTCTGCAATCAACGATAGGATGCCATTTAAGTTTTTGTGTTGTTTCCACGCTGTTTTTGCGCATTGATTACCTGGATACATGCCAATGGCAGAGTCTTCCGGGCACCCGCCTATTGACGGAATGGTCGTCCACGTCGAGGATCAGTGGGAAAGGGGTTCTATTCTCGAGTTTTTGGTCATTTACTTCCGTTTTTCATTCATCGTCCTATAACTGGTCATCGTGCCCGTCATATTCGCCACTTTTTTCGTACTTCGTACGATTTTTCCGTGGCATTGCCTTTAAAGGCAGTGTTTGGGGAAATCCGGCAGAGAAGTAAAAGAAGTAGTGAACATGAAAGTCGAGATGACTAGTGACAGGACACTGAAGAAAAAACGGATGGAAGTGGTCAAAGACTTGAGAAGTCAAAGACTTGAGAAATAGGACCCTTCCCCACCGTTGATTCCCGACATGGAGCCTCCCCGTGAAGAGGCGGGTAGTCCGGACGAGTTCTCCATTGACGTGTTGCCATGTCCTAAATCCGAAGAGATGTTCGAAAATGAAGAAGCATCTTTTCTTTGGAGTGAGCTTTAAGCCAAGATTGAGAAAGCGAGCCGCAATACCGTTCATTCCCTCCCCCTCCGATCAGTCGCTAGGGAACGGACCGAGCTTACAATAAGCAAGGCGGCTGGAGCTGAAAAGGCCGCTTTTGCCACAGCTCCGAGGCGCGCCTTTTGCGGAAGATTTCGCCGCAAATAGGCTTTCTAGACCCGTAGTTTTCGAGTGAATGACTCCTCTTGGGGATTCCTTTTCACCCACTTCACCCCTAACACTGTCTTTAAATACAACCGAGCCACGCCCACTCGATCAAATCGCACCTGGCCGTAGACGGAGGAATTTCCGAAATTGAGGTGACCTTCATCATCGAAATGGCTGTGTCATCAAATTATATTCTCTTATCGCAAGCTTCTTTCTCTACGTGGACGCCACGTTGGAAATTTGTTCGTCTAAGGCCAAGCGTGATTTGCTTAGGTGGGCGCGGCTTGTTTGTGTTCAAGCTGGAACAACGCCGCGTGGATACACCGTGCAGCTGCAACAAAGATGCGGCCTGGGCAGTAATTCGCAGATCTACTTGCCCTGAAGACAGCATTAGGGGTAATGTGGTTATTAAGAAATCCCTGAAAGAAGTTGCTTACATAAAAACTATGAGCCTAAGAAGGCTAACTGTGGCGAAATCTCGGGGAAGTACTGCGCCTCTGAGCTGTAGAAACGGCGCAACGGATAACAGCTACCGCCTTTGGATGATCGACCCCGCCTCCAAGCGACGTGTTTCCTGAGCAGTTGCGATGAGAGCGGTCAAGGATGTGAGATCGAAGGTATTGCGGCGCACTTTCGCAGTTTTAGGTTGGAGCTCATTCCAGGAAAAAGATGCTGTCGTATTTCCAAACAATGCCCTGTGTTTACTTGGCAGCATGCCCATAGAAATTTGGTTCGGAGTATCCGCTTCTTGACGGGTGACGGACAGGTCGTCCGCGTTGAGGATCAACGAGGGAAGGGGGTCCTCTTTCTCAGGCTTTTGACCGTTTCCATCCGTTTTTATTACTGTCCTGTTACTGGGCATCTCGACTTTCAGATTCACCACTTCTTTTACTTTTCTTCCTTTCTTATTTTCTTTTCTTACTTGACTTTCTTACTACTTTTAATTTCCCCTAATGCTGCCTTTAAGGAAGTAAGTCACCTATTCGATTGTCGCGAGGTGTGCTTTTAAGTGGTTTCACCCTTTTGATGGGATCTCAACCAAATCTCAAAAGACAATCTCCGTCTAAACCGCATAACGTTTGAAGATCTCTCTCCTTCCTTGGATTGTGTAAGATTAAATTAAATTGTAGTTGCCTGATTTGCTTACTGGACTGCTCATATGTATTGGGCTGTGAAATGAATTTAGCGGCATTTCCTTCGTAGTTTTCTGGAATTTCGCAGAATCCTATCTCTACGCCTGCGATGAAAATGGCAATTTTACGAAAAGGACTTCGATTGCTCCTTATTCACAATAGCCTGCTTAGATTCCAGCGCGAACGACAGTAAATAAAAACTGCAGTGAGTCCATTCCAAATCTATATTTTAAATTTTTATTTATCTCCCGCTTTGAAGATGCACTTTTGAATTTTTCAATTTTCAAATAAAAATATATAGGATTTCGATATATCATACCGGCATCATTGTAAGTCTCTCCATATCAGAAATCTTCGGTGAATGGAGGGACAGCGCTTCCAAAAATGCCAGAAAGATCACCTCTTTGACATGGGTACTTTTTGTTGTGGGATTCTCTACAGAGCATTCGGCCTACCTCTTCTTGCACAGAATCCCTACTGCAGAGTGGATTGGGATATGGAGTTAATAATGTCAGCTACAAATAGTTAACACATCCAGAGGCATTATGCATAAGTGAATCACTGGTGCATAGCATGATAATTATGGCCATATTTTCATGTACATGGTGAATAATTTAGCTCTAAAGCGATGACTCGCCAAATGCATTGGCAGCATCGCCGACCGATCCGCCAATTTCGCACTTTAAGAAACGTGTCGATAACCGTTTTCTGCAGCCTCGCTTACACATTGGGAAGCGGGGATGCGCCCTTGGCGAGTACGGAGCCTCTGTTCGCTGACGGAAGTTCGGTCACCACGACGAGTATTGGTCTATGTAACAATCGCCTTCATAGTTAGCGTTGTTGTGGTATGTTTTAGGAATATCGTATATTTTGAATAATTCATTGTCGTTCCTTTTTAAGATTAGTGATCTATCAATTATAATAGTTTTATATGTTCCTCAAGTCAGCTGAAGTACAAAGAAGCCCAGCAAGGCTGCATCGCTTTCATTGGTGTGTTTCATTTTTCAACAGCTTTGAGCATTGGTTTTCTGTTGAAATCGACTGAAAAACAGCCCATCATGGTTGCATGTTTATAGGCAACGTAGGCTCATTGATGAGATATGCTCTGAAGATTCATCGTATTGCTACAAGGTGTACGACGTGTTAGGAACAAAGTAAGTTTAAGTATTCCGCTATCAGCAGAGCTCTAGGTACACATATTGCTGTCGATCACAACCACGGATTACATTTTGCCCCCTATCTGCATCATATCGCTCATATTTTGAAGGAATTGTCCACGGGGATTTAAGTTCTACTACTATCCATGGCCCCGGCAGGCACATGATTTTGACGCCGTTGCTATCGATGCCGACGTCAAATTGCCGCTACCACTGCCAGTGCCGGCGTCTGTGCGCAAAGTATAAATGATACTTAAGGAGCTATATCTCAGCCGCATCTTTGCGCTTAACTTTGCATGTGACCCGTAGGTAGCAAATAGTACATAAGTAGGCGTTCATGTACTATGGGGATCGCACTCGAAAGGCATTTATAACCACAATGGATAATTTTTAACTTTGTTTAAATATATAGATATCAGAAAAACTCGAATTTCCGCGCGTGATTTCTTTGAAAATTTGAGAAAAACGCTCTGATAACACGCCGTTCACTTCCACCACGAAACGCACAAAGGCACTTAGCATCGGCACCTTGTCGCCGGCTCATAAGCCGGCAACAAGTCCCTCAAGTCTTATGATCTCGACGCTTTTGATAGTACTTTCTGATTTGGGTGTACGCTAGTACTGTCAACTTGAGCAACGCTCGCGGTAATTGCGGGACCAACGAGGAACTACTGATGCGCTGTAAACCCATTCCGTGGCGCGGTTACCTAATTGCCCTGCTTGACACACACCCCCTTGACTTCGGGTCAGCCAATTTGTGGTTCCATCGTATTGTACCCTTCCACGGAGGAGTAATGAGCACCCGCTATAGGGGCAGCGGTAACTGCCTTATTGTGCGATATTCTCCCTCTGATGGCTAGAATTCTCACAGCTTCGATGTTTATTTCCGGCAAACCTTTATTGGTGTATTGAACTGTCAGTGGGATAAAATTACTAGAAAGCATTTGCCAGAGGGATAGAATAGAATTAATCTATCTTGCTGACAAATAAACTCATTAATTTCCTAATCAACCGCATTAACAAAAATTCTCAGTGTCGCATTCTGTGAGGAATGTTTGCAGCGAAGAGGGCCACTTTGTGTTTCGCGCGTTGGTGCACAGTGGTCGCGACAAAGGAGCTGAGTCGGGAGTACTTCTTCATGCTCCTCAAGGTATTCGATTTCTCCATTGTCATGGCGTTACAATATTATGTCCCACAACCATAATGAATATATTGTAAATTGAATCTACATAGAATATACGGAATCTACTTGCTACAGGTGAAACGTTTTATTCGTCCGACACGAGGAAATGGCCACCGGTTCACCACAAAATCTTTAGTTTTAGTGTGAGCTACTTTTCAAAAAGGAAATTCAAATTTCCGAACAGAATACTGTTTAGGACTAGAAGACATAATTGACTGCATTTTATTAATAATCAATCACCATTTTTTCTCGCGTCTGATGCATATGCATTGAGAAGCTAATAAACCCTACATAGGCTACTTGCATGATACCGGCGTCGTTTCTCCTGTCATCTCTGTCGCCGTATTCGAGCAACTATGGGAAACAAGCTCTTTCAATAGGACTCGGTGGAGGAAATACTGACATGGTGCTCTCCGCGATCAAACCTGAAGTGAGTGACACCTGCACTGCGAGGGTCCAATCCGGTTATTCATAATGGGGCCCAGCATATGAGAAATCCAATGGCACATGAGCAGTAAGGCCGCGTCCATATTTTGCGGTGCCGGCTGCAGGGAGTGTCTCTGCGCCACTCTGCCTCGCTGCCTGTGAACGCAGCCATGTCTTCCGCGCAAAGTATGAATGCGGCCTAAGGCTCCTCCCCTAACACTTCAGAAAATCAGGGTCCTGCAGTTGGCGGTGCATGAGTCATGAATTTTCGGTCAAATACACAGATATACACCAGCAGACGTTTAGCCGCTTATATAGTAAAATTGTATGAGGCAACAATAAAAGGCGATGGACGAGCAGTGGAGGGAAGATCGTGCTTTGTAAGGTAAAACCTCACCCCGAAGTGCTTTGTTGTCCCCCAGCTAAAATCAGTGTTTTTTAAGACCCATTCATCTATGTACTCTCAGATGTGCCGCATTGAGATCGCGTTCATACTTTGCGCCAGCAAGGCGCGGCTGCATCCAAAGGTAACCAGGCAGAGTGGCACAGGGGAGGTGCAGAGACATGCAGCCACGTCCTCCCGCCGTCACCGCAAAGTATGACGCGGCCTTACGGTCTACTTACTTGGCTTAGAGGCACAACTTGGGATTGTCAGTGAGCTGCAGTTGTCGAGATTTTTTTTCTTCACTGGTGAGCGAATGATACGTCCAACTTCAGTGGAGAACGGTCTATTGTGTGAAGCGCTTTCAAAGGTAGCAAGAAGGGTAACTTGATCGACTGCTGAGTTTAAAAGAAAGGGTGCCATATAGTGGGGTGGTGGGGAATGAAAGGAATGAAAGAGCCAACACTCGAGCAACTGGCCGTTGCCCCACGCACCATAGGCACAGCTACATACTCAACCGGTTGCGCCTTGTACGTCCTTCAACACAGTAGCATATCGTCCCTCTGAAGTTCGCGCGTTCATTTACAGAGACCGCTTATTTTATATTCTTACACACATAATGCTCTAATTCTTCCCATTGGGGCCCTCAAGGAACGAACCGAAGCCGTTTTCGGCCCCTGAATGAGAAATCGTTTTCTGATTGTTTATGGTGTAGATTTCCTGAGTTTTCTTCAAGGTGAACATAACCGTGGTCGAACTTGATGCGTTAGTTGTGACTGTTGCTACTAAATGGTTTGGTGTTACTGAAACCAGTCATCATCACATCGTCATTCAAGATGGTGTTGAGTTTCTGAAGAACGCGGAAATGGAAGGTAAAAGATTCATCGCGGCGTAACAAGTGGTGTCGGTACACTTATCTGATAAAAAACTTCCTAATTTTTTTTTATTTTTTTCACGAATAGATTTTCTTTCTTATTAAAATGTTTCGCTCAGGTAGGCCTAAAGTATGACGTCGTGTTCGTAGATGCTTGCGGAAGTGGCGCGGTCATTTGTCCTGTGAAAACTTTCCGCACAGCTAATGTCATGAAGATGATGAGGAATGTGCTGAGAGAAAAAGGTGTTTTCAGAGTGGTGATTGTTTCTATCAGTCTATATTATTTTATAAATTAGGTACAATCATCATCAACGTGGCGAGAAATGAAACAGAAGACGAAAAATTCATCACCAAATGTACAGAGGTACGGTTTTGATTTTTTTTTCTAGCGGGAAGACGAACAGTATATGGATCCACCGCGCAAAGCCTATCAAAAATGCCTAGATGAAAGAGCGCCAGATTTCTTCTGCAATATCTGAGAGCAATGTGTACCGTGATCAGGGTACGCCGAGTGTGTACCTTTATGTCAGGATTGTCGCACGACGACGAGCGGCGTGCGACGCAGTGTGTGCGAGCTATGCGCATCGCGGTTGTTGGGTCTTGGAACGATTACACGGAAATGCTATGGGGGCGATACGCAGGACTTGTAATCGCTCCGGGACCCAACACATGGCGCATTTAGCTCGTCCGCCTTGCTTCGCCTGCGACATGCCGCGGTGCGACAATCCTGACCAGTGGGTACACACCCGGATACGCCGAGAGTCGAGGATTCCTCGAGAGGGGGTCGTATTGACGGACGGGATGGAGAGTCTTTATTGCAGAGGTCAGTCATGGTGCCGGGATAGATGATAACTGAAACGTGTCGTCAGCTGACCCGAAAAATTACCGAATATTGATCGAATATGAGTGATCAACACAAAAATATAGAATTAAAATTATGCTTAGTTATTCTCTGCAATGAATACATAGTTTCTGATACTGTAGAGGTTAGATAGATTTTTGAAAGGGAGGTCGTATTTGGGTCCCCGTCGAGTTGGGAGGGGGAGGCGTCGTGCTGAGTCGGCCATTTTCCTTGTCACCTGGGTGCGCTCTGACATGATTGGTGTTGGGGAATTCACCATGAAAGGAAGCTCGGTGTTAGAGCAGATGGTACGGTAGAAGCGAGGATTTTGCTTCGCTCTGGAAAGCAAGCCTGAAGCAAAGTGAAGGGCCAAGGCGGTAAGGCTACCGCTTCCTTTCAAGACTTCCTTCTAAGGCAGCATTCTTTACTTAGCGCCGGCAGTGCGCGGCTGCGTTTACAGGCAGTGAGGCAGAGCGGCGGGAAAAGTACAGAGGCGACGTAGGCTATGGTGGCACGAGACCAGATGCTGAGACCAGCAGTCGCGCCCTACCGCCGGTGGAAAGTATGATCGCGGTTTAAAGGAATGTCCACGAAAAAAAAATACTCTCTTTGTGACCCTTAAATTTGTTGTATTTGCCTAATAAGGGCCGCATGTGCAGTTGCGCGCAAAAAAAGTAAGAATTAGGCTAAGATACAGCTCTCCAAATTTTGTGGGTGGGTGGACGGGACCTTCGAATAAAAGCCCCGTCCCGTTGTCGGCCGCGGTTGGGAAAGGAGATGGGCTGTTCACATAACTTTCTGTTCCTTCAACGCTCTCCGACCGCTGCAGATGACGGAGTAGGCACTTGCTCGGAGGTCCCGCCCACCCGGCCAAGACTTTTTGGTGCTGTATTCAGCTGGATTCACACGCGTGAAACGTTGCATGCGCCCACATTAGGTAATACAACATAAATTTATGGGAACAAAAAAAAAATCATTTTTCCGTGGACGATTCCTCTAAGGGACGTGTAGTGTGCTGCGTAAGGCCGCTTCCATACTTTGCGCACCGACGCCGGCACGCGCGTGACGCAGGCACGCGCGTGACGCAGGCACGCGCGTGACGGCGTCGGTGCGCAAAGTATGGAAGCGGCCTAACGCTACCACATAGAGCGGTCGCGCGTGCTTTTGATCGATGGGCAATGGTCGGACGCAACAGTTGGCATTTCCTGGATTTTTCGCCACTTGTTTTGTTTCCTCGTTCTCATACCACTTAACATCCCTTTCATAGTGGGCGGACGAGCTACACAAGTTTCACACGGCATAGGCGACTGGAGTATGCGTATAGGGAAAGAAGATATGATTCTTTGCAATTTCCTATAGAAAGTCGCCACGACAATTAAAGTGGCATACATCTACACATCTCATTCTGAGGAAATTTCGTATCATTTGCTAGAAGTCTTCCACTTTAGAAATCTTTGAGGGCAAAAGGTTATTATTACAGTTCAAGACTCTGCTTCTGTCCACCTTCAAAACATGTGTGGAACTTCAATTTTGTAGTCCGGTGAGCATCCACTTCCAATCTGCTTTACAACGATTATTCCAGAAGTTATTAAAGTCTTCCTTGCCGTAAAGTATTAGGGTGTCCATAAAGTTCGTTGGCCATTTGTAAACAGCGTCGCGTTACGCAACGCGTTGTGATTTTGCATAGTAATTTCGCAATACTGGAAGTACTCGCGATGGGCTATCTTCTGAGCTAGCTAGCACTCAATTTCCTTTCCTGCTCTTCCCGCAATAAAACAGTGAAGATGAGTGATAGTCACCACCACCGCCGATGTTTGCTGGACTACTACAACTTGGGCGACCAAGATGCGTCAGCAGTATGGTGGTAAAACCCCTTCTAAGAACTGGATGTTAAAATGGTGGACTCGCTTCACCAATGGAAACTATGGTATCGAAGATAAAAATCAGTGATAAGTGATAAAATCAGTGGCGTCGTTCACTACAGCATCCTACCCAACAATGCCACAGAGACGGCAGAGACCCCCTTCAAAGACAGGAGGTCAAGGTGAAAGCTGCCGCTTAGTCCCAGAAACTTGCAAATCCGCGGTTGCTCTGGGACAATGCGCGCCCCCACAAAGCGAGAGATATTTAGGCCGTCCTGGACAGGCTGGGCATCAAGACGGTCACGCATCCACATTATAGCCCGGACATCAGTCTATGCGATTACCACATCTTCCGGTCCATGCAAAATTTCTTGGACGGGAAACAGCTGAAGAGGGCGACCTCGAGGACGTGATCGAGGACTGGGTCGAGTCGCGGCCGGCCGGCTTTTGGGAGGATCGAGTTGCCTCTCTACCTGATCGTTGGCGAAGGCTGCTGGGGATGCATGGAGATCATATCATGGATCTGTAAGTTCAAGTTGGTGAGTTATCTTTAAAATCTCTGAAAAAAACGAATGACCAACGAACCCTATGACACCCTAATAGTACACCTTATAAATATGATCAGTTATTGGGTTGGTAGTGGCTTGGGCGTTATTCATAACTTTGAATGAAAGTCTAAACGTGTGCAAAAGAGGTAGCTGATAGAAATACGCAATGCTGCAAGGAAATTCGACTTTCACTCGAAGCCACGAATAACGCTCGACCCACCATCACCCCAATAATGCCCCTCCCCTGGGGTTTGCAAAAATCGAATTATGGTGAGGGTTGTCGTACGAAGCATTGCATGCACCTAGGAGTACATGATTTGTGTCATCCCATGATATTTGTCGATTATCTTCTGGAAAGGGCGGTTTCTGTTGTGAAAAGTAAATCGCTGAATTTCCAGGAATGCTCCCCAGCCCCCCCCCCTGGATTTGAATCAACGCTGATGTTTTGGACTTTAGAAGTTGCAGCCATTATACCAGCGACTTCCAGGGTTCACCAGCCGTTACTGCTCATCTTCGCAATGTCATTATCCCGCATTCCCAAAACCTCGTCCTGATTGACGTTATTAGTTCCACACTTTTTCACTTCGTGGCAACACCCGTTCCTCTATTATTATTATGTAGGATTTTATTATTATACATATATTTTATTACATATTTGCTTTTCTAACTCTACAGACTGTGTTTTGCGATCGTCACATGAGGAATATAAACCATTGATAGGATTTTAGGTAAACCTAATCTTCATATGCACTCCTTCCGCACTACCTAATTCCGATCGACAAATGACAGAGCTAAACGATCGTCTGAGGGCTCTTGAACGGTTGTTAGAAATCGATCGCTACTTCACGCTACCGGAAATTGTCCCACTTAAACCGAATTGCTCGTTCAGTGCTTTTCGAGAATTTGAATGAGGGAATAAAGAAGTTAAGCTATTACTGCTTACAAAGACAGAGCCCTGAGCACAGCTAGGGAACCGGCTAAAACTCCTGCAATTGTGGCTCAAGTCTGATCATTCCACCTGTTGTGGATGGCACATTTAAAGGCACCGAAAAAAAGGGGGGGGGGGAATTGCAAGGAAGGAAAGCGTAGAAAACACTATTCCCTGCGAATGAATATTCGCACACAAGAGATAATGTGTAGCGGAACTTGCGGAGCTGCACGCTTCAGTGGCCTACTCCTCTGCTGACGGTGAGCAAAGAAGGCCCACGGCATAGTCATTTGATGTCGCGCAGGGCGACTTCGATTTAATCATGATGTTTACAAGTGAGACAACAAACGAGAACAAATAAGTGAAACATTGAAAGGAAGAACAAGCGAAAGAGTAAGAAAGAAGGTCTCCCCCCCCCCACCCCACCAATTTTCCGAAGTTGGGCAAAAAAGTGGGTTCGGCTGAAAATTTGCACAGAGGGGTAATTCGACCCCCTGTGCACGAATATCATAATCTTTTTAAGCAACAACGCCTAATTCGTGCTGTACGGGATTCTCTTCGACTTGGTATACTTCCTTTGTGAGTAATTTTTGTAGTTATAATAAATGAAGTGGCAGAGTAAATTACGGGTACGATAGGTTCCAGTACAAAGAAACGTCCAGAAGTGAAAGAAAAGCACTTACAGACAATTAAACACAAAATGCAAAGAAACTGGCACCGGCGGGAAGCGAACCCACTGCCCCTGTCCTGCAGATCTGGAACTCCACCACCGAGCCACTGAAGCCGTTGATAGCTCAGCAACGGCCTTGCTTTATGACATAGTGCCTCGCCAACGAGATCCAACGTTTAGCCGTTCATTCAAAAAAACCTTCATACAGTCCAGTTCCCGAAGGCTGGCAGGGCGTGGCCTACAGAGTTGGGTGAGAGTGTGTGGCGGGGTGAGAGAGATCGATACAAGTCCGTAGGCCTCGCCCTGCCAGCCGTCGAGGAATGGACTGTAACTCCGCTTAGAGAATCGTTTTACAAATTTCAAATACGGACTCGAGATCAGCGTCCGAAAATACGTCTGATCATAGGTATCCCATTCCGAATGGCCACTTCGACCTGGGGTCCTTCCCTTGTCAGTAAACTGTCCTGAGTAAAGCGTCATTATGACACTAACTAGGGAAGGTATTTTACTTCCCATGGATCTTTGAAATGGGACCCGGGGGGATCGATAGAGCTTCGAACGCTGATTATATCTGTGAGAACCAAAATTGTCAAATGGCATCCTGAAGCGAGTTACGAGGGGTCAAAGTTTGCCTGTGACGACTTGCCTGTGACATCTCAACGGCGAGGCGCTTCGTCATCAGCATGACTAGCGTGGAACCAGTAATGGCCTTAGGCCGCTTTCATACTTTGCGCACCGACGCCGTCACGCAACCATTTGCCCGCCGCAGGAGACGGCATCCATAGATAATGCCCAATCACACTACAGTATGGTGATTGTGGCCGATTCGAATCTTGGCGCTATGCCAATAAGGTGATCGTGGCCGCTTCGTGTATTGGCACAGCGCCAAGATTCGAATCGGCCACAATCACCATATGTAGTGTGATTGGGTCCGCATTATCTATGGACGCCGTCTCCTGCGGCGGGCAAATGGTTGCGTGAGTTTGACGCCGTCACGCGCGTGACGGCGTCGGTGCGCAAAGTATGAAAGCGGCCTTAGAGGCTCAGTGGTGGTGTCCCGGTTCTGCAGGCGAGAGGTTGTGGGTTTGCTTCCCGCACAAGCAGCTAACTTCAGTACCCAACCAAACATTTACCGTAACCCTCTGTCGTCAATTTCGGTATACATGACGTAGAGTGCTCGTACTCGCGCCGGACTTGACGTGATGCAACATGATGCAACTTCTCGAGTTCGAAGACATCTTCATGATGACACGCATATTTATTTGCCAACTGAACAGGCAACTCCTTATACTGCATTTATAACATGGTCTTAATGGAGGGAGCGAAAATGCTCTGGTCAAGAAACAGAATAATTTGAAACTGAAATTTTAGAACCAGTCATGGTTTTGGCTTATCAGAGGTTCGGAGATTCGGCGATTCCACTAAAAAAAGAGTATATCGACTCTTTTCTTCCACTCATACTATTTATCAGATGATGGTTTCCAACTAAAAGCTTAGGGAGCATTTTAGTGATCTGGCGTGACAATTCTTTTTAGTGACAATTCTACGCTATCTCTGAACAGCGTTAACAATTCATTTCGTTTGGTTTCTGCAATGCGAAAATCCTGCTCTAATACATTTAGTACTAGAAGTGTCGAAGGGGTACTCATATGGCAGCCAGCTGACATCCATTTTTCGGCATGCATCTTACTCATAGCTTAATGACTTTTACTAGTGTACCTAATAGGAGTACTAAAAGAAAGGCCGAAGGTGCTATGTCCATCAATTGATACCATACTGGTTTCCCACTTCTGACAGCGGTAGTTTCCTTCACACTGCCTAACGGACATAAGCTTACAAAGCGAGATATTCACATACCAAACCGAAACAGTAATCACTGGCTTATGTTACAGAGATATGTCTATTTTAAAGGATCTGTCGAGAAAAGTCAACTGCTAATGAATGTTGGGAAGCAATCGGTGTGAAAGAATCAGTTGATCATGATGATAAGGTTATGTAACGCACCCGCTCAGAGAGAAAATTGACCGAATGCTTTTAAGAAGCCGCTTGTTCAGAAATCACGCCCTACTCCTTAACAGTGTAGTCCTTTCAAAGAAAGAACCTGGAGATCAGTTTCCGGTGTGCTGTCTCATGACGCAGGGGGAATTCAGCGAATAACTGCGAAGCTTCTTGTATGTTGCGTCTAATTGCACTTGAAACTGGCACTGCGCTCAAGCCATATTCGTTTTCGTAAAAATTACTAGGAACACCATTCCTTCGAAATGTTGAGCGAATAGACAATTTCAGAAGGAACTTATGTGTTCCCTACTTACGTAAAATCATCGGAAAGAATTTGTGTGTTAGGAGCAAATCTCCTCTTGAATTATGTTTCTTTCAAGAAATTGAACGGAAGAGATTTCCTTGAAGTTTCTGTTATAATCCGTCCAGCCATGTTCATACGGGAACTCAAATCCAACAGTTGGAATGATTCATGTTTTTGTTTTCGCGTTAGCTGTCCCTCAGCAGGTGCACATTACTGCGAATTTTGTTCATATCTTCACGTATTTTCGTTCCTTTCAAATACTCGCTTACGGCAGATTGCAAGAACAGGCATCATTGTGGCATCTGGTAATACTGAACACCTAAGTAACACTGACGAGAGTTGCATCATGTTACATCACGTCAAGTCCGGCGCGAGTACGAGCACTCTACGTCACGTACACCGAAATTGACGACAGAGGGTTACGGTAAATGTTTGGTTGGGTACTGAAGTTAGCTGCTTGTGCTTCCCGCCAGGGCGGCTTTTTTTGCATCTTGTGTTTCATTGTCAGTAAGTGCTTTTCTTTCACTTCTAAACGTTTCGTTGTATGATATTCGCGCGTAGGGGGTCGAATTACCCCTCTGTGCAAATTTCCAGCCGGATCCAGTTTTTGGCCCAACTTCGGAAAAATAGGGGTGGCCAGGGGTTAAGTAGGAGTTTTTGAATTTCATTCCACAAAAAAGCCTGCAAGCTGAACAGATAACCTAAACATACCTATCACACTTGCCCATCACACTAAACGCACGTAACAAGCGCCAAATAAGAGCATTTGCTGGGCAAGGGTCTACGAACACTCCTTTGTTAAATGGGTTGCCAGTCAATAGCCCATCATTTTTTTCGAGATTTGGTCAAATTCTCGAATTGGCTGAAAATTTGTCCCATACGGTAATTTGATCCCCTGAACACGAAAATCACACTGGTTTTGCGTGAAAACGTATGGCTCGCGCGCTATGGGCTCCCAAACATACCATAAAGTGGTATTACTCTTTTTTTTCAGACAAACCTTCATAACTTCATTCAGGTAATTGTTTGACAGATTCTGAATACAGATTTGAGATCAGCATTCAAAAGCGCGTTCAGTGGTATGTAACTCATTGCAAATGGCCATTTCGACAAACCGTCTGATGGCAAGGTGCCTCGCCAATGAGGTGTCACAGGCAAACTTTGACCCCTCGTAACTCGCTTCAGGATGCCATTTAGCAATTATATAATCAGCGTTCGAAGCTCTATCGATCCCCCCGGGTCTCATTTCAAAGTTCCATGGGAAATAAAATACCTTCCCTAGTAAGTAGCTGCATCACACGATTTTGGAGAAAAACCACTCAAGCACGGGCATTTAAATAATTCGATCTGAATCCTCCCCTACTTAGTTTTCCATCAATACCTCCACATTTACGGTTGCCGCAGCCAAATTAGCGCTCATACACCTTTTCGGATTATCTTTGAACTTTTTCGGAGGCATCATTCCTCAAAACCCAGTCTGGTATAATAAACTTCAAAAACACTGGAAGGCGTGAATTTGACAGTTTGTGGAATATGAAAAAGTGGTGCTCGGCACTTCAACAGTAGACACAGGACGAAATAAAATGGCAATCTCGGGAACGCGCTTTCTCCTTCGCGCTACTCCGTGTCACCAACCACGGATATCGAAGACGAGTGAGAAGCTGAGTCAGCCGGCTACGGACGATGTCCCTTCCTCATCCGCAACTCCCACGGCTGATGCACTGCAGAACGACACACCGTGCTGCTGGATGATAGGATCCCAAGCCGCGCTTTTCAATGCGAGCTTCCCTATACATGACCCGCTCTGAAGTGGAAGGTTTGTTTCCAGAGAACATGTATTCATAGTTTTCACTTTCCGCTACCCTCCCTGTGCCTTTCCTTTGAAGAATATTTTTCCAAAACTAAAAACAACAGAGCTGTTTACACTTTTATGCACATCCTAGTTACCTTTTTCAGTCGAATTCTGTGGAAAGGAGAAATAGTCTTGGCGAACCTTCCAATACCACCCAATGTTTTCGTGCTCCAATGCGAAACTGATTCTCAGGGACTACCGTAGTCGTCTATCGTGCGAATTGCTGCGGCCTAAATTTTCCATCACTGTCGTGCCGCTCTTAGTTGCCATTGCGCTGGACTTCCCGTACTCCCGAATTTGTCTTTTGATTGGATCCACATTTTATTCTTCTTACGAGTATTCTTGCCTGGGTGGTCTCTACGCTCGTAGTTTAAGTCGTCGATTATCTGTAAGCACTTTCAGTACTGGGTGAGGGATGATATTCGTCAAGACTCTTTCGGGTCAAACATTGACCCTCGATGTCAACGATGTCCCAAGCATCAAGTCCCTAATCGCAGCACGTGAAGGCATTGCTGTCGAAGATCAGAGGCTGATATGCGCAGGTGAGTTGTTGGAAAGTTCCGCCTTTGAGTTCTTTCTGGGTTTTTTTCTGAGTTAGGTTTTATGCTGAATCCAGAGAGGGTCGTGAATGGCTCTCGAGGACGGACCCAGCCTCTAAAAGTGCATGATTTGCTAATACTATAGGTCGTCAGCTCTCCGACGACGATGAAGTCGAGGCAGAATCTACTCTTCATCTCTCGCTGAGGTGAGCACTTTTCATATGAAAATTAGAATCTGGCAATGAGGTTCATCCATTTTAACATCGGTGGATTCTAATTCCATTTTTGAATTCGGCTTGATAGTAGTCGTCCTTCCCAACAAAGAGTGTTTCAGCCTTCTCGGAGGTGCCAAGAAGAGAAAGAAGAAGGTCTACACGACACCCAAGAAAATCAAGCACAAGAGAAAGAAGGTCAAGCTCGCTGTGTTGAAGTACTATGAGGTAATAGTTTGTCTGGAATAGCAAGAATCATTTTTTTCATGGTTGTGGATGCTAGCGATGAGGATATTTTTGACATCGGTGTCCAGGCCTCTGAGAGTATCGTGACTGATGTTTTGAGTTTCTGAGCTAGTTTCCCATTACTTACCATTTATTACACATTCTCGTGGTATTTTTGGTGTGTAAAGGATTGTTTTAGGTGGACGACAATGGTAAAATTCGTCGTCTCCGCAAGGAGTGCCAATCACCAACTTGTGGAGGAGGAGTGTTCATGGCTGCTCATGAAAACCGATACTACTGCGGTCGATGTCACGATACCCTCGTTGTGGAAGAACCCGTTGTGTCTTCAAAGGCAAAGGGCGGCAAAGGCAAAAAATAACTTGTTATTGTTGATAAATTTTGTTGTTATGTATGTGTGTTGCATTCTTACGTAAGCGGGTTCTCCAATAAAAATAACCACAAAATATCTGAAACTAAGCCATGAATGATTTTATTTCGTAAACATGAGTGAAGCAGTTGATTCGCGCCGTTTCTCTTCAACAACATGAGTAACGTTGCTACATAATGTCGCTGAATCAAAAAATGTCTCGAAATTAATTAGTCGGTAGTCGGGGTACCATTTCAGTCAAGCGATCGGTAGTTGCTACGAAGTGTTTCAACTAGGTATATGCTTCTGCTGCCTAAAAGCCACCGCTAGATGGGAAAAACGGAATTTAAGGTATTTAAAATGGTATTGCAATATCAAGGTGTGATCAATTGCCATCGCCCTGGCTGATGCTCTGCCTTGTTATTGTGTTCCAGGTTGTGTTGAATACAATCTAAGCGCTTACTGTTGTTTTCATCAGTTTATTCAACAGGCAGCCCCAAAATGAAGGCACTTGTGTGGTTCAGGCTACACCAAGTTCACGTTTTGATATTTTGTCGATGATGTGGCACTGCTGATTAGAGATGTAGGGCTTGTGATTGGAAATGATCTAGTCCTCATACTTTTTCGGCCCATAGAGTGCGTTTGGGAGCTTTATACCCAAACACAGTAGAGATCGCATTGACCTTACGCCACAAATCAGAGTAAAGATAAGGCAAAGCACAAGTGGGTCATGGTGACCTTTGATCGAAACACGATCGATCAATTCTTTTTCGAGATTAAATTGATACAGTAGAGTGGCTTGGAAGATTGAGGAGGGGCAAAAATAGCTGAAACGATGCCCAACCTGAAGCGAGTCAAGTGTGCGACAGAGGGCTCATCGAAGAGTATAGTAGTATTTTGTCCATTCAAGGGTACAAGAGGGGTGGACACCTCGTCTCTTCGCAGCGAAGTTGACCTTGGAGTTAGCCGGAAGGCATATCTTAGAAAACATTCAATACGACGGCTTCAATACTATTGACAATTTATGTATATAGACCTAATTTATTTGTTTGAAATTTTCAATTTGTTCCAATTTCCTATCTCGTGCTTGTAGCAGCAGTAGTGATTGCAGCGTGGAGTGTCATTGCCAATGCACGGTGTCTGAATGATTTTTTCGAAACCATTTCGATTCCCATGAACTCGTTATTTAGTCTTCGTGAAGTCTACGCTACAATCAGTTTGAAAGTTCATTCCCATTAATCTGTTAATTACTTGATTTTTATACTTGAACTCGCCGCTCTTATGACATTCCTCTCTACTTCTGTTCGTTCGTCGTCAGGTACTTAATAGTTAATTTTACCGTGATAGAAGCCTGGTATTTTCAGATATTTGATAAAGCCTGGCAAACAATTCGCAATGGGTAAGGGTCAAAAGAGGAAAATAGTATCGTGTTAAATGCTGCAACCTGGTAGGTGTTCGTTCAGAAAAATCCTACAAACTTCTGAGACAACCTAATATTTCAGCGTTCTCCGCAACTCTGTTTGGAGACTACAACATTAAATGGGCATATTTATATACGTATAAGTCTAATGTCCATGTTACACTGGCGGATGTTGATAACAGCTGGCCATAATGCACTTCAGTATGTTCCTTGGGCCGCTTTTATACCTTACACCATACACAGTCGATGGCGGTATTGACGCCGGCACCAACTGTGACGTTGTTAAAATCGTGTGCCCGCTGCCTACATCGGCGATACTCTGCCGGCGCATTCTGTTTATAACGCTCGACCGAACCATATTACGGTATGATGGTCGTGACGAGAGCACGCAAAAACTGTCGCGAAAGCTTGGTACTGTGCCAGGATTCGAATGTGGCCACAAGGTTGCGCGGGCTCTCGCCACGATCATCGTGCTGTAGTATAATTCGATCGAGCATAAACAGAGAGCGGCGCTACCGCCGACATCAGCGGCGGGCACAAGAATACCGGCATGGGCCCCCTACCGCCGTCGACGCAGGTGCCACAAAGCATGAAAGCGGCCCTATCTAAAGCAAGCTCGTTATCGGTTGCGTACTCTTAATTCAATTTGATATGTAATTGTTGTAGGTCTGCATTGAATCTAGCGATGGAAGAGAATAACAGAGGAGAAGAAGCACAATTTCTATTTGGCTAGCACATCATCGATGAAACCGGGTTACCCAACAGGTATTGATTGTTTTTTTTATGTTGCACAGCATTTCTCTTCTTCTTTATACTAACTTACTTACTTAGGTTACTTAGGCGACCCGTTCCTCAGCAAACGATTGACTTTGCGCGGGTCCCAACTTCTATTCCATTTGTAACGATCTTGCGCCACAGTCGTCCAATGGGCAATCAGCTGTAATGAAGCTGGATCACCGACATTGTTTCTGAGTGCGATCGAGTCGGACCATCGTGTAGGCGGTCGGCCGCGTGGGCGCTTGAGGTCTCTCGGGTACCAACGAATCGTGGCAGAGCTCCATCGGCCATCGGTGCGCCGCATCAGATGCCCTGCGTAGCGATGTTTTGATTCGTCGGCGTATGCAAGCACATCCTTCACCCTAGACATGGCTCTGATGTCAGAGTTGTGCAGGCCAAGCTCCCGTTGCCGGGTAAGCGTGAACCCCAGCAGCCGCCGTTCGAGCGAAGCCTGTGTCGTTTTCAACTGTTTTTCCATCGACGCCGTCAGTGTCCAGGTCTCGCATCCGTAACACAGCGCCGGCAGTACAGTTGAACTGAACAGCTCGGCTCGAAGTTTGATGTCCTTGGTGTCGTCGATCACACTCTTGATGCAACTGAATGCACACCAACCTGCCTTGCGACGTCTCTGGATCTCCGGCTTGAGATCGTTTCTCATATTGAGAGACCGGCCCAGATACACATATTCCGCTACCTCCTCGAGTGCATTCCCATTGAGGCGCACTGAGCCTGGTGTAGCGAAAGTGTTCCTCATTACCTTCGTCTTTGAGACGTTGATAGCGAGCCCCGCCTTGGCTCCCTCGCGGTTGAGACTGCTTAGCATTTCCGATGCGTCCTTCATCGTATGCGTGATCAGCACCAGGTCGTCCGCGAACCGGAGATGGTTCAACTGCCTTCCGTCTATGTTGATACCAAAATTGGTCCACTCACACCGACGTATGGCGGACTCTAAACACGCCGAAAACAGGTTTGGTGAGATCGGATCTCCTTGCCGGACCCCCTTTTCGATTTTCACCTCGAGATCGTTTGCAAAAGGTCGAATGGTTGTTGTACAGCCAGTATAGCACCGTTGTAGAGCACATATATACCGTCTTTCCACTCCCTGCTCCTCCAGCGATTTCCATACATAGGCTGGTTCCACAGAATCAAATGCCTTCTTATAGTCGATAAATGTGAAGACGAGAGGCATTTGATGTTCACGAGCTACCTCTATCAAGCGGCAACACGTGGTGATATGGTCCAGGGTGCTGAATGTTCGACGAAACCCTGCCTGCTCGACCGGTTGTGCCTCATCTAAAGTCCTTCGCACTCGGCTCAGGATACAGCGTGTGAACACTTTATATAGCACTGGCAGTAGAGTGATAGGGCGGTAATTAGACAAGTCTTCCTTGTCCCCTTTCTTAAACAGCAGAACTGTTTTTGATCGCTTCCAAGCTGCTGGTACCTCGCACTCCGTTAGATAGCGCGTGAATCTCGCTGCTAATGCTGTGTATAGCGGCGTACCGCAGGCTCGTAAGAGTTCTACTGTGATTCCATCACTGCCAGGCGACTTTCCTAGAGGCATACTATCGATTGCATGGCGCACTTCCGAAGACAGGATAGGCAGAACGTCCTCTCCAATATCCGAACTTGCCGGAGCGGATGCATGGCTTGATTTGTAAAGATCGGAGTAAAATCCGACAACCAGCCTTTCCATTTCCGGCCTCGACGAAGTGCGGGTGCCATCGGGACCCTTCAAGCACGGAATCGTTAGATGGTACTCAGCCAAGCTTCTTGTAGCCCTCCTTAGACTGCTTTTCTTCTCGGCTGCCCTCAGCAGCCTGGTACGGGTGTAGTTAGCATGATCTTCGATGACCTTTTTCCTGCACAGCCTGCTAAGGATCGTGTACTCCACATGATTAGCGCTGCGATCCATTTGTCTCCGCTTCTCTAGCAGAGCCCGTGTAGGCGAGGAGATGCGACACCCGTTGTGAGTGGGAGCATTATGACGACAGCGATTCCTTATTTCATTTATTGTGTTCACCAGCGATTCGTAGTCGTCGTCGAGATCCTCTTGCATCGCGAAGCTTTCTTCCATTGCTATCGCGCCTGCGGCAGCTACATCGAGAACTGTTCTAGGTGGTCTTCTGGACAAGACGCGAGCAAGGCGTGTACGCCCGCGATCGAAGTGGAATCGAGCTCTCAACAGGCGATGATCGCTGCCAGTGTTGAACGAAGGAACAACGGCCACGTCTGTCATTGCTTTGCGATTGCAAAGGATGTGGTCCAGCTCATGGAGGTGCTGTCCGTTCGGCGAGATATGCGTCCACCTCTTATGTTGTGCTTTGTAGAATAGGCTGTTTCCGTGGTAGAAATGGAAGGTTTCGCAGAAATTCGCCAGCCTCTGCCCAGCTTCGTTTCTTTCTTCGCCTGAGTGGGGACCGACAAAGATCTCACCAGCTTCCCGTGATCCTACTCTTGCATTGAAGTCACCACTGATGATGACATACGGGCACTTTGTCGACCTTGCAAGGTCGGCAAGTTCTTCGTAGAATTCCTCGTGCTCCACATCTTCTTTGTCGGCAGTCGGTGCATACACTTGTATTATGGCTAAGCTGGTATCCTTTGAAAGAGAGGCGGTCAGCACCGCTAGTCGATGTCCGTGGAACGTGACGTTAGTGACATATTTGGCGAATCGCGGTGCCACGATGAAACCGACCCCTCCAGATGTTGTACCAGATTTTCGTGCACCAAGGTACACAGCTGTTCCATCCGTCCAAGTGCACGACATAGGTTCCTTCCTCTTCGTCTCACTAAGTCCGATAATATCGTAGTTAATCCGTTTAGCTTCATCAATAAGTGCCGAAAGCTGAGCGACCGAACTGATGCTGCGACAATTGTATGTGCAAGCGATCAGATGGCTCGCTCTAGTCCGTTTTCTGTGGTAGCCTACGGCCCTGAGATTTCTTCGCCTCTGGCTGTTTGCATATCCAGCGCTACCGGACTGGGCAGGGACAGCCTGCAGGGGACTGAGGCGATGGGTAGAAGTGGTTTGAGCAACTTGTGTCCCACAGGATAGCCTCGCCGGGGCGTTCCTGTCGCTCAAGGAAGCGGCCGTACTACCATGAGCTTGGGCAATTTGGGTTCTTTGGTCGTGAAGGCCAGTATGGGGTTCCGGCCCAACCCTACCCAGTAGGTATTCCAGCCTTCGCTACAAGCTCGTACACCACGGCAAGGTAGAACCCATGTACAAGTTCTTTATACTAAATCGCTTGTTAATGCCTATACCAACATACTTCAGTGGCCGTGTATAACCTTTGACCTCATTTGAGAAACTATTCGTCGGGCTTTAGAGCACCTACGGCATCAGGGTCCACCTCAACAGGAAAGCCAGCTTTTGTGGTGGATCTCTCGTGAGAAGATTTCTAAAGACTGACTTTTCGGTTCATGGAAGTCACAGAGCTCTCGCTGCATGGACAACACTGCCATAGTTCGAAGTGTCATTTTTCTGTCATTTTTCATGCCTCAAACCCGCTTTCGGAGGGGTTTCAATGGTAATGAAATGTTCTGGTTCTTGGAAGTGAAGGGTGTTGGGAACCCGGAGAAAACGGATTTTCAAGAACACCACCCAATATGAATCCGATCAGGTACCTAGAGTGAACGGACCTTAGCAAGGTTGCGAACGAGGGTGACGAAATTTCGGATTTTGTTGAGTTGAGGCTGAAGTTCGACCATAATATAAGGTTAAGAGTGAAGGAGAAAAGTGACTTTTTTGGCACCTCCTGTAGTTGGATCTTTGGGCGATTACCCTGTCCTTTCACTTTGTAAGCGAGCACTTGTGAGCTTTGTAAGTGAGTCGCCACAAGAACCAATTACATCGGGCGCCCCAACTCCTGGGAGACGGTCGTTTGGCCCGGCCCCTTGGAGCTAATTTGCCAATGGGGCCCTGCCAAAGCTCCTCCCCTAAAAAAACTCAGGTAAATCTGGGAAAGTCCAGACGGCCCATGCGCCCCATTGGCAAATTAGCTACAAGGGCCGCGCCAAACGACGTACACCCCCAACTCCTACATAGCTTGCATGCCTTGTTTGGGGGTGTATGTCGTTTGGCGTGGGCCTTGCAGCTAATTTGCCAATGGGGCGCATGGGCCGTGGGGTCTCTCCCAGATTTACCTAAGCCTTTTTAGGGGAGGAGCTTTGGCAGTGCCCCATTGGCAAATTAGCTCCAAGGGGCCGCGCCAAACGACCGTCTCCCTTGTATGGCGATACGAAACCTGTTCTAGCGTTATACCTGAGACATGTATATGAAAACGGTCAAACTATTGTGTGAGCAAGACATTAGCTTGTCACAGCTCTTAGGTTCGGAGCTCATATTACCTATCCCTTTGTGACTCCGTGGTGGACGTCGCTTTCATATTCACAGAACACCATTTTATGCACTTCTGGTACGAAAGGTTGTCATGATGATACACAACCCCACCATGCATAGCGGTGGTGAGAAAATCTACCTGAAAAAGCATCATCGAAAAAGAATCAGTGATCATCGAAGCTCGTCACTCCTACATCGTGCTGCATTTGAGCAGCTGCGTGAGGCACGTTCAGAGACCCACAACGAAGTTACACGCTACACGTTTCCTAGCTGTTGTGGAAAAGTAAAGCCGACTGAAATACCCGGTGGAAGTAGTCGCGAGAACCGATCGCGCGTACCACTGATCCCACGCGATTTTGCACGAAACGTCAGTCTCATGGAGCTTGTCTGACCGACATTTCTCATTTTTGTAAAAGAATATTACTTCAGAGAATAGTGTAAAGGTGTAGAAAGAGCGCTAAATAAAACTACAAAGCTAGAATAATCTACGACTCACCAGACCTCTTCATTCATTATTCCATCCCTTTTATTTTCACTCCCTGAAACCGTTCAGCTTCTGCTGTTGGAGTTGATAGCTCAGCTTCACTACTATCATCGATGCCAGCTGTGTAAAGGGATCCTAGCCCGTTATGATTCACGTCAGCGATTCAGCCCTCATAGCCCGTTTTCTCGTCTGACATTTATGAACGATGTCGTGAATTTCTAATTGCATCACTCTGCAGCATCTTTTTTGATTGCCATTTTAGATTTAGAGGCAGTGTTTAGCCAGAGCCGAAATTTTTTGTTTTCACTCTAACATGTACAGTATGCAGCACCGCTCGGTCAAAGGAATCATGCACGGAAATTCTGTGATTCTATAATATTCTCCCAAATTCACTATATGAGGTTGAAGTATTTCGAGAGAAAAAAAAAAGATCTAGAGAATTTCTTTCGTCCCAGCTAAGAACCAACAAACTAAAATAAATTACAACTTGTTTGAATCCCCGCCAATCAATCTTGCATAATTAGAAGTGATGAGTGTACTGAATGGGTTCTGGAGCCAGTCTTGATTTGCTTTTAACATCGCGTCACCGAACTCATGGCCACTTTCACTTTCACAGCCCCCGTGGCCGTGCCCACGTTACCGCCGTAACCGAAACCATTGCAGTCTTTCGGGAATGTATCATTGCCCGGTTTTCAATTTTCTTGTGAAACTTTGCACGTAGCCCGCGGTAAACATACATGATTACTATGTACTGGAGGAATCCTTTGACTCATCAGATAAATGGTGTGGTTGTCTTGGATGAGATTCACTCCCACGAGCCGTGTAAATGCCAGTGCTCTGATACAGTCTTCCAATTTCTAGTGGGCCAGTCCCTTTCTTCTATCCGAAGCTCTGGTAGAGGTTTCCTCATAGCTCTGAAGAGTTTCCTACCATTGCACCTTTCTGAGGATCAACTACGTCTGTGATTGTACGGGAGGTGTCGAAACACTGTCTCGAACATCGGCTAGTCGCGGGCCTTTGTATGGGCGTGCTTGGCGTATATTCAACGACGGCTTTTTCACTTTACAAGGGTCGGATCAGTTCTTTTCCCGCTCGGTTTCTCTTTAACAGACGACTTCCCCTAGTGAGGGAAATTGAAGCGTATGTTCAAACAGAATTTCGAGCGCGTTGTGTCTGTGGCGGCGATAATTTCCTAGAGTGATGCTGATGACGACTGGATGAACGACCTTACGCGGTCAGTCGTCGTCGTCGTCACTCGAAATTGCCGTTTCACGGCACATGCACTCGCGAAGGTCTTCTCTCTCTATTGCGTACAAAAAATCATCATACCCTCTTGAGTGCGCGCCTGAAGTGGATGACCCCAATCAGCTGGTAATTACGTCTTCTTGGCGGTCGCCTTTGACTAGGAAGTCGTCAATACTATCGTTTCGACGACCATTTCATTTCACCTTGAAATTCCATTGTTGATTGACTCCCAATAACGAAGAGAAGACGCCTGCTGGTAGCGCATGTATCGCTCCCGGCGGTCGATGAGACCAGTTCCATTAGCCGTTAGGTAAATATTGTCACATCGCATTCACACATTTACCGTAACCGGGATAGGTAAAGAAAACCGACAACTGGACTTTTGGAGGTGTTCTTGTGACGCGTTCCGTTGCGTGTTCCGTTCGCAGTCGTGAAATTCGTTGCTAACGAGGATTGAACTGGTCCAAGCATGATAATAAACTGTTGTAACGACCAGAAGTGATCGTGAGAGCGATAGATAATCGTCCAATGCAAGCCGCACGGGAATGAGAAGCTGAGGGTCATTTTGATACGCTTTAAGGACGTAGAAACCTTAAGATCGGTAAGATCATGTCTAACAATGATGCAGAGGGAAGCGGAAACGAGAGGGTAGAGTTTCAAAGCGGTGTTCTGTTTAAGATCTTTTCAACGGATTCGGCTGGGCTGGTTGTGGAAAAGAGTTGAACTAGGTGCCTAAGATCACTTCATTCTTTCCCCATTACGCTCATCGCTCTTGTTGATAGCATTAACAACAAAAGAATTGCAGTATTGAAGGGAGTGGGTCTTCGAATGAGGATGAACACCTTGAAACTTCTGAGGGGTTATGCTATGCTATGCACTGTCTGAACGCGCTGGAAGTTCTGTTCCAGCCTCCAGTCTTCCATGGACTACCTCCTGGTGGGGACTTTCAGTTGTATCTTCCAGCTTCCATGGATTTCATCAGATGAGTCAGAAAAGTACTACTACCATTGGACAGAGATAACAGAACAGGAAACACCGTTGGACAGGGATAGCAGAACAGATAACAGACATGCCTACCCCGTTCAATATTCACCATGCGTTTAAAGGAATCGTCCACGGAAAATGAGTTTTTGTGTTACCCATATGTTTATGTTGTATTTGCCTAATGTTGGCCTCATGCAAAATTTCACGCGAAAAAATGTGAATCTGGCTGAGATACAGCACCACAAAGTGCGGTCCCAGTGGGCGGGGCCTCCGTGTAAAAGCCTCGTCCCGTCTTCCGCCGCCGTTGAGAACGGAGAGTAGGACTGTTTACGTAACCTTCTGTTCCTACAATGCGTCTCCGACCACGGAGGACGCGGTACGAGGCTTTTGCACGGAGGCCCCGCCCACTGGGACCGCACTTTGTGGTGCTGTATCTCAGCCAGATTCACATTTTTTCGCGTAAAATTTTGCATGAGGCCAACATTAGGCAAATACATCATAAATACATGGGTAACACAAAAACTCATTTTCCGTGGACGATTCCTTTAAGTTTATCCACTATTCGGTATAAAGTTCAAGTATCTGTGGGTATTCTGAACAAAAATCTTGTAGAAAAGCCGATAATTTGTTTTCAAAAGATTATTGCTTTTGGAGTAGGGTGCGTACTGTTGCGACAGGATTTCGAGCAAGAATCGCCCTAAGTAATTGGGTCTTCAAGCGATCATCGTTTCCTGCGCCATACTTTTGGCGCAATAGTTTCAGTACCCAACTTCATACGGCGCGCCTAGCTTGTAGGCATAGCGTTGAGCGTCGCGATGCGTGATATTGTTCTAACGATAAAGAGTCTTAATTCGTAGCCGCTGGAACGTCGTAAGGAGTGAAAGAAATATTTGAGGAAGAATGTGAAATCATGATATTACGGAATTGAGTCATTTTGGGGAAAGACTAAAAAACAGAGAAAAGAGCCCAATCTCGATCATACTGGCCTTTTTTCCCGAAGAGTGGTTCCTCGGTGCTACGGGAACTAGAGCAAGCTCATTTTGACGATCGCAGGACTTCCTCTATGTAAAAGTGGAACATTTGTGAGTAGAGTGCACCTCATGGTCCCGTAGAACCGCAAGGAAGCGTTCTTGTCTACGGCTAAAGCCTGAAGATGATTTGGCACTGTGGAACTCCTCCACTTATCGATGGTCCTTCAAAATTTGATTTTTGTGTGGACACTGATTTCACCGAAGGCTCCAATGGTTACCTCACCGCAGTTCACTTTTCGGAATGCAATTAGGTGGTATCATCACCATCCACGAATAGAGCAGTTTGCTTGCTGACTCATTGTGGCCAATGTGAGCTGTCGCAGTTTTCACCTACAAAGCCTGCCTCATCACGGAAAACACTTTGTTTACCCACATCGAGGGGTAGTCATGGTGAATTTCCCGACCGCCGAGCTGTCAACAATGTTCAGCCAGATCGCGCATGTCCATTCATGAGCACAACAGTCACTGGTGTAAAGCCTTACGATAATTTATCATCCTCATTTACCGCAGCGCATCTTTGCCGCAATTGGGTGAAATTCTTTTTTACCCTCTATGGGCCTAGGCTGACTGGGTCGTTCTAAAATTGCCGTCATCGTCATCGTCTTCGACGACATCGTAGTCGTCATAGGACATTGCGTTGGCGGATTCATGTGAAATGTGCATTCATAAATGACTTTGGGCCATAGGCTTTCAAACTGATTTCGCTCATTCTGTGTGGCCTATTAGAGCTATTTTTTCGCATTTCATCTGATAAGTGGAAAACTCACACGGTACTTCGTTATGATTTAGTTGAGCCCATGCTGACCAGTTTTCTTAATTATGGGTTTCGCCTAGGCTTTCGTACCATAAATTTGTGTTCCAGGTGGCATTTATTACCACTCCGCAGCGCAATACGAGCACCTCTTGGCTTCTAACAAGTGAAGACACACCTTGCGATAGCCAGATGGTTGGCTTACCTTTTATGAGCAATGGTTTTTGTGTACTATCCTAGTTGCACGCTTTTGCGACATCGCGATGCACTGTCACGGTGCTACACCCAGAGCGAACCCTCATTGATCGCACCCACTTGCGCTCCCTCGGTCGGGTGAGCCAAATGTGTGGCTAGCGTGGATTCGAGCAGTGTAGCGCTGTCATGGCGCACTGTGGTGATGAGAAGAAGTGTAGTGTGTACAGTTACCCAAAGACGTAATGCCCAAGAGTGTAAGTCAACTGATCTGTTTATGCTGGATGTGCCCTTAACCAGATCTGCCCCAAAAGCCTATTTCTTCTCCCCTAGGGACCAGCTGATTGTAGTCATAGCACTTTGAAGAGATATGATTTTGATTGCTGCTAATTATCGCGCCAGCCCGCGATCCGAAAGTTATAAAATTAAAGTTATGAAAAAATATCAAAATCAGCATCTACTCAAGCTTTCAGCTTCATGGTTCGATGCCGATATTGGCCAACCGGCTCAACACGTTATACGTGTGAGTGCTGATAAGTTCTGGTAAATATAGTATTATTCAGAAGCTGAGACTCATTCTGAGATCCAGATTAGATTATTCAGAAGTAGAAGGGTGTCGGTAGTGTGATGGATTTGGACATATGCCCGGAAAGCGTGAAGTGCGGGTTCGAGTCTTGTCCGAAACCGAAGCTTTTGCCCATAACTCAGCATCCTTGTGGTAACTTTAGACAAGAATCATTTGTTTTATTCAGACAGCCGCTACCTTTTACAATATTCTGGTCGTTTCCCCTCTTGGAGGTTGGGAGCGTGGCATAAATCAAAGGGGCTACGACATCAGACTCCTTTTACGTCATTAGATTGGTGGGGCCTTTTTCAGTTGCTTGTCGGTAACTTGCAGCACCTTCATCCCTTTCTATTGAAGTTCGAAGAACTCGCTTGGAAGAGTAAACGGGCTGAGCCATAGTGGCGCTGTAGTTTACCTGCGTCTTCGAATTCGTTCTTTTCGCTGTAGTCATTGAAAATTTGATGTGAAACTCACGGCAGAGGGCACAGAGGCTGATGCGCTTCCTAACGCCCTCAGAAAAGGTTTCACCTCGAATTTTCGTGCAGTATTACCTGCAAGTTCGAACTCGCTCTCTTCAGAACGAGTTTTGACCTTGCACCAGATATTACTGTGGCCTTTCAGTGAGATTGCAGCGGACACTGAGGGCACAGGTGATGATAATCTACCGGTATCTTTTTCATTTTCATTTTCCCGCCAGATTTCACTTTGTGTTAATGCTGCCTTCTTCTGTTTCCTTTGTGGAATGTAAGATTTCTTGTTGTGTTTTCCTTGTCTTTTCATTGTATGTTTCATATTGTGGAATCTCGATAGTAAATCATCAATTCATCTCACTAGCACCGAGAGCACCATCGAGTTATCTGACATAGTAGACCTTGCGGATTATATTGTCTGTTTTGCGAATAATTTTATGTCGCTATTTCATTTTTCACAAACTTTCAGACAGTTTTCATTTTTCAAGAAAGCGTACATGGCGAAGTGTTAGTCAATAGTGGTTCCTATAAAGGGCTTTGTTATCGTCTTCATGTAAGATCTTCTCTCAATGATGCAGTTTGCTCCGTAGTTCGTGGGAATGAGTCTCGCCTACATTGCGACCCAAATACTGAAAGATTCGCTTTCCGCATACGAATATGCAAGCTGTGGTCTCTCGATTCGCTCGTGAAAATTCACGCCCCTGTCATTTATCACGTATTCCACAAAAACCCTTAAGAGCAGGATACGGAACGCTAAAGACCAGCGCTGCGGCTTGCTTTCACCTTATTTCGCCACAGTAGGCCATCCACGTTGCTACGCGGGCACTGGTTCTCTGCTGGTGGTTTTCGTCATTTCCATGAACTCTGCAGTCATTTGCTGTGGGGGGGGGGGGGGGGGTTGGGGAGTGCGGGTGGGGATGGGGGGGGGGGGGTTCAGCGCCGTACCGGATTGCATTTGTAATTTTATGAACAAATTTTGTTTTCATGGCAATTTGAATGGGAACAGCATGAAGACGTCGTCGTGCAAAAATCATGCCCAAATCAATGACGTGCATATGACGCCCTCAGTTTCTTAATTGGGCATACTGCGTTGGAATTACAATATTCCCGTAACGCGTCAACATCTTCGATTTGATGTCCCCGTAACTCTTTGCGATTAGAACAGCGGATCGAGGATATCCATAGAGGCGCAGGTCAATCAATACCTTTGATTTGGGCCGCATTATTGATTTTCTTAACTATGACTTTTTATTTTGGCTCAAAAAGCATTGATTTTTTCTGTTTGAGCCCGAATCAGAGTTGATTCCCCGCGCTCGTCCAGAAGGCCTAATAAGCGCTATTTACATTCCGGCTTTCGACTCTACTGTTTTTGGAACTTCGCCTTACACTTCAGCATCCTGTTTCTCAAAATGCTCTTTTGGAACACTTGAGCATACCCGTCACCTGTCATTATCCTACACTCTCCTATCAACATTGTTCAAATTCTCTCATTTAGTGCCGCCGCACAGGCTTACCAAGACTAATCCGGCACTGTGGAATTTGCTAGCTTATAGGTCGATACTGCGACGATCAGCAGCCGAATCACCCTTTTGAGCAGTCTATCTCGAGTAACCATCCAGGTGCACCTATTTTTATCCACGATGAACCGGCGCTACACTCGCTCGAACTCACGCTAACCACGCCCTTTTGGCACAGCAGTAAGTATGGAGCAATGTGGGCGTGACTAACGTGGTTACTAGCAGGTATAGCGCCGTTAGGATGTGTAACCTTATGCCAGGACTTCGCATGATGACGAGCGGCGTGCGACGCAGAGTGTGCGAGCTATGCGTCGGTAATTGGGTCTCAAAGCGATTGCACCGTAATGCTATGAGCGCATTACGCAATTGCCTTGTAATCGTTTCGGGACCCAACAACATGGCGCCTTAAGCTCGTCCGCATTGCTTCGCTTGCGACATGCCGCGGTGCGAAATCCTGGCATAAGAGTACACACCCGCGCCGTTATGGAGCATCTTGGCGACGCAAAAAAGATGCAACCTGTTTAGTTACCCTAGGGTTCACTGTTTTAAAAAGGTAGATCGATTGATCTGATTGGCGAGGTGTGTCTTCATACAATGACGACTTATGGTCAAATTGAGTTCAGTAGTTCTAGAGGAAGTCAGCGGTCTAAATAACACAAGTACAGCTTGTTCAGCTTGGAAAAGGCTTGTGGCGACATATACACATAGCAAGAAGCCTGGTCAAATCTCGCCTACTTCAAAAAAGCTGTTCATCTTTTCTCTTAGTATGAATGGAGCAATCTTATGGAGGTAATCAGGAGGCTGCTTATTGCAGCCTCTACGAGTTTTGGCGAAGATCTCACCTAGTAGGGGGTAGTAGGAGTGCTACAGAGCAGTCGCGAACGCTGAGGCTTATGGGTGGAGCTGTCTGGTACCGCCCACTTTGCTCGTTAGTTCGTGTACCACGACTGCATTTCATAAAATCACTATTCATGAGCCATCCATGGCAAGCGTATGCTACGGTACAATTTTTCATTGCACCAACTTTGGCTTATTCGCAGTGAGGCAAGCAGTTGTTGCGCAAATACCATAATTGGTTTTGTGTGCAGATGAGAAACCAGCTCTAAGCAACCTTATTGGGCTACGATCCCGCGAATGCCAAAGTCCTCAGCATACAACGTCTAGAGAGAAAACATGACTGGTTCTGAGCGAAAAGCCCTCGAAAACCTACTCAGCCACAAGGAATGGCTTTCTTACTTGCCCATTACAAAGAGCTTTTGAGGATGTTTTTAGTGGTGATCTTGCTTCGTGCTTAGCGTTCCTGGCATACGATCGCAAAAGAATCTGAACTTACACCTAGCGCAAAAACATGCGTGACGAACATGCTTGATGGTTTCGTTTGAGGACACCCGCGCTCTCGACGCTTCCACACGATGCATTCGTACGACAGGCATGGAATGTCGAGGATTCCATGCTTGCCGTTCGGAGCCGCCCGAGTGGAATTGAACCAGTTTCCTACGGAATGTTTCTGTCTCTACCCTTCTCATGATCTAGAAAATAATTCATTTTATGGCTTTTCTGATGCAAAATCAGGCGTTATGTACCTTGAATGTGACAACGGGCTGGTAACGTGGCTCCAGATGTCTGACATATATGTCAGCAATCGGCATAGTTGTGAGCCGGTGTTGTCTGATGTACAGATTCCTAATGCAGCTCGACAAAGTGATGGCCAAGGGGCGGGGCCTCACGATCAGGGTAGATGCCCGCCTCGTCGTCCGCCGCGGGCGTTGATGAATAGTGGGACTGCCTACGTAACATCAGTTCCCGTTATGCGCTTCCGACCGCGGCGAATGATGGGACGGGCAATAACTTCGAGGCTACGCCTCCTCGGCCACCACTTTGAGGAGCTGTGTGTTAGCCCGTGTTGGAGATTCTCGCTTTTCCGCGTAAACTTTGCATGCAGCCCTCATTGGGCAAATGCAACATAAATATATGGGTAACAGAGACACTAATTTTTCCGTGCACGATTCCTTTAGCACGAGGCTATGTTGTCATCCCCCGCAAGTAATGCCCTTATGTTCAAGAGAGCATAAGTTAAAGCAGCGATGCAGCTGTTCGAAATGTTTGTATGATAGGCGTCAGGCTTGTAAATGTTTTTTTACAGGACTCGATGTTTTGGTTGTGCATTTAAACAGAAAATCCGTATGGCAGCGTGTAGTGCGGTGCTTGTGGTCCAGAGGCGCCTCATATAGTCAGGTCTGAAGCAATTTCCTTAAATAAGGTGCAAGACACTTGGGTCGCTTCAGAACCCAACTACGTCCGGCGCTCCTAGCTTGCACGCACCGCGTCACATGCCGCACGCTGCGGCGCGAATTTTCCGCTGTAATCACGCACATATCGAAATTTCGTCAGAAGAATTCCTAGTTCTATGTAGCTTAGAGGGTGCAGAAAGAACAGTGACATGACTCTACATGGCTCACGTAACAACTAATCTAGGCATTATGTTCAAACTTAGGGAGGAAAAAGCTTCAGGAGATTGCAGAAAATCTAAATACATCCAGAGGAGTGTTACTGCAGCAAACTTCTCACTCCCCCCCCCCCCCCCCTTCGCATAAGTGTAGGAGCTTTTCAAAGTGAATTATGAATTGCGACTCGCGACTTCCTTAAGCAGGCCCGCCTAAGTATCATAATATACGATATTTTAATTGACTTCTCTGATTCCGCTGATGGTTGTTTAAATTCTCATCACTCTGTTGATGAATGGAACGCATTGGCTAACGATAACTTGCACTCTGATCAATTTCCGCTCTTTTAGAGATGCCCAATAAATTCGGATTTGATGTTTTTTTTTTGAAATGAATTTAATCTGCCCTCACTGAAATTGATCCAGGTCCGTTTTTTTCTAACATCTCAATTAAGCCGTTGATATTCTGATGATATCTAGATGGAATTCCACGCATTCCTTTTCTTATCTGTACATATTCTGCTATCGTTCCGTATTCTCTTCCGTCCAATATGAACTATTCTTGTATGAGTGCCATACATTCATTCTGGGAGGGGCACCCTGTTGTTTGAGCGATAACATTAACTTTACAAGATCACACATGTTCATAATGATATCTACGGTCCGTTACTGATGTCAAAGACAAGTTACCGCTCGACCTTCAACAAGTCAGAAAGTTGCCCCCTCCTTCGCATTGTAACATTCATGCGTGTATCTGCAATTGTGCTTCTTTTGTAGTACATATAGTTTTCTAACCTACCAAAATCTTCGCTGGAATACATATTTTGCGTTAAGATTGACGTATGTACGTTTGGGCTATGGGTTACGTAACATAAGATTTTTCGATACTGTTGAATTTTGTAGCAGCATTAATTCTCTGAACTGAGTACGATGGTCCATTCTTGGCTGTGATTTTCAATTGCTATCATCTCTTAGGATGTGTCCAAAGTACGGGTTCAACTGCAGTGGGTCTTTTCTGGGACAGCCATTATTGGGACCTTATCGGATTGTTAACTGAAGAAAAAACAATAGAGTAAACATTCCTGGCGACACAAACACAAACCAATGTGAGCAAACATACATACATTATGATTTCGTGAGGCAGTAAAGTACATGGGGATTCGTACTAGCGATTCTTCACTCCTCCAGAATTCCACTTGGCTCGATTTTCAATTAATTTTATCACACTTAGTTTTTGGGTCATGTACAATGAGTTCAAGCGGTCTAAACTGAGCCAGTGGGTTATTCAGCGCTCAAAATGCCACCCTCGTGGGCTATAGTTGCATCGGCGAATACTAATAAGTTCACAGGAATACAAGGAAAAGATATGGGCACACGTTCATGATGCGAAGGAAGAAGATTGAAGGGGCAAATTATTCTGACGTGTATGACATATTCCAATGTTTTCTCGGACTTAACAGACACCCTACGACCTCGCAGAAGATCCTTGGGTTTGTGCTGCATCATATTCCGATCTTCACCGTTCTCCCATGGTAGACTTCACAGCCTGCAGGAGATCTTTGGTTGTCATATTCGACGAATTCCAATATTATTTGTCCCCTCACAGTTGATATAAAGCCTTCACAGATTGCAGAAGATTTTTGTTTCATGAGTTGCATTACATTCGAATCCATATTCCGATATTTACTATCCTTTCTCTAAAACTAATACACAACCCTCATAGCTTGTAGAAAAGTTCCGGGTTATGGGCTATATCATTTCCTACTTATTTCGATATTTATTGCTTCCCCCAAAGCTAATGTTCGTCCTTCGAAGCTCGTACAAGACGTTTGGTTTTGGGTTATCATGTATAGGCTAGAATCAGTAATGTCCATTTGAGACACTGATTATCTTCCTGCACCAAACATTTCCACACACTTCTTGCTACCGCTTTGTGTCCGTCCGACCGCCGTTGTAGCCGTTAAGATCCGTGATGAATCGCGTGATATCAGTGGTGTGCCTGCTGTCATTATTCATCTGGGACACGATGCTTATCTCCTTGAATTATTCACGCCGTCATCGTTCCGTCTGCCTTTCGTCTGCGGAATCCTGCGACGCTAGCGGCGCACGCACGACAACGACGGAACATTTTCTCACCGATTTCATTCCGAATTTATGACAACCATTTCCGATTCTGTCGTCCTTACATATCTCCACCGCCGCCTGTACTCATCGCCCCTTTACAGCGTGCGACGTTCTTTTTCTTTTTTCCCGGAGCGGATACCCTTTACACGGCTGTGGTACGCAGCCGGCTCCTGTATGTGGTCTCGTTTGATGCCACCGTTAATGGCCCTGTGAGCATTGCTGCTTTTTCAAGCCATTACAGTTTTATACGTCGATGTGGCCCGTGCTTAATTCAGGGGACATAAACGACGCGAATTCGGATCTGGGCGCACATTCCGCGTCGCCCGTGTAGGTATTCTATGCCGCTTTGAGCTCAACTGAGTGTTGCGTTAGCTTCGCAAGAATTTCCCCGCGTTGTTCATAAGTGGGTTATGTAATTTGCTGAGATATTTTCCTTGAAAATTCTGTCATCGATTCGAAATTCGCCATTCCTTTTTTTTCTAGTGCTTTGCGTTTTCTTGATAAGTAGGGGGGACTGTCGTCCAATCTTCGATGCCATTAACCTTCTCCTGTTGTTAAAAGTCATAGCTCTTCTGAAAATTAGATGCACAAAAAACAAGAACCCAACGTAGCTACTTATCAGGCTACAAGAACCCACCGTAGCTACTTATCAGGTCGTGTGATATAACCCATGAACTATCACATTCGTGTTGAAGCTTTTGACTCATTTTTGGCTTTTATCGACCGCTACACTCTGGTAACGTGATAATAGTGCTTCATGTTCATTGTCTGATAATTTTGAATGTTTGTAATCTGTTAGTTCTTAGGGTCGGATGACGAACCCAAAAAGTTTTTGAGGTGCTGTAGAGGACCGCGCTAGGGTTTTGGGTCACGTCTCCTACATTCTAGTTATTTTACATTTTGAAACTGTTTTATGCTCCGATAGAACTATCTCCGTGACGACCGATCAATTATCTCGTAGAGATTGTCCTGATATAGCTGTTCCCGCCAAAACTCTCAGAACCTCTACTTTTTGGACCCTTTCAGTCTCTCTTACCCCCGCATAGCTGCACTCTGCAAGCAGTACACAGCTGTTTGTATTAACTCCGCTCATTCCATTTATTCTTCGTTGGCTCTTTTCTGTACGCCGTTATCTGTTCTTATCACAGGCCGTTGGATTTTTCGTTGCTGACATCGACGGCGACGACAGTTGGCTGACCGGTTGGTTGGCTGTGCGACGGTTCAGACAGGTGGCAGTCAACCGTTCATCATGATACCCGTGAATGTTTCTCGGACTTCACCCAATGGATACGATATTTACGTGAGTTCATCTTTTTGGAAGGTTGCTTGGGTGACAGGAGTTCGGTCTCGGTAGTGAGTTGTATGTTTTGTCTTGAGGTACCTGCTGTGACCTCAAAAATGTGTGCTCCACCACTTAAATCACTTTACTTGCAGTTATACCAGTGGCCTGTGATGATGTAAATGTTGTACCAGTTATGGGTTACACTACGAGGCCTGTGATAGTATACTCAACTATTATGGGTAACGTGACCAATGATGTGTTGTCGGTTATATCTCCTGTCCTGCCATGAGCTTTTCCATGGGCTTCGGAGTGCATCTTTTGTTCGGAGTTTCGAACCATCCTAACTGAGTTATGGACATCACCAGATTCCGCCTGACGTTGAAGATATTCACGCCACTCAGCCATGCGAACATCTGTTGGCTGAAAAACTCATCTCCGAAATAATAATCGGGTGCATAGAATCCGCTAAAGCTTTTTTTGGAGGATCTCAGAACGGTTAAATGCATGAGTGGTCTTCACTAAGCATTCCACCAAGTTTTTCACCTTTCGCGGACTAAATTCCAGAATAGTAGGCCAAGTTTATATGCCTAAATATGGGAGCCGTAAGCGAGTTTTCGTATTGCTGACCTAGATCCATTTGGACAATTGTCTTTTGAGACTTGCTCTTATTTCAGATGGTAATGAGGTAGAGCACCACTCAGTTTTTTCGGGATTTTAAGACTGCTTGCTATACCAATTATCCTCAAAAGTCATTTATCGAAGAGACATCGGGCTATGGGTCATATATCGTAAGATTCACTGCTGTTGGGTTATGGGATGTACCACATGAGACTCTAAAATTCACTCTTATGAGTACAGTCAGTTATTCAAAAGGATTTGGTAATACCTACTTAGACCCTTGTGATATAACCCATAACCCAGCAGCTCATTCTTCAAGGGCAGAAAGTTCGGGAAGGAACAGTAGTCAGGACCATGTAATATAACCCATAACCCATTAGCTTCTCTTTCAAACGTGAAAAGTGTTTGGGAGACAAGGAGATAGTGGTATGAACATTAAGTGACTCCAAAAATTTGTACAGTTCCGTTAAACGATTTTGAATGGAGGTGCTATGCTATGCGTAGCACGTTTCAAGAAGGGTGAGAAATTTCGAGAATAGCCCTTCTCCTCGTCCAGTCAACTGAAGAATCGCATGTACAACGTTCCTGCAGAGGAAGAGGGCGAGAAACAACAGAAGATCTCCTCCCAGCACAATGCGGTTTGACCTCGGAACGTTATCGGCGCGCTGCTGCGAGCGAGTTACACATCGTTAAGTTCACTTAAAAAGTATTTTCTAGGCCGATAAGGCGCCACCCTCCCTATTCGCTCAATAACAACATTCCAACGCTAACGACTTGGCCTGTCTTTCCTCGCCATCTGGTCTCGAAATGACTTCGACTGTCGTAGAATCTCGGAAAAATGTGGCTAAAGTCTTCTGGAACACATTATTAGCTGTTTTACACTCGTGTATTAGCTTCACCGACCTTGCTTCAAAGATTACGGTAGCGTAGTGTAGGTCGCTCACACTTAAGGCAATTTAGTTGAGGGCTCGCAATACATGCGATTTGACTATTAGGCGGAAAAAGGTAGAGTTCCGTTAGGTGATAGGGCGGAAAAAAGGAGCTAAGTTTCGTTCAATCGCTCATCACTAAATTGATACGCATCTTTTCCTTTTTGCCCAATCGCTCGAATCACCTCATCGCCTGCTCGTCTGGTCTCCAACTTTGAACACTATCTAACAGATTACTCTTCAGATATGGCGAATGACAGTATTCGGAGTTTTTTGAAGTTTGGTATCAGCACATATGCCCGGAAAGCATAAAGTCCCGTCCAAGAGTGAAGCTTTCCGTCCATAACTCATCACTCTTGCAGTATTCGCTGTATTGCTCGATCACTTTATAGAGAAAACGCATTATAGATGACACGAGGCGGGGTCTGAAGTCATTCCGGGTAGGGCATGTTTTGGCAGAAAAAGGGCATGACATAGAATCTCTTGTTCTGCAGTATTTGGCTTAGTTGAAGCAGTGCAGTACTTCAGGGTCCGTTGGTGGAATAGCAATGAAAACAAATGGTGAAGAATGCTTTAAAAGCAGTGGGAGGAGGGTCCTCGTCGTGGGGCGAACAAATTTCAGAAATCACAGGCATTTCTCGATTTGCACACTTATGTCACTATCACCATCAGAAATAACTCATGTTTCTGTTCACGTTGCTCGTGAGCATGACTTGTTAATGGGCGGGAGCTGAACCCTTTTCGGGCGTTGAAGAGCTGGACCCTTTTGTTCTCCCCACGAGACTGTTATGAGTGGCGAGACCGACGCAGACAAATGCTAATGCTTCAAAGAGCTATTGCCCGTTAAACCGTTTGAGTTGTTATGCTGTTTTGGAGCCCCGTGCCTAATGGGTCAAGTAGTGTCGTCTTTTCAACGAAAATTTTTCCCATAAAGTTGAAGTTTTTGCAGCATTTCATAGATCACTTGGAAGGGATCTCCCTGCTCTACAAAATTGATGTTTATCTCCTGAGTATGTTAGGATGGGGCCGGCATTCAGGCTGGCGAAGAAGTAGGTCCAGCCGAAAAAAGCACGATATTCACTAAGAAAAATCAACCGATCATGTGTCCCATACCTAGCCAAGGATTTTTCTGCAATTTCCATTTGGTTGAACAAGAAGTCACGTCATTCTTCTTCCAAATTCATTTTCACGAGAGCAATCACGTTTACTCAGAATGAAATTTTTCCTTCCATATCCCTTGCTCAGCATTGCTTCATGATCTATGTATTATGGATGATTTTTCTGCTCTATCAAAAATAAGTTTTGTTTTTGTTTTGGCTGTGATTTGAACTTTAAAACTGTGTGATAGCGGCTCAGTTTACTTTATTGCGCAATTTATTTTTTCGACCGAAACTCATGAAACCCTGTCAGTAATGTTCCCCGGGTCTACTCATTACCTGTACTTGACGTTTCATCACTCTTTCAATTGATTGGTTGCGAAAAGTTTCATGCCTCGGCTAAAAGAAATTGTCAAAAAAGTCGTGGCGGAAAAACTCCATGTGCAAAAAGAGCGACGTGACTCTCCAAGCAACCACTGATGGAAATTGCAGAAGGGGTCGGGGCTAAGTACAGAAGGGTAGTGTAGTTGACACATGATTGGTTAATTTTGCTAGAGTAAAGTATAGTGTTTCAATTAATTGCCGGTTTGGTCAATTTTTGACGACAAAAGAAACCACCTCGCCAGCCTGAAAATCGGCCTTATATGATGCACACCGAAATTGAGATGATTTTATAGAGCAGAAAATTCTTTTTTAAATGATATATGACATGCTGCAAAAACTTATAATTTCATAGAAAAGATTTTCATCTAAAAAAAACGAGTCCATCATTATCCATCCTGCAGTCGAAGTGAGGCTCTGCTGAAAATAAGGTCTGCACGAAGTAGAAACCAGTTGTGTTGGAAACAAACTTCCTCTGTGAAGTCTGACAAAAAGTTGGTTTCCATCAATCATCTCTCCAAGCCACCAATCATCTCCTGATCTCGGGCAATTCTTTTTTTTCTGAAACTACGCTTTCGTCTTTACGAAAGACACTCTTGTTGACTCTCATTTCGCACTTCTGAAGATTAGGGATAAACCTAGGACCCTGCCAAAGCTCTCGAAATTTCGTCAACGCAGGAGCCACGAAGGTAGTGGGGCAAAGCGATGACGCTCACGTTACTATGGACCGTTCTCCTCCCCGCCAACAGGTGAAAAGTTGTTCGAAATTTTAACAGGTTGCAGCTTTTCCTTCAAATCTTCAAGTTTTCGATGGGAACAAAGATAATTTTATTTCTTTTGTACTTCTCATGAGGTACTCTGTATACCATTTTGGAGGGTGGGAGGACGGGGGTTAGAGGTAAGAAGTTTCTCCGTGCACGATTCTTCAAGGTCGACTCCACTAAGTGGGTTGACCCCGAAATCATGGATACCGACTAGGTAAAATCTTAGGAAACCACTTGAATCGTTAACGTAGTTCTATTCGCCTTCATTTCCTGACAATTTCACTTCCTCCTTTTCGGAATACGATCATTCTCTCACGGAAGAACATCCGATTCCGTGAGTGTCCGCAAATTCGCGAAAATCCGCGCTTGACCGCCCCGGTCACCACACGGCTGAGGATATGGCTAGCTGAAGCGTTTCATGGTCCGAAACCAGAAGCTAATTGAGGAGTGAGGAAGTCTTCCTGCCCCACATACCTTATTCGGACCTTGGCGAAGCGAATGATTGATTCTTCTCCGGTTAGTGGTCGAGCTCAGTCTGCTGGTTGGCTGGCGGCGTTGACCGCAAACAATAGCGATGGGGGGCGCTCTCATCTCCCCGTTCGCGGTCGTCCCTGCACTCGCAGCATCCGTACCGCATTCCTTTCCCTTCTACAACTATTTTCAAGCAGCGAATGATTACAATCACTACCAGATCCATTACTTGAATTCTTCTCGTCTTCTCCCTGGCAAGCTTGTCAATCGCCCATTACCAGCCGGTTGCTTGACGCATTTTTTGAACCATAAACAATCACTTTTTATGTTGGGCGTTTTACCTTGGAAACTTGTCCTTATTGAGCGTGGGGCTTCCGAAGTGTAACCACCTTCGGAACCAATCCTTCCCAAGCGTATCGAAGCTACCTTTTGATGTGACGGAACCGGAAAGCACCACAACTCCTCCAAAGCCAGTAAAACGCCCCCTCCATATCTGACTTAAAAGTGCAATAAATTAACCGTGCCCAAGTGTGTTGGGCGATTCATAAGGTCTTATAGTGTTTTAAAGTGACTGGATCTTATAATGTTACAGAGGGGTTGGTCTAGAAAAAACTTGTCTGGTTGACATCTTTCGAAGCGTCTTGCATGCAAATGCTTGTCGGTATTCGGAATACTGCAGAATACCCATTTTTCTTTTGGAATATTCAACAAAATCGTTCTCTATTCTAATTGTGTCATTTTTGCATAGAATTGATCATGATGTATTCGTTACCCTGTGCCCGAAATTTGCTCGGCGTTTATGAGTCCCCTTAGTATGCGTTATGCATGTGATTTGTATGAAGTCGCAGATGCCTTTGAATATTATCCCAACTACATATATAACCAGTCACGGAATTCAGCCAGTTTCAAGTTTGCCTCTCTTGATAATTAATTAGGGAAACAAACTCTGTGCCAGACACCGCCATGCTCCGCAGCAAGCCCCGCTCCGGATAGCCCCACCTCCAAGGTAATGTGTCCGGAGAGACACGGCCACATAAGGTCGGGCTTAGTTCTGTTCCGGACGGCTCCACTCTCTGGTTTACACCATCTCCGTTCCTTTAGAAAAAAATGCTACATACATAGATTTCCTCTACCGTTTCCGTATGTATGTGAGGCAAAGAGCGGAGGATTTTCCGACTCAGTCATCGATCGGTTAAAGGCAGCTTCAGGGAAAATTCGGACGAAAAGTAAAAGAAGTAGTGAATATGGAAGCCGAGATGCTTAGTAACAGGACAGTGGAGAAAAAACGGATGGAAATGGCCAAAAACCCAAGAAATAGGTCCTTCCCACCGTTGGTTCTAGGCGCGGACGACCTTTCCGTCAAGAGACGGGGAGTCCGCATAGGTTTTCAATTGGCATAACCAAGACGTAAACATGAAGGGATGTTCGGAAATGCGACAGCATCTATTTTCATGTGGTGAGCTTCAAGCTAAAGTGAGAAAGCGCGCTACGATACTTCCAATCCTGCCGATCTCCTTGACCAACCTCACCGTGACCGACCACTAATCACGTCGCCTGGAGGCGGGCTGCCCTAAACCAAGGTGGCTTGCCCTGACGAGGTCGCCTCCGCCACAGTTCAAGGGGGCGCCTTCCGCGGGGGATTTCGCCATGCATAGGCCTTTCAGACCCGTAGTTTTTCACTAAATAATTCCTTTTAGGATATTTTACCACCCACATTACCCCTAACACTGTCTTTAAAGTGCATTTGGTGGAAATGGGTGGGACCCGCCCAACGTAGGCGGGGCCGCGCTAAGGGTTCAGCTTACAGACATACGTATTACCAAAGATTGAGATCTCTGTCGTTAAAACACATGACCTGAAACGTCATAGTGCCATAGCCTGTCAGTGGCGTTGAAAAGCCCATTCAACTTTGCCGTTCGCTGAGATGCCGTCCTTTTGCGAAAGAAGAGGGGTAGGTCTTGACATGGTTTACCCTCCAATAGTCGTTTTGACATGGCGCTCTCTTCCTGTAAACACAATTCAAGAGATGCTCTTAAGAGCTCTCAGAGTACATCCCATGCGCTTTTGTGTGCCGTTTCATGTTGACTACCTGTATGCGCGCCCGTTTTTCTACTGTCATCGATACCATAGGGCCTAGTTAAGGGTAGCGTACTGCTTCCGCTATAGGACAAATGCCATTAAGGTCGCTATACGGTATCACTCCCAGTAATATAATATTTAACAAGATTTTGAGAAAAAACCGCATCGCCGAACCGCTGTTGGAGATTTCTGCGTTGGAAAATATGCGTGTTGACACACCGAGAGGGCGACGATTCCCAGAAAAACCCGACATGTTTCTTAAGAGGTTTTTCTTAGTTTTTTTTCTGGCTCCCTGCCCACTTGTGAGCCCCTGCTTGACACATATAAAGGCTTAACCGATCATACCAATTCACTGCTTTCTGACTTATATACTTATACATGGCCTGCTAGTATGTCACCCAAACTGATTCTACTTCTACGAAATCCCAGCAAGAGTTAACATCCTGGGGGAGAGACACAAAGGTCATAACTAAAAATAACTAATTTAGCTATTATTTATGTCCAATATCAGGAGAGATACGCACTGCGTTCAGCCATAACAGTTTGAAGTGTTGCGAACGCACTTGACTGCAGTCAGTATTGATCAAGTATGAGCAGAATGTGATTGCAACCCTGTCGTTTTGGTTGCTCGACTCACGTGATGAATTATTTCAATCTCTCCGTTGGGTATCCCTGGTAGGCTGTAAAACCACGCCTACTCAATACAAACCCCGCTCCCGATCAGAAAATTAGTGTTGTTCCTTTTGCGTAGCTATGCGTAATTAATCCGTTCTCAATCCACGAGCTTCTCTTTTAAACGTAAACCCGCCGTGGTGACATAAGTCTACCAGTTTTGACTTGACTAATTGTCATGTTTCAAAGTTTTAGTTGATTTTTTAGGACATGTCGTCCGTTGACTATGAAACGGACACTTTAACATGTGCCAAAAACAATCGTGTGGCCAGCCAGCGTTTCTATAATCAGGTGATGACAACGGTGAGTGTCTATGGGGAGCAGAAGGAGCCATACGTGTGAACCACTTCATAAGTTATGGACAAGAAAATATCTCTCCAATCGTAAAATATTGACTAGAAATCGAGCAATTATCGATTAGTAGTCCGGATTCTTATGCTGATAACCTTCCGTTGAATAGTTGTGTGTTTGCCATAAGCTGCTGGGTTATGGGTTATGTCATGTGCGAGCGTGCAATTCTCCAATCGTCACACATCTGCACAGATAATTTTGCTCTGGCAACTTCCATTTTATTGCTTTTTATGTGCAGCCGTCCGAGATGTCTTATGTGGATCCATACGTATAAATAGCACTGTCCGTTCAGAGCGACACTGACCACAGTGTTATTGCGTTCATACCCTGCGGCGCCGCCGGCAGCGCCTGTTGCGATGGACCCCATTTATAGTGTATAAACTAATCGTCTCTCCTCATGTTGTCGACTGCGAACCACCGCGATGAATATTGAAAAAGCGTGTGGATTCATGAAGCTATCAGCTATGATAAGAAAGTTGAAAAAAAAGAAAAGGAAGAAACTTCATACTGCAGCACATTACGGGACTGGGTCACGTGTTACAGATGGAGCGCGTCGCAACGATCGCAGTCGGCAGTGTCGCAAGTATAAAAGCAACCTAGGATCACCACTTCTGGCAGAGATAAGTGGAAAGAACCAATGCCTGCAATTTCTAATGGGAGCGGTTTCAGAAATTATCTGCTCAAGTTTCTGTGAGATAGTTTCTGTGCTCAGATGATTTTTATGACCACAACTTTCTGGAAACTTCCAGGAACTCTGGGTGAGATAGGATGACTGCTATAATAAATGACTTTTTTCGAGAAAAACTCTGACTAACTCTGACTACTTTTTTCACGAACATCACCTGGGCTCACGGCGGAGAATTGGTCATAACTACGTACGATCAGCTGACCTCAGATATATGTTTTAATTTATTTTTGTCTTAATTTGAGTATTCGTTTTGTTCAAACATTGATTTTTTAAATATTAAATGTTCTCGACATGATATCAATTTGAATAAACAAATAACAAAATATTTTCCAAAAACCAACGCCCAATTTCCGACGTATAAGATAGTTTTAAAAGGCAGCCAGAAGACCTTATTTGTGGAAAGTAGAAAAGCAGTGTAAGCAGGTTGCTTCCGATTCGACCGCATTTGTGTGGGCGTCTCTTCGGGTAGATAAAAGAGAGCTCCTCTTCTCGGCGTTTAGTCCTAAACGTGACATGGGAATGGGAATCGCTGACACCGCAACTCGCTATCACAAAAAATTACGGCCATATTAGCAATAAAATGTCGAAAATTAAGATAAAAAGTGAAAAGTAAAATACTAATTAGAGAGTGGAACCTATGTGTTCATAAGGTTCCACTTTCCAGTTGTTTTTCACACAAATTATTATCATGCATCTGATGAGTCTGCGCGACATTTGCGTGTCATCGCGAATCTCCAGAGCGCAAGGCCAACAACAGATCGTCCATAGATCATCGGATCGGATCAACTACGTACCTATGTACTACATGTATGTCTACAGTGACACTAATGATTATCCTGCTGCAAGTAGAGTGATACAAGTAATCGATATAACTTCTAACTTTTCCTCACTAAATTGACAGCTTTTGCTAAAATCGTAAACAAATGCTTCAGTTTAGGATTGGCAACTATGTTAATAAAGAAGCTGCTACAGAGGTTTCAACACATTATTAAACTATTCCCGAAATCGCGCCTGCTCTCCACAATTTGTTTATGTTTTAAAGGAACCGGAAGGGGGTCCGAAACAAGAGAAACATACAAAGAAATGAGCATTTCGTAACGAACGCAGAAGGTTAGAGGCGATAATCGGTGAAAAAACCCGAACTCAAAAGTGCATCGCTGCGGTGTGTATTCGCGCCTCATTCGCATCATCGCACTGGCGTTCCGAGTTGTCCGCTGTAGGAGACGACCGCGGGCCAACTTTAGTTGTAGCACCTGATTCCCAGCGCAGTGGAGTGGCCATTCCCAACTACATTAACATTCATGTAAGTACATCTAGAAACAATATAAGAAAGAACAAAGGAGAAGGTAAAAGGAATGAACAACTTTATAATGGAAACATCTTCTCTTGGCACCATGCCAAGGCGTCAAATTGGCGAGTTTGTGCAATGGCGGTCACTTGAACTCGTCCACACTACGTCTGTTCTACCGTAAGCCAAAATTACTCCCTTACGGTGTCTTTAAGAGCCCTTCTGAAGAATTAGGATTTCTCATTCGACAATTGTCCCAAAAAAGAGAGCTTACGAACGTTCCGAGGTTTGGACCACGGCTTCGCTAAAAGAAAGGTCGGGAAATCGCACCAGTTCGCTTGTGCTGAGCCTTGAGCGTGAATCGTTAGGACAGGACTTCGCACTGCGGCGTGCAGCGCACTACGTAATCCAGACCTGAGACTATTCCGTTTAGTTAGAAAAAGACGCAGGACAGGATAATCTTTTCGAGACCCAGCTATACACTGCGTCCCGAGCACGAACGCCTCATGCGGCACTCCGCATGCCCCGTTAGAAATCCTGTCCTAATGAGTCACAACCTCAAATTTTCAGTCAGTATGCCACAGAATAACTCTGGGCGTTAGAGTTTTCTTTGTCCTGCTAATCCCAATAGCTATGTGTATTTCGCCTGTAATCATGTATAAGTTCACCGAATTTTGTAATCCAGCTACCGATCAGACCTGAAGTCAATGCCACCGCGCGCCGTGAATAGGCGTGTTTCACAAGGCCTTTTAACTGAAATTAGGCATAAACAGTCCGAATTGACTATCATACATATAGTATATTGGCCATTTACTTCATTTACTCAAATTGGACTCAAGTCGAACACTATGCTTAACTGTAGGTGGGCGACTTGATTTCTTTCAAATGCATGTAGCATCAAAGGGGGCAAAAGCCAAAGAAATGCAAACAGAAAACATCTATCGATCGACTGCCAATAAGCTTTTGTCGATGAATCCAGGACTCACAGAAAGATTATGTAGGTTCATTTCAAAAAGGTGGTCACGTATTTCCTCAGATGCATTGGAAGGTGAGCGTCGTTCATAGTTCGCTATTCGGACGCTTAGGCAAAAATGGTATTTATTGATTGGGCGATCAAACAATAGGGCAATTCAAGCTGTTCAAGCCACTCGAGTAACCGGTTCGTATCTTTCCTTTCGCCTGGTCGACAGGATCGCCAGGTTGCCTGATCGATTCATATCCTTTTCCTTTTTCCGAACGCCTGATCGCCCGAATCGCGAACTTTGAACAAGGATGCTTTGCATTGCGAATGTACCATTTCATTTGCCGATTCAGCGAAAGCTGTGTCAGATTTGAGACCCGGTTCTCGTTACTCGCTGTTTATAACATAGGACAGGAAACTAGCACCAGTTTGATCGGAACGACGACAAAAAGCTGCCAAACCGGGATCCCATTCTCGAAAAGTTTTCCAAAGTGCGCGTTGCCCTCGTTTATTTTCCCTCCGCGAAGAAAAAAATCGCATCGCCGCAACTAGTTGGTCGACCTTCGTGCTATTTTTCTAGAACACAAACCTTAAAAAAGGGTTCTCACCACTGTACAATGCATTTGTAGGATCGGTTTTCTGGAATGCGCTAAATCCTTTATACTACGTGGTTCACCGCTTTCACACCAAGGTGTTGTGGCAACAATTGCATTCAAATCATTCAAGCGCGCTTCGTACCGTGGTGCGTAGAGACGTCAGACATGTGATCAAATTTAGATGTGACCCGCACGGTCGGTTTTCGTAACAACTGAGGTTGTGGGGAGAGACACTCATTTTCACGCTCTCTCACCACGGGAGTGTCCTACCAGAATCTTCCAGGGGAGAAAGGAGAGCGCCCTTTTTACGTCAAGTCAAAATGTCGGTCTCACGAATCAGGATCGCCTCTTTGAAATTGATTCAATCAGAAGAGTGCTACAGGACACTCGAACTGGACCAAGCCACGCGAGGAGGCAGCGGCCGCATCTCGTATTGTGGGTTACGTGGCTGATTCACAGTGGGATCAGCACGATACTTGTCGCGCGGTGGCGCAATTCGCGTGACGCGGTGACCCAATTCGAGTGTCTTGACGTATACCCGTTCAGTTCAGCTGACGCCCTTTTTGCATACGGTAAGCCGGAAAACTGCAAAGTACGGAATTACTAGATGCATGCATGTAAGCAAAACTACTATCAGAAAGTGTACAGGGGGTGCCAAAAAAAAAGTAATTTTGCCCACGGCTCACATCTCCCAATTATACAAAACATAGGGAAACGAAAGGATTGGAAGTATTGGGGTAAAATATTCCCGAAATGTTCCTCTAAAAGCAGGAACAAGCTGAGACTCACTACTTTCATTTTCATAAAAATATAGAACCTTCAAGCGGCGCAGTCGGGCTTCGGAGCACCCACGGTATCAAGGTTCCCTTAAAACAGTGGAGCCGGGTTCCGTGGTAGGCCTTTTATGAGAAGCTTCCTGAGGATTGGCCCTTCGGTTCATGGAAGTCACAGAGCCCCTGCTGCTTGGACAAGGCTGCTATGATCCGAAGTATCATTTTCATGCCCAAATCCGCCACCGGAGGGGTTTCAGTGGTAAGGGCACGTTTTGGCTCTTGGAAACGAAGGGCGCTGGGAACCCGGAAAAAACGGGATCCTAAAGAACACCACCCATTGTGAATCCCCTTAGGTACCCAGAGTGAACGGACCTCAGCAAGGTTGTGAACGAGAGCGACGAAATTTCGGATTTCGCCCAGTTGAGGTGACACATCTTGTTCACTATTTCCTCGCTCCCGTTCCTGCTCGTGCAGAAGGCTGCCACGGAGTTTAGTGATAGAGTGAGGTCTGCTCTTGAATCTGGGGATGTGAATACCTCAACAGAATTTGCTGTAGTTCGACTAAAGTGGGGTGAAAGTGGACGAGACAAAATTACTTTTTTTTGGCACCCCCTGTATATGAATGCCAAGAAACTTTCAATCAATAAAGGCAATACTGTATCAGAGCTGTCCGCTTATTATTGGAATCGAACGTTGATAAGCAATTCAAAAAAGGGATTTTCTGTCAAGGTACGGCACTGTGCCATATGTATACTAAGGAGGGGGGTGGGAACCTGTTGAACAGTAGCAACCTAGACACGTCAGCCACGTGAAGACATGTCAGTATTCAACATTGACATGTTGCTCCCTCCTCCATAGCACTGAATTCCAAACTTCCATCCCCTGTTTAAAGACGGCCGTACTATCTGGGGCTATCCCTCAAAACGTCCGTCAACAACACCGTAGGCTCTCTTTGCCGGTACCAAAAGACGCTTCTACGGAAAATCCTCGGTCACATCGCCCCGAAGAAAATATTTCTGGTCAATAAGGTGAAGAGGGGGGGGGGGGGGTTTGGAAAGAGAGAGATAGACGATTTTTACCGACGTCGAAATTCCTCTCCCTCTTGGCCTAGGGCCAATGCGGATGAGACAGACGCTTTGGCAGATGCTTTTCATGCGGGAGGAGGCAACATGAATTTTAGCCTAAGTCTAGGAAGGGAGCTTCGACGTCAGTGGAAATTTGCGTCTCCCCTCCCCCACTTTGATTAACCAGACGTATCTGCAAAAAAGCACGGCTCGCGCAGCAGGGTGGCAATGACGAAAAATTACCATGTTAAATTAATTAATTGTATTTATAAAACCAGCAGTTTCTTTACAGAAAGTTTTGAGTTACCAGTTAGCGTAATTTTTCTAAACGTTCATATATTTTGAGCATACGAATATTGGAAAGGATTACCGAGCTTGGCAATGACCCAACTCAGGTGTTTGTCGACGACCACCCGCCTCTCCTCGCCTCGATGCCGTTTACGAAATCGATCGATAAAGACGGGCTTATTCGCCTATACACGGGCATACACGCTCGATGATGCTAAGGTCTTCCGTTTAGGAACTTTTTCCACCATCCCCTCCACTCCTTTGAAAGATTTTCCACTTCAGATTCGATTTGCTTGTTTACACTTTGTTTTTCTCGCAACGTTCCTATCGTTGTAAATAAAAAGGCACTTTTCCAAGGTTAAGTGCTATGCTGATGTGGGGGGGGGGGGGACGAGGGACATCTTGTTCGATCTGAGCAGTAACAAGCTTTCTCATGTATGACCTGTGAATAATATATATACTGCTGTACATCATGTAAGGCATGATATCGGTTAATAGTCAGCAAATTGCCCGCCCTCCCCCCACCCCCTCCACCCTTTATCGGTGTAGAACCGAAGATAATTAAGCGAGACAGTGGAGACCCACCATTACTCTCTCAGTTTTATCCCCATTGTTTTTCGAATGCTAATTTCTATCCCACACCAATTTTTCGTGGCAGTTCTTCGTGACGGGACCTCGTGCGCCCATCATTATCTCGTCAAACCTCAATTCTTCATAGTATGTTCATTACGCGAACGAAGATTCATGGAGGCTCAGTTGAGTGGCGTAGTTCACATCGTCGCGTACGTTAATTGCCACGGTATGTGTTACGGAGGCGGTACCGGGGTGACCTTAGCCGCCGTCCCTGGCCAGACAGCTCCCTCCCCAACCAACGAAGGCCCACATCACCGCCACCCGCGCTGTACGGCACGCCATCTGGCCAACAGTCTTATTTTTTATATGAAGAAATAAATTTTTTCATCTCATTCAAGAGTCATTACATTATTCCGTACAAATGAATATTGAGCTGATAATAGGAATTTAAGCGCATTTTGCATATTCATAATTTTATAGGTTATTTATTATCACCTACATTCCATCTAGCAGAAGACTAATGTTCATAATATGAGAAATATCGTAGAAAACTCGCAACCTTGAAACGGTTAGTAAGACTGGGAGGGAGGGGAAATAAATGCAGTAGGATTAGAAAGTTACAATTAATATGTTGTACACAATTGCTCCTTGAACAAGCCCAATGAAAATATCAAAATTAATCAAATACTGAATCGTTATTGTATAAGACAGGCCGATTTCCAGTGATCTTTGTTGAACTGTCATGTTTTAATTGAGCCATTATGTCGATTACTTAAAACACGTCTTCTTATTACTTTTCAAAAAGCCATACGATTCCAGTGCCAATCGGGTCGACATCGCCCATACGCCAGCCAGGACGAAGAAACAGTTATGAAGGTTTGTCGATTTTTTGCTTTTGAATAGCTTTTCGATTTTTCCGAACCATTCTTGGGTCAATGTCATCAACAGCCCATTCGGGTGACGGAGAATAGTCGTGGCCCTGGCCGATGACTCATCGCCGCAGAAATTCCTGTCTGATTACGTCATCGCATTTGTATGCTTGGCCTGCTGCTGTTGTTTCGGACCACAATGCCTCCATTGCAGCCGTAACGGATATATCTATGAAACCTGTCATATTTGGTCGCTGCCCCCCCCCCCCCTCTGCACTGTCCCAGTATATTTAGGGGCATTAGAATTTAGTCGTCAGCAGTAGTTTCCTTTCAAACATCAGAACCTACCTTACCCACATGAATTTCCGATTGCTTACAAAAATAAAACCAGTGCCTACTTATTATTAGATTACATTCGGCATGATAACCAGGAACCCTCTTGGTGCTGTTTTAAGGCCGCGGTGAGACCTTGCGATTTTACTACTTTGCGATTGTGTGATTTTGCGATCCTGCGATTTTGCGACGTCGTGCTTTTGCACCAGATACCACGAATTTGATATTGTGCAGTGCCGCAACTTCGCGTGCGGAGCCGCGACACCGCAAAAACGCAAAATCGCGTGGTCTGACTGCGGCTCCATGGGGAGGGGGGACAGTTTATTCAATTTTGAGTAGTAGCCTACATTTCCCCATCTACTTTGGTCTGTTCCATTTACCTTAGATGTCTGCACTTGTTACTGCTCGAGTTCAAGAAGCTGCACATCCTCTCATTTGCATGACACCACTCTGTGCTAAACCATTTCGATTTGAATGCCACAACCATTAGCCTTGAGAGATGTTCATCACCCTCTACATTTAGTCAACCTATTCCTATTTTTACGGAATTCTGATTTGATAGAACTCGAATTCGCATTATTTTGAACGTATTCCCGGCAGAGGCTAGCGTATTTTGTTGATTCCATATCCATTTTTCAGTACAGTTGAGTTTATTGTTTATTACTACCAATTATGACTTGGCAGCTGTTTGGAAGTCTGGAAGAGAAATTGGGCTGAGTAAGTCAGCAGACGTTGTGCATTAGTTTCTGAGAGTCGTGTGCGCAACGTTTGGAGATTAGGATACTTATAAGTAAACGGTTAATGTGGCCATTAAACCAATGAGAGAAAACACTCAGGTAGTGCAACCTGTTTCTTCCTCAAGTGAACGAGTTATCGTAGTTCTTCATGTAAAACTCGCTTTAGGCGTTGCGTTACTCGCAGTTTGTAGTAGAGTATCTGCTGTTCATGAGCGACGGTGTTTTCCTTTATTGCTACTTACTATAATTGTGTTGCTTTTTTCATGAGGGGCATTTTAGAATTTTATTGTTATGCGCTGTTTCAGCACGTAACCATGTAAAGGTATCGATGTCCAGCGTGGCAAGCTTGACTCGTCAGTGATGCATAGGCGTTCAATATTCTATAAGGTCCCCCCCCCCCCCTCCTCCCCCCGCTCAAGGTTGCATCGTTAGTTTTGCAAAGTCGAATAGATCCACAATGCTTACCTGTTCACTTGGTCAGTATCAAGAACCATTTCTCATTATGTCAGATGCACGAAGTGCGTTTAACACCTTCATATTGAATAGATAAATTTATGCCGGATAGTTGACATTTAAGCTCTACTAGATCACTGCAGAATCGCAATATTGCAGGATCGCGCCCTAGATGACCGAAGCGCAATATCGCAAAGTCTGGCACAAGCCTAGGAACTCAAGAAAAATGAAGCTTAAAACTTCCATTTGGAGGGGAAAATGTACGTCCCAATGTCATCAAACAAGACATTGGAACGTTTTTTCCATCTATAATAGTCTCTGTCAATGTCGGAGACAATTAGACTCGTTTCTCGTGCGCTCAATCTCACCTCAAAATTTCATAAAATTTGAGAAGTGGGAATGTCCGCGCGAAACTCGGCAAACAAGTGGTTTGCCAAGTTTTTTCTCTGGCTTAAATTTCTTGTTTCGAGATGACAATTCAGTTTCCATGGTAATTGGAACGGAGTTCCTGGGCTGGTGCCAGACTTTGCGAAATTGCTCTTTTGCGATCTAACGCGCGATTCTGTAATGTTGCGACTCTGTAGTCATGTGACTTTGCATCCCAAATCGCGAAGTTTGACATGCCTGTGTTCTCTATTTCTGTGTTGAATTTTCTCTCGTAGGTCTGAGCGGTATTGGGGTCAAATAAAGTTGGGGGGAGGCGCAACTTTGCGTCGACGTCGAAGCTCCTTTCCCTCCCTGGGCTTAGGCTGAAATTGATATTCCCTCCTCCCACATGAAAAAGCATCTATCAAAGCATAGGTCTCATCTGCTTTGAACTAAGCCTAGGGAGGGAAAGAGGCTTTGACATGGGTGAAAACTTTGCGTCTTCCCCCCCCCCCTCCCCCTGCCTCCCCGTCTTTAATTGACCCTGGTTTGTACGGTGGGTCTCACCCAAGGTTTTTGGACAATTTCAATAGCCTCAGTTTGGTTTCCGGTTTTTATAGCTTTGTACAACTGCATTCTATACGCTTCTGTTGAGCGCTAAGTATTTGCTCTTACTTCTCTCGGCCATAGGGTTTCCACAGTAATCTGTTGTATCGTCCAGTTCTTCTAAAACGATTCAGATTCATAAAATTTACAAACCTAGAACGCTCCTCGCCATTGCGTCCCGCCGTGCCCACAGAATTTATTCGATACAGCAAGAGGATACCGTTGTTGTGGCAAAAAACCAACCAAAAAATGACACACTCCAGTCGCTCTTGACGCTACGTCTCCTCCAATCTCGCTTTCGGGAAGTTCCGCCACTGGTACTTGTGCACAGTTATATTATCTCTTAACTTGCTTACTGGGGACCACGTAGACTGTCTATCAAAAAAGTTGTCGCCGCTCATTAACTTATTAATATATTTTTTATTTATAATTTGAATCTGTAAAATACTCGGCAAGTGTGTTTAGGTAAATCTCTAGTCGAAGGAATGGTAAGGCGTCAAGCTGCATAGATGATGCTTTATTTATAATTTGAATCTATAAAATACTCGGCAAGTGTGTTTAGGTAAATCTCTAGTCGATAAGGCGTCAAGCTGCATAGATGATGCTGATATTGCTTAAATGTAGTAAAATGTGACCGTTGTTCGCCTTTTTAGTTTTTTCATGTCTCATGGCACTTTTACTAACTGTTTGAGTACCTGGTTGGTTGGTTATTTATTTATTTTCCAATAATATTTCTTCTTAGTTGATTTATTCATTCATTTTACTTTATCTACAGCCTGGGAAGACGTAGAGCTTCAATTTGGTCCATCAGTGACGGTCAACTAATAATGCTATTTCCCAGCTTGACCAAAAATAACTGTTTAAGTAACATTTATCTAGCGAGGTTCCCTCCGGCAGTTCTTGAACTTGTAACAGTTGAACAAAGTATAAAATATTGCATCTGGTTTCCATTTTCAATTTTGCTTTTCTATGCATATTCACTGGAAGATAAGCGACAGTAACTTCATATTTTAGCCGTCGCGTACATTCTTTCCACAAGAAATACCAGTGATGTTGCATCGTAGTCCATCAGGAGCCAAACGCAAGATACGCCAACGGCGAGAAGAGCAGTAAGTCTATTTTTCGGATACGTGCTTGATACAACATTTATTTGTTGCGGTAATTGCTGCTTTTTTTTAAGAGGCTCGAGGCCGTCACCGTTTCTTGCTGCTTCTTCCACATCTGCCAGCCCTTCCCCGACATCAACGACAACAACTTCGACATCAACTCCGAACGAAAGTAATTATCGATCACTGATAGATTCGGGTGCATATCAGTCGATCCTTCCGGATTTTGACTCGTCGTTCGTGCCAGTTCCTCAGCCAAGGTGAATCATTAGCATTCCTTACACATTAACTGTTCATTGGTGTTTCTGCGTTGTTCTTTGTATGTGCGCACGTTGCTGGCCACGTCTTTCTTGTTTCCGATTGGATCGTAATATGTGTGTGCGTGTATGCTGCAAGCATTGCACTACATCTGCGAAACACCGTTTATGGCGGCTGTTTAAGATGAGGAATTCGTGGAATTCGCACGAGCCCCCTTTGCGTGCGCTTCGCGCCGGCTGCCGCGGTAGAGTGGAGTTCGCGCGCGCCATAGCACACTCATCAAACATTCTCAGCTGGCCAAACGCGCATTTCATAAATTCCTTCCTTTTCAAATTTTCTGGCTCTTGGAGTACTCTGTTGATTGAGATCCTTGTATCAAGGGCAGATGTGGGTATTTTTATTCATGCCACTTCGGTAATGGAAGGGATGGTTCTTTATGTAATCTGTTTCATCTTTCTTATTGTTACATGTCCCTCCCCCCTATTTCCACAGCCATCCAGCTCTTCCAGTCGGCTGTCTACTGGTGCCAAAAGAAATGTTCTGCATTACGGCCATTGCACCGTATTCTTTTTTTTGACTTTTATTATTATAACGGTTATTTCAAAAACGCGCTCACTGATGTTGAGTTTTTTTTTGCAATTTTCTTGCGTTTACCTTTGATTCACAACATTGCTGGTAGTAGGGAGCACTGCACTATTTAATAATTTACATGGTGACCTCATATCCATTTCGACGCCGATCTCTTCCTTGGATTCAGAGATGTCGGCTGCGATAGCCCAATGGACGTTTAATTGTTGATGTTGGAATGCGAGGCATTCCACTCGACTTGGGATTTATTTTGCAAAGAGGCAATACCCTGATTTTATCTGGGTCGCTATTGGGCCATTTTAGCATTTGGTAGTCGGTAAGTCGGTCGTAATTCACGCGGTCAGCTCTTGTATGCGAGAGTAATAGCTTATTCATCGTGTCATTCATCTTGTAAGTCAGCTTTTATTGTTGCGTTTTCATGTATCCTGACCTAGTGTTAATCCCACACTTTCCTGAGCTGTACATCTCCCGGTCGCTGGGGTACTTTTCCTTTCGTCGGTTTCTCTCGAATACATTTTTACCATATGAGATTATTACAGCGATTGGCTCTGTCGAGGTCCACACTTACTTTCGCCCATCTCTCTCTCAGTAGCGCTCGCCCCATCTGTGCCCATTTCGCCTCTGATCCATATCGCGCGCTATCTCTTTTGCAATTGATTCTAGCTGAGAGTGATTAACATTTGTCGCCGAGCGATACAACCGTCGTTGTCGACGTCGACGGCGCTTGCTCCATCATCATTCCTTGGCGATGCGATCACTGGCAGAGCCTTCGATTCGTTCGTGAAATCTTTCAGCTATCTTCTTGCGCCATCACCTCAGTACACACTCGTTTCCTGTCTGTGACTAGTCGCGCGCGGAAGTGGATGTGTTTTCATAACCGGCTGGAAATATTTCCAGGCAGGTGACTGTGTAAGCACGTCCTGTGCATCCGGTCATTTTAACAAAGTCTCTTTCGTCTGCGGACGTTACGTGGGATTTAGACGTTTTCTGACAGATGATGAAGGTGTCACTAGATGACTTTTCGCGACGTAGGGTTTTTAAAGGTTTCAGGCAAGTGAGTTACTGAATGATGTTTGGGAAGGGAGGCTGCCCAAGGCTCAAAGAATGTGGAGCACAGGCTTATGTCCTAAGAGCTGGTAAAGCGAAGGAAGTGGGATTGAGAAAAATGTTTATTTTGCGTGTGTTTTTATGTTGTTTTTTTTTGTGGTCAACATTGAATTAAAGACACCGTAAGGGAGTAATTTTGGCTTACGGTAGAACAGACGTAGTGTGGACGAGTTCAAGTGACCGCCATTGCACAAACTCGCCAATTTGACGCCTTGGCATGGTGCCAAGAGAAGATGTTTCCATTATAAAGTTGTTCATTCCTTTTACCTTCTCCTTTGTTCTTTCTTATATTGTTTCTAGATGTACTTACATGAATGTTAATGTAGTTGGGAATGGCCACTCCACTGCGCTGGGAGTCAGGTGCTACAACTAAAGTTGGCCCGCGGCCGTCTCCTACAGCGGACAACTCGGAACGCCAGTGCGATGATGCGAATGAGGCGCGAATACACACCGCAGCGATGCACTTTTGAGTTCGGGTTTTTTCACCGATTATCGCTTCTAACCTTCTGCGTTCGTTACGAAATGCTCATTTCTTTGTATGTTTCTCTTGTTTCGGACCCCCTTCCGGTTCCTTTAAGGCATCATTAGTGTGACATTTTGATGGATTTTCTCAATCTTCCCCCGTTCACTGTCTTTTTATTGTCGGATTCGCGATATTATCGTACATCAGGGATGATGTTACCTGAGTGCTTTCCATTTCTTCTTTTCATTTCTTTTTAAGCCACTTCATTGCTCGTTCTCTGGTTGATCTGTTCGAGGGAGCCTTACAGAACTGTTTTTGTGCGTGAATATCTATGTGTATACAGTAACAGCCGGTGTGACACACCGACGTGAAAGGCGGAGAGACCTTGCGGCAAGACGTGACGCATTCAAATAGGGAAAGAGAATCTGTGATATGTGCAGAAGTGAGATCAGCGCTTGATTAGCCGGTGGTTCTAAGCAACTGAAATCTCACGCCGTCTTGTGAGCGTATTCCCACAAAACAGTGGACACGGTGTCCTTCTTCCTACTCTTGTGTGCTTGTGCCACGTTTGTTGATCAGTGGCCTTACACTGTAAACGCGAAAGTTCCCATGGCGTTTATTTGTATTTTTATATGCGGTTTTTATTACTTCATCTAGTTGTCGTGAGAATCCATTTTTGTCGAAGAATATGCGAAAAGTAAACGTGACTGTGTTTGCGTCTTTCTGCGTGACACACTGTTCTTCGTGAGCTTGTTCGACCCGTCGCAATCCTCCTCTCACCCCCTCGCCCACAGCTCAAATCGCGCTCAAAATTTCAAGGCGATGTCTTCATATCAGCGAGTTCCTCTGGGAATTCGTGAATTTAAAAGTTTCAAGGGTTGTGGGTATTTATCTTTTTGAAGTAACGGGCGTTGTTGAGCTGTTCTATTTTGAAATTTAAAACTTGTTACAAACCTTACTGCTTACCCTACTTTTTTGCAAGCTCTTTTAATGAATTGTAGTGTTTCCACTCCTGGTCCATTCTAGAAGCCATGACTCTGCAATCAGTGCGCTATCCTCGCTATCTACAATGTTTACCGTGCACCTGTGTTTTTCTTTTGCAACTCGTATTTTTCTTGTCTATTTCTGTCATTGAAGTTCAAGCTCACCCAGTTTGCAAAATCATTTTTCTAGCGACGTTCGCATGAGCCTGCGAATTGCTGCTGCCGTATTTTTTTTTGATTTTGGGTGGAAAGTCTACCCAAGACAGGTCAGAAGCAGTCGCTACATTACCGCTAACTACTGTCTTGTCTGTGAGTCGAAGGGACCTTTTACAACTGCGCTCTGTTTCTATGTACACAGCGTTTCGGTGATTCAAGGGCAAAAAGTAAGGCGGTGAGCTTGAAAGTTGATTTATGAGAGTTCGTCTCCAGCTTCATCGCGATTGCTCTTTTTATGATGTGTTTCATGGTTGTCGGTTCAATGAGGTTGAAGTCCAGCGTGTGATTGCCTGCGTCACGTATGGTACAGCCAGTCTCAGCATCGAGTTTTATCGTGGCAGATTTTCGATCCACATGCGATAGTTGGCAGTGCTAAATCAACAACAATCGTTAATCATAGGGAGGCCGTTCGCTTCGAAAGAAACTGCTCGTTCGTTTTCTCTTCAGATGGCTACTTTCGCGTTGTTCTCGGCGCGTTTTTCCTAGCTGAGTCGGCACTTTCTGTTGTCACGCCGTATGTTTTGTTGTTCATACGGTTTCTCGTGATTTCACTAAGTTTTATAACCACTGACTGTCTTCCTATTGCTTGGAAGGAGGTATAAGTACATTAAATTACTTTTATTCGCGTGTCGGGGTATGGTACTATATAGGCTTTGTGAAGCAGACGTTGAGGATATCTGACAGGAATGTCAAAAGCTATTAGGTTACAGTGTTCTCATTTAATGGAACTAGTTGCGGGTTGGATCTGGCTAATGACAGTCTTCTCTTTTTTTGCCTCTCACCTGATCAGATCTTCTGTCAGCTTTGTTTTTCATTCTGTCGTTTCTTTTTTTTCTCGACAGCCACATCGTGTATCATTTGTTGTCTGAAAAAACCACTTAATAGCCGCACTTGCTTGCTTTCCGAATAAAGTTCCTCTTTCTGAATTCTCCATGACTGAGTTCCTTTTGAAAGCACACCTCGCCACAATGATTAGTTGACACACTATCTCGGGGCAGTCCTTGATTAACTATTTGGGTTGTAGCTTTCGCGCCACCACAATTCACCAATACGGGGCAACCCCAGCACTGGACCACGCTAACCACACCCCTTCAGCCCACCTGACCAATGAAGAGCTAAAGTGGGCCTGTGATGCATCGGGCGTGTGTAGCGCCGTGAAGACGCACGATGGTGGCACAGGAAAGGTGCAACCTAAATACGTGCCCAAGGAGCTGCAGCCACAAAGGTAACTCAAGTAATCCGATTATCGTGGGTTGTGTCTTTAAGGAAAACTCTTAACGACTAGAGGAAAGATTTAGCGGTTTTGGAGAAGCTGTTGTGAGCTAATTCTAATGTCGGTTGTGAGCTCTTCCCTCTCAAATATTCGACTACCTAAACTTGCGCGCTGCCGGTTCTGCTTCAACTCAAGTAATCTGATTATCGTGGGTTGTGCCTTTACCCATGACCCTTCAAATGGAAAACTCTTAAGGACTAATTCCTGAGAGGAAAGATTCAGCAGTTTTGGAGAAGCTGTTGTAAGCTAATTCTAATGTCGGTTGTGAGCTCTTCCCTCTCAAATATTTGACTACCTAGAACTTGCGTGCTGCCGGTTCTGCTTCAACTCAAGTAATCCGATTATCGTGGGTTGTGCTTTACCCATGACCCTTCAAATGGAAAACTCTTAACGACTAATTCCTGCGAGGAAAGATTTAGCAGTTCTGGAGAAGCTGTTGTAAGCTAATTCTAATGTCGGTTGTGAGCTCTTCCCTCTCAAATATTTGACTACCTAAAACTTGCGTGCTGCCGGTTCTGCTTCCCTTTGCGGCACCCAGCTAAGCTGCTCAGTCGGGTATCGCGCGCGTGCCTCCGAGCCAATGGCCACATATGTTTGCTGTCCGCGAGATGCGACTGCATGAATTCGTGTGTATGTGTGCGCGTTTTCCAGTTTTGTCCATCTGCTCGACGCGGTGCTGCTGTTTCGCGTGCTTTTCGATGGGAAATCGAACAAAAAAGACGTTCAACCACTTGAGTTCTGAGAAATGCGGCGATCCCCCGTCGTCAAACGTCGAATCCTTGCGGCTGACTCCAGCCGTGACCACTTGCCTCGCATTTGATTAACTTTAACTCTTACCTCAATCCGTTTGTGATGATAACTCAGTTTCTGTTTAGGGGTTGTGTTGGATCTGTGTTTAGGTTGATGAGATGCAATCTGCATCCGCCCCACATGCTGCGGCCTCAGACTCGGTTATCTTACGTTAGCTGGCACTTACCCCGTTATGAATAGTGTTTTGTACTATGACTGTTTTTTCCTGGATGCCTCGCGACCAAAAAAACACCTGTGAATGTGCCTAAATGTGCCTAATAGTGACTTCAATTCTGCTGAATTAATCTTTGCAACCTTATCTAGAAGAGCACAACACATCTAGTATTTGTGCTATTTCATTTTTTGATACAATGGTAAGCCCAAGTGTAGCTGTTTTACATGCCAATGCTTTTCACACCTTTGATCTTCTGTTTTATTGTGCAACCCTTGAGTGTATTGAAATATTGGGTAGTCTAAAAAGTTTTTTTTCGTATTTTTAAATACCGCTTTTTCCCTCCAAACTGCTTTCCAGCATTCTCTTCTGTACATACACATGTAGTACAAGTCCACACGCATCTATAGGTATTATTGTCTTCCATCTCCCGGATAACCTTTTTCGGCAAAATAAACATATCAGAGGTCAACCTCATTTTCAATACAAAAATTTTTCTTTGAATGGCGTTAGGAAAAGGAAAAGGTGATAATCCAATGGAGCAAGATCAGGGCTATAAGGTGGATGGGGCAGCAATTTTTATCCAAGCTCGAGAATTTTTGGGCGAGTCACTTTTTCAGTGTGGGAAGACTTGCCAAAAAATTGCCTCGCCAAAAATACTCGAGCTTGGATAAAAACTGCTGCCCCCATCCACCATATAGCCCTGATCTTGCTCCATCGGATCATCACCTTTCCCTTTCTCTGTCTAACGCCATTCAAAGAAAAATTTTTGTGTTGAAAATGAGGTCGACCTTTGATATGTTTATTTTGCCGAGGTTATCCGGGAGATGGAAGACAATAATACCTATAGATGCGTGTGGACTTGTACTTCATGTGTATGTACGGAGAAGATTGCTGGAAAGCAGTTTGGAGGGAAAAGCGGCATTTAAAAATACGAAAAAACTTTTTAGACTACCCAATAAATAAATAAATATCATTATGGGTTTCAGTCTTATCAAAACTTACTTCATTTTTTCATTGGAACCGTATATGTCTTCCTGAACAAAAAATCTGGAGCGTACGACTCAAAAGTAATGTTTATAGCCCTAATAAAATGATTTTCAGGTTGAATTCGACTTTTTCGACCTCCATGAGCTCGTTAGACATCACTAATACGTCTTTATCCAGCAGCTCTACGCCGCCTCCACCTCTGCATAGTAAACCTACAGTAGAGGTACGAGTTTCAGCTCAAAATTCTGTACTAGTTTTCCATGTTTGCGTTTCATGTGAAGTGGTCATCCAACTGTGTACTTGAAACTCCTCGTATGCTGAAGGAGGGGAAGGGGTCGTTTGTGCTTCAAGTCGAAATATTAGCTGAATGAGGCTCTCCATGTACGTATATACGAGAGTTGCCAAAAAAGACACTTTGCTCATGGCGCGCATCACAAAACCTTCCTCTGGCACGGGGTATGCAATGAATCGCTCCATACGCGCTAATATTCATTCCACGGAACTTGAAATTCCCAGGAACAGCTAGCTCGTTTTGAGTTAATCTTACTTGCTTTCAAATTTTTATTTTCTCTTAATTTATGAGTTTGCTGTTTCTTATGTTCTATAAACAAGAATGGCTAGTGTGTTTACTTTTGTGTGCCAGGATTGTGAACCCTTCCTATGACGATGAAGCCTTCTTCTTACTTCCCTTAACTCCCATTGTGCCTCTTTGCCTTTTTTTACGCTGGCGAAATTGAAAGGTAAACATATGAGTTGTGCGAGGTCTGAATGGCTCCTTCTAGGCTATCGGGCAAATAGAAAAGCAGGAAAATGCTACCCAGGTGTGAGTATACTATTTCCCGGTTTGGTGATACATTCAATCATGTGTTAGTGGCCATTCGCTGATGTGCGGAGGTGTTTTGCTTGAGTGCGTACGTTGAGATTGCTTCGCGCGTTTTCTTTCGTGTGAAAAGTGCCCTCTTGGGTTTTCCCTTCCCTATCCCGTCCCTGGTCATCGAATTTCTTTTAGGTTCATCCGATGCCCAGTGAGGAAAGAAACATATTGGTACATGACATTGAAATAAAAAAGGAAAAACCTGCTGTTCCAGCAAAACCGAAAAATCTAAAAGTGGATCATCTGAATAGGTAAGGTCTTTTCACTATAAATGGCGTTCAGGAAGTTTTTTGTTAGCGATATGGTTTAATATATAATGTGCAGTTGCTTGTCTTGAATCCTCACTTGTTGGAAAACTTTTTTCAAATACTATCTGCTAAATACGGGGATACTTGAACTCATTTTTATTTGATATATTTTTCATTAGCATCGTGCATCGGGAGCGTGTGAGTTAAAAGCGAGGAATCAGTTGGGTCTCATATTGCCCTGCATGTGCCTTTTCTCAGGTGTAGGACAGGTCGCCTTAAAGGAATCGTCCACGGAAAATGAGTTTTTGTGTTTCCCGTATATTTATGCTGTATTTGTCTAATGTTGGCCTCATGCAAAATTTCACGCGAAAAAATGTGAATCTGGCTGAGATACAGCACCACAAAGTGCGGTCCCAGTGGGCGGGGCCTCCGTGTAAAAGCCTCGTCCCGTCTTCCGCCGCCGTTGGGAACGGAGAGTGGGACTGTTTACGTAACCTTCTGTTCCTACAATGCGTCTCCGACCACGGCGGACGACGGGACGAGGCTTTTAACGGAGGCCCCGCCCACTGGGACCGCACTTTGTGGTGCTGTATCTCAGCCAGATTCACATTTTTTCGCGTGAAATTTCGCATGAGGCCAACATTAGGCAAATACAACATAAATATATGGGTAACACAAAAACTCATTTTCCGTGGACGATTCCTTTAAAGTGGAACTACGGCCTCCCTAACTCACACGCATCGCGCGCTACCTGGCCATACGAATGTCTACACGCACACTCCCTCTACTCAATAGTGGACTGTAAACGCGGCATACGTAATTGTGTTGGTTCCTAGTGGGATATGTTTACTCCTGATCGATTAGCAGGTATCTCATGAGAACATGGACACCGCGCTCGCTCAGAGGTGGTCACAGCGGCGAGCCGGGTCACTTTTTTCCTTTCAAACTCACCGGAACTCTTCCTATCAGCATGCTGCACCACTCATCGTCAGGGTGTGTACCATTTAACCCTTTAAGCACGACGTAGCTTGTACAGGAAAACAGAGGAATGAAGCATCTCATGAACTAGAATGTTTCCATTCACAAAAATATTTTGATATGCTTGAAGAGTTCGTCTTTTGTTTTGCGTGGTGACAATTTCTCAAATCAGTCGATCTCAAAATTATAAAATAAACCCAGTTAAATAGTTGAACTCATTTACCGTTCCGAAAAATGAGTTTTACTATTTTACTTTTCAGGCGTGGGGTTTCTTTTATGGGTAGCGTCTATCATTTTTCGTTTTGCGTTAGTGAAATACCTTGAATCTCTTTAAAAATATCGATTAAACGATGTGTTGCCGTTATTTCACAATGCAGTGACATGTTTGACTCACACACAATGTGCTCACAGTTATCTTATCGTTGCTTAGCAAATTCCATTCGAGCGCTTCGCAAGCCCATCATTGTAATCAAGAAAAATCACGGAAGTTCGTATTGGGCTCGTGTAGCTTCCATTTTTTAATGATTTTTTTCCATTTTGCTAGTGCCCCTCAAGGCATCAACAGCCCGATTACCTTCACACGTCCCTTGTGATTGTATAGGCCCACACGTACTATTTTGAAAGCGAACAAAAAACATGTAATGAAATTGATGTGTTTGGTTTCGTGCTAGTAAGGAGCCCCTAAGAAAAGTTATAAGATCTTTCTATGAATTTCGAATATGGATTTCGAATATTGGAATGGAAATCGAAATCTTTCGAAGATTCCGTGGCATTCTAGTCGAGTTTTTCGCTTTGCGCGTTGCAGCGCTTTTTGCACTAATGTCGAGATTCCTTCCACCATACTTTTTATAAGTAGCTGAATTTCGTTGAATTTTTTTTCTAAGTAGCTTGTGCAAGTGTCACTTTTTAGGGAGACTTTTCAGTGATAGCTAATTTACTTAATTTTTTAACTCCATTTTTGTGTCTCCAGGTCGTTTTATGTCTACATGCCACTCGTATTTCAGATCGACAAGTATGAGCTCGTTGTCGTCTCCGATCAGTCATACAACATCCACATTTTTGAATAGTTTGATTGGATCACCGTCTCTGGTCACTCTCCAGCAAACCTACAACTCCACCGATTTTGGATCGCAAGATTTGAAAAAGTTGGATGACAAACGAATGGAGGTAATAGTATTAGGTGTATGCAGAATAAATGGCCAAAACATAACTAGCCATAACTTCGCTCAGACACATCTTTATTTGTCGAAATAAAAACCATTCGATTTACGGAATTTTGCCAACGATCTGATATAGAAGATATGCCATCATGATTAAATTCTGGATTGCGAGAAATATTAAAGTCGAGAATAGCATTTTTAAATGCATAGTATCGGCGAATTTCTTCTGGCGCAGGTTTGCATCGAGAACCCGTAAAAAGTGGTAATACGTAGGGGATAGGTCTGAGGAATAAGGAGGGTGAGGGATAGTCTCGATGCCTAACTGCATCAGCTTTTGCTGGGTGCGCAAAACAACGCAAAACCCCACACTTCGCAAGTCACCCAAAAAAAACTGCTGCAGTTAGGGGTGTGTATACATTGGTACGAATGACCTCTTTCGCACTTCATGTGTGAACGCTTAATTACTTCCTCGCACATCATGTGCGAGAAGGTAGTTAACTAGCAGAGGTCAGCTATGACAGCTAAACTTCAGTAACTGAGGGTAATGTCCATAATGAAGAAAATTAAGGCAGTTTCGCCATAGTACGAAATAAAACACTTATTATATTTATGAAATGTATAATAGGTTGCAGAAAACGAAACTGATTCAGACTTACAACTAAATCATCTAAGCTTATTAGTAACGTATTTGTAAGTATTAGAAAACGTTACGGCTCAACAAAGTTTGTTGGAAACAAGCACTCCTACGTGGATTGCTCAAATAACTGCATTTTACCTCTCATCAAACTGCCAATTTTAGCTTGTGGCCATAGTAACTCATATCAAAAGTGAGAAGATACAACTATTATCCTGTATGACTCCCTTACGGGCATTATAGACATTTCATCGAGATTGATAATAATATGCCATTACATGGTAAGCTTGGTTGACATTTGCGCTTTGAATTCAACCAAGTGGGTTTTATTTTACTTTACTGACTTATTTTTATTCATTATTCCAACTATATTTTTGCAATACCATAGCTTTTAAGAATGTTATAATCATTCCCATTCACCAGTATCTCACTGGTTACCGTAGCACGATCGAACCAAACTCTTTTTTTTCGAAAAATCCTTTAATCAGAATTTCACAATTTCACCCACGCTGTTTTTCCTCTGTGGACATTACACTTAGTTACTGAAGTTGAGCGGTCTGTAGCTGGCCTATGCTGGTTAACTACTTTCTCGCACACGAGGTGCGAGGAAGTAATTGAGCGTTCGCACATGGGGTGCGAAGGAGGTCATTCGTACCAATGTATACACACCCCTGCAGTTAGGCATCGAGACTCTCCCTCACCCCCCTTATTCCTCAGGCCTATCCCCAACGGATTACCGCTTTTTCCGGGTTCTCGATGCAAACCTGCGTCAGAAGAAATTCGCCGATACTATGCATTTAATCCCATTCTCGACTTTATTATTTCTCGCAATCCAAAATTTGATCATGATGGCATATCTTCTATATCTCAGATCGTTGGCAAAATTCCGTAGATTCGAATGGTTTTTATCTCGACAAATAAAGTTGTGTCTGAGCGAAGCTATGGCGTTTTGAAAAAAGTGGTCCATTTTGGCCATTTATTTTGCATACACCTAATATCATCTCTGAAGCAATTTTCGTTTAGGTTGTATTCGATACCCACTATTTTGCCCGGGTTAAGCATTCTTGCGAGGGCAGCTAGTTCCCCGAGTTGGTCTTCGTTAAGGTTTTTCATCTCTGAATCAGTGCTTTTCAGTCGATTGGGTCAGCGAATCGGCGCCTTTGTGATTACGAAGATGATCGACATGCGATCAGTGATGATATGAAAGCGAATGAAAGGAACGGAGAGTTCCTGTTGAGTATCATCGAGAAACATGATCCCAGTCTTGCCAATAAGGTACGAAAAGCCTTGCGTTGGGATTTTTGTATCTACGTGATAAAAGTGAAAGCGTCTTCTGCTCAGGTGCGACGACATCTAGACCATTTCAAAGAGTTATTACGATTTGAGATGAAGTTGCGATGTCTGATGGCGAAACTGTTGGATCATATTCGTAATGGAGGCGATCAGGTTGGAGGACTTCTTTTCCATTTTTTGAAATAGCACATGCGGTCCTATGTGCTTTGTATGGAGTATTCGCCCAAATGACGTTTTTTATGTGAATTTGAAAAATGAAAGCTTCTACGTGTGATGCAGCCCTACAATTTTTAAGGAAGTTGTCGAATTCCAGGGAGAGGTACTAATGGAGGAATCCCGACTGCGAAGACGGCTAGCTGACGTGAACTTTCTTCGATTAACGTATGCTCGTCGTGAAAGGGACTTAGAATGCGCTATGGTTCGTTTTGATCCTTTCTTTCTTAGTATTCCTTTATTTTCTTCTTCTTTTTTATTGCGAACGTAGTACGATGGCAGAGAAGAGACATCTTTGCCTCTCTTTTTTTCATTTTTTTTCTCGTTGCATCATTTCGGCACTGCAAAACGTCGAAATAGGGAATCCTGAGCACTTGTCACCCGTTCTGTGAGTTCTCCTTAACTTGCTCCCCCTTCGCCTACTGGTTTACTGTCTATCTGAAGCGATTTCGTTCTAAACTTAGGTAATTCTGCGTCAGTTTGCCGGTTTGTTTGAAATGCTTCATGCGCCCCCTCATACTTGGAAAATTGTGTAGACATTTGAACACATTTTCTGGACATACATTCGCCTGTGAGGACTGATTAGCGTTTGGAATTGTGTGTAGTCCTCTTAGGCGAAGGCGCACTGTGCGATAATCTGTTTAAACGATTCACCTTTTGGGGCTGTAAACCCTTGGTTACTATCCATGTTGCACCCACTAAATATTCTTATTGGTCAGCCGAGATGAAAAGGCATGTCTGCTGAGTTCGAGTGGGTATGGTGCCGTGATGACGCATTGCGACGGCCCAAAAGAGATGCAACTTGAATAATTAATTATCCAAGGATATGCTGTTTTAAGAAGTCAAGTCACGAAGTGTGCCTTTGAAGGACGTGCAAGTATCCTTGATTAGAGTTCGGACTCATCTGATTTTTATTGTTCGATGCCGTCTCAACTTGCAATTTTCAGTCACGTTTTTTCGAAGACGAAGAAAGCCGACAATGGCATTACTACAAGGATGCGATGATCCAGTTGGTGCAGAGCGAAGAGCAAATCCGTGAAAGTATAATCGACTCGAAAAAACATTTGCGATCGCTCCACAATACATAAGCGATTTTGTGGGTATAGGACCCTCTATGGGGTACATGTATAGCATAGCAGATTTTGTATATTTTGAACGTATGGGTGTTTTAGCTATTCAGCCGTCTTTTTTCATCGGAGGTATCCTTCAGTTCACTTCGTGTTTCCCCTTCTCGAAATAATAGAGAAAATATTGTCGCATCGTCACATTCTTGCTCATTCTTCTCACCTAACCGTCTTTACCCGTTCGCACCGCATTTGTTAAAGTTATGTGTGTCATTTGAAAGTTTCTAAGCTCTTACATATTGTGATGTTGGGACCGTAACGAGTTCTGTTAACCCTCCTCCACCCCCCACCACTGTTCTACTGTGGTAACTTGTTTATTTTCAAATTGAAGTCAAGTGGTTATATCTCGCGGTACGCAAAGCGCAGAACCAGCTATAGTATTATGTTTATCAATAGAAATTCGATATAGAATGAAAATATGTGAACACAGTATTTTTTGCACATTTTCCAGCTCGTCCACCTGTGCATGTACGTTTAAGTGATCATGGTAAATATGAAAAATTAGCAGCTGTGGCATTTCACCTGAATGGTCGTGGTTTAGTGGCCATGAATAACTCTGCATGGAGAATGTCTATCGATTGTTTCATGTAAAATTGAAAGGTGAGGCTTTTGGTAATCGCTTAGATGCGCCATGCATCCGGTTTCCATTCACATTTGTGGAAATTGTGCTTTCGAACGTAGTGTGACCTTGTGGCATTGACTTTCTTTTCAAAAAGATCTTTATTAACGTTGGTGGCTCAGGGACGAGCTCCCAGCCGGCTGGTTATTGTGATTCGCTTCTACAGGTCATTTTAAGTGATTAGCGCCTTGAACAACTGCGCGTTCTGGGTTCGTAGTTCTCTTTGCAAAATATGCAGGGCTACAGTAACGATGTTTTGCAGAAATGCACTAGTGCAAGCTAAAAATGGTTTTTCCGTGTAATCGATGGTGTGAATCATTGTGTCCGTGGTCGGGAAAGGCAAACAAGGTGCGTCAGCACCACTAGCGCCTACAAAACTCGACCTTTCAAGGGTATGGTATATTAGCATTGGCGGAAATTCTTCGTGGATTTTTTGGGGGTATTCGAGGTTCCATAAGTTGGGAAGGTGCTGTGAAGGGAGCAGTATCGGGGAACCAGTGGAGTAAGCAAGTCTTCAGATATCGAGGTAGTATGTGAGTTATTGGGATAAAACACTCAAAACATGCGCATCTTTTTCGTATTTTGAAACCCGTTAAAATCCGCGGTAATAAGGAGATTAATAAGCGCTCATCATTACTATCATCATTACTAATATCATCATTACTCTCAGTCAAGATACTTATCAACAAGGCGTTTTTGGGCTACTTTTCTGTTCGGATGCATATTTGGAGGATTTGTCCTTCGTAACGCCGACAGCGTATCCCGCTGTCACCAAGGAATCATGAATCAGCACGGCGAGTCTCATTCAACCAAGGACCAAGACCTTTACTTTCGTGGTACTTGGATTATAACAGCGTACATCAGTGGAAACACATATCCGCGACAGAAACTGCGGGGAGTGTCATGGCGATGTACCCATACCAATGCACGCGATGAGTTAGAGACCGTCTTTGTACTCACTCTCTCCACATGTGATTATTTATTGAGTCGTTCGGAAAGTCTTTGTGGTTTTTGACTTGTAATTCAAACGTGCACATCTCCGCTTATACAAAGTTTTATCAATTGGGATGAAAATCGTAAGAACAGCAAATTTTCGCCTTTAATATGCAAGCCTGCTTATACCGATTGCCCAGAGCTGTGCAGGTCTGGAGGCTATGAATTCGTTGAAGGATGCTTTAGCACAGTGTTTTGTTTTGAATCGTTTCTCCCGAAGAAAGCTGTCCAGACGCTTTAAGAGGTGGTAATGGGTGGGGCCAGGTGAGATGAGTATGGTGGATCCCTGTTGACGAGACTGACCGTTACGAGTTTCACCTTTATCCAGCCATTATGCTGATTGGTCTAGTCCGGTTCTCATCATATGTCACGATGCGGTTAAGAAGTGAGTCATTAGTGAGCAGGAAAAAAAGTGTGCGAGACTTGGTGTGGAGCTGTCGTTTGTCCACTTTGTTCTAGAGAATTTGGAAAAATTCAAAATAAATTTTAGGACATAAACGTCACTATGCTTGAATGGAGCGAGTAGCGGCTTGAATATGGTATAAGCATCCCTAGGGGAGAACCAGAAGAATAATTTAGAAGGTGGAACATCTTAAACCGCATGAAACTTCCGAACGACCTAATACATTAAGACGAGACTGCAAACTTGTGGCACACAGTCACTCAAATGTAGACTTTCAATTAATTACCACATGCTGCACATGCCATTTGCTGCAGTTGGTGGTCACTTTACTTAGGAAGTTTTTTTTTCTATCCGTAGCTGTATTTTGAATGTAGTCGCATTTGATTCGGAGTGCTAGGGATACTCCATCGGAAATATTAGGTAGTCTAAAAAGTCTTTTCGTATTTTTAAATACCGCTTTTTCCCTCAAAACTGCTTTCCAGAAAATTTCTTCTGTACATATATATGTAGTACAAGTCCACACGCATCTATAGGTATTGTTGTCTTCCATCTCCCGGATAACCCTTTTCGGCAAAATAAAAATATCAAAAGTCACTTCATTTCAATTCCAATTTTTTTTTGAATGGCGTTAGACAGGGAAAGGAAAAGGTGATAATCCGATGGAGCATGATCAGGGCTATAAGGCAGCAATTTTTATCCAAGCTCGAAAATTTTTTAAAAGAAAAAGTTCAAAAATTTTTTTACCACTAGTGAAAAAATGATTCGCCAAAAAATTCTCGAGCTTGGATAAAAATTGCTGCCCCATCCACCTTATAGCCCTCATCTTGCTCCATCGGATTATCACCTTTTCCTTTCCCTGTCTAACGCCATTCAAAGAAAAAATTTTTTATAATTTTTGTATTGAAAATGAGGTTGACCGTTGATATTTTTATTTTGCCGAAAAGGGTCATCCGGGAGATGGAAGACAACAATAACTATAGATGCGTGTGGACTTGACTACATGTGTATGTACAGAAGAGATTGCTGGAAAGCAGTTCGGAGGGAGAAAGCGGTATTTGAAAATACGAAAAAACTTTTTAGACTACCCAATATGTTCAGTCTGGACACTTACAAATGGTGCCTGGTCACTGTTCATCGCCGTTTCCATTCACTTGAAATGGCGCTTTCCATTACTCATTTTTAACGCAGTGGATTGAAGCAATGATCGTACATGTGGCGTGAAAAGTGAGCGATTTTGCGGGTTTAGGGGGACCGGCACAGCACACGTCAGGTGTTACACCCACTTTGTGGTTTTTGAGCATTTGTACTATGGCAGCATGCTTTGGTAAGGTACCTACTCTGAGATGTTGTCGCGTTTTTTATTTGTAGGAATTCGAATTCCATAGCGAAGAGACTTCTCATGTCACTTTGGTCACGTTGGGCAAGAAACAAAGATAGGGACGTATGTTGAAAAATCTTTCATTCAGTATCACGGAGTTTTTCAACTTACCAACGCTGGTCTTCGCGTATAGTAGAGGAGAGCCTTTCTACAGCGGCTTGGCGCGGTTTTCGGTCTCATCTCGTTCAGTGTGATCTCAAGCGATTTCGTCCGCGTTCGTACTCAGCGCGGGCAGGGGATGGCTGCGTTCACAGGCATCGAGGCAGAGTTGCAGGGAAAGGTGTGGAAACGACGCAGCCACGCCGCCCGCGGAGTATGGACGCGGTCTTCTTCATTCTTTCTTCATTCAATTTCGCAATTCCGAAAGACTAGGAAGTTCGTATGTGTAACATCGACCTTATTTCTTTATTTTAGGGAATTATGGGAAATTTCCTGCTAACATAGATTTCTTCCGTTTGGTCGCATCAGAGCTGTTGAGACTTAGTTCAAGTAGGAGGTCGAATATTTTGGTGTAAAGGATAATCTATAAAAAATACAAAATTGCCGCAGAATTTTTTTGTAAGCTAATAAAAGGGCATAGTTTTAGATGTATTCATAAATGTAGCGTGGCGGAACTGGATTGAGTGGCCCATTTATCAACCACAAAAGCATATTGTTACCATGGTGAGGGTGAGCTTGCGTTCAATTTTTTCTTTGCTCGCGTTTTCGAAATTTTCGATTTCTGAGAGCACCTGACTGAAAGCACTTCTGCTCAAAGCCCATATGCCAGAGCCTTTTTCATGGAAAATGTATATGGTGATCTCTGTACGGGCAGGAAAACAGGGTAAACGACCCAGCCTCTCATGATGACTCACTCGCCGCGTGTTCTCGCGTGGATCACCATCCATGCATTTTTTCAATTTTTCGGTTTTCTAAATAATTTTTCAGTGCGCTATAGAGGTCTCAAACTTACTTGTTCGGTTTTCCTTTCAGCATTCCCATGGATCGAGGGTTATAAGCGGGGGGGGAGGGTGGGAGGTGTAGTTCACTGCCGACCACATAAATATTTGTCCATATCATAGTAAGTATATCGTTTCTTGATTGTCTATCAAGTGAATATGTTCTATGAAAAAACTATGGAAACGATTTGTCAGGTGCACGGCAAGATTGCACAACTTGATGCGGGGCTAATGTTTAAATGACTGACGTTTCGCGAAGGTCAATATGTTAGCGTATTCTATGCGTCGAAGAAGTCTCTATTTCGTTCTCTATTCAGTAGATGTTTCTTTGTTCGTGATTCTGGCGATTGTACTCTGAAGAGATCATGTAACGTACCTTGTGCTGAAATTTTATCGATTGTTAATGACGCATCCAATGCGATGGACGTATGGCACTTGATGGGTCGCTTTCCCACTGAAAACGAATAATGGTTGTTGGATAAATGACGCTGAATTCTGCTTAAAAATGCCTTGCACTCGACATCCATTCGAAAGTCGAAATTCAGGTTAATACTCGACCTACGCGGTGAACGTGCCGTCTAGCTTATAATAATAGGTTAAAATTTTTTATTTCAGTATGATTTTTTTATAAAAAGTATGTTTGATTTCCAACCAGATGGTTTGAAAGATTAATAGATGACTATTTTCAGGGTTATAATTTAAATCATTCTAATATTTTATTCAAGGTATCAATATTAATACTGAAAAAATTTAAAAAAAACATCTTTTTATTGGGTCTAAATTTCAATGACATATTACTGCTGCTATTACTATAGTAGGTCATTTGATTAAATATTAATATTTGTAATTTTTGATTTGGAAATTACGGAGTCTAATGCCATGCGATATGTTGACGAGTGGCATTAATCAATGTGCGTATAATTTGGGCTAAGAGATTATGATTATCGAATGTTAATAGTGCTTGAATGATCAGCAAATTTCTCTTGATCCCTGCCTTGAAGTGTCAGAGCGCAGGCAGATCAAGGACGGTGTTTACTCAGCTTTGAACTGTGGCAAACAGCGATTTTAGGAGATGCGAATGTGCACGAAGTTTGTTATGGATTGTTGGCCACTCGTAGTGTGTAAATGTGAGAGAGGGCTGAATCACGCTACCTTTAGGGTGATGCTTTGGCGGGAAAACCTAGCCAGGAGCAGAATAGGAGAAGAGGTTAGGTGCAGGTTGTCTATAGGCATCTCGCTATTTCTCAGGTGTAACGTCACATAACGGTGCGATCCTTGCCAAGTTCGAATCGACTTCAGCTCGGATCGATTGTTGTTTTCAGAACAATATATATTGGTACGATCTACATTCCTACGCTTTCAATTTTAATCAGTTTTTTGCTGCTTTATATTTTGCATTATGAACACAGAGGCTGAGATTTTGAAAGAGCGCATTCTATCAATGCTTTTCATCTATGACGTACTTCGCGTGTCTATTCAAGAATTGCACGTAAACGAGTGTGCGCCATGTACTCGACTTCAACAGTGGATCAGTCCACACGGGCGTAAGGTTATAGGTCAGGCAGTACTAAATAAGCTCTCTTGCGAGTTACCAATTACGCTCCACGTAACAGTCCAAGAGGCTTGCAGGACTAGGTGACGTTGAGATGAATTTGATTCTACCATATCATGAATGTGATACTATGGATGTAAGCGCTGCGTAACCATGCAAAAAAGCTTGTTTTCCCTGTGACACCGCCCTTTTTGATTTACATTTGGTGAGTTACTGGTTATGGCGGGTAACACAGAAAGTCGCAAACGAGCAGATTTCGGCCTGTTTTTTTTTTACGAAATCTCACTGTATGGGTACGTTAGTGCCGAATTCCATTGAATGTGAAAAAATGTTACGAGACCACTCATATAATGGACGAGTATTTGTCGAGTTTTTAACAGTTCAAATATTTACCCATCACCGATCAGCTCTATCAAAGATTTTCTATCTGTCCTATGTTCTGTTGACTATACATTCTCTAAATATTTCATGTTCAGATCCATGGATGGTCAACTTCAGCGGGATTTCCACGACGAGATCGATGCTTTGATTAGCACAATTGGCGAGGAGCTAGTCACAATCAAAGAGGGTGAGGCGGAGTTGCAATGTACCGTAGCTGTGACTTTGGATCCTAGTGAAGAGACCATAATAATTTCCGCCGAGGATGGGAAAGGTAGGTCATGCCTAAAGCTTCTGAATTCTTATTGGATCTAGCAGAATCAGTTCAAAACCATTTTGATTAACAAGATTTATGGTTAAAAAAGCCGGAACAGCTTTCATTTTCATCGACGATGGGCTGAATTATGGGTTATATCATGGGAGAATAGAGAAGAATACTCGACTTTTTGACTTGTAACTGGTGAAAATCCGCACCTTAGCATTTCTCCGGACATCTCAATTGAGAATATGCATTGCTACTATTCTTGATGAACATTTTTAATGAGAATAATTCTTTTGGGTAGGACATTGCACTACAATCACCGATTAAACGTGCTTGTTTTCTCTGTGTGGGTACTTGAGTACTCGTTCTTATAGATTACCGTCAATTCGAAACAGCGCATTTGCCATCAGTTAACCTTCTCTTTCGGCTGCCGGTTGGCTATCCTTTTGAGAAGCCGGAAATTGATGTGGCAAGCATTTGGATGCCTACTCCAGTGGTTGGTTTCTTCAGAGATAGTATGTATTGCTTAAAACCCGCACAACAGGGTGAGTAACCGGTTACTCTCATGCATAGCTTCTTTAAACGCTCTTTTATAGAAAGAAAGGCTTTTGACTCATCTCCGTGACATTCTTCAAGCTAATGTCGGCTGCCCCGTTCTTTTCCTGTGCTATGAAGCTTTGAAGAAATTTGTGTCCCGCATGGGAATCCATGAGATACACCTCGATTCCAACGATTTTTCCGCAGGAAATGTAAGCGAAATTACCCTGTGTTCTTCCCTAACAATAAGAAGATTCTCGATAGATTCGAATTTAGAAGTTGCGTCCAATAGAGATGTTGAAGTTGGTGCGAGAAGAAAGTGAGAAGGCCGAAATGAGTGCTTTCCTCACGCAGTGTCACGATTGTGAGGTGAGTTGTCGGTACTTCTTGTACCGCATAAAGACTTGTTCAGAGTTCGCGAAAAAAGCATTTCGGTGAAAATGCTTAAAAAATACATGTCGATCAGTGATCGCGCGAGTCATTAGATTTAGCAGAAAAGAAAAGAGACATCGATTAAGTGATCCAGGCGACCTGTCGGAGGATACGTATTGTCTAGGCGATTTAGGACAGGAAGCAATCAATCGATACCTTTTCCCTTCCGCTTAATTCGCCTCAATCGCGAAATCTGAACAATGCCTGAGGTGGGGATAAGTTAGGATCACGAGTCTACAGGGGGTGCCAAAAAAAGTAATTTTGTCTCCTTCACATTCAACCCCATTTTAATCGAACTACAGCAAATTCTGTTGAGGTAATTTCAACACTCTATCACTATACTCCGTGGCAGCATTCTGCACGAGCAGGAACGAGAGCGAGGAAAGAGCGCACAAGATGTGTCACCTCTGCTGGGCAAAATCCGAAACTTCGTCGCCCTCGTTTACAACCTTGCTGAGGTCCGTTCACTCTGGGTACCTAAGGATATTCATACTGGGTGGTAATCTTTAAGATCCCGTTTTTCCGGGTTCCCAGCGCCCTTCGTTTCCAAGAGCCAACACGTGCTCTTAGCACTGAAACCCCTCCGGAGGCGGATTTGGGCATGAAAATGATACTTCGGATCATAGCAGCCTTGTCCAAGCAGCAGGGGCTCTGTGACTTCCATGGACCGAAGGGCCAATCCTTAGGAAGCTTCCCACAAAAGACCTACCATGGAACCCGGCTCCACTGTTTTAAGGGGACCTTGATAGCGTGGGTGCTCCAAAGCCCGACTGCGCCGAATGAAAGCTCCATATTTTCATAAAGGTGAACGTAGGGAGCCTCAGCTTGTTCTCGCTTTTAGAGGAACATTTCGGGAATATTTAGCCCCGATACTTTTATCTTTTACGTTTCCCTATGTTTTGTATAACTGGCAGATGTGAGCCGTGAGCAAAATTACTTTTTTTTGGCACCTCCTGTATGTCCGGTCAGGTGGTTCGTGCTCGGCGGAAGAATTGAACTGCGATCGCATGTTTCTTGCATTTCCTTTTTTGAACCGAATTTATGGTCAGAAGCTTCCTTGCTTCTGTTAGGAATAGCGTCCTGAAAGGGTTGGACGGATGTGGCTAATATCTTGAAGTGCGGTAAGTTTGCTGAGAGGAATGCCTGCATCTCGGTCAAGAATTACGCTGGTTTCAGGTGTGCTTTGAGAATAGGCCTGGTCGTAACTGCGTACGATTCACCCCCTGTGGCCACTCATTTTGCAAAGAATGCGTCGGAGCGTTCTTCAAGGAGAAACTCAGATCACAGAAGGTGAGATTTTCGATGTTCACAAAAATCCGTTTATCTTTTGTGCTGAGCTGACAAGGTCTATCGACCTCCTTCCAACGAACTTCTGTGGATTTTTCAGCTAATCGAATCAGTGTTTAACACTGACGTTACTAATCGTTGGTATTTTATAATTCGAGCTAATTCAGTCAAAGGACCACGGTTTAGAAACCGTTTCTTTCCACGAGCAGCGTCGAAGTGGGTGAATCGAAGAGGTAGTGAAGAATCTGCGAGGAATGGAACCCTCTTTCCCCTCCCCCTTGTCCATCGACGTGTCCTAGAGGGTCTCTGCCTATACTCCAGCCGCTCCCCAGAAAAGAACGTCGCCAATCGATAACTACAGCATAGTTACCTAGTACTAAGTGTGATTATTGGTCGGAAACCTTTCCCACAGATTGGTTCACCGGTTCAAGATCTTCTGGATAGCGTATGGGGATCGAATCGAAAGAGATTTCAAAGTACGCCCCTTTCCACTTTCCAATCCCTAGTACAACCTCAATTGCGTGACCCAGCCCACAAGTGACTGAGCTCTCTTCTCCACAATCTACAGCTTCAAGCCATGGCTGACTTCCTATGGTTCCTATGGTTACCTCGTACAAGGTCATTGCTTCAAGTTTATTCAGTTTTATTTCCAGGTTTCACCATTAACTTGTCTTGCCGAGAACTGTGAATCGAGTGCTCAGCAAAGCGTCATCATTGAACTACTTGGCCAGGTTTGCTCGAAATTCTTTCCATTTTTGGGATTCCAAACTGATTGACTTGATGAAACTCTCTACGAAACTTAGTAAATTGAGCCTTTTCCAGAAAGAGTTCGATCGCTATGAAAAAATCCTACTGAAAAAAGCTATCGAAAGAATGGACGATATGGTGACATGTCCAAGAATCTCCTGTCAGAAGCCATCCATTCGTAGCAGGACGTGAGTATGCCCGTTTCTTTCCTTCATCTCTTTACACACATTTCTTTCGTTCTCCTGGTAAATTGTGTCATCTGAACTTTTGTTAGCCTTCGCAATGCTCCAATACAAAGCGCTGAGTGTACGGATGGGGATGAGACCCGCCGCCTATTGCTAAGTGTTCGAAGGCAGCGCCAGTATTGAATACAGCATTAGGGGTAATGTGTTTATTAGGGAAATCTCTAAAAGAAGTCACTCACATGGAAACTAGGGGCCTAAGAATCAATTATGGCGAAATCCCTGTCGAAAAACGCGCCTCGAGCTGTAGAACTGGCGTAGCGATTAACAGCTGACGCTTTTAGATGACAGACCCCGCCTCCAGGCGATGTGATTCCTGATTCGTTATGGTAAGTGCGACGAAGGAGATGCGGCAGGGTTGAAGGTGTGGCGGCGCGCTTTCTCAATTTTAGCTTGAAGCTCACTCCAGAAAATAGATGCTGTCGTATTCTCGACTCTCGTGTTGACGACTTGGCAATATGCCAATGGAAAACTCGCCGCACTACCCACCTCTTGACGGAAAGGTCGTCCGCGTCGAGAATCAGCTGTGGGAAGGGTCCTATTTCTTAGGCCTTCGGCCATTTTCTTCCGTTTTCCATCACCGTCTAAGCACATCGACTTTCATATTCACACATTTTTTACTATTCGTCCGATTATCCCCTATCACTGCCTTCAAAGAGAAAATGAGAACTGGGAAAACGTATTTTTTGTGAATGCCTCGCCACGCTGCCTTCGCGCATCGGCTGGACGAGTTGCTACGAGGACGAGGTTTCTTAGTTTCTCGACCATTTACTCCCTTTATTTTTACTATTACACTACTGATCACCTCAAGTCCACAACTTACCTGAATTACCCTTCCGGTCTTTAATGGTGCAGATCTAGTGCAAGTTCGCTGTTGGTCGGGAACTGCCGTGCATAGTGCTGCTGGCATTTCCCATTTTGGAGTCCCCTCTTCCTCGTGAGGGCTTCCCGAGCAAATCCATAGATTTTCAGTACTAAATAATATTGAAATTCTGACCTTTTCTCCAGAGACTTCCTATTCAAGTCCTAATCGTAATCTCTATTGGCCGCCTGGCTCGCACCTCATCGCGCAAGTGACGCCCTATTTTTTGGCCTAATGCTACACCTTGAAGAGAAAGTCCCGTTGCTCCAGTGCGGCACTCTCAAGACCTCTACTTTGATATTCATTAATTGAGCAAATCACTCGTAATGCTGCTCCTGAAATAAAATCATTTGTTGTGCACCTATAAAAAAGACATGCGTAGCTAAGGCTCTTCTGGAGGGGATTTTTTCAATAAGTTTATTGTCATACGTGAACAGTTATATGAAAGGTAATAAAGATTCAGCGGCGCTTTCTCATGAGCAATCCGAGTTTTGAGTTTTCAGGACGGAGTACTTGGCAACGTGCCTGGTTTGTGGATACAATTTCTGCACCGCATGTAACCATGTTTATCACGGTCTCGATACATGTTACGGTACATGGGGTCTAAGGGAAGTGACACTGGATGAGTATCTTCTGGCAACACAAGAAGGTCGCAAGAAAATGGCGTTGTGGTACGGTGGCATGAAAAATATGGAGGTGAGCTGATATTCGCCAAAGTTGACAAAACAAAAAGCATACGGGGGAACTGATAGGTTGTGAGGGTAGCAGCTCTATCGTTAGATTTCTCGATAATTGTCTGATGCATGAAGTGGTAGGTGGGAAATTAAGTTACAGCTCAAGCGCCTCAAACTGTTGTCCCTGGAAACGTCTGAAGTTTTTTCTTTCAAAATTCAAGGCAGTTAACAACGGAGGGGTAGTTTCGATCGACTGTGGATCATGAAAGGTGAGGCATTAAGTAGTGCTACATCACCGAAGGAACTATTGGGTTGGGGAATAAGTCCTTGCGGTTTTTTGAACCCCGTTTTTCACATTGTTCCCTTCATCTTTCGACAAAGCTTATACATGATTTCGATAGAGCTTTTTTTGCTCTACAAAATGCTGCTACCCGTTTTCGATTCCTTCCACTACTAATATTTATGAGGTTTGGAAATGAAGTAAGCTGAAGGCAAAAAGTTGGCACTTACGCACCTCATCTTCCTCGTCTGCCGTTGAGATCAAAAGAGATCAAAAAATGTATGTGTATATGTTTTCGATAGAGCTTTTTTTAGCTCTACAAAAAGGTACTACTTTTTATTCAAATCGCTCAACTTTTTGCGGTTTTAAGACACACAAAGGCAGTACTCACAAAAGTGTGCACTTTTGTTGTCTTCTCTTCCTCGCCTACCATCGAGATTAGGGAGAATGTGCATATATGCATTCGATAGAACTTTCTTTGCTCTACAAGACGATACCACTCCTCTTTTGTATCCTCTCATATTTTAGCATGTAAGGATGAGTTTCCACCTGCTTTTCAATTCGAAAGTACGTAATGAAAATGAATTTTTTTGGCAGAGTGTTTTATATCATTCAATAGAGCTCTTTTTGCTCTACAAGATAGCGTTCACGGTATTTGTTCGAATTAATTTTTGCCATTTTTTAGATCATATAAAAGTCGACGAAATCAGGCATTTTTGACACATATAATCAAAAATGCTGGATTTCGTCGACTTTTAAATGATCCAAAAAATGACAAAAACTAATTCGAACAAAAACTGTAAGCACTATAATGTAGAGCGAAAAGAGCTCTATTGAATGATATAAAACACTCTGCCAAAAAAAATTAAATTTTCGTTACGTAATTTCGAATTGAAAAGCAGGTGGAAACTCATCCTTACATGCTAAAATATGAGAGGATACAAAAGAGGAGTGGTATCGTCTTGTAGAGCAAAGAAAGTTCTATCGAATGCATATATGCGCATTCTCCCTAATCTCGATGGTAGGCGAGGAAGAGAAGACGACGAAAGTGCACACTTTTGTGAGTACTGCCTTTATGAGTCTTAAAACCGCAAAAAGTTGAGCGATTTGGATAAAAAGTAGTACCTTTTTGTAGAGCTAAAAAAGCTCTATCGAAAACATATACACATACATTTTTTGATCTCTTTTGATCTCAACGGCAGACGAGGAAGATGAGGTGCGTAAGTGCCAACTTTTTGCCTTCAGCTTACTTCATTTCCAAACCTCATAAATATTAGATAGTCGAAGGAATCGAAAAGCAAATTATCATTTTAGAGAGCAAAAAAAGCTCTATCGAAATTATGTAAAAGCTTCGTCGAAGGATGAAGGAAACAATGTGAAAAACGGGGTTGAAAAAAACCGCAAGGACTTATTCCCCAACCCAATAGATGAACCAGTCTAAGACTCGAGCAGTAGGAAACCATCTCACAGTCGAAGACGTGCTTTCTTTCCCTCTGCGTCACTGGAGGGTGTGAAGCTGACGGCGAGGGCACTTAAATCAGCCGGCCGTGAAAATTGCTCCACCCTCCACAGCTCAGCGACCATCGAAAGCCGTACGACCGAAACCCGTCCAACAGAGATCGCATTAGGCGAGTTTGACTACGGGCTTCCAAACTTACCATTTTAATCTATGAAAAGCATTTTGTTATAGTTCCAATTTCTCTCATCACCCAAAAGCTGTATTTGGAGGTCGCAGAAGAGATACTTTGAAGGTTGTGAAAATTGAAATAGATGTCGCCTGAATCGAGGCAAATCTGAGAACGAAGGTCTCTGCTCCCTCAGTTTTTTTCTTGAGAGCCTCTCTTGTGAGCCGCATAGCTTTAGTGACTGTATCCGAGTCACGTCGATTGAAGGCATGAAGCAGTCCGTATGGCAGATTTGTGTACGTAATGTAAATCACATAGCAGCAGGGGTCTATCGGCCAGTCTTAATTTAAAGGCACTCGCGGCCATCAGATGGGTCGATTTACCTTATTGGAACAGTGGATCCTTGGGTAACTAGTCAGGCTACACCCTTTTCGCGTCGCCATGGTGCGCTATCGCGGCGCTACACCTGCTTGAACCCACTCCGACGCCGCCTACTTGAGCTCTCTTATTGGTCAACTGAGCAAAAGGGCGGCGTTGGAGTGGGTTCGAGCAGGTAGAGCGCTGTGATAGCGCACCATAGCGACGCGAAAATGGTGTAGCCTGATTACTTATTTAAAGATCTACTGCCCCAAGAAGGTAAGTCGACCCATCTGATTATCGCGAAATGTGCCTTTAACGCGGATATGCGCTTGCCTACTACAGTTCATGGTAACTAGTTTCGGTATTTGCACGTGCCAGTGTTTACACAAGCAGTATGGTATTTATATTTTTACGAAATATTCTGTTTTAGACAGAGATGGAAAAACAATTCAGAAAAGACGATGCACGTAGTTATGAATGGATGCAAGGACACAGTAAGGGATGCCCACAATGCAACATTCCGATCCAGGTGAGTCACTGCGTGTGTTCATTCACCATGCTGGCTGTGTGGATGTTGGAATACGGATTTGAAATTTTTGAAAAGACACAATACCCAAAGAGAGAGAATTTGAGCAATACTTCACCAGTCTCAGACATGTTCTGTGCAAAGGAGATTGTGTGTATATCTCTGCCGAAAGGCTTCAAAGGCACAATTTTCATAGGTGGCTCTTTCATACTGGGTTTTTATTTCTAACGCATATCACCCCGTTACTTATGTACGTGCGGAAAGAAAGAGCCATCACCCTCAGAACCGCTCTATGTACAGCTTACCATGACCGCCACATGTCACAGATCCAGTTCACTTTGATCGATACTTGATGGTATGACGCAAGTTCGCGGCAGAAATCGGTGGGGCGAAGAAAAGTCCCAGGTTATGGTCATTTCTCCATTTCAGTTTATCCTTTTGTTCTGGGCAAGCTAGCTCTAGCTTTAGTGCTGTTCTGAAGGACTCGCGCGGTGTATCGAACCAGGACTCTTGATGAAGGTTCAGGCCAAAAAAGGCAAAAATACATCGACCGCCTGATTAGAAAGGGTTTGCCAAGATAGTGCAACGTGCAATCGGACGGCATTTCGAAGGCTTCAGTGCATGGATTTCCGTATAAGCGATAGGTATGATGATTAGTAAACTTACCTCGGGTAGGTGGCCAAGGTGGACTACGCACTTGCACGTGTTTGTTAAAGTCCATGAAGAAATGAGTTCCTTTGTTAGCCATATATTTATGTTGTATTTGCCTAATAAGAACTGCATGCACAATTTCACGCGAAAAAAGTGAGAATACGGCTAAGATACAGCTCCCCAAATCTCGTCCGGGTGGGCGGGCCCTCCTAGTTGAAGCCCCGTCATGAGGTCCGCCGCGGTTGGAAACGGAGAGTGGGACTGTTTACGTAAGTTCCTGTTCTTACAATGCGTCTCCGACCGCGTCGGACGATGGGGTGGGCACTCGGGGGTCCCGCCCACTCGGCCGAGACTTTGTGGTGCTGTATCTTAGCCGGATTCACATTTTTTTTCGTGTAAAATTTTGCATGCGGCTCACATTGGGCAAATACAACATAAATATATGGGTAGCAGAAAAATTCATTTTTTCCGTGGACCATTCCTTTAATTGGCACAACTGCGATGTTTCAGCGGCAATCTGGATGTAATATGATGGTGTGCTCAATGTGTGACACACATTTCTGCTGGAACTGTGATGCAGTTCTCGGAAGGAATCCCTATAAGCACTTCAATACTTCTACGGTACGTATAAGATAATATCTGTAACCTTCCAAAGTCTATGACATCCTTCCTCGGTTAATAAAAGGTAACAATTGGAATTCCAGGATTGTCGAGGTGAAGGACCGCAGATTCCGCTGGATTGATCGACATTCGGAGGGCTTGAGTATGAGCTTTCACTAGCAAACCAACGATCGAAGCTGATTTCAGTCGCGAAAACGCCATGCAACGCGAAGCGACTGCTATGGGATTGCTGGGGTTAGAGCAGTCGTCTCACCTTCACAAAAATGCGGGAGAGGTTGAAATGACTCGATTCTTCACGCAGTCTATAGCCCTGGTCTGAATCAGGGTTGAAGAGAATTTTCGAGCAGCATGGCGGTTCACAAACGTCATAAGTCGGCAGTGATAGTTCTGCTTGATGCAAAGGGTGATTCTCGTTGATCGCCCCAGAATCGCTAAAAACTCAAATCAGGTCGGTTGTTAAGGAACTCGATGAATCTCTTCCCAAAGTTGACCTTACCACCCACTTTTTGGACACGGAATACTTTCCCCAATCTCTCCCTTTCCTCCCCAGAGGAATCTTTAATCAGTGCTTGCCTTCACCAAGCTATGATATTTTGTTTATATTAGTGTTGTTTTGATGTTTTGTTTTGTTTCAAACAGTTCCGTGCTGGTTTCTTTTGTTCAGTGCACTGGTGGCGCCTCTGAAGGCTAGCGACATCCCGTACCCACCAGGTAAATCTTCTACAGTGCGTTTCATAATTATAAGGTCACCCTCAAATTTTCGGATTTCAGAAGAGATAAACAACCGAAAATTTTTCAAGTATTTTTTAAGGATTCCTCACCACAGAAAACCCTTCTATACTAGTTTTGATGACATTACCTTTCAGCCCGACATTTATGAATATTTTCTGATTTTTGTGCCGTTTCATAAATATAAGGTCACCCCGAAAAAACAGAAAATTTGCTAGGGTTAACAACGCATGCGAAGGAGCTTATAATCCATGGCTCCCTCCTGTTAAGAACGATATTAACCAGCGGATTCGGTGAAGTAGAAACGAAAATCTGAAGAGCCCTACCCCAGATATTGTTCCAGTCTTCAATGATTGCCTGTTTCATCCAGTTTCGCTTCCCAGAATTGACTTTTATTGGTGTAAATATTGAGGCGATATTTTCTAGATCTCCCTAGTAGAGCTAAGACCCAGACTACATCTTATCTACGACTGGACGTCCGTATTTCGGAACTTCAACTGCGATTCCGTTGAATGACCTACGTGAACAACAGCATTGCCATACTTTAAAACGCAATTATGAAGAGCCGATCCGCTCTAAAAGGCAACTGATTTCTTTGTAGGATCTTCTAGCAGCCTCTGGAATCCATTCTGCAGGTTTTGAAGGAAAGGTTCAGAGCAACCTCATTGCCGAAAAAAACTTAGGCAATCACTCCTCTCCCACAAAAATTACCAAGGCTCCGGTAGATCAGCGCACTTCTCAGACCAAGTCAGTACTACCTATACTCGTCAGCGCCATACAAATAGAACATATTCAGACTCAAAGAAACAATGCAGATGGAAATACTCGCATGCAGAGTGCACCTGCCATGCAAATTCAGTTTCGTTCAACCCGTGCTCAAGAACAACCTTATAAATTGAAGTCGTGCCGCCTTATGGTGTGCTGTAGGCCTCGCAAACTACTTCATTATCTCTCTGGTGATGTTTCTGCTCTTCCTCGCTGCTGTACACGCTGTGGTTTCAGACTAAAAATGGTTTAACTTCAAACAAATCTGGTCCATGGAGGAGATGTTGCAGGAAGTGGCCCCCACAATCCTTTTCTCGTTAATGATAATAATCTCACGTGGGAATTCAGAGCCTGAAAAACATCTGAAGAAACCGAATAACTCAAATGTTATCCAACTGAGCACAGGAATCTTCCGATTTTTTTCTTGGAATGGCTCTCAAACCGAGCCTGGCACCACGAGAATCCCAAATTTGGGCTTTTCTCTCGGAACATAGCAGCTAGCCACAAGACGATTAAGCATGTATCTCGAAGATGTATTTGGAAGACATATCCACCTTCACAGAGTTGCTGGAGTCTCGACATTTTTCTTTTTTCAGGGTGACCTTATAATTATGAAACGGTGCAAAAAAAAACAAAAAATGCTCTTAAAAACATAAGGTGAACGAGACTGCAACCAGAAATAGGATAGGGGGGGGGGGTGATTCAGGTGAGGAATCTGTCTATGAGACTGGAAAGATTCATTTATGGAGGGTTGCTGAGAAAACCTGGAATTCGGGGGTGACCTCATAATTATGAAACGCACTGTATTGGGGGTGGATAGTTTCCAGGCGAATGACTGCTTAGACGAGACAGAGATATCAGTTTGATATAAGATTGAACCCACAGTCATTCCATAGTATTGGAACCTTCCAAATGTGTCTGCAGTCTCGAAAAAACTATGTTGGTAGCCATGACATTGACCAATTTCTAGTGATTTGTCTTTCATTTGTATTTTTTATTTTGTGTACATATGTTCTCTTTGTTATTCTGCAAAGGATGACGATTGCTGGTATGTAAAATATGGAAATAAATCCTCATGTGCTGTCTCGAAATAGGAGTAACACTGGTTTCTTACCATTATATCTACGGGGGCTCGAAGTGCATTCCCTACCGCGGGTAAAATATTGCCTGTGAAATATTGCCTATGTTCTTATTTACTTATCTTTTTCTTATTTCGTCATATTTCGCCAGAAGTAAAAAAATAGTGAGGAAGTTTTGAAATTTTCGTGCAACTTCCCTGTCCAGATATCAGTTTTTTTAACCCAGAAATTGTAATGCTTGAACATTGTAGCAAAGTATGCTTCCAAGTAATCCCTCACAGTTCTTTGGATTGACGTGTCCCGTGAGACATCCTCGTTGGGAGACGTAAATAAAAAAGTAGTAAGCCACATGATTTTCAGAGAAAAGTTTGTCTGCATTGAAGGATTGATGTCGGGAGAACACCCTCAAGAACAAGAGGAAGAAGTCGAAGCCCTTATTGACCTCTATGGAGAGGATATGATGGAGGTCGATCGAAGTGCAGAATTGTTGAAAGGACGAATATCGATCGAACTGGAACCGAAACCTGAAGCTATCGTTCTCTTCATAAATTCAGAAGAAGGTACGGAGATATCAAACTTCACTCAGGGCGTGGTTACCCGTTTAGTTTTCAATTTTTTTTTTGTCCTTCAAAGTCATCGCTAGGAGTAAAGAGAAAATGAGGAGCGGAAGGGCATGTTTTGTGTATGCGAACATTCGAGTCCAGAAGTGATAACTGTGGCGGAATTCGCATAGAAAAACCATGGGGTCTTCATCGCGATACCAACGCATCCTTTCGAACTGCAGCGCCTCTATTTTTGCGTTGCTGCGAGGGCGGAGCAGCGTTCGAAGCTTTGCGTAGCCTCTCGCCGTCTGCATCTATCCCTCAGCAGCTTGTGAGGCAGAGAGCGAAATGGAATGTGGGTTTGGGGAGTCTCATTTCTTGGGTTTTCAACTGTTTCGGTCCGTTTTTTCTCTACAAATGCACTAAAAATCAACTTGACAATCACATTTCACGGTTATTCCACAATATACCAATTTTCTTCTAACGGTATCTTCAGCATAGGTGGAGATTTCCTCATGGGTTTACAGTAATCGCTATATTGACTTCATTGGAGCTCTCTACTGATGCTCGTCTCGGCCTTGCGGATTCATACGTGCGGCCCGCGGGGTTGCGGAAGCCGGAGACGACAGAAAATTGGCGTCGTGGTCTCCGGAATCATACGCGATGTAAGTCAGCTGGAGGCGTCAAATGAGAGGTTGGTTGGCTCTTTAAGCGACACCGTGTATCGCACGCATCGCGTCGCGTACCACTCGTGACTATGTAAATATCCTGTCCTAATGACACACATCCGCGACAACTATATAGTGGTGTGCTACCTTGGACCTTCGTGATATCGGTTCACCCACCACTGTCTTCTCCCGTGAGAAATGGACATTATGGTTGACCCGGTGCAGGGCCCTTTGAGGGGCTCGCTGGCTGAAAAGTGAATTCAGTGTCACAAACCTGATGTCCCATGAATCAAGTGTAAAGATGGATTTTAATTATAACACATTCTCAAGATGACCTACCGGTAACTCCACCCAAGGACAGCTACCGGGACCTTTCGAGGCTCCAGTAGGTCCTTGAGTTAGTTGAGGGTTAGAAGAAACGCAATGTCCAATTCAACAAGCGTTAAAAGGCGAGCATTGAGCCTTTTTATAGTTTTGCTTTGGTGCGTCGCCGTGCAGCCGGCTGAGTAGCTGTGTTGGAAGGAGGGAGGACAATAGCTACGGCTCGACCATTGCTCCAATCTCTCCAGTAATGTATCATAGAATGCACTGATACGACCCATTCGTACACAGGTTGTTCTTTTTTACCCGACTTTGTTGCTGTTTCATTCTATTCCTTCTCGACCGACACTACTCAGCGCCACCGCTTTCATATTCGACTATCGACCAAATCATCCCTCCCGGTGCGCTTAATCTTATTTTTTACACCCCTTTCACTACTCATCGTCCACATCGATCCTTGGTAACTTTCTTTCGATACAGCGGGTTCAATAGCGAGTGATTCTTGTGATCGAAAACCAAAAAGCGAAGGACTAAAGAGTGGCGTGTAACGTATGAATAGATCTATACGAAGCTCATCATCCCCTATAACCATAGTCTATTCTCTCTCGGATCTAAAGACCCCTCCACTCACAGATCATCATTTTCAGGCCGTAAGTGGTTCAAAACGAAGCAGCTCTCACCGATCGATTTGATATTTCATCTTCCCGTCGATTATCCTTCCACATCAGCTGATCTCCGCGTGGAAAGTATTTGGATAACCGAAGACTTGGTGAGGGTTTCTCGTTGGTAATCTTCTCGGGTTCGATATGACTCTAGACCAGTAGCGTGTTTATGCTTAGTTCCGGGATGGGCAAACAGATTCCCTCTACATGGAGAGAGCTTTTAGCGTGAAATGGTTCATCTCCCATCTGGAACTCCTTCCCCGTCAGTCCAAGCCGTAGTCTCGTTCCTTGCCCGAGGCAGGCAAAAACGAATCAATCCCCAACGGGAGTCGTATTTTGGGTTGGATAGTGGAAGCAGGTCGTATTTTGAAAATTTGATCGACTTTTCCCCTGCACCTACGCGCAGTTCAGGAGATTTTGACCGGTCACCTGGTTTCTAAACACGGTCATCAGTCGGTGATCATGTTTTGAACTAGGTAGTAATGCTATGTTTATGGACTGACAACCTTCTCTCGAGGGGGGGGGGATCTATACATAGATGCATCGGCCGGGTAGGCGGGGCCTCCAAGCAAGTGCCTACCCCATCGTTCGCCACGGTCGGAGACGCATTGTAGGAACAGAAAGTTACGTAAACAGTCCCACTCTTCGTCCCCGGCAAACGACAGGGTGGGCACTTGCTCTGAGGCCCCGCTGACCCGGCCGAGTTTTCGTGGTGCTGTATCATAGCCGGGTTCACATTTTCGCGTGAATTTTGCATGTGGTCCACATTAGGCAATTACAATATAAATATATATATGGGTAACATAAAAACTTATTTTTCCGTGGACGATCCCTTTAAGGTACGTGGAACGGGAAGCTCGTATTTCACGGGAATTTTTCTTGACGCCAGGCGACCCTAGTCCGCATCACGTTTATGGCACAAGCCTCTGTTCTGCTTATGAACTATAATAAACAATTTTACTTTCTACTCAATTCATTTATCATTGTAGTTTACTTAGTCCCTGCTTCATTATTAATTAGTGACCCTGAAATACATGAGCTTGCTAGTTTGTAGAGAAACTTGTCGGTTTGAGACGGGCGGCCATACTTCTCAGCGGCCATGCTCCGTTGGAAGGTGTAGGAGCTGTCTGGAAAAGACGCATTGCACTCTTATTGTTAGGATAGGGAGATACCCAAACCTTAGGCATTCAAGCGATTAGGCGATCAGACAGAAACGAAGAGGTACTCATCAGCTGTTCGACTGAGCCTGTTTCCTAATCGTCTGAATGGCTTGTGCAGTCGCCAACACTGAACACCACTGATCAGTCATAAGTAGACTCCATTTCAGGCGACAAAAATCCAAAATCAGCTAGACATTGTTGCGAAGGAGAATGTTGGATTCCCACTGCTATCTCTTTCATGTGAAGCGATGAGAACCCTCCTCAATGAGGGTGATTTGAAGGAGATTTGCCTCGATGGAAATCCCTATAGCATCGGAAATGTGAGCCATTCTTATAAATCCGTCTGGGGTTTTTTATTGAATGGACGGCGTTGCGTCCAAGAGAAAAATGCGTTTTTGAGGTTGAAATACGTAGCGTTTCAAGTGAATTTGCTTCTTCAATTTCATTCTTCTAATTTTCTTTTTATGAGGTTTTTTTTGCCGACGTTGTTTCCACCTCTCTGTTTCTTTCTTTGCTTTTTGACCATTTAATCTGTTGTCCAATATTTACCCGCTATTGCAGCCTTCGCACCGCTGCACCCGTTTGAACCCATGATAACTATAGTAGCATGTCCCAACATACACCCTCGTCTAGCTTTCTTCTTCTTCGACCTGTTCCTTTGGCTTTCCATTGAGAGCCATTATGGAACCTGCTAACGTTTATATGATTTTGATGAAACGGGAACTGTCTCGACATTTTTAGGAACTTGTAATCATGTTAATGCATCGGTTCCATAGGACTTTGATAGCGGGGTTCTGTGAATTTTCGGAAGGACTAGATATGTGCAATCGATCGATGGATGGTGCTTATTAGTGGCACACCAGACCTCGCAGTAATCAAATTAGTCGAGTTATGGTCTTGGGGCAGTAGACCTTCGGGTAAGTGTCGAGGTTGTACCCTTCGACGATGCGTCATCGCGCCTCTATACCCGTTCGAACCCACGATAGCTATGTCCTTTTAGTTTGGGTGTGCAATGAGGAGCTTTAGTGGGCGTAGCTAGTGTGGGTTCGAGCGAATGTAGCAAGGTCATAGTGCATGTAGCAGCGAAAAAAGGTGCAACCCAAGCAGTTACCCGAGGATCTTCGTCCTGAAAATGTAAGTCGACTATTCTACCTATGACCAGCTGTGACTTTGAATCAACTGAAAATTACAAGATTGTTTTAGAATATTTCTGGCGACACTCTCTTGAACACTGTGCGAGAATTATGTGGAGAGTATGACCGAAAAACATTTGATAAACGCTGGCACGATTGTGAGGTAGGCGAACATATCGTTGTATGTGAAATATTTCTACGATGCTGTCGCAGTGAGGACTTGGGGGAGGACAACCCAGTGTGGATTTTGATTTTGCCTACGCTCTAGAAGGGGGCTAACTCTTTCCGTCCCGCAAACTATATATTTACAGAGGCGTCAGTGATGCTTGTATATACAGCGTTGCTGAGCATTTTCTAAGATGCCCCTCGTCGCGATAGTACGGGCCTCTATCAGTGCTCTCATGCATACTACCTGAAGGGGAGGATACTTAGTCGAAGTGGCTATTTGCAGGGCTACTCGACGCGCTTTTGGACGCTGATTTCAAATCTGTATAAACCTGCCCAACGATTCTCTGAGTGAAGTTTCGGAGGTTTTTCAAATGCATCGGTTTCGCATTTATATAGAAGTGTGTTCCTCGTCCACGTCGCAGGTGAATGCAAGGGAAGTCAAGGCGTGCCAGCAGCAGCATAGCACAAAAGTGTTCGTGAGGGGCGAGACCATGGATGGGATCCCCATGGAAGCATTTTTTAGTTTTCATAAGGCTTCCCCCTTCAAGTCTGAGTGCATTTCCAAAAGTATTGTCATGTACAATAACTGTTATATTCGTTTTCCGCGTAGCTCACTATCCCTTTCTTCAAGATAACAAAGAACTGCTCCAGCTTGTTTATATGAGCAGACTCCCATAGCGCATGAATTAGGTGTTTTCAAGTAAAACGATTATGATATTCGTTCTCAGGGAATCGAATTACCCCTCTGTGCCAATTTTCAGTCAAATCGCTGCTTTGACCAATCTTCGGAAAAATAGAAGTTCATGGGGCGAGTAGTTATAATATAAGTAGTGATAAAGGTTAAGTAGTAATTATATTGAATTTTTTCCGTGCAAAAGCCTGCTGCCATGACAAGGATGACCTAAACATATCATTTACAGATGCCCGTCACACCAAATATACTTAACAAACGCCAAATAGGAGCATTTGTTCGGCAAGGGTTCACGACTTCGTGCACGAATTTTCCCGAAATTCGGTCCAATTCTCCAATTGGCTAAAAATTTGTTCCATGGGCTAGTTTGATCCCCTGACACGAAAAGGAAAATCCCTGTGGTTTGGCACGAAAACGCCTGGCTCACGCGCTCCGGGGCTTCGGACCTACCATGTATAGTATTATTTATTCAGAAAAACTTCATTCCACTCAGATAAATGTTTGGCAGATTTTGCATTAAGATTCGAAATCAGCGTCCAAACGCGCATCGAGTGACATGTGTCTTTTCGCGTTAGACAGCTTCGACGAAGTACACAAGTTGATTGGACGAAGAGATGAGCCAACGCTTTCTGCTGCAGGTATGCTACGACAACAAATTGGGATCTGAGTGCATAAAGTTTACGCCATGTGATCACGTGTTCTGTAAGGACTGCGTCAGAACATACTTTCTGGGAAGACTCACCGATGTTCAGGTGGTTCAAGAGAATAATCTATGGATGTTTCTCGAGTGTGTTACCTTTCGTCAGGAACAGGCATCGCTGCGCGTGGTGTGAGAGGTGATAAGTGCAGCTAGGAGTGCGATGTGTGATTGGATCCCAAAGGGATTACACGGAAATGCCAGAGGCGCTGTGGTTTGACTATCATGACAGCTTAGCTCGGGTTGGGGGTCAATTGGTCGAATTTCCGCTTCGCGGCGTCGCACTCGCAGCGTCGTCAGCACGACTTGCTGCAGTCAGTTGGAGGGCAGTGTGCAGAGTGGGCTGGTATCGCGAAGGACCTTCAAAGATTGCAGATTTGGAAGCTTCGGAATTCCTTATATGCAAGTTGTGATTGTTGCTCTTTCAACGGATAAAACTACAAACAACTCGCACTCGCGCTCCGCTCGCGCGGGCTGCTGCGCGAAAATTCGGCCAATCGACCCCCCTAGCTCGCACACATAGCTGCGATGCGAAGTCCTCTCGTAAGGGTACACATTCCAGCTTTTCATTGCGTGGTGAGCGGTTTCGTGTTCGTCTACGAGATCCTTTTCAGGTTACGCCGTTATCTTGCCTTTCCACGGGCTGTAATTCGTATCCACTAGAAAAGCTCATAGAGGAATTGATTGGTACGGTGAGTTATTCTTTCGCATTCAACTCGCATACTGGATTCTATGAATTTTTGACGTTTGATATCGTAACAAGTGAACTGTCGCCGTTCATACTGCACTGCGAGCTGTAAAATGTAGCGAAAACACATTACGTGCGTTCCTCAAGCATTTCCATATCGGGAACAATGAATGTGCTTTATTTGCTACTGGTTGTCATTATAGTGCGGTAGCGGATTCTCCGCTCAATAGGTGGAACCTCAGGATGAGTTTATTCATGTTGCTTGGGTTTCTCTGTGTGGTCCTGACACGATGTCGGAACCACTAGGGAAGATGGAGCGCTCGGTGGCTTAGAGTCTTTGAATGTGAACCTTGCACCACGTTCAGGGCTCCGAAGACGACGATTAAGTCCAAACGTTAAGCCTCTTCAATAAGTGTTACACCAATCAACCTCGAAAGGCACAAACTAATTAAACAACTTACAACTAACAATGCCGAGGTTGCACGAAGAGGGAAGCTGGAGAATATCTGACGTTTATTTTTGTGCTCTTATTGTGACCCCCTCCTCTCCTCACATAAGATATGTGTAAAGACTGTCATTCAGTCTATGAGACGATCAACCAGATAGTCGATACGTATCCTTTCCTTTACGCCTGATTGTCTGATTGAAGCGTATTTTTTTGAGCTGCCTGCTCTGCTTCGCCCGAATCGCGAACTGAACAATGTCTAAGTACATATGCTGCTACTTAGGCGATTCTGGTGGGTGAGAGGCCTACTTCTGATGGAGGCTCATCTTACCTTCAAACCATTTCCATTCATTTATTCATCGGGGTCTTAACTTTATGCATCTGCGGTTCCTTCGCTGTTATCACTTTTCAGGGTTTGCTGTGTTTTGAATTTTTTGAGACTTCAAGAAGATTTTCTATGGCTTTCGCCTATCTATCTTGGGAAAGCTAGAGTTTACTCGGTTGCTTGTCGCCTTTTCGGGTCCCTGGCGTTCATTTCCATGTCATTGACGGTGTTCGATTCTGATCATGGGGCCATCAAGAGAAAAACGCGAGCTGGGAGTGGCCCTCAAGTTGAAAAAAGTTTCCTTATTGGAAGATGGACAGGCCAGAAGCACTGCTGATCCTGCATTTTTTTGGCTGATGAGCAGCTCATTCTCTCGTCTTCGAATAGATTCATTTGTCAGGACGACCTATTATTTCAGGAGCAATTTGAACGTTACCAGCGGATCATTCTATCAAATGCCCTTGCCCGAATGGATGATATGGACCTCTGCCCTCGTGCTCGATGTCAAAGTCCAGCATCTAAAAGTAGTTGGTGAGTGAATGTCTTATTGGAAGCTCCTTGGAAGCCGTGCACTAATTTAGAACAAATCGTTTTGTGTTCCAGCACGTCGACCTTGGCTATCTGTCCTGTATGTGACTTCAGTTTCTGTGTAAAATGTCGTAGAGCTTACCACGGAGTGAATCCTTGTCGACCGCAAATCAACGTTGGTATGTGCCTTTGTGCATCCAGTAAGCGCACTTGTGTAGGTGAAGAGGTGCGATGAGAATATGAATGGCTAAACTCAAAGGAACAGTGAGGGGTCGGGAGAAAGGGGGAGATGGGAAGAAATGATCGCTCTGGAACGATCATTACAGCCTAAAAGCAAATTGAGAAACCCAAAAGCGGCACCTTGTGGTCTGTATTCAAATCTCCCGCGCATCTCTTCATCAACATCACCTTTCCGAGTTGTTCTGTGTAGAAGATGTCATTTATTGTCTCGTAGGGTGTATTTCATTCATTTATGATGATGTGAAATAAGTGAAACAACAAACAGCAGCAATTAAGTGAAACAATGAACGGAAGAATCAGCGAGGAAAAAAGGTGTTCGTGGTGAAAAAAATCCATTAAATTCACACTCGGCCTGAAACTAGCGAAGTGCAAGCGTTACTGTAGGGCTTATTGTAGGCCAGAATTGCAACTTCCCGTGCGTTTGAATCTCCTAATATGTGGTCGAGTGACATGAGGGGAGCATTTGGTAGCTACATCACGTTCAGTCTACGGTGGGTTTTATGTATACACAATTTAGGCTAGCGCACACCACTGCGCGCGTGACATCATGGCGTCAGTGGATCAAAATTGCATTTTACTATAAATTCACTCAGTACTCATTACCACATCACGCACCGCCCATTGTGGGCGGTTTTCGCTCATTTTAGGTGTGCTAAGATAACTTGAACATTGGTCATTTTTGCCGATTTTTTCCTGGTTTCAGAGCTGTGCTGGAAGCTAGTTATGAAATTTTGTTGTTCGGACCCTCACTCAAGATGCGCTTCGCCCACTGTGCTCAGGCCTTTCTCATGGGTACTCATGGCTGACCTCAGCCCATCCTTGCCTCACGTTTGGACCATTTTTCGAAAAAACAACAAACAATACTTGATCCGAGGACCGAATGTTTCGATTCACGGTCCGCCCAACGTGGGCGGAGGTTAACTTGGTCTATGTGTGCTCTTTAATTCTTGTTCCATGCCCTACCCATCTCAAACTTGTCCCCATCTCCCCAGATTGTTTTTCATGTTATGCCTTCGCGCCGTGCCCAGGTGTCTGCAAAGTCTTTATGTATCGGGATCCGCCTGATTGCAGTGCAAATTGCGGTAATCACATTGTAGAGAAAGTCTGAGAATTCCTTTTGCAGTCTCACGGATGGTGGAAACCGAAGATGGCAAGATGGAGTTCAGGAAGATCAGCGTCGACGAGTACTTGGCTGCTACGGATGATCAGCGTAAAGAGATGGCCTGGTGGTATGGAGGCATGGATAAACTTGAGGTACAGTGCTGTAAAAAATGAAGGTACATGCAATAATTGCCTTACCGGCTTGGAGCAGTAGATCCTTGTGTAACTGCCCAGAATGTATCCTTTTTTCTTCGCCAATATTCTCCATGGCGGCGCTACATCCGCTCAAACCCACGCTAATCACGCCCCTTGACATCCTTCAAATAAACTAAGGGAGCATGGTAAGCGTGGGTTCCAGAAAGTATAGGACTGCGATGGCGGCGAAAAAAAAAGATGCAACCTTAAAGGCAGTGATTGGAGGTAATCCGGACCGAGTATGGAAAGATGATCAAAAATAAAGCTCGACGTGCTTAGTAGTACAAACGTGAAGAAAAACGGAATGTAACGGTCAAAAACCCGAGAAATAAGGTCCCCTTCTCGCCATTCATTCCCAAAAGAGGCGGGTCGGCCTGAAAAAAGGGGGGGGCTGTCATAAAACAAGTGGCAGCCCGCCCCTTTTGAAGGAGACGGCTCTCATAAAGCCCGGAGGCAGACTTCTCATCGGGAATTTCACCACATATAGTCTACTTAGGAGCATAAATTTCATTTGCGTGGTCAATTAAGAAGTTCTTATTACCCACATGACCCCTATCACTGTCTCAAATATGTACCTCAGGATGTACTGTCTCAGGTATCTCGCAATGTGTGCGTGCCTTTAAAGGAATCGTCCACGGAAAATGAGTTTTTGTGTTACCCATATGTTTATGTTGTATTTGCCTAATGTTGGCCTCATGCAAAATTTCACGCGAAAAAATGTGAATCTGGCTGAGATACAGCACCACAAAGTGCGGTCCCAGTGGGCGGGGCCTCCGTGTAAAAGCCTCGTGCCGCGTCCGCCGTGGTCGGAGACGCATTGTAGGAACAGAATGTTACGTAAACAGTCCCACTCTCCGTTCCCAACGGCGGCGGAAGACGGGACGAGGCTTTTACACGGAGGCCCCGCCCACTGGGACCGCACTTTGTGGCGCTGTATTTCAGCCACATTCACATTTTTTCGCGTGAAATTATGCATGAGGCCAACATTAGGCAAATACAACATAAATATATGGGTAACACAAAAACTCATTTTCCGTGGACGATTCCTTTAACCACCATCGTTTTCCTCTCTGCGTTAATATTCAGTGTTATTTCCTATCCGAAGTAGCCGATTCTATAAATTAGCGGCCAATGGGGAGTGTTGTTCTCTGCAGGAGGCTATGGATGAAGCGATGGGTCGTCCTGATCGACGATCACAAGAATGGCTTGAGAAGTACACCAGAAGATGTCCGACTTGTGGGAGAGCGATCATAGTGCGTCTTTTTGATTTTGACTTTAGTCCTTTTTATCCTCTCTTCATTTTTTTGTGTGAATGTCATGATAATGAAGTTATCACTGATTACAAACCATAGCGAGCTATAGGCCCTCCACCGTGGTAAAGGTTTGAGGACGTGGTAATGAACGCTTCATTTAAATTGAGCTTCAGCATGCGATAATTTGGAGGCCTCCATACGCAGTGTGATTTTGTTATCCTGGGCGTGGCTAGATTTTACATGACAAAGAGCGAATTTGAACACGTTGCTAGGTGCTTCTCGTTCTGTTGCTGTATATTTTTTCTCGATCAAGAGGTTTATTGACAAACTGTTCCTCACCCTACTGACAAGAATATGAGTCAGTCCTCATCTCATACTTCTAGTTAACGCAAGGCTGTAACCATGTATTTTGCTACTGTGGAACAACGTTCTGCTATAAATGTGGGGAGACTCTCTATGGAGGAGGCAGTGACCAGGTATCAGATGCATACTGTTTATTTTTTACGCATACTTCACTAATCTTTCGTTTACCTGAAATGTCTTGAGATGTTGCTCAACGAGGATTTTAATTTTGCATTTTTCTGAGGTGTGTTGCTTTACTATCGCTAGAGACAACGGACGAAAAATCGAGATCAAAAATCAAAAGAATCAATTTAGGACTCGAACACCCCGCAAAAAAGTTCCGAACCAAATTTTTGCAATCACAAGTGAGGGAATGAATTTGTGGAGTCCGTGTACATAAGTCTGTGTAAGTTATTTTTTCACCTTGTCTTTTGTCCGTTCAGATAAGAATACGTAACAATAAAACACCTTACAACTGTACAAGCCGGCAACAGTTACTGGTACTGAAGAGCTGAAAAAACAGGAGGGGTCGTATTTGGTCCCCGTAGAGGGGAGGGGTCGTATCAAAGCGGCTATCTCCCTCGACACCTGGGAGTGGTCTGCTTATGCAGTTAGGCTTATAGCCACTACCGTGTCAGGTCTGAAATAAGACGAGCCACACGGTTATCGCTTCACTATCCAACTACATACGGCGACCACATCTATCACACATCGCCTTTTACGCCCACAAATTTCTGTCCAAATGATACAGCAAAGGCAAAAAGCCTTCGAAGCCATGAGCACGGTGATCTGCTTTGCAATCAGGGAGTGTACAAGAAGGATAAGGATAGCCGGCCGGATTTCAACGACGTGTGCATGCATTGCTTGCTTTGCTCCGCCCCTAGTTTGACGTGTCATGTGTCAATAAAGAGTGACATACCCAACCGATCGCCTGGATGGAGGTTGGCTCCAGTTAGTCATAACCACTGTTCATAGCCAACATATTGGTCGGACACAATTCCCTTTGGTAGTATTCAGAGTCCGCGAACCAGGAGATCAGGCGAAAAGGGAAAGATATGTATCGATACAAGGTCAGGAGATGAGGTGAACAATGGAATAATCAATTATTATCTTTTCTTTCCCTGATGACCGCCTTGAGGGCGCAAGCCTAAAAATGCCTCGAGAAAATTACGCAGTTCTGCTTCGAATAACAAAAGATTACTCCATGTTATACGGTGTAATAAAACCCGCGTTATGTACGAAGTCATACCTTTACTAGCCTCCGGATCAGTCCCAACGTGTATGCCGGCTTTAAGGTAGGTATTAACATGTTTCCGAGGTGAAATTTTGATTGGATGTTATCTAAGGCACAGGAAGGTTTTTAACGACCTAGGAATTTTTGGATGGCCCGAAAGGGCTACCCTGGTAGCAACTGGGAAGAGCCTGCACAAGAGCACAAAATCTAGTGGAGCAATGCTTTGCTTGAAGGGATAGCGTTAACCTATCTGTGGTAGTGAGCTTGTGGCTCAAAGAGGAATGGTGGGGTCGCTAGGCCCCTGGCGTTTGGCGGAAAAAGAGTGGCTCCGCTCGCGACTTCATGTATGGCTTATTCGTTGTTATTTATCGTCCGTTTATACTCCCATTCCTTTCTTTCAACCTCTTACCCATTCACCTGTCCTGATCGCAGTGGATGTGAAGCATGAGGCGGTCGTCTCCGCCCCTTCGTGAGCTCGGGGGCGTGGCGAAAACCTCCCTGCCAGTGACGATCGGAGCCAACTTTCCTTATGTGACTGCGAAATGCGCTCTCAGACAAATATGTTATCTCTTCTCTTGAATCCTTAATTTTTTCTACAGTTCTTTTTTTGTTTCATGTCCTCGAGTGGCTATTATTCGTTAAAGGCAGCAGTTTGCCATTTTGATCACATGATGAGCGGACTCCAGTCGATATATGCAACCAGCACTAAGCTTTACTTCATTCACTTCGTAATAGTTGAGCTCTGTTGTAATATGATCACCATATACTACCACAGCCGAGGTAGCTGCTGAAGACACTCCATGATAGGGTGAGTCACGTAAAATAGGTCCGTATGCATACAAAATATGTCTTGCTTTGATCGTGTGCCCATCAGACGGTTACTCGCGCACAAATGAATTTTTGTGCGTTTTGGAGCATAAGCTTCTCGGTCCGGCGGCGTAGATAGTGGCTGTTTGTTGAAGCCTTTCCTTAAGATTCACGATCTTACTAGGTTGTAACATAAGTTCATAGAGACTTGCGTTGTGTTGTTTGCAACGATTTTTGTTGTTTAGCATATATAGTGTCATTGAAGAGCTCTTCCTCCTCTACAAAACTGTTTTATCTGTTTTTGGATAATTTAATTGTTTGTCATTCAGGCTCAGGAATGGAACATCCAGGAGGAAAAAAATCAGCATTTCCGACATCTGCTTTTGTTTGCTTTTCATCGAGGACAAAAAGCAGCCGAAGCCGCTCGGGACATATGCAGTGTGTTCACAGTAGGTGTCTGAGGCGTGTCTACCGCACAAAAATGGTTCACGAAGAAATCTGGCTCAACAACTTCTTCGACACCAGACCGGTCAATTTTGGGCAAAACGGCATCAACAAATTGGTCGAGAGGTGGGAGGAGGTCGTAAACGTAACGGAGAATACATAATTGATTTTTTTATTATATTTAACGTTTTTTGTTCAAATAAACCTTTGTGAAAAACTCTACGAACTTATGTTACAACCTAGTATACCTGCGAGGCTGACGTTTCGGCGTCTTCGCCTCCTTCAGAGCGTGAAAATTAATTCGGAAAAACTCGGGGCTAAATCCACTCAAAGACTTCCACAATTCCGCGAACATCTTCAGTAGAATCTAAACCAGCTCTCGGTATTGGTCAGTCAGGGTGTGCCATGGACTTACCCCATTGTTATTGGGACCGGGACGCAAGATGGACCATCAGTAGGGCAGACTTGTGGTAGAGCGTGAAGATTGTGCTTAATCCTGTCCTCAGGATCCAAGGAATTTCCATTGTGTGGTGTAACAAGTACGTCGAAAAATGAGCTCTGTCGGCGCTCATTTATCATGACGAGTTATCCTCGCAAGCCGTCGGTGGAATAAGAAGAACAAGCGGCAAATTGAGATGGAGAGCTGGTACTTTCATTGTCAGAACATCCTTGATGCCGCCTTTTAAACACTCGCATCGCTCTAACTTGTTGCTTCTACTCTATTGATTTCCACACATTTATAGTCATATATGATTTGGAATAGGGACTTGGGCTATGTGATAGAGCCTTTTGAGCTCATCTAAGATCTCTGAAGTGGTTGTTCAAGGAAATTTGAGTTTTTTTTTCAATCAACAGTTATGTTGTTTTGTTGTCTACGTGCCACGAGCAAAGTTTCACGTAAAAGAAAACCCGGCCGAGAACATCCTCCGAGCGAGCCCAATTTTCACGCACGCTGGTAATGTGGGCGAGGCCGCAAAGGTCCGGGGAACAAGCAGCGGTACTCATGTGATTGTTCTTGACTGTGAAGTTCTTCTAATGAAATTTTGCCATTTTCTCTATCTTTTTCCTAAAGTACTTCATCTAATACTCTAATTTTGAGGGAAAGCGGAATAGCGAGATTTCCGAGCATGAAACCGTAGAGCACAAATATTGCACCATTCTCTACATACATAGGTCCCAGTGTGGAGCTCTCCCTCAAACTGAGCTTTGGCGGAGTTTTATTTTAAATAAGAAAACTATGTTTCCAAAAACATTGCGGTGATCCATTATAGTCTCATGTCTCAGAGTCGGGTGTGTACCCTTGTGTCAGGATTTCGCACGACGATGAGCGGCGTGCGACGCATTATGTGCGAGATCTGCGCGTCGCGGTAGTTGGGTCTTCGAACGATTACATGGTCATGCTAAGGGCGCGATACGCAACTGAATTGTAATCGCTTCGGGACCTAATAACATGGCGTCGTTAGCTCGTCTGGGGTGTGTGCAGATATGACAGCGAATCGCTTCGCGGCGCCACCAGCACGACTTGCGAATCGATTGCTCGTGGTAGCCCGGCTGAGCGTGGCTGCGTCACATCTGCGCTTCCACCCATGCCACACTGCCTCGCTAGAAGGCTGCCTACCCTGCCACTGGCACTCGCACCCGCCGCGCCCTCGCCGCGTACGGCCACGCGATTCACTGCCATATCTGTACACACCCGCTCGTCCGCAATGCTTCGCTTGAGTTATGCCATGGTGCGAAACCCTGACATAAGGGTCCACACTCCTGAGAATCGCTACTCTCTTATTATTCGAAAGGGGCCGGGCTCAGGGCTTAGCCGATTCGTGACCCATGAACTTACCGCAACTTTTCTTCAAACAGCCCGAAATCATGAAAAACGACGCCTTACATGAGTTTGTGATCCACCTTTAAAAATATGGTGTTTGCCCACCTATTTGGTGTTTATCTATCTTTTCATGTCCTTATAATAAGGCGGTACTTTCCTTATAGATCAGCTTTTTCAGAGTAACATGCGGCTAGGTATTCTGGTCTTTCATGTAGTTCCTTTCGTTACGGGTCGTGTTCCCAAGGAAGAGGTGGTCTGTTCGAATTTCGGCCGTAACTGGTCAGCGGAGATCCGCTGTCTTCGTGCTCAGCTCTCACAGTGCAAACGAGCGATTGCTGTTGAACGTGGTGAGTAAGAATCCCAGCACGAAAGGGTGTTATTTGTTGATTAATCCGGTGAACCACACATCTTACTTCCATTACGGTTCTCAGAGGCATCTGAATAAGGAAATCTTCCAGAATTGTTGGATAGTACGGTGATCCATGGGCGAGGGGACAGAACACTTACCACATCCCAGATCGAAGTATATGTAGTTTCCCACCATTTAAAGGCAGTGATAGGGGAACGGACAAGTAGCAAAAAAATAAAGTGACTATGAGTGCCGAAATGCTCAGTAATACGACGGTGAGGAAAAAACGGAAGAAAGTGGCCAAATACCCTTCAAAGAGGACCCCTTGCCACTGTTGATTTTCGACGAGGACGACTTTCCTACCAAAAGACGTCGAGTTTTCCATTGATATGTTGCCAATTCGTAAACAAGAAAGGATGTTCGAAAATACGGCAGTATCTATTTTCTGGAGTAAGCTCCAAGCTAAAACGGAGGAAGCGCGCCGCGATACCTTTAACCCTGTCGCATCTCCTTGACCATTCTCACCGTAGCCAACCAGGAATCACGTCGCCTGCAGGTGGGGTCTGTCATCCAAAGGCGTCAGCTGTTAACCGTTACGCCGTTTCCACAGCTCGGGGACGCTTTTTTTTGACGGGAATTTCGCCATAAATAGGCTACTTAGGCCCTGGTTCCAACGTACCCAATAAACACATTACCAATAATGCAGGCAGCAGGTATTCACTTTTGCAGTGGGATTTCACAGGAGTTGCCTTCTCGCTGACTCTTCATCGGCAGAGGTTCTGGTCCAGTGTTCACTTGAGAGCGAGATTTCCTCTCGTGCAATCTTCCATTTCAAAATTTGTGTGGAAAACTGAATTTTGAGCAAATACGCTGCACCCAGCCGTATATGTACAGGGGGTGCCAAAAAAAAAAGTAATTTTGCCCACGGCTCACATCTGCCAATTTTACAAAACGTAAGGAAACGAAAGAGACAAAGGTATTGGGGCAAAACATTCCCGAAATGTTCCTCTAAAAGCAGGAACAAGCTGTGGCTCCTCACGTTCATGTTCATAAAAATATGGGGGTTTCATTCGGCGCAGTCGGGCTTCGGAGCACCTACATTTGAAAATTCGCAAAAAACAGTCTAGCCAAGCTCCGTGGTAGGTCTTTTGTGGGAAGCTTCCTGAGGGTTGGCCCTTCGGTTCTTGGAAGTCACAGAGCCCTTGCTGCTTGGACAAGGCTGCTATGATCCAAAGTATCATTTTCATGCCTCAAATCCGCATCCGGAGGGGTTTCAGTGGTAGGGGAACGTTTTGGCTCTTGGAAACGAAGGGCGCTGGGAACCCGGGGAAAACGCAATGTTAAAGAACACCATCCGGTATGAATCCCCTTAGGTACCCAGATTGAACGGACGTCAGCAAGGTTGTGAAAGAGGGCGAAGAAAATTCGGATTTTGCCCAGTTGAGGTGATACATCTTGTTCAGTCTTTCTTTGCTCCCGTTCCTGCTCGTGCAGGAGGCTGCCACGAAGTATAGTGATAGAGTTAGGTCTGCTCTTGATTCTGGGGATGAGAATACCTCAATAGAAATTACTGTAGTTTGGCTAAATGGGGTCGAAAGTGGAGGAGACAAAATTAATTTTTTTTTTGGCACCCCCTGTAGAATACGCAACGTGCTGCACATAAGCACAACGTGTGCCGTAAAGGTAAGTTTCCGCGCTGAACGCGAATTAGGATTACCTATGTTTCTTGATTTTGATTTCTGCATAAAGATATGGCTCACTGAAGGTGTACAGTAAAGCTGCAGGAAACCAGACAGCTGAACTATACTAGTGCTCACTTTAGGTATCCGTACTGCGAGTTCTAAGTTTTTAACTATTATTAACTATGTTTATAGAACTTCCCACGGATCATCCGAATGTCACTGATATCTCCAGCGGTGCCTTTACACTGCCATCATCAGGTACTGTAGAGAATGTGATGAAAAAAACGTTAATAGGGTTTAATTGACCATTATAAGCACTCCAGGTCGTTCGGACTTGGAGGAAATTCTTGCGAACCTAACGAAACAGCTGGACGAGAAGTTTAAGAGAACTCAAATTCGACTGGAGAGCGAGTATGAACGCGGAAGTGCTATTTTGCAAGTACATTCACCGTTACTGTATTGTATTTTTATACAAAAATTACATGAAGGGGTACTGTATTTTAATACATTGTATTTTTGTATGTATTTGTATTGTATGTTAATACAAAAAAATTATTGGTGAATTTTCATGGTTCTTTCAGAACTCGTTGCCTTATCATACATATAACCCATAACCCATGGCTAACACTTTCTTTTGCGATATCACAAAATTTGAATTGCGGTGAAGAGGATTCGAGAAACACCACTCCAAGTTTTCTGCTACCGGAAAGTGAAATGATGCTTGTGAGTTATTGATTACATCATTCGGCTGACAAGTGTTCTGAAGGACATGAAAGGATTGATAAGACTCGTCATGAAAAGCTGATATTTTTGTTAATATGCATTTGTTCAAGCGAATATGGAATAGACGAAAGCTTTGATTATTATTGAATATGGGCTTCTCAGTCACAAGCATTCTCAATCACTCCTTCACAAGTACCCCTTTATTTTTGCACAAGAAAAAAGTGCTGGCTCAATGTCGGTTGAATATCGTTTTGCGCAATTTTGAAACTTATATAGTCGTATGCATCCCGTCAGTATGTCAAGTGTGAATGCTCATATTCTCTTTGCTCAGATACGGTATAAGGAATGTACAGTTTGGGTTCTGATATATATTGCGTGAATATAGGGCGCGCTAAGATAACACAGAATGTCTCCTCCTCTTTTCGCACGTCGTCATGGATTCCGCGTTCTTAGATCATAGTTAAATTTTTGGCGTGTGTGCCATTGAGACTGACAATTTGCTCGGCCGCATCTGGTATGCGACGCGATGCGTGCGAGCTTCGCGTGCCGAATATAGTTGGCGATTGCACTCTCCTACATCTAAGTTGACGCCTGGTACATGGCGGTCTCTTTAGGACCCAACTACATTCGGTGCCTCCAGCTCACATGCACCGCGTCACACGATGGTTATTGTAAAATTATGCACGAAACTTTGTCCACATCACTTTTCCACTTTATTGTCTTTAAACCGGTGTTTAGACTCGCTTCGAAAAGAATTTGAAGGAAGTACAAATCAGAGCCGATCGACGTGCATCTTTTCTGCAAAACAAGCACGAGAAAGATTTCAGAAGACTGTCGGTTTGGTTTCTCATCACTTTGAACCATTAAAAGTCGCCAGAAAGCACAGGTGTTTCTATATCGCAATGAAATACGTACAGGGCTACTCGTGAAAGCACTTTTGGATCCACAGTTAAGCTGGATAGTTGCACCCCACGAGTTTTTTTTTTTCAATTTTGTTCTGCTTTTTTTCAGAAGCGCCTCGATCTGTTTTCATCGAGAATCTACAAACGTGGCCAATATGAATATGCCTACATGGAGGTACGCCACAGTAAAAATAGCCTATATGCGATGTATATCGCTTAGACGGAATTTCCCAACGCGGCGTGCGGTGCGCATCGCAGTGCGTGTGAGCCACGGCGCCGTACGTAGCTGGGTTCTGTAGCGATTACTTGAATATCAGTTGAGGACCTTTTTCGATTTTGCCCCAAGAACATACGGCGCCGCTGCTGGCATGTTGCACGTCATGGTACAAAGTGCTGTACTAACATACATACGGTTAGGAGTAAGTCGCGCGCGATAATAAAAAAATTAATAGGAAACAGATGCACGGAGTAATCTGCTCATAGGGCTGTAGAAGCGCTAAAAACCTAGATACATATACGGAGTTGCGCTCTCAGCCCAACTTTGTCGCGAGCTTTCCCTTTTCACGATGCTACGCTGTAGCTGAACTATAGATTTGAGCAGTTTTCTCCAGATCAAATCAACTTTCAGTCATTTTTTGTTCATAGATCCGAAACACATGGTTCAAAGCCGAAAATGACTGTCTTGTATGGGGAGGTCATCTGGCGTCGATTACAGATCTCGAGGAAAATAAATTTATTCGAGGTGTGGTTTTTTTGTTGTTAGTCTTCCGAATGAACATTTTTTCCAAATGTCCGATAGCCCATTAAAGCTTCAAGTCACCCAGATTCAGGTCTTCTGAGAGCTGAGAATGCATGGATTGGTGTGAATGATGTGCATCAGGAGAATTTATTTGTGAACGTAGATCGCACTCCATTGGCTTTCAGACATTTTAAGAAAGGTGAGTTAGATTAATAATAGACATGGATGTCTGTAAGGAGTGCTTGGCAGCGGAATGGAAGTAGCTCGGAGGGAACAGCCTCTTATTACTTGTACTGGCTAGCGGGTGAGTTATGGGTTACACCACGCGCTCTTATGCCTTGCAAATTTCACAACCTTCCAAACTCAGAAGTTCGATTCATACCATTGAACTCTCTTTAATTTGCAGTTTTGGTGAAGCAGTTCGCTGCTACGGTGAAATCGAAAACAGGTCTCAAAAATTGCTTCCATACTCTGCGGCACTGCCGGCAGCAGCTGTTACGAAACGCTCTATTTATAATATGCGACCCAATCAGTTTCTTTTGATGATGACATGATCCAACTTTCGTTCTTCTTTCTCTTCTTCGTCCACGGTTCACGGTAGCACGGAACTAGCCGATCGTTATAATTTTTTTGAATTTTTTAGCGAATTGCGCGGAACGCCCAAATGATTGCTCCCCTGGATAGGGTAATACTGAGGGCTTTCAAGCTCACATATCTAGAATGTCAGTGATGTGCTGCTATTTAGATAAAGTAGTGGGGACCCCGTATGTAGTTGAGTCCTGAGGCGATCACCCTTATGCGCTCATTTCACTTTAGGACGCAACTACGCCCAGCGTCCCTAGTTTATAGAACCGTCGCGTTGCGAAATCTCGTCCTAACGATACCCACGCACTGTTCTCTGAGCCTTTCTTTTCAACTCACGAGGATGAAATATTATGATTTTTCTGTGTCTTATAGTGCTTTGCATAGTATTGCGCGTCATGGATCATGAGTTGAATCGCATAGGTGCAAAAAGTACATGAAAGTTCAGTAGAGTTTGATTCCGGTTCATTTTCGTAGTCCTCGCTTATATTCTAGGTACAATTTTGGAAGAATCTCTATTTTATTCCCTAGAGGCCCCCTTCTCGGCATCATATCGAGAAAGTAGCCAAATTGCGCCTAGAATGCACTTTTGGTGGATCATCACATGTCGTCTCTGACAACTCTTCGTCACATGATTTTTTATTTTGCTTCTGATGCACTATGAATCACATGTTTTCCACGAAAAATATGAAAAGCAAAGTTCCTTGAATAATAATGAGTAGCAGCGTATAATATCAAACAATGTACTTGTGAGTTGTATCAATAGACCAGAATATCGCAGCGCGGCGCGCGAGTGTGACGCGATGCGCACGACCTAGGAGCGACGTACGCAGTTGCATCTTACAATTATGTAGATCGATTGTGCTTAAAACAAGGCGCAAGAGGCGACAGTACCTTCAAGACCCAACTGCATACGACGCCTCCAGTTCGCATCCCGCACGCTGCACACCACATTGCGGTATTAGTCCTAACAATACACTCTTTAATTGTAGGACAGCCGGATAACGACGGTCACAACGAAAACTGCGTGGAAATTTTGCCAAATGGTGAGTGGTCAGACGCCTACTGCTTGGACACCAAGCCGTTTGTATGCAAGCGATGACACGGAACTCCTTCATTTCGCAGCTCTTAATCGTCGTTCTCTTATATATTAGGTTGGTGCATAATTAATGCGACTTTTTATTGTCACGTTTTTCTGTAGTGAAAGTTGACGTTTTGACGACCAATAAATGGGGAACAGCCCTTGATTGCGATAGCGAAAACGCTGCAAAATAATCATTTGAACACCTTTTTACTAAATTTTATTATTGTTTTTGCTAAAAAAAATTGTTGAAAAAGAACGAAGCCGCATTAATCTTGCACCAACCCAGTAATCCTGTATAATTGGAAGCGGTACATCAAAAATTACTGCGTAGTGATGGAGCTGAAGCAAGGTTTCCATCTTTGGAAAATTGAAAAAAACTTGTTAATTTGGTATTTGTACAAATGTAGCCTGTGGGGTGGGGGTCAGTACTGTCCAGCTGGGTCAGGTCAGGGAGGAGGCGGCGACCGCTCTGCCTAGCGCGTGGACAGTTCCAACAAGATCCAAGGCACTTGGAGCACCCAGCACAGCAACTCTCGTGTGGCGCGATGACCTAGTTGGACAGTGCTGACGCACATCTTGGGTTGTGGCAAGCACGGTAATACTTTTTGGTTAAATGGAACGCTTACGACAAGAAAGTACCGAGGATATGTAGTAAGTAATGACACATATTGATTTTTTGACAAGTAGATAACTTACGCACGCGACCGCTCGTCTGATTCATATATACATAGGTTTCATAGCTCTGAGAGCATATTTTCTATTCTTCTCGAGATGCAGTAATTTTTGAAGCACTCCTAATTAATTTTGTGATGAACGCAATATTAAGAGTTTATTTCGATTTCATATGTCGAGCGTTGTTTATTTCGTTTACGTGGCTCATTAGAGTGCTAAGAGTGTCACAGTTGCTTCACTGTACATCATGACAAAAAAAAATCGACTATTGATTATTTGAATTGGTTGGATCGATAAATATAGGAGTATTGGGATGTTGTTTGTTGTATAAAGCAGGGTGGTTACGGACCATCAAGGATGTTTGATTATAAATTATTGATTAATCGTATGTGTTCATGTAATTTATACTATTTTTTACGTATAACCTTGCTGGTCCTGAATGGGAACCTGGATCTCCCTGCTCTATCTTATTTGATAAATAGAGCGCATGAAATTCAGAGTAAGGCCATCCCGCTTGAAACGTAGTTTCAAGACGGTCTGAAATCGAGAATTTGCAATCATTTTGAAGCAAGTGGGAACCAATATGCCTGTAACAGAACGGCCGTTTTGTGACAGGCGGGTAGGATCAGGTCCAAAGTTCCGTAAAGGATTTCGCGTCGGAGGTCGTATTTTGGGTTGGAAGGTGGGCAGGGGTCCTACTTAGGGTTGTTGAGGGCCGTTTATTTTTAGAATTTTCATCGTCTGTTTCTCGACAGCCCTACGACTTGCCTTATGCTGCGCACCTGCCCCGACCCCGAGGAAATTTGGAAATTTCAACCGATGGGCGATGAGATGATCTCTTAAGAAGAGTAAGATGACGGCCGATGATCATTCTTTGTGTTAGGTGACAGAGGATTGATTATCGACTGACGACATTTCTCCCTTTCGACAGAAGGTGGGGAAGGGGAGTCATACCGGAGAACCCTTCCTGGGTGCTTATGGAAGAATGCCTTTGAAATGAAATGGAACTTTCTGAACAGGGGAGATCACGGCTTTAGATTCGAGGGATTCTGCCTGTGATAAGAACGACGTGTGTGACATGGACCGCTTCCTTGGGCGCCAGATATCCATATTTCCACTAAAATCGAAATTAATGTTCTTGGACTATGCTTGGACTATATCATCACTTTTGAGGGTCTCATAGTGTTCTTTCACGGAGATATCGCTTCCATTCAATAATGAAGGAAATGAAGGGTCAGATGGTCTTGGAAAGTGTGGTTCATGAACCGCTTGAGCGCTATACGTGAACGTGTATCCACTGCTCTTTCAGCAGCAGTGCTACCTCTAATAAAGGAGCTCCGTCAAGAGAAAAGTGATCACAGTCGCACTCCGTGATCTTACTTAAGTCAATATCGAATTGGAGAAGGTCACGATAAGTATCACAATCAAGGCGGGTATTGATTGCATTTTGAAATTCCGTCCCCCGGCTACCAATTCACCCCAATTTTCGGTCCGTCATGAAATACTCTATTTAGTTCTCATCTTTGTTTTATTTTCTGTCCTTCTAATTTACGGTAATCTTTCTTCACATTAGTATTGAATATTCTTGCTTGTTGCATAAAAAGTATTGCTCCACTTATTCCTCACCTTTGTTTGTTTTTTTTTTCGGGTCAAATCAAGTCAGGGGGGAGACGCAATTTTGCGTCAAGGTCGAAGCTCCTTTCCCTCCCTAGGCTTAGGGTAAAATTGATATCCTTTCCTTCCACATGAAAAAGCATCTGTCAAAGCATAGGTTTCATCTGCTTCAGCCTAAGCCTAGGGAGGGAAAGAAGCTTCGACGCCGGTGAAAATTTGACGCAAAGTTGCGTCTCCCCCCCGACTTGATTTGACCCTTTTTTTCTATACGTTTATTCTAATGTAATCTGTTCTTCTCTTTCTTTCTCTCCTCTTCTGTTCTATTTTTTTCATTGTAATCTTTAACGAATTTTTTTCTATTTGAGAATTACAAAACGCAGACTCTACATGTTTTTGACAAAAAAAGTTCATTAAACCTATATAACTTGGCGAAATTATTGACAGTAAACCAGAGCAATTAAATTGTCTGCAGCGATTTCCATGGGTGTATGCGACGTGCATTCTCACTGAAAGAAATAAAAGGCGACCTTTCATTGCTTTTGTTGAACTTCTCGCTTGGGTTGTGGACTATATCACTTGAGCGTATCGCTGGGGTAAGACATCATAGGACTTGTTTTGTGTTCATCCCCCGTTCCATAAATTATTCCTAGAAGGTTGTTTTGTCGAAAGAAATACTACGTCCACTGGTTGATCTCTTCTCTGCGTTCCGAGGACTATCAAGCATGCTTTCTACGGTCCATTAATCTTAACGAGTAGCACAACCCAATTCTTTTCCAGCCTCTGAGGATGCAATATTTCGTGTCTCCTGAGAATCGTCCGATTTTGTTGAAAATAATTTGGTATAGACGTGATAATGTGATGTAACAACTTGGCGCGGCTAGCAGAGCTCTGTTTACGGAGCACTCTGTCCCAAGCGCGACTACAGAAAAAATGGGAGTCAAAAAACGCGAACTCGATACCCACTCGCGCTGAACACCCTTCAGCTCTTCATTTAGCGCTGTAGACACATGACACGTCTCAAAGTGGCGTGCACGTTGCATCCTACTCCGTGGCTCCACAAGATCACTGGAAAATCGGTTCAGGGCCGTCCAGGTACCCATAGAGCGCCTTCAGTAGGCCTAACGTTAGGCCGTCAAAGGGAGCTGAACCTTCACAATTCAGACATCAGGACTACGTCATTGGTAAAGGACGTCCTGGCTCACGTTGATGAAGCGAAGCATTAAGCGCTGGCCACTTAATGCGAAGAAATGATGGGCGATGGAGTTCAACGACTACGCGATGGTATCCTCGCGAGGAGAAGCAATCACCCGGTCGTCCTCCATTACATTGGGCAGACTCTTTGACGTATCGTAATAACGTTTATGACCCTGTGTCTCTCAAGCTGGTCGTGCACTGGACAACCAAATCTCAAGACCGAGAGCAATGGGAAAGAAGTTGGGACCCGCGCAAGGCGAACCGCCGTGCCCATGAACGGGTCGTCTAAGTATGTGGGTACTAACAAGGGAGGGTTTCAAATTCCCGTGGAACTTTGAGTTGAGACCCAGATCAATCGATAGAGCTCCGAATATTGATTATAACTGTGGAAACCAAAATAGATGCCATTCTGAAGCGAATTAGGAGGGCCAAAGTTTGCTTGTGATGCCTCAATGGCGAGGCGCTTCGTCATCAGCATGACTAGCGCAGTGCCAGTAGCTGTAGGCGCAAGGTCATGGGTTTGCTCCCCGTCGGGGCGCACTTTTTTGCATATCGTGTTTCATCGTCAGTGAGTGCATTTCTTTCACTTCTGAACGTTTCCTTGTATGATATTCTCGCGTAGGGGGTCGAATTATCCCTCTGTGCAAATTTCCAGCTGGATCCAGTTTTTGGCGCAACTTCGGAAAACTATAAGTGACCAGGGGTGAAGTGGGAGTTTTTGAACTTCCTTCCTCGAAAAATCCTGCGAGCTGAACAAGATAACCTAAACATGCCTATCACACTTGCACATCACACTAAACGCACGTAACAAGCGCCAAATAAGAGCATTTGCTCGGCAAGGGTCAACGACTTCTCCTTTGTTGAATGGGTTGCCTGCCTTCAATTTTTACGAGATTTGGTCAAATTCTCGAATTGGCTAAAAACTTGTTCCATGGGGTAATTTAATCCCCTGAACACGAAAAACGCACTAGTTTTGCATGAAAACGTATGGCTCGCGCGCTATGGGCTCCCAAACGTACCATGAATTGTTATTATTTTTTTCCAAAGAAACCTTCATAACTTCATTAAGGTAATTGTTTGACAGATTCTGAATACAGATTTGAGATCAGCATGCTAAAGCACGTACAGTGGTGTCTCATTGAAAATGGCCATTGGACAAACCGTCTGATGACAAACCGCCTCGCCATTGAGGCATCACAAGCAAACTTTGACCCCTCCTGACTCGCACCAGAATGGCATTCAGCAATTTTGGTTTCACAGTTATAATCAGTAATCGGACCTCTGTCGATTGATCTGAGTCTCCAGTCAAAGTTCCATGGGAATTTGAAACCCTTCCCTTGTAGGTTTCCGTGCCTCAAACCCCTTGCGAAGGCATGCATCGCATCCACGGTCCCGTTTGAAGACTTCACGCTGCCTGGTCATGAAAGGTAAAGCACCCTGTTCCGATAACCGCTCTTCGGTTCGCGCCGCGCATTCTCTTTCCATCAGAATTAATGGTATTTTAATGCAATTTGGCCTCTACGATAATTTAGCCTATTTACAAATAAGTGTTTTGGTACTCCATCGGTCTGATACCACTTCCAAAAACCTGACTGCTTCGATGGTCAAAGCGTCTCCCAGAATTATGTTCCCGGACCACGCTAGTGGGAATGGTGCCGTGGTAACTACTGCAAAATTGTCTTGCACAAAATCAGTCTCACTGTTATTTTCATCTTTTTTTCTACAAGACCTTTTTCTCTTCCTTTTGTTGCATCTTTGTTCATCTTAGTTTCCATGTTGGTACAATCTCAGTTTCCGAAATACATCGTCGTGACATACATTGGTAATCACAGAGGTCACTAGGGTGTGCCAATTGATTCAACCACAAATGCACTAGAGAATACCGATAGATTCAGAATAAGGAATGTAAGATTTATCGACAAAATCAAAGCATAACACATAAATATAGAAAATCTGAAAGCGTCGTCGCTGCCATGGAGGGCGCAGAATGCATGCGTAGACATCTATTGTACGCTAACATAGAAACAACAATCACTTGATTTCGCTGATCGTGAGACATGGGTAGTGCTATCAACTTCCAAGTATGGAATTTGCTTGGGGATTTCTCTTTCGGATGTTCTAAAATGGGATACTGAAGATTAAAGCTCATTCAAAAAGCAGGCTTCAGCTATGTTTAGACTCGGCAAACTTGCAGCCGACGCCGTCTTTTCAAAGTAGCATTATGGTAGGATTTTGGCTGTATGGCTTGACTGTTGCTGCCGAGTAGATGGAGTGCAGTAAGGCGGAATGAATTACTTTTGGCAGCCAGTCTTCTGGGCGGGACGGAACCAAGTGGGCGGGGCGACGCTGCACGTTGCCATGTATAGACGTAACACGGAGAAGCATCTGCACCATTGACGAGACTCCATGACAGCAATATGATTGCAATACACTATCCGAGGCTGAGAAGAAAAGGCGCTAAGTGGTGGAAGAGGCGGCGATGGTTGAGACGGCATGAAGAAGTTGATTGGTCGTCGATTGTAGGTGTGTCATCGATCTTAATGCCACAAAATCGTTCTGCTGATGACGTGCTTCCTGTGCATCCTGCAGAGCTGTGTGCAAAGCGTCCAGGACCTGAAGTACGGCACCTGACATCAGGAATGGGAATCGGGAGATTCAGAAAAATTCTAGGAACTCGCCTGCGTCACTTCCGTGGAGACGAGTTGCGAATGGTACACGCTGCCAGCTGCTATCGAATCCAGGGCCACTGTGGTCAAGCAGTCAGCGCAGTCAGTGATTTCAGCCACGGCAGCGTCCCACCTTCCATCAGGTGATGAGTACGAAATTCTGAACAGGCAAGAGTTGAAGGATCATGGAAGGAACGAAAATTTGAGAAAAAGAAACGCACTGCGAAAGGTCTTTGGCGGCGGCGACGATACGTTTACTTTGTTCGAGAAGTTTCTGTCGAGAGAGACTTGTGGAATCGTTAGTATTCGTCGATGATGAACATGACGTTGATGTACTTCTGTCGGTGTCACCATTTCCATGATGAAGTCGTGATTGTAGATCACCTATCCTGAAATGCTGTTGACGTGGACAGCTGAGGGTCTGCAGATTTCTGTTCCTCATGGTTTGTGGATGGCCCAAAAGTATGGCTTATTCCAGATTTTGAAGCCCATCTCTTTGGAGCTCCCTCAATTATGTTCCGGGACTGCGATGGCAGACTATCCATCATTACCGTAGACCGAACAACAGCTATTCCCAGTGCCGGCTAGCGGACGACAGACGATGACACTGAGCGACAGAAAACGACCCTAATCGAATCTGGCATTGGAGTCAAAGGTATTTCTCATGGTAATCAGGGTAGTCGAGTGTCCTTTCTGTGGCAACAGATCCTTGCGAAACTATTCAAGTTGAGCCCTTCCGCCACCACGGCACTTCATCCGCTGAAACCCACGTTAGCCGCGTCCACTTTAGCTTTCTGTGACTACCTGAGTCCAAGGGACGTGGTCAGTGTAGACAAAACAAGAAAACCTGGATGGCTATTGTAGGATCTACTGCCCTGACAAGATAGCCTTAATCTCGCGCGGTCAAAGCAGTTGGTGGACGCTGGTGCAGATATCTCAGAATGGAAAAGGCATCGAGCGACAATGAGCGACAACAGGCAGCAGCAGATATCCGACATCAGGGCAAAAAGGAAACGACATGTGGTCACTGGCCTTACCTGGCCACTGCAACACCAGGAGAGAACGGTCAGCGTTCACGATGATGGACGGCGGAAGGCGACATGGATTGATGGTATGCGACAACAGGCTGCATTTGACGATCATGAGTGACGGTGGGCGACATAGAGGAATACGAACGAAACAAGGGAACATCGAACGGTAGTGTACGAAACAGGGCGACGTCGCACGGCAGTGAGCTACAATGGACGACGGGATACTACAGTGGGCGACAGTAGGCGAAAGCATGGGAGTGTTCATGGACTGTGCGACACCATGTGACAGTGAAACGGCAAACAGGTTTTATTTTAAACATTCTTCACGAGTAAATTGGTGGAATTCGCCAAATTAGAACGACTAACTCACCTATTTATCGCTGTCGGTAAATCAATACTTTCCTCTTTAGCAATGGTGAGTTTCTTTGATGGACTTGGTGGTAGTTCTGCAGAAAGGAGACTTCGTCGCCTGGCTGAGAACGAGTTGATCAGTTGTGATGGAGACGTTGAACACTTCCAAGCTGCTACTGGGAGATCTCTGAACATTCATTTTTCATGAAGATTTTTCGGAGTTCAATTATATTTTATTGAAGCTCGACGGATATTTTAACTCGCTCAGGTCTTACACTTCTACCCTCCGAGTTAATCATTTTCCATTCCAGTAGTTTCCGCACCGTGGATTCAGGGTTGTCCCTGTACCAAATATTCGTGCTTGAGTAGCAGGCTTATTTGACATTAACACGTCCAGTGAGCCCCCTGAGACACAATGGAGGTTCGGCGAATTGCCAGCTTCATCGGATATGAAGGCTGGCGGTCCAACACCGCTTTAAGGTGATTAATTCACGTCACAATTTGTTCGCCGGTATTAAGGAGTAATCAAAAGCCAACGGTACAAAATGGAAGTCGTATTCTGATGAATACAGGTGGAAATTGCTGCTTCACTGGTATCAATGGGATTGGACGACTGAAAAACGCTCAACTTTCATTAATTTTGTGGTCCCCGGGGGCAGCATGTATTCCTTGCCTCCGAGTTGTAGAGGTATAAGAAAATTCGGGCTTTATATGCAGCTCAAACGTGGGGGACCTTGAAGGTACACATCGCGTTGAACAGATTAATGGACTCAACTTTCTGGAGCAGTACGTGCTTGGGTAATTTTGCATCCTTTTTGCACAGCCACACATCATGACGCTACTCGCTCTTGCTCATAACCACGCCCTCTTTAGTTCGACTGACCAATAAGGAGCTCAAGTGGGCGGGCTTAGCGTGAGTTTAAAAGTGTGTAGCACCGTGGTGGTGCATGAAAAGGACCAGAACAATCACCTAGCGGCCTACTGCCCCGATAAGGTTAGTCGGTTATTCGGATCTTCGCGAGCGTCGAGCTGAATGCCATTCCACATTCGTCAACAGGAATACACTCCCTCATGGACAATCATGATAGGAGATCACTGACAAGTGTGATAGTGCCTTTCTCCGGCGAACATGAAACGGATGGCTTTCACGATGAGGTCGGAAACGGATCCACTGACCAAGGATGGTCTGCTGTGGGGGCATACGCATTGAGCTATTCACGTAATACATTTACAGCTGTCACTTATTTACGAGAATGTATCAAATAAATATCACTGAAAACCTACGTCACGTCAGCTTTTGTGTTATCCAAGCCGGTGAATTCCTTCAGGGACATTCGACGAACATTCACCGAGCTGAGTTCTGGTGCGCCCTGAAAAGAAGCACTTATTATAAAAAGATCATAGGTATCGCCAGAAACGTGCATTAGTATTTCTTTTGATTGTCGCGGACGACATGCGATAAATTCATTCGGCCAAAAACCCAACTAATCGCTTTGCCTAAGTTTATCACTTGTGGAAATCATGGATATCCGGATCCCTCTGCTCACTGTGATGGAATCTTGCCGTTTCGGAGAGAAAACTGGTCTACTGTCTCGGCCTACGGTCCTTTATGGGCGATTGTACGGGACTGTTCAAAACCCCTCAACATTTTTGTTCCTCCCTTGAAGGCCCACCTGACAGTTCTCGAAGAAAGGTATTTATTTTTATTTTATTTGTATTGTACGATGATTTATAAACTAGGATTTCACGCTTTTAATCTATTGATGCTCAGGTGGTGGGCTGTAGGGATACGTTCACTAAATATCAAACGTGTGTATGTCTCACGAGCAGCCAATACCGGTTTTTGGCCACATTTTCGGAATTATTTATCGATTGTTTCCGTCATTGATTTTATTGATTCTTTTGGATTATTTCAAAGTTCACGTGGGTGTTCCATGTAAGACATGAAGCTACTAATGGGTGATGACTGACTACTTATCACAGTTGTTGGCAAAAGGTGCCTCACTTCGATGGGACATCCATCAAAAGTAGCGATTCGCAACGAAAACTGCCACCAGGCTGCTGCTTTTTCTCAAAGATGACAAACGAGAAGGAAGTGTTGTGGACCGGTGGGCCAAAGGTGCCAAAAATGGAGCGGGCAATATTGAGGTGATTCCTTCACAAAGCGGTATTTACTGGTAAAAATGCCAAAAAAGCCGATTCACAAGATTTCGGAGCTTTTAGAGAGTCAACGTCGTTCTGAAAGGAGAACCGTTTGATCTCAGTATCTACGTTAAGGTATAGAATCGGTCGTATTATATGTAACGTACAAAATTCACGCGTACCAGAGGATGTCGTGTTAAATTACTAATTTTGTTTTTAACTAATTACTAATTACTAATTTTTTAATTTGCTAAATCACTCCCCTCCATTTATCTTCACCGTAAGGTTGAGGTTTCAGGGAACATCGCCCGATAAGATCAAACTCGCTCGTTAGGGCTATTTCCTGCTTTTGGCTTACTGTAGTTGATCCTACCTCTAGTTCATCTTCTGCATAGGATTACTATAGTTGATCGTTCAAAGCAGCTTGTTCCCAGTCGCTTGATGCCGCACACTGTCGCTTGGTCGCGCCAACTGTCGCTTCAAGGGTACATGTTTTGATTAGAGCTAGACCTCCCCGAGCAACACTGAACCTTGCTCTGCAGAAATTTTCAGAATTCCGAGCCTTCGGGCGATCAGGCGGAAGGAAAGAGACACGTGTAGATTATCCGATTGATCGCCTGATTGCCCCTTTTTCTTTCCGCCCAATCGCTTGAATCGCGTACTCCGATCACTAGCTAGGGAAGACGACGGGATGATCGCCCATTTTGTTTTGTTTTTAACTGTGGTAGTGGGTGATATATCCCCAAAATGTTTTTTGGAGTGGCTGCTCACTATTGCCAGTCGACCTCAGTCGGCTAGAGCTCTACTCGCTATCGACAATGTCGTGAATGAGTCATCTTCTTTGCGCTTAAACCCCTGATCGACCAATCGCCCAATCAATACGCATCTTTTCCACTGTAATCAATAGCGTGAACGCCTGAATCGCGAACTATGAATGCTATCTGTTAACGCTCATAATCGCCCACTGTCCTTCATTTTTGCTTACAGTTACTCGTCGGCGTGATTGGAGGTCTTTATCTACGGCCGTCGTTGTGAAGGCAGTGATTCCGACTCTCCGAAACTTCCGCCTTTTTTCTGAGTGAGTCTTTCCCTATGAAGCGAATAGAAAAGTGAGGGGAAGGGGCAATATTTTTGAAACAAATAGATGCATGAAATAGACCTCATGTGTACTTGTTTGTATGCTAAATGGTCTCTTCATGGAGTGCGATAATCGGATTTGTAGAGGGGGAACAACGTGGCGGATAAGTGGTTTTGCGCACGTAAATTGAGTCCGCGGGAATTCATAGCCCCGCGATTTCGAGAATCTGCAGCATGTATCACAAGAGCTCCACACTGCTCTTTGATCACAACACAATCAGCACAGTGGGCTAAATAACGCGTATAAATGTTGCGCAAATAGCATCAAATATGGCAATTTTGACAAGTGGGTAAGTACGATTCAGTCGCAAGCTGTTTATTAACGAGTTCTGGATAAGTCGTGCACTTATTCTTGATTGTAGAGAACTTATATAGGTCCGAGTTCATCCATTCAGCTTTTCAATTTTTAGAATGGTAAACAAATAAATTGTGAGGACGCCATGAACAGAGCACAATGTTGTGGGACTAGGACCAAGTTATCTATCAGACTGCACACGACAACTGCTTCTGCGGCCACGAGGACCCTTGCAGTGTGACCCGCGAGTTTCTTTTGATTTTTTTTATGAGAAATTCGGAGACTCGACAAAGTGCGTAGCTGATTGGATGAAGAGGAAGAACAGTCTTCAGCTCATTGGTGTTTGAAGAATGATAGCGAAAGGGCGTCTCATTTCAATTTTGTATTGTTTTTACCCGATGGGGCAAGTCAAAGCTAAAAGGGGAAAATGCGAGTTCTGAGATGATAGGCTATTTTAACAAAAAAAGTGGTAAGTGAAAAATGAGGAAAGTATGAATGGAATTGGAAGCATTGCAATGAAAGGAGTAGGCGAAGTCGATAAGAGGAATATACCGAGATACCTGTAGTTGTGTTCAGACAAGTCCAGAAACTATGTATGTTAAATATGTGCCGATTGTATAAGATGATGATAAGTCAATTCATTTATTCATTTATTTATTTATTTATTTATTTATTACACACGGAGGTGCACTATAGGTCCAGAGAATGAAATCATTAAAACTTGCGTTCCTGAAAGCAAAAAAAAGCAAAAAGTAATTGAATATAAGAAAAATAAAGAACGCAATACATACGATTGAATAAGGACCGAAGGTAGAGTCTAATGGGATGAAATGTCACACGTGCACGTAAAAGTAATGAACATGACAGAAAGTCCCGCCCATGTGTGAAACCCCACCCCGTGTGTCTTTATAGTCGCCAAACAGCATATGTAGGGTTTATGTTACCACAATTGGAAATTTGAGAAGGCATATGAATCCACTTCAAGTTATCCGAGGGTGAGGCTTTCTGGGGTGAAACCGTTCGTGAGCAAAGAAATAAATATATTAAGTTTGAAGAAATGTGGTTTCATAAATGTTGTTATAAGAGTATTTAAAAAAAGCTGTCAGTGTAGCCCTCAGAAGTCTTCGGCCAAATGGTTTTTTACTTGGGTTTTCAACTTGTAACTTTTTTGCGACTGGACCCATCTAAGAGAAATTTTAGTATGTTGTACTTGGAGACACTGCATACTAAATATGCTATTTTGGCGCTCAACGGTGTAAGTTACGTGGTTAAATGCAATTTTTTGTTTTTGGAGTGCCATCTCTATGCCGACCCGCTGTGCCGCTGTCATCAAAAGTCGTGGACTTTCTACTAAATACTGATGTTCTCTGAGGCTTGCTCATTTTGTTTTTGTGAAGAAAGCCGTTTTTCTTGACCAAGCCTTTTTTTCTTTTTTTTGGGTAGTTTGTAGTAAATTCTTGTAAAAAATCATGAAAAGTGACAAGCGGTACTCAAGTAGAAGGAAATGTTAACAATAGGTTCAGGCAATCATATTAAAATTTTGTCAAATTTGGTCAAGTAGAAAAAAAGTTATGACAAAAAAGTTTCGGCCGAAGACTTTTGAACGCTACTGTATGTAAACGAACTACAACTGTGCAGTGCGCCTAGACAACTCGTCCGCAGAGCTGGACGACTTATAGGAATTTCTAGGATTTGATGGCTCAGGTGGTAGATTTATTGAGGGCGGTGGTAGATTTATTGATGGCTAAATAATCCCGAAACGCTTCTGAAAGGTGTGGGAACTTGCTTGAAGGTCGATTGAGGGGGGTATTTGTGAAACTATGCCAAAAGAAAGGAAGGGTGGGATAATCTGCGGGCATGGCTTTCAGATGTAGAACCAAGACTGGCTTTTTTTGTGATTTACAAGAGTAATTGCCAGAGCGTAAATATCTAGGGCACGGCTGTCTGGGGCGTGGCTATCTATAACGGCTGACGTGGGCGGAGCTGTTCATAGACTGAATGTAGGGCCGTTTTGAAGAAAGCTTCTCGAACTGGCATAGTTACCATCGCCGTTGCTGTCGATTTCACCACTTGTCGTTTGAGTTTCTGCGTAAACCCTCGGAATGATCCTCTCCCGAGTCTCGAAAAAATGGCCCCAAAGCAGGGTGCGGAGCTCTTCGATGGTGAAGGCTATGATTTCCTTCAGAAATGTTTCCTTGTTATTCAGAGGACGTGGATAGATGGAGTGATTGGGTTAGAATCGATTCTTCGAAAAATACGTCTAGCGCTAATTCAATCCACTGAGCCACCATGCTGAAATAAGCTCCCTGTCCTTCTTATGCATCCAGCCACTGAAGTGGTTGTTCAATCCATATCATAAATGGTTGAAACTATTAGAAGTCATAGAAACCTTCAGGGACTCGCAGCCTTTTTTGGCTCTTTACCAATCCTTCCTCCCCCTGACTCGTGGATATCCCTGAGGTGGCCTCCATTCGCACTCTGTCATGGGATATCGACAATCAAGCAACCATCCGACAAATCCTGCTGAATATGACTGATGGCAGCTGAATTTCGCGATGTTTCACTCCAAATTTAGTTCAAGCCATGAGAACTCGAGAGGATCACCTATCAGTCCGCCCGGGAAACCTTACTGGTTATCAGGGATACCCTTCACGACCTCTTTATGGCTCCTATCATCCAGTACCTCCATCCGCGTCACTAGTGCCGTCCCCGGCGGGTAATTTGTTGGGATGGAGCAGCAGTGGTGGGTCTTGGACTGAACATATATATCATTAGTGGCATGTTTTGACGTACTCGAGCCGCACAAGACCCTCTTATTGCATAACCCGAACCGCCGATCGATTGCGCCATTGAAGTCCCTCCTCTTTAAAAAAATGCTACTGCTGCTGCTTCTTCTGGAAAAAGGCCTTGTGACAGATGGTTGTACTGTCGTCAACAGGAACAGTTGTCGTGGTGGAAGATTGTAAGTGGCAGCACACTAACACCTCTATGTTCCCGCTCACAAATTTCATATCGGAGAAAAAAGAATGTGAAATACCCTACGAAAGGAATTTTGAGCGGGGGCTCTCAGACAAGCTTTGATTTATTGACTGTTGAAGTTTCCCCAGTCACGACCCTTGTGGCAGCCTTCGCAAAACCGATGATGATGTTTTCCTAGCCGCCCGTCGAACGAGGCAGCAGAAGCAGCATTGGCGGGAGACTACTGCTGCCATTTTGAAGCAGGCGTCCCAACGCGAAAACACCTACCCACCCATTCATCTTTGTACTACCGCCAGCAGAGCCGTGCGACTTTTCTCGGCCGTTGTGCACTTGCCATTAGTCATGATGTTCATGGCAAAAGTGCAGTATGTTCGTGTGGGGCGTCGCGAGTCTGATTAGTGAAAGGGGGTTTTTCCCCCGGGGACGAAAAGGAGCGACGGGCCCAGTGCAATTGCCGGACTCGACCCTCTTGAAGGTGAAATGACGTATACATAGGCTGTATGGTTAGGCAAAAGTAGACTCCCAATTACAGGGGGGGGACATGTCAGTTCTCCACCTGGGTGATGTCACAGTATATTACACATAGTAACATTGAAGAATAATTAGTGTTAACACCATGGCATACAGCATTGTTTATTTATCATAAACACCTCCAACAACCTTCTATAGCAGCCTGTAAACTTTAGCGAAACGGGGTGAAGGTGTAAACCAGAAGGCCCACTACGCACTCGACCTCTGTTCGAAGTTGTAGCTTCGTTTGAAAGGCTGTTTGGACTACAGCGGGTGCCAAAAAAAAGTAATTTTGCCCATGGTTCACATCTACCAATTATACAAAACATAGGGAAACGAAAGAAATGAAAGTATTGGGGCAAAATATTCCCGAAATGTTCCTCTAAAAGCAGGAACAAGCTGAGACTCATTTCATAAAAATATGGAACCTTCAAGCGGCGCAGTCGGGCTTCAGAGCACCCACGGTATCAAGGTCCCCTTTAAACAGTGGAGCCGTGTTCCATGGTAGGTCTTTTGTGGGAAGCTTCCTAAGGATTGGCTCTTTGGTTCCTGGAAGTCACAGAGCCTCTGCTGCTTGGACAAGGCTGCTATGATCCGAAGTATAATTTTCATGCCCAAATCCGGGAGGGGTCTCAGTGGTAAGGGCACATTTTGGCTCTTGAAAAAGTAGGGCGCTGGGTACCCGGAAAAAACGGAATGTTAAAGAACACCACTCAGTATGAATCGCCTTGGGTACCCAGAGTGGCGACGAAATTCGGATTTTGCCCAGTTGAGGTGACACATCTGTTCACTCGGAAGGAGCTCCCGTTCCTGCTCGTGCAGAAGGCTGCCACGGAGTATAGTGATAGAGTGAGGTCTGCTCTCGAATCTGGGGATGTAAATACTTCAACAGAATTTGCCGAGTAAGAAAGGTTTCCAAATGTATGACCATTTAAAATAGACTGAGTAGGAAGACGATGTGGGTCGAGATTGGGCCTGTCACTAAACATCGATTTTTCTCACTTGACGATGTCATTGTATACAAATGAGATGCACTGAGAACCTCGGCAAAGTCAACGAGGCAGCAGGATTGATAGGCGGAAGGGAGGGGGGGGGGGGGAGGGTAGGTGAGGATTCATATAAGGCTTAGAATTCTGCGAGAACAAGAAACTGAAAGCAGTTATTAGAAGAAGCAGAGGTAGCGTGTTGGCTGAGGAGCGTCCACACTCAAACGATCAAAGCCTGTCAGGCTCACCGAGCCCTAGTTTCGTTGTGATTTAGATGATTCATGCAAAAAATTTGAATGGTGAGTAAAAATTTGAATTGAACTGGTCGGTCACAAAGCTTCAAGTAAAGGAATCAAATATCTGGGACAACAATATCCAATGGAAATCAATGGATGGCCGGTGGCAAAGATTGAGTAGAATTACAATTATTAGCAAAAGTAATAAAACATCTAAATAACAACAATTACGAATAAAACAAATCATTGCTGCCCATGATAGCAATAGAGAATAAACAAAATATGCTTACTTGAATTCTAATTTATTTTTCAATCCAGGAGCGGTCTACGCTACAGTGTTACTATTGAACCACTTCCCGCCATTGTTTCTCTGTCTTCGCGGGAATTTCCCAAATTTCAATGTCCGTTGAGTTTTTGGTTGTGTTGATTAACATTCGAAAGTACTCGAGGAGATGCATTCTAATGCAATTTATTGGGAATCTTTTATGCTGCATGTTTCACTGCTCATTGGATTTGCAAGGACTGTTGCGCGTTCTTCCAAAACGTTCACCGGAAACTAATCAATATTTATTGTTCGTGGAATATTCCGTATGACTATTAAATCTACTAGTCTACTGAGTGGAGCGTACACATGGGCCAACAGCAAAAAGCTACAAGCGGACAAGCCGGGGGGGGGGGGTTACTTTACATTTGATGGGTTGGCTAACCCTGCCTGGAGGGACTTCTTTGGTAAACGTAAGTTTCAGCTCTCTGGATCAGTCCTAGAGTGGTGTCTAAAATCCTAGATGCCATGTCTTAAGGTGCATTTTGGGCAGACAGGAAGGGGTAGATGTCCTAACTCTCCATTGCGATGGGATAAACGCCAAAGCTGATCATAAGGTTAACTCCACGGAGGGTCTGAAAATTCCCAACTATTTGCTATAATATTTTTCGGCTAGGCAACGAATTCATTCGGTTTTTCGTCAAGACACAAGATGGTTCGGCGAAATGGATGCTCCCCCCATTGATAGTGCCGATCATCGAAGAAGAGGTCGCACGCACCATCAATCGCCTCCGTAAAGCTAAGAGGTGGTTCAGTACGCGGCACGATGAGATTTCCATGTTCCCACATACGATTTTCTCAGACATTGGCGCTATTTGTCTGTCTATGGGTGCCTTCTCCACATGTATTACCATCACCCACGGAAAAAAGCAAGAAAACATTATGATATAAATAATTTAATGAGCTAATGAGATTATGAAGAAAATTTTTACAAAAAAGTAAATGAGTACTCTTTCGGGACCTTGACCCGGTACTTTATCCATTTCTCATTCCTTCATGAAATGTACACGGGATTATGGCAAGTGGAAAAAATAAATGAAAATAAAAAAGAAGAAATTAGTTCGATTGTTAGAAGTCGGAGAAAGTGGTTTCTGCTGAATTTTAGGAACTAGCATAGATGCAATGTGTGAAGCGAGCGAGATGCTTCGAAAGGGTGTTAGCAAGGGCTAAAAATGGTCATAGGAAGGGATATCTCTTCTGGATTGCGCCACGCATTCGTAATTCGCATTTGTACCACTACAGGGACAGTTCACGCTCTTAATAATAAGTTTACCCCTCTAAACATGAAAATCGACTAACTCGCCAGCCGTCGCATAATTAGCGCCTTCAGAGGGGTGATCCCCGCATACACAGATAATTAAGTCACCTTGTTTGTTGTTTTGGTAAGCTGCTATTGGCTTAGGATAAAAGCTGAAGATGGCAGTCAGTAATGGAAGGCCATCATCAATCGTTTCTGCGATTTCTGGTGAGTATCGTATGCACTGCGCGTTACCGAAAAGTTTCCCAGTCCATGGGATCTGGTTTCTCCCATTTGAGCCTTGTTTCGAAGTAGTTGTTAGACGTATTCATTATTTGATGAGTTAGCTCTCTTGTTTTCATTTCTTTTCGAAGAGCGACTATTCAAAAATCATCGTTTCATAGGCTTTTGAGCGTTTTGCCTTTCTCGTGGTTTCGGGTTGCTAAGCATTATGAATAATGTCAGCCATAAAATCGAAATGTGGTGGAGTTCTGAAGACTCCGGACTGCTCATCCTAATGGCAGTGCTGAAAGTGGACTGATTGCAGAGGGGGAGGGACACAAGAAACGAACGGCGTCTCTGAAAAGTGATACAGGACACAAATTTCGATCCCATCCCTCCCAGACACATCTGTGTCCCTCCCTACCACCCGTCTCACTCCCTTCCTTTGCTGTCTCATCGTCACCATCATCATCGTCGGCGTCGTCGTAGGCAATTCACAAGCATTATTTATCGATGGTACTCGAAATAAACACACTCCATCAAGTGGAGGGGAGGGGACATGTTTGCTGCGAAACTATGATCGCGGAATAATATGGAATGAAGAAATAAAAGAAAATAGAACAAGTGAATAATAATGATGTAATCAATAGGGGAGATACCTGATCGCATATTGAATTCGAACGTCGCAAAAAGTCTTCGATATCTTTGCGTTCCATGTGCTGAAAGCTCGATTGGTCGTGATGGCGGCGGTTTTCCTCAGTCTGGGAAGTGGGCGTGGTCGGAATGGCTCGCTGTGGGAGGAGTCTCTGAACAAATCGTGATTAGCTGTGCACAGCCAAGAGTGGTCGCGACAAGTGCAAGAATACATTCATTAACCGCAGGTCCATATATGAACAGCGAAGGTGGCAAACAAGGAAATGAATAAGTGCTGGAACGGTAGATGCCCCCCCCCCCCCAGAAGCTACCCGTGGGGTTTGAGGTATTCGCGCTGATTCACGAAATGTGGTGGTTGTGGTTTCGAGGGGGCGACAAGACGACGACGTCAACAATCAGCCGCGGTTCATTGCCGCGACGAAAAAGTGGCCGTTAGGCGGACGGCGACATCATGTGAGGAGGCGCATGAACATGATGAGCAATAACAGATTCCAATGTGTTACTCAGTGTGGTCGGTATGTTTTGTAAGTGGCGTCATGGACTGAGTGATTTGGCTGCAGCGATGGCCACATCTGGCCGAGAAATCAGCAGCCAGCTACTGAAACCTGAAAGAATATGCTGAGCAGATATGAGTGGTTCCCAAGACTATGCAGCAGCGGAGCCATCATAGTTGGTCAGTAAATGGATGGTCACCTCTAGGAAAAGGTAGGGCAAAGATATGCGATGATTGATTTGCTATGGTTTTGTCCAGAATTCGCTGGGAATCCCGCGGTTCAGGGGAAGGAAAAGATGCATATCGATCAGACGTTTCAGGCGATCACGCGAACTCTGAACAATGCCTAAGCCACGTGCGCATATAATTTTGACCCTCACTTTAAACAAGGGTAGGCTGTAATTACGTGCATCAGTTTATCTTAAAAAAAATAAAGTTTTTGGCGTTCATCAATCCCTTCTGTGGGATGCGCCATGCATTCTAGTTGCATTCAGAATCGTGGTGGCAGGTGAATGCGATTTGACCTATACAATGACTTGCGGGGGGCCGATGTACAAGTCAGTGCTTTTATCCTTCCAGTCGAATCTGGTATCAATTTACCCGAACACGGAGAGATGGAAGGTTCAGTTGGCCTGGGCGGGCGAGATTTGATCCCCACACCATAGGCGTAAAGGAGCGCCAGCCGTCACTACACTACATCCTCGTGGGAGAAATTTTCTTTTCTCTCAGGCGGATTGTGTCTCTTCAGAAATATTGGTTGATCATTCCTACCTCCCCTCGTTCTATGCTACTTCCTGGGAGCAACGAAAAGCGTTGAACGTCACGCTTGTACCGGTTTTTGCAGTGCGCCATGCACTCAGTACTTGTCACTGGTGCTACATGTTTTGAGGATGCACCACCAACAAAATCCTTCCATTCGGTATCATGAAGGAATTTTCGACAGTACAAGACCCTATCTTCAGACGACTCTGTACCACCCAAGAAGGGCAGGGAAATGGAGGACCTGCTGATTAGACTGGACAATAGATTCCATCCACGGATCGTGCTTTTCGCATGGCGCTCATACCTTCGGTATTATCGGGTCTCATAAGAGGAGGCTGGCCACGACACATTTTCTCTACTGAGCCACGTTCGTCTGGAGGGCTTTACGGTTTCCTCTGCGGATGCTCTGCTGCTAGTTGCTCTCCTTGTAGGCGAATTAACAGCTCAAAGGAACTACATGGAACTGGTTTCTGCCCATAGCCCACACTCTGAACGTGCTCAGAGCGATGAAGTTGTCGAAGCAGATGTGAGGCGACAGGCTTGTTTGTCCCATAGTTGGCCTGATAATTTTAGTTTGATCAAAGCATGGAAAATATAAAAGGCGAAACACTTGAAATAGATGTTGATGGTCCTTTCCTACCAGGTTCCTCGTGGGAGATCGAACCGTTGTTCGGAAAATCTCCCATCGTGGAGATGCGGATGAAGCAACACTACAGAAACCCGCTGTTCATGAAATTCTCAAGCGGCAAGTGGACAACAGCGGTGCAAAATGCCCAGGAGTTTCAACGCAACACGTACATTCATTGAAATTACCTCTTACTCTAGAATTTTGAGGTTTTCCAGTCGTCGTAATGCTGGTGGAATCTGTCAACGACTGGCGTGGCGAGAGCTTTTCTTTCACTCAGTGGACCGCTTATTGATTTGAATACTAGTAGTCGAAGATCGAATTCACGGCGTATCTGAAACAGAAGTTATCACGCTGACCACGTTCCTGCGAATAGGTTGGATCGATGAGATGTAGGCTGAAAAATGGATTATGCAGAGGAGGAAGCGTCATTTTCATGGAGCAATGAATGAGATGGGAATGACAAGAAGCTCGTGGTGCTATTTAGATAACGTCAATGAAATGTGAAAGTTGCCAGTTCATGGAATCTCGGTACCCAGTGCCATTTGTTGATATGGCAGTGTCAACTATAAGGATCATGGAGTTAGTGAATGAGGACAAGCCTGTGTATATTATTAGGTCGTAAAGTTGCAAGGCGACATGCGGCGTGGACACCTTGAGCACTAATTTGCGCTTTGAGGACATAATGTGGGACACCCCCCCCCCACCTCCGCCAAATTTCCGCCTGCAAATGGAATAGTTGGGTAGTAATTACCGACGTGCACGTGAAATTTCGTGCACCACACGTGCCAGGCGATGCGAATTTTCGATTTAATAGTCCACGACGGTGAAAAGTCATTCGTATAGGAAACGAGTTGCAAAAAATACAGTGAAAGAAAGGGTCTGTTGAAATATCAAGCGATGAGAAGATGGAACAATAAATATGCTCCACCTTGCACAGTTTCATGCTCACCTCATTGTGTTGTTGCACCTGAGTTTTGGGTTATATCATATGATTATGCAGGCTTATAGAGTATTGTAGCTTTCCAATGTGAAAATCCTTGCAAATGATGTAGTAAGTTGCAAATACTTTGTTAATTTTATTCTAAAGAAGATTGGAACACCCCACCAGAAGAGCCTTCCACGGCAGTCCCACATGACACATTCATTATATTATACGTGAAACGAACATTATGAGTTTCGAAGAACAGGCGCATTTGCACTTAGGAGAGGGTGCTACTTACTTGTCGCATCTAATTGATGCTTAGTAGCAGTGGGAAACATGAAGTAGAGCCCGCACCCTTGAATATCCTTATAGAAAATGAAGAAAACAGGCATAGTAAAAGAGGTAAGTATTGCAAAACAGTTAAAAATTCTTCGAATATTCCGGTAATGTGGTAGCTAACATGGCTTCAGGCTTAAAAAATCATCTTTCTATAGTGATCATTGAATGAACATGGTTATGCGGAATTTCACTCGTATCATCTTCAGTCATCTGCAAGGTAACCATTTTAATAATGCTAGTCATTCGTGGAAAAGTGCAGCTGTGGGTGGCATGGTATTGAAAAGCCTTGCTCAAATTATTATTAGATGCCCAACCATAATAAACTGTGAACTTCGGTAATTCCTATTGGGGTGAGACAGCTTCCGCAGGCAATTGGATGCTCAATTAACCTATAAAGTCCTACAGACCTATGCAGGCCTACATCGAAGGCGGATGGATGTACGGATAGGTCGGATAGATACTGATCTCCTTCTTCTCGAGTTTACTTTGGTGCGTTCAGACAGTCCAGGAAGTTGGTTTTTAGTCACGTTAGTGGCATCGCGCTGGCTACTAGTATCTAGTGGTCGCAGTACTACATGTAAGCAAACAAATGTAAACGCAAATAAATGCAAATGTCGTTTGAATTGAGGGGAAGGATTGTACTCCACAGAAAGCGTGATATTGCAAATTCAAGGGCATCTTGTGCTTCACATGGATGTTAAGAATAGGCCAGGCCAAGCCACCTTCATCTGAATTCGCGCCAAAATCTGCTGCACGCTATGTCGCGCTCGACATGTGGACGAGTTTTCTGGAATCAGCTTCAGAGCCGATCATTTGATTTCTATGATACATAGCTGCTCTGAGTGGGTTAGAACCTTCCCAGTGTGAACTAGCACTTCTAGCCAATCTGGTACCTTTGCAAAGATCATTATTTTTATATAGTTCAAGGTTAAAAAGAATAATCAGTAAGAGCATCCTTTGTATTTGTCCATCCCTCCCTCCCCCCTGAGTACGTCATTATACTAAAATGGTGATTTCATTATGCAGAAGCTAATGCTATTCAGCATAATCGACGTACACCGCAGCTACATATGCATGCTTCCACTTTTTGGTTCTCCTATGATAAAAAAGGGCTGAAAGCAAAACAAGAATTCATTTTATTTTTCTGTTTGTTTTTTGTCATAGATTCCTTTAGTTATTGAGCCATCTAGCTCTTTATTTTCCTAATCCTTTATTCATTCATGCTATTATCTATATTTACACATGAGGTAATTGCTGGAAAGCACCTTGACATGTGCCGAGAGAGAACTGCAAAGAATATTGGAAGGAATGAGATGAAAAGAAAAAAAAAAGAAATGAATACGAGACATGTGGTGTAACCCATAACCCAAAACCTATGCAAAACAGAGTGATGATTAACCCGATGAAACAACTTATGGAAAAAGGTCATTGTTGGGAGAAATTTGCAGTCCAGACATCCATCATAAAAAGGGGAATTAGAGTTCCATGGCATTCCCAAAAGTCCCCACTTGCTCCTATGACACAATGCATAACCCATGTCATAGCGCTGCTTACGTGAACGGTTTCGGTATCCTCCGTTGTTCAAACGAGAGAGCTGCTACGGGTATCTGATTCATTTTCTTATAGATTTCTTTTATCAAACTCGAAACAATCAATAATCGAGCCATCATTGCTGATCATTGCAGCGACCCACTGACGATCAGTTAAAGACAGTGATAGGGGTAATGTGAGTGATAAGGAATCGCTAAAAGGAGTCATTCACTAAAAACAAGGGGTATAGGAAGCCTATCTGCAGCAATAACCCCCGCGAATGACGCGATTCTGAGCTGTGGCAAGGGATGGCCTTTCTAGCTCCAGCCGCCTTTCTTGGCTCGGTCCGCCTCCTAGCGACTGATTGGCTGGGGTAGGAAAGGAAAGTATTGCGGTCCGCTTTCCTGGTTTAGCTTGAAGCTCACTCCAGAAAAAGGATGCTTTCTCATTCCCAAACTTCTCTTCGTGTTCACGACATAGCAACACGCCATGGAAAACTCGCCCGGGCTACCCCCTCTTCACGGGGAGGCTCCACGTCGAGGATCAGCGGTGTGGAGGAATCTTATTTCTCGGGGTCTTTGGCCATTTCCATCCGTTTTTTCTTCACTGTACTTACTAGACATCTCGACTTTCATATTCACTGCTTTTTCACTTTCCGTCCGAATTTCCCCTATCACTTCCTTTAAGTGCAGGCTCAAGTATGGTTCAAGGAATTCTCATCGAGAGTAGTGTTTTGGGTTGCAAAATTGTTGTACCTGGTGAAAAAACTACTTGAGAAAGTCTTAATAATCTATGGTTCAAATGATTTTGTGATTTTAAAGACCTCAGATCGTTTAAAAAAAAGGTCGTAGCTTCAATCGATAATTATTGTTTGTATTAAGTAGCAGTACTATAGTTATCCATCGACGATCAGGCCTTTTTTAAGACAACTTTTCAGTGCGTCTGTCGTCTTAGGGGTGGTCGTGTTATATTTTTCAAAAAATTTCAGCACTGAGTAGCATTGGTTCTGCGGTGTTGTGCTCCAAGCGATTTTGCGACAATCTGGAGCTGAACAGTGGCATCTTTCATGTGGGAGATTCCTAGTCCTGGATTTTTTCTGAATCCCAGACGAAGAGGAAAATGGCAAAGATGTAGCTCTGATATCTCTCACGTGAGCTAATGTTCCCTCGTGAGGGCACACAGCAGGTATCTTGGAGCCAGTGAAGCACTTAGCATGCGGTTGGTCAAAAAATTACAGCACATAGATCCCCGAACGCCCACTCGCTATCTGTCAACGTTGAATGTTCTATGGGCCCATTACTGTTCGGTACTCGAGAGCACAGAGGCCAGTAATGGCTGTCATTTGACTCCGACCGAGCTCTATTTGAAGCCATCGGAGAGGCTACAGCTCTCGGATGCAGGGTCAAGCGTCGAGATGAGGAAAATTCTCAAAAAATACGACCCCCCCCCAAAAAAAAGGCCTCAATACGACCCCCCCTCTCATATATGTTATTGTTAGTTTTCATTTTGTAAATTGGTATATTACAAGAAATTTGCTTCAACTGGACTAAACAATCACTTACGCGTGCTCGCCTAAGCCTACGCAAAGGGAATCTCCCTCCCCCCAGTCTCAGGCTAACACCAGAATAATAAAAAACTCGAATTTGCCTCATCAAAATCATTTCATTGCAAAATTCGAGCCCAATTGGGCTAGTGCTAGGGCATCTCTGCGCTCTAACCATAGCGTTGGTGACCGTCTCTACCGCTATGGATAGAGCGCAGAATACTACTTTTTCCACCCTAACTCCCTAAACACCGAAAGAACATTATAAAACAACAAAAAAAAAACAAAAAGAGGAACGAATCGCCGACAATTATGCGCGAAAAAAATAGGTGCGGCTGCGTCGCGATCTGAATGGAGCGCGTTATCACCCCCATACTAAATTCCAACATTTCAAAAATTCTTAAACTTTACCTAGAGCCCATCTTTCAAACAGCTGTAAACTGTTTTCCTAATAATTCCCTTAGACCTATCTATTGGGCACTTGCTTGCTCCAATGGTTGCTTAGTTCTTGATATGGGTTTCCAGATGAGGATTTGATGAGGAAAATTTCGAAGTGTTCCACGGAAATGGCCATAACTTCCTTCAAACTTAACCATATGAGTTCATTTTGGTGAAGCAGGGTCTGCTAGGTTGTCGCTTTCGAATGACTACCTGAGCTGTGCCATATCTTCAAAACAAGCAAGAAAAATTCAAAAAAGCCGGTTGAGGAAAGCTTTTTTTCGTCGAATTTGCGAGATCTTCCCATGACTCTCCCCAAAAATCAATTCATTGTTACTGAAATTTTTCCAGTATGCATCCTTCGCTCTCGGAGGCCTAGTGGAAAGGCGAGAAGCGTCGGTCAGCTTTTCTGTGGGATGCGCCATGCATGAGGATTTCATCCACATTCTCAATGAATACAAGCGTTTTTCCGGTCCGCATAGTGGCCGCCAACACTAGATTACGTACTTGCGATCGTAGTAAGAATGGAAAAAATCCATATCAGCTAATTTTTGTTTTCATCTCATTGTTTCTGGAGTGTACATCCACGGTGGTACCCGTTGGTAGATATCGCTTTCCATGGTTAATCGGTGAATTTCGGAGGTGTCTCTGTACGTGGTTTCGGTGCCGGCGGACCAATGAAAGGGTTATTGGCATTGGTTGGCTTCGTTGTGGATCGCGCCATGCGTGAGGTTTCCATGATGATTAGGTTAAATTAGGTTCGGGTTCAAACCCAGTTAGTCAGTTTTATCATTTCTCTCCTTACACTTTAGACCCTCAGCTTAGAAATTCTGTTGATCAATGCGTACCTAAACGATTACGACCCCCCCCCCCTTCCTAGCGAACCAAATACGACCCCCTCGTTGAGGATTCCTCAACGGAGGCTTGACCCTGCTCGGATGTCCCGAGCGCGCTTGACTTCCCCAAACTCGAAACAGCGAACCGCGACGTACAGTGGAAATGGTACTGGTAACCCTTCTATAGACGTTGCTGGCAGCCGTCTCGAGGAACTTCCAAAAGACGCTGGATCCAAAACGCTTTTCGAGAGGAAACTGTGATGGCCGTTGAAAAGGAGTGGCTTTTCACTCCGGGCCTGTAATGGCTTTCATGAAAAAGTTTCGAGAATGTTCTAAATGATCCGTAATAAATGTAGGTCCCTCCTAGAAAGTACTGATCTTTTCACAATTCTGTCGGAACGTTAACTCATTAGCGTAATAATTTGGCCACACCTTAAAGATGTAACCCATAACTCATAATACTGTATAAATTCAGCGTGGCTAGATATTCGAGAGGTTTCCAGAAGGTTCTTCGCAAAGTTAGCACTAAATATTGTAGGCTTTTACTCCCTAGCTGGCCATACATATGGTATAACCCAAAACCCATTTCACTGTCAAGCATGCGTAAAAATTTTCAGACAGAAAAGTGTGATGATCGGCATTTTAAAACCAGGATCCAAGGGTGTGATTAGTGTGATGAAGGTGATTAGGCCTTGTCAAGCCCTGTTCTAGACACAAAAAATGAAGAAGGTTCTAGAAATGTTGGATCGATGATGAAAATTAGTCGAAGTTTCGAGACTTGGGAGCTCAAACGTTTCCGGATTAACATAAGCAATCCGAAAAGCTGCGTTGGTAGCAGGTTCTGGGCCAAACGTTGGGCGTCTTTCCTAGATCTTGTCGTATAACACGTGTTGTTACGACGGTAGCATATATCATAGCGTTCAGACAACAACAACAACAGCAACAACAACAACAGGACGGAACGTAACTCTTGGTCTTCCTGATCGCGAGGTGCACGCTGCCTCGATCTCAGAGAATTCGGGATCATTTTAAAATATGCTGGCACGTTTATGTGCGTGCTTCCGCTGAGTGAAAAATTTAAAAAAAGATTTTGAGCGTATTAGCACATTTGTCTTTTGGTCGACACCCACTATGTACCATGTGGTAGAACATTTATTTACTCCCTTATTTGTTGATGTTTGTTGTTTCAGAGGAATAGCTCCTCAAAAATTTTTACTTCGAACCACACCGAATCCAAGCCATTATAATTTATAGTAATAAAAATAGCTTATGTAATATTAACAAATAAAACTATAATATTGGCATAATTGGGAGTTGTGAGGACTAGAGTTGGATACTAGATCCAATGCTATGGGCGGAGCATTTGCAGGTGGGTGGAGCATTTGCAGGTGCGGACATCCACAGGTAGGCAGAGTTTCAGGACAGCGCTTCAGCAGTTTTAGCGTCAGGTTCTTGCCAATTTTGAGCCAGTAGAATTCCAAGCAATAAGTCCTTATACAGTCATGTCTACCTAATCTATTATTTATCCCATTCCCCTTCTTCGGAACTCAGTTCTCGACTGATATAAGGTGCAAAGCTTAGACCAAAAGCGATACACGCCGGTACCGTTACTACCGAGGCTACCGTAATTCTGGGAGTAAAGTTGTTTGTTTGTGCTATGATTGTACCCACTGCGCTTTCACACAAAAAAAAAAAACTGAATGTGCACAGAATATTGATGATGGGCATTACTGTAGCCGCGACATCAAGCTGTATTCCGCATAACCTTGCAAAGTGTGGATGTGCCGGCACCGAAAATGCCCCTCCTCCCCATTTCTCGACGTTTACTTATTTAACGCTGCTTCATATTATTTGAGAAGACATTTTTTTTTCAAATTCATACTGCTGAAAAAAGGTGCCATTGGTTTTGCACCTTCACTTCAGACATCGCGTGATCATTCGTGGGAGGTGGCCAGAATTCATTTCGAAGAGAACGTGTTTGGATATCAGACAGCACTATACCATGAACACTTACAAGCATACTATAGTGCTCACTAGTTATTAGTAATTTTCTTTCGATTCTGCTGCTACGGTTCTGAAAATTAGCTGACGATACAGAATTACCAAGAAATGATCAAATTTCAATTGTTGAAGCTATATTGGTTTTTATTGAAAAATCAATTTCCTCTTCTCTTTTTTTGGTGAGATTGCCTGCGATCAATTATTGCGATTGGTGTAACTATCGTGAGAAACAAATAGAACTTGATGTTGAAATTTTCTATCGGGTTGATTTGTAGGCATTTGATGTAACACACAATCCCTGCACAGTGATCAATAATTGATTGATTGCCGCCGCTGAATTAGAAGAAAGACACGTATGCGCAGTATTTTTGGGCTACCCTTCCATTATACCAAATCACAACATTAAAGGAATGGTGCTCGGAAAAGTGAGTTACCCATACAGTTATGTTGTATTTGCATAATAACATTCGCATGCTAAGTTTTACACGAGAAAGCAAAAATCCGTCCAAGATACAGCTCTTCAAAGTCGCGAACGAAGGGACGGAGCCTCGGAGTAAATGCCCGCCCCAACACCCGCCGCGGTCGGAGGCGTGAAGCGGGAGCAAAAGGCACGCAAACAGTCCCATTCTTCTCCTCCGACCACGGCGCACGATTTGGCGGGCATTCAGTCTGGGACCCCGCCCCGTCTACCGCCACTTTGAGGAGCTGAATTTTGGCCGGATTTCCATCTTTCCGTGTGAAACTTTGCATGCGACAAATATTAGGCAAATACAACATAATTACATGGGTAACTCATTTTCCGCGCATGATTCCTTCAATGGTGTGATTTGCAAAATCTCAAAATTCTGTTATCGTAAATGCCCGCCCCAACACCCGCCGCGGTCGGAGACGTGAAGCGGGAGCAAAAGGCACGCAAACAGTCCCATTCTTCGCCTCCGACCGCGGCGTACGATTTGGCGGGCATTCAGTCTGGGACCCGCCCCCTTTGAGGAGCTGAATTTTGGCCGGATTTTCACTTTTCCGTGTGAAACTTTGCATGTGACAAATATTGGGCAAATACAACATAATTATATGGGTAACTCATTTTCCGCGCATGATACCTTCGATGGTGTGATTTGCAAAATCTCAAAGTTCTGTTATCGCAGGAATTATATTGGGAGTAGCTCGTACCTGTGCAATCCCTCGAGCTACGTTGTCTTGTTGTGTCTTTTGTAAAATGAGTAATCGACTATTCGTGCGACGCAAGCACACTTCGTGTTTGAAGAATTAGAGCAATTTGCTATGCGGGACTGCAACGATTTCTGATGTAATAAATGAGCAGATAACGCGCCTCAGAGTGATCGATAAGCAACGGTGTGTTCGCGCATGATTGTTCTTCTCATGAGCAAAGCATCAATCACATATAGAAGAGAAGCAGACAAAGCACTAGGCACCAGTAGGATATATGGCTAAGTCGCATCCCAAAATGTTTTAAAGGTTTGGTAAGGTGTGCAACTGGTAAAACGGTGTGATAGTCACATATATATCGGATCGGACCCCTCCTTGGTGCCATGTTTCCCACCCTGACGGCAGGCACTTTGCAAAAGCAAGCACTTGATCTTGGTAGGGCAAGCATGTCTGTTCGACGAAGTCAGGTCCGAGAGGGTCGCATCACCTGGCGCGCGACTAATTTACAAGGGATCTAAAGAGACATTCGGCTCCTTACTGGGTGGTCCTGGCACACATCAGGTCAAGATTGCGCTGAAATGCCATTGCAGCACAATCCTGAATGGTATTCCAGTGCATGGTGCATTCTGCTGAGGGAGATTGGCGTCGAGAACTTCATATGCTCATTAGTGCACGGTCTTGAAAGTTTATCCGAAATATCAGCTGAGGCTTACCTACGGTATCTCACAGCTTAAATATACAACAGCGCCTCGAACTGTTCACTGTGGTTCTCTAACTTAAGCTAGAAATCAAGCAAATCCTGTTTTTGGCTTGCTTTGAACTTGCCCAGAATTGCCTGCCAGGTTCCTGCTTGCTGCTGAGTTTACCCAGGCCCGTTACCTCGATGGTTAGTCACTTAGTGATTTCCAAGTATCCTTGACACTTTTGATGTTTGAGCCAGAAACCAGTCAACCCAAGCGACAGTTAATCTCATTGATCTCATGGTGCACTTTACCTATATTACCCACGTGAAGTGACTAGAAATATGATGGGTTACGGGTAGCGCCGCATATCCAGGTGTCCCCACACACTTGAGCTTACTCAATTAGGAAAGGGTAGGATTTTTTCAAAGATTAACATTGGAAATTCGATATCTCATCGAATGTCATAATCTGCTTAGGTGTGGTTCAATCGCTGAAGTTCTCCCTGGCGCCATTAACTCTGCCAGCTTCAAGCTGCCACTTATTTTTCGCTGAAAGTATCGGATAATATTGACGTGTACATAAATCCACGAATGGGGCCCCATAAGTCCATGCGGGTAAACCGAATAGACACACACACACATCAATCGCGCTTTTGCTATTCCGAATAATAGATGAGCGTGTGTGGTGAATGTGCGATAAAACGTGGATTTCTGGGGCGGGGAATCAATGACGCGCTTCGCACTTTGACCTCTGACGCCGATGCTTTTCCCACGAATGAGATCTGGCCACCCACTCCCAGGAACATGGTGCACAAGAAACAAAGTGAGCTCCAAAATGACCGAAAGTGGTTTTTGTTGGAGGCAGCGATAGCGCGAGGATTTGATTCGCCGCGTTCACATGCGAGAACGAATATCGGCCGCGTCAATTGGACCCTTCCTACGTCTGGGGTTGGTAAGCTGATGCCAGGAAGCGTGAGGGCAGGTCCTCCCCTGTCTATATCAAGGTCGAGAAGCAGGAGGATCAATTCTTTGTGAGAATAGTCGAGTATTCTCATCGCCCAGTTTTTTTTTTCAAAAGAAAATTTTGAGACCAATCAGATGGCTTCTAATGCAGCATGGTAGCCAGAGAGACAGATCGTATGGTCGCAAGTCCTCCCCTGTCTATATCAAGGTCGAGAAGCAGGAGGATCAATTCTTTGTGAGAATTAGTCGAGTATTCTCATCGCCCAGTTTTTTTTTTCAAAAGAAAATTTTGAGACCAATCAGATGGCTTCTAATGCAGCATGGTAGCCAGAAAGACAGATCGTATGGTCGAGTCTTCGGCTTGAGCATGGCCATATTTCTTGCGAATTTTGCGCATGACCCTCGTCTATCCCGAGGTGCAGAAATTGTCCAGAAGGTAGACGCATCGCTTACTACCCCCACCACCCTCTGGATCTGATCCCGCCCAAACCCCTTCCCATTCTCTAGCAGCTGGCGCCGTACCGTTTGGGAAAACAGAAGGAGGCCCCCAGAAATGCTGCATCCCACGTAAATTCGTTGTTTAACCCTAATGCACATTCTAACACTTTTTGTATCCACGTTCATGACTAGGGCATGGCTCATACCGAAGGAATCGATCAATTCTAGCAACTCTCACCCCCCTGGGCAATGCTCGAATACAAAGCATAGGTGATGAGCACGGTCTGAAGGTGAACACTTTGTATAATTAATGGTTTGAATAACGACTGTCTTTCGTGCTGTGATTTCGCGAGCTTCATTAGACGCCCACTTGTGTTTTCCGCTGCTGGCGGTGCCTTTAGAGCGTGCTTCACTCGCACTGAAAAAAAACCATTTAGTCATTCTCGGCGGCGCCGGCCGCTTTTCGTAAACATCGAAAAAATGAAATAACCAGGCAGAATTTGTCGTGGCAGAAGCGAATCGCGTGCTCCGGGGGTGGTGATTGAGGCTAATGGAAATCGGCACGTTGACTTTTTCGATAAACATGGAATCGGAGTTCATGAGGCTAGAAATCCATGAAAGAGCGGAAACTTACCCAGATTTGTTGGCATATCGATTTTACCTTCTTCTTTTAATAATTCCCCTTGTGGAATAAATGAGATTCTGCATCTGGAGGGGAGAGGGCATGGAAATTCCAAATGTTACAGTCACGCTGATCTCATATTGCTTGGAATATAGCACTAAGAAGGCCTCCAAGGCACAATAGTTTCGAAACTATTCACACAAGGGTCACAAGGCCGCACAGGTTAGCTGAGTTTTTGCTTTTGCAACGGATAAAATCGCCACTCGCAAGAAAAATCCCTATTGACAAGAAGAACACCCCAGGTCAATGGTGGGAACCATTATCTAAAAATGAATATACGCTTACAAGGTCGTTGGAGAATTTCTGCGACTTTTTTCCCGCAAATTTCTGTCAGTTTCTAGAAACGTCCACGGGCATGGTATATACAGGAGATCCCAAAATTATGGCGCCAGTATCGCAATATTTTGTTGGTGTCAATAGAGTTAATGAAAAATCACACATTCACAACCTGACTCATGACTTGTGTAACAAGGCACAGCTCATATCATGGGTTGCCCCGCTCAAACAGGCATACTAGCTCAATGTCTCTCCATCACTCATCGTTCATGACACGCAAGGTTCTCCATACACACCTTCCCAAATCTTTCCCAGGGCTATCTTACGTGACTCCGTGCTGGGATGACTAACTCGTCAGTTTTTGCTTTTAGTTGAGGACCCCGGCAGGTGATCAATGGAGGCACGTTCTGCAAGGTTTGTCGGACGCCTCGGAAGTGATGAGTTGGGATCGGTTCGGCAGCGCCTTGGAATCAGTTTGATTCTATAAACCGATGCGCCTTGCCGCTAAACTCACCAAGTATTGCTCCGAAGGACTGGTGAGGCCAATGCTTCATTATGTCTGACAGCAAGTTCTTCATGTTCACATTCCCGCGAGCTTTGCACCGAAATCGACGGAAACCAACAGGGTATCATCACTGAACCCCAAATCATTACTGGGACCCGTTACTGGTATCCGAACATCCTGTGGGCATGGTGTACCCCAGCAGACGTTGTTGGCCACAATGGGTTGCCCATAACGGTTCCGGCAGTGAAAATTTTTTCGCATAAACAATAGTATGGTGAGGTGCGTGTTACCGTCGAAGCAAGTGACAGCGCGGTCCATTTGAAAAAGTCTTGAAATCTCAAAAATATCATGAGCTTCACCCCGACAAGTTCGCATCCTGGTGGAAGAAGATCCTGCGCACCCACTGAGCAGCGATGGATAGAAAAAGCATTGATACAATATGTATAGAGGATTACAAAGAAACATGAAACCAGGCGCCCATAATTCTGGGACACCCTGTAAAGCGCATTTATCAAAGTTCCTTTGAATTCACGAATGTTGCCTGGGCACGGATGCAACAGGGTGGAGGGAGGGGGAACCGTGGCGGTCACTTTCACGATTAGCTGAATTGGAATACATATATTCATTTTTTCTCAATTTGAAGATTCACTTTTTTTGAAATTTCGTCTTTTGATAATCAAAATGACTAGAGATGTGAAAACAAACAAACATAGACGCAAAATTGCTTATAATTAGAATCAGAGATCAGCAAGAATCCTTCCAAGTGGCTGATAAAGCAAGGCTGAACAAGGAAATTTGGAGGAAAAATTTCATTTTAATTAGACGTGAAGCTTTCGGAAAAGGAGCTTGGAAGAGGAACGACGGAGTACTCGATCAACCAATCGTTAGAATTTGTAGCAGAGGTCAAGGCTAAATATGAGACACATGATTGGTTGATTCCTAAAGTGAAATAGAGTGTTTCAGTTAATTGCCTGTTTGGTCGATTTTCGTCAACTAGACCCACCCTTTCGCCGGCCTGAAAATCGGGTCCATTCTCGAATATCCAAAAATTGAACATACCATTTTATAGAGCAGAAAAAGCTTTTATAGAGCTTCCGAACGATGTATGAAATGTCGTACAAAGTGGTATATTATCGGATCGTGCGGAAAACGACATTACTAATGGAATGACCCAATAATTTTTACTATGGACTCGGCTATTTATTCAAAGGGGACTGAGCCCTTTTTATCAGAGGTGATGGTTTTTTTAGCGGGTGGAGGAAAGCACCAGTCAAAGACATCGGCTCAACAGTTTCCGGGCAATGGATTGTTCCAGCTCCGACATTCAGGATAGGGTGGACTGCCCGAGCTTTAGTCAACATCACCGTTGCAAGCGATCGTGTACCAGTTTTTCAAGGGTCTCATTGCAGTAACAAGATGTTTTCTGGATGTTGTAATTCACTGGAACCAGCACTGTCCTCAGCAGCTGACTGACGGGAAGACGTGATAGAGTGAAATGACAATAAGCGACCCAAGACAGCTGCCATCCCTTTTGATGTTTTCCTACACATAACCTCTCAAACATGTGTGGGGTTAATGACAAGGACTTTCATGAACTCACAAACAGACCCTTTCAAACGACTGAACTGAGGTTCGTCATAACCCACGTGCATGACATTTTCTTTCAGGGAATAAGTAGTGTAGGAAGACCCAAATGCCCGAATTTTTCTGAATTGTTCACTGTTGTGAAGTGAAAGTAACTCAAATTTGAGCCCACCAAGGACCCAACTTGGGGGCCTATGCGCAAAAGCAGGGTCAAGCCTCCGTTGAGGAATCCTTAACGGGGGGGGGCTCGTATATGGTCCGCTAGGAGGGGGATCGTAATCGTTGAGGTAGGCAGTGATTAACAGAATTTCTCAGGCTGAGGATCTAAAGTGTAAGGGGAGAAATGATAAAACTGAGTAATTGGGTTCGAACCCGAAACTAGTTTAACCTAATCGTCATGGAAACTTTATGCATGGCGCGATCCGCAACGAAACCGTCCACCGCAATAGCCCTTTCGTTGGTCCGCTGACACCGAAATCGTGTACAGAGACACCTCCGAAATTCACCGATAAACCGTGGAAAGCGATATTTATCAACGGGTACCACCATGGATGGACACTCCAGAAACAATGGGATGAAAACGAAAAATTAGCTAATATGGACTCCCTTCATATCTGTACGATTGCAAGTACGTAATCTGGAGCGGCCACTACGCGGATCGGAAAAAAGTTTATATTCATTGAGAATGTGAATGAAATCCTCGTGCATGGCGCATCCCACAGAGAAGCTGACTTGGAAGAATCGTGGGAAGATCTCGCTAATTCGACGTAAAGAAATATTCCTCAACTGGCTTTCCTCGAAATCTCTCCTCTCGTTTTGAAGATATGGCTAGTTTAGATAGTCATTCGAAAGCGACATCCTAGCAGACCCCGCCTCACCAAAACGCACTCATATGGTCAAGTTTGAAGAAAGTTATGATCATTTAAGTGAAACAATTCGAATTTTCTCTTCTAATCCTCAACTGAAAACCCATATCGAGAACTAAGCAACAATTAGGGAAAGCAAATGGCCAATAGTTGGGTCTAAGGGAGTTATTAGGAAAGCAGTTCACAGCTGTTCGATTGATGGACTCTAGGTGAAGCTTGAAGTATTTAAAGGTGTCCACATTTAGCATGGAGAAGATACCGCGCTCCGTCGTGATCTCCGCGTCGCAGCCGCAGTAGCGACTCGCGATCAGATGGGGAGCGTATTACATGGCTCCTACTTAGCCTTTCTTTCGACTTTTGACTTTTCTATTCTTATTTTTTCATCTTTTATCGTTGCCGCATAATTTCCATGACTTCTAAGCCTTCTTATTTGTCATCAGAGCACGAGCACATTACCAATGGTCGGCGTCGCTTTCGTTCCTGAGTATAAATATTAAAACTGTTGGGGTCTTATCTCAGACGATTTTGTTTTGCAAAATGAGCACTTAGTGGTGAAAGGTTCTAATCTCTCTCTTTTGTCAGGAGTTTGGTTTGACTTCAGTGTTTTTTTTAACCATAAGCTCTGCATGTCCCTGGTGGATCGCACTAGCTTGGTAGAAACCACAGAAGAAGCGGAATCTGAAGAAGGAGGGGGTCGTATTGAGGCCCTTTTTGGGGGGAGGGAGGGGGAGGCCGTATTTCTTAAGAATTTTCCTCAACTGGACGCTTGACCCTGCGTAAAAGTCTTGGGTTGATACAGAACCAAAAGGATAGCTAGTGAAGAAAAGTGTCTAGGCAGAGACCAAAGCCCTCCCCCCCCTTCAGGCAAAAGAGACGGTAAAGAGGCTAGAGGTTGGAGAGACGAGTAACAGGGACGCAGAGCACGTGATTGCTCAAAACGCAAACCACACAAGAGAGGGGGAAGCCGGCCGGAGGTTGGAAAGAAGAGCGACATGGATGCAGGCCACGTGGGTGTCTCCTCTTGTACCATACACGTAGGAGGGGCGTGGTTAGCTTACTTGTCTTGTTGAAGCGAACTTAGCGCCTTAATGCGCAACCATCGTGTCGTAGCGTGAGTGTAACTCGTACAGCATGTCTCCACAGAAGAATGTGGACTACTACAGTTATAGCGACGTGTTCCTCTGAAGAAGAAAACCAAATTAGCGCTGCTCGGCACTTCCTTTCGTACAGAGGTTCCCATTCATTTCAAATTCAGACCGGGTAATGCTATTTGAATGCGTAAGGAGTGGCCTCTACAATCATTTATGTTAGCCCGTTGACAGTTTAGGTTCAGTTTCATGCTCTTATTCGAGATCTCACCCAAGAGGGAAAAGCAGTTCGTCCTAATATTTGAGCCGAAGCGATCCTGAGAATCTGTTTCTACACCATGTCTATGTGATAACGGCGCGGCTTTTCACTACCTGACGTCGAACTAAGAAATAGAGAAGCTGTGAAGACATCGTACCCATCACAGTATGTTCTCTATGTACGAAAGCTCTTGAAATGTTAATTTTTGGGATACACCGTTCTTTCAAATCCTAATAGTGTTTAAAGGGTTCGTCCACGGAAACATGAGTTTTTATGTCACCCATACCGCATGCAAAGTTTCACGCGGAAAAATATTAAGATACTGCACCACAAAGTCTCGGCCAGGTGGGCGAGGTTTCCGAGTACCTCGCCGTCCGCCGCGATCAGAGACGCATTGCAGGAACAGTCACACTCTTCCTTCTCAACCGCGGCAGACGACGGGACGCTGCCTTTTCTCGGAAACCCCGCCCACCCGGCCGAGAATTAGCGGAGCTGTATATTAAGCGAATTCAAACTTTGCGTGAAACTTTGCATGCTGTCCCTATTAGGCATATACAACATAAATGTATGCGTAACATGAAAAGTCATTTTTCCGTGGACGATTCCTTTAAACACTTCTAGGAACCCACTCAACACCAGGCTTGAGTCTTGTTTGAATCATCAATGGGGCTCCAGAAGCTTTTCGCCGAGTTCGCGAGGGCTGAATAGTTCGCCTAGTAGAGTCCGGGGATACTGAGTATACATTCCAAGGATTTCGCACTCAGACGTTCAGGATATGTGGAAAGAGCTAGGATCAAGTCTGAGACGAGATCTGGCATAGTTTGAGATCACTCAGAGTGATCTTGAGCGACATTCAGCAAACGACTGATTAATCTTTGAACGATTCTGAGGTGTTAAACTCCTTCTAATGTCACTTAATGTGTTTAATGTTTGGTGTGCTCGAAAACAGCTCAAATTTTAGTTCGACAATTTAATGTGATACCTAGTGATACATAGCTATACTACAACTTCTATCAAGGAGACGTTTTCGAAGGCGCGACTCCCCCTTACCCGAGTCGGATCATACGGCTTCGCCCTTCCATTACCGCTGAAGTCGGAGACAGAAATGATGTCTCCCCTTCGGAGCCGCATCGCGTCACCGATCGACCCAAAAGGGCACCAAGGGAGATGACGATCCCTTAACATATTCAAGAGAAAGATCCCGTTCTTCCTTGAAAATTCCCCGGCTACTGCTCGACCCTGTGTGGGAGCTACTCCGAGGATACACGACTCGTTTCGCTGTCTGAAACGTGACCTGGGAAGCTTTTCAGGAGTAGATTTGTGGAACATCCAACAACGTTATTGTTTTTCTTATTCATCACACCGATTCGATAAGGGACTGGAGAGGCAGAGGTGAAGTCGGAGAGCAAGCTACGATACATTTAATAGAAACAACTCAAGTCCAAAGGCAAAAAGAAAACTAAAAGTGGGAGATAGCTCGGGTGAAGAAGGATACGAAAGAGCCCGCAGCTCCGGTGGCCGGCCGAATCAAAGTACCCGCGCCGAGTCAACGCCCCTCCCTCCCCGTGGCCACACCTTACACATGTCTAGTGGGGTTACGTCTAGGCGCGATAAGCTTTATCTTGGGCGACGGTGTGATTCTTCCCCTAACCACTAGGCCATCGCCTGTGGGAATGGTTACACGTACCATTTAAGGCTTTCCACGTTGTGCGATCTTTACGCGCATTCATCGAACAGCTATTCTATTGAGACGGACCGAGATGTTTACCCACCGACTACTGAATTCTCTAAAAACGCGGGGCTATCATCATCCGACAACACGTGAGGTAATCGAATCCGTCATTTGTACTTCCTACGATAGTCACGCCTCGAGAGCATCAAGATGACATTGGAGAAAAAAGCGGGCGGGAGTGGGGAGGGGGGAGGGGGGAGGGGGGAGAGGGGTACGACATGTGTATCGAGGAGCGGTGGATCTAGCGATGAGTTCCATAAAATCATTGGCTAGAAGATGATAATTAGTAATAGCCCCGAAAATTGCAGGCTCCTATCCTGCGCGATTCAAAAAACTGCGATTACACGATTGTGGGTCGATGTTTGCCTTGCGAAATTTCATGTTGCCTAGATGATTTCCAGATTTCCACCTCGTCACATCTGTCGTTAACGGATCACTTCCACTAGATGGCGTGGCTATGGCAAAAAGGGCGGAGCTAGTGCGACTTTGAGGCTTAACGGCTTCAATTCCAGAAATTTTCCTTCGTTGAACTGTCAAAATTTTTCTTCCAACGGATTTTCTTCCATTTTCCCTTCTTCCCCTTTCCCAGTGTTTTCCCATTTTTCCCAGAACCTTATTCATCAAGAACAAAATATCCGACGAGCAGCAAGTGTAGTGCAACATCGGGTGCCTAATGCTATGTGCCTCAAAGACACCGGGAGTGTGAAGGAAAAATGAAAAATGTGAATACTTGTTTTTTTGAAATTTTCTTGAAAGAAAAAACTACTTCAGAAGAGGCGATGTGGCGAAAGTCGCATCGAAAAAGCGCGGTCTGGGGTTTAATCACGATCCCGCAGGACAACGTGTCGTTCTGCAGTACATCAGCCGTGCGTGCCAGCGAAGGCGGGAAGCGCTCGTAGCAGCTGATTTAGCCTCTCGTCCGTTTGCAGTCTACTCCGGCTAGTGACCAGAGGGGGCGAGAGAGAAGGAGGGTTTTCGGGTTCCTATTTCTCAGGTTTTCGCCGTTTTCTCATTCTGTCTCTACTGTTACATTGCTGAGCACCCCTACTTTCGTATTGTGCAGTATGCCATAGTTACCTCTTCGGGTGTCTTTAAGGGAAGGGCGGATGGAGGATGAAGAATCTGATGGTATTCAAAACTTCCGTCTCCAATGTAAAGGTGGGGGAGGCCAGAAAGTCTGATGGTATTAAAAATCCTTTGAAATTGGATATGAAACCAGTATTCGTCATGTGGAAGCAGATGCCGAAAAACGCGGAAAGCAGCATGATTAATGCGTACATAGCTTGGTATCTTACGTCAGGATATGATTCATGCTCGTATTTTATTCGTATTCACGTTCAAGTCGAGAATTGAAGAAGATAGCGGGAAACATCAGCCTCCTCGCTCACGCATCATTTCAATAGGTGATGCGATCCCCCAGGGCCAAGCACTTGATTGAAGAAAATTTCGAAACCGCTTCTCTCATTCAATGGTGAACCAAAACGGTGTTCTCAGGGTCTCCCAAAAAAGTCGCCAATCGATAAAATCGCTGAAAAACAAATGGACGCGTAGGGAACTCTTCCAGGAGACTCCAAAATGATTCCGTTGGTTTTTCGACCGAAATGGGACCCTTTGTAAAGCTGGTGAGCTACCCGCTCAACTCTGGAACCATGATCGTTGGCAACGACCGAAGTGTGTTATTTGGTGTGATTGAGGTTTGGTGGGCTAAAATAAGTTGTAGATGATGCAAAATGATGAATCGAATTGTACTTTGAAGTCTCCTTGGACTCTGTGATGGATTATGGGCCCACGATCCCTGCTGCTCGATCAGCTGCTGCTTCTTAAGAGGTTCATAGGCACCGCTGCCCTATGGAAGCAACGGAATAAAGGCCGAGTGTTACGTAGCACATCATGACCAGGATAGAGTTGGTCGATGCATGATCCCACGTCTCCGTCATTAGGCCCTTCTGATTGAGCCCCAGCCCCGTGTCCACTCATTATCAATGGCGGCAGAAGAAACAGAGTTTCAATGTGCTAACTCGTTCCATCAGAAGCGAATTCAAGCTACGCCTTAGGGATAAAAACAAGGCTCTCGAGGACGATGTGGAATTTCTGAGCAAGTTGTTTTTTATGCTCCGCACTTGTCTCTTACGGTCTGCAATCACTTGTCTGGAAGAGGGTGAAAGGCGAAGTTAGCAGAGAAAGGCAATTATCGCGCCACGTATCCCGAAGAAGACTCACCGCGTAAACAATTCCGGTCCGAGAACTCGATATTTCCCTTCCGCTTTTCTAAATCAGAATTTTGTTATGCGGAAGGCAACACTGGTCCCACATAATGGGGAACGAGGCAAGACATAAGCGACAAATCTTATCACTAAAAAGGAAAGCCCATCAAGTCTTGGTGAGCTTTTCCAAACGGTTTTTGCATTTTATAGGATCACATAGATAAAGCAAAAAACCGGTTTCAACTTCTTCCAAATGGTTGGGAGGGGTTGATGCTTCGATTCCTACTGAGGACAAATTTTTGCATTTTTCTAGTTTCCATCTATTTGTGCTCATGTATGACCGCCATGCGAAATGTGTGTAAGATCATTTTTATTCTGTTAGGGAACCGCTATCTTCAGAAAAAGCTGACCTGATGGGCCTTCCTTGTAACAGTGGCGACTGCTGAAGGAGCAATTACTCCACGTATAGGGTCGTTCCTTTTTTGTCATGACATCATACCGTTCTTCCTGAACAACTGCAAAACTCGAACATATTCGGAGTAGCTGCGACCTACGGGGGTACCATGCTTCTCGACTTTTTTCATCTTGTTTCTCCCTGGGTGTACTGTCTATAAACATCCATTGCTCCCCTTATGCTCTATGCAAAAAAATGAATTGCAAAAAGACCGAGATCATTTGTGAAAAAATCTAGTGGAGTAACACTCACGAGGAAAGACTGTGTGCTTTCAGGGGCGTGGTTGCACCGAGAAGCCGTGGCCAGATTTCTCTTGAACAGAACGTGTTTTAGCATATAGGAATTCGGCATCATATGTAATTTAAAAAAGCTTCCATCAACCATAATAATTTACTGCTTCCAAATCAAGGTTTCTCCTCTAGAAGACGCTCATAAGGGATGGGATATAAGGGATAAGCGGGAATATCTTCGCATTGAGCTGTGTGATCAATTACATTTCCTTAGAAATGTCTCCACTTTTCGTCGTCTTTCTCTCCGTCCGTTTTTTGTGCAATATTTATGGATAGCAGCCTAGCGATTAATCCATGAAGAGAACATCCTGCAAAAATTGTTGTTGCTTAGCAATGTATTTATTCAGGAAACTGCGACTGATGGGAATTTCTTCCCTTTTCCGTTTTTTTGGCTTGGCTTCCTACTCAGGGCAACTGGTGCCAAATTTCTGTGGGCCAAAAATCGTCTTGTCCGAAGCGGAAACGTTTGCTGAGGTATTTTCGGTTTTGTCGTCACCCTAACTCCAATGCAATTTTATTGGCGGTTTTGATCGCAGGAAACAGAAAAATGACAGAAAGGAAGTGAGCCTACCGGTTCGTACTGTTTACATAACAGAAATGTTGTTGTTCATGGTACTTACAATTCATTCGATTGGTTCCGTTTTACACACCACGCCCACCTGAACAAAATTCGATTTTTTGCTATTTCCTTCACTAGATCCTAATAGTTTGAGTAGTTAACCCATAACGAACGGCGGCGCTTTTGTGCGGTATGACCTGTGCCACGACTCGCTCTTTTATCAAATCTTTTATCAATTTTTATCAATTTAGCCATTTTTGTGATCTCTTTTGTGCATGATACTACTGTAAGAAGGTCATCACTGGGTAGTACGCGGTACTTCTCCCTGCCTACTACTGCAGAAAGGTCACGCATTTTGAGTAGTAAGATGAGTGCGAGATAATTTTCATATGGGAAAAAACGTACCGCGGAAACAAAATTGGAACCTATGGATTCTGATGGATTATTGATTGTAATTAAAAACGGTTGTTGTCATTTGTTTGTGCAAGTAGAAAATGTACGCATTTAAAGTTACTCGCATAATTTTTGCTGTATCTATAGTGGAATCTGTTTTGCACCGATTCTGGAAACATATGTTATTCTTCAATATTAGTAGTGTATGCGGGTATAATTGGTTATCAGGAAATATTGGAAAACTAGAAGGAAAGTGTTGGATTGGGGAATAAGTTCCCGCCGTTTTTTTCAAGCCCGTTTTTCACATTGTTCCCTTCATCTTTCGACAGAGCTTATGTATGTTTTCGATAGAGCTTTTTTTGCTCTACAAAATGCTACTATCTGTTTCCCGATTCCTTTGACCACCTAATATTGATGAGGTTTGGAAATGAAGTAAGCTGAAGGCAAAAAATTGACACTTGCGCATCCTCGTCTGCCATCGAGATCAAAAAATTTATGCGCATATGTTTTAGATGGAGCTTTTTTAGCTCTACAGAATGGTGCTACTACTTAACAAATCGCTCAACTCTTTGCTGTTTTTAAGACTCACAAATGCAGTACTCGCAAAAGTGTGCCCTTTGGTTACCTCCTCTTCCTCGCCTACCATCGAGATTGGAGAGGATGTGCATACATGCATTCGATAGAGCTTTTTTAGCTCTACAAGACGATACCACTCTTCCTTTGTATCCTCTCATATCTTAGCATGGAAGAATAAGTTTTCACCTGTTTTGAATTCAAATTCGCATGATGAAAATAAATTTTTGGCAGAGTGTTTTGTATCATTCGATAGAGCTCCTTTCGCTCTATAAGATAGTGCTTGCGGTTTTCGATCGAAATGATTTTGCCATTTTTTAGATCGTTTAAAAGTCGACGAATTCGAACATTTTCATCACATGGTGTCGAAAATGCTCGAATTCGTCGACTTTTAAACCAACATAAAAATGGCGAAAATCAATTCGAACAAAAACTGTAAGCACTATCTTGTAGAGCGAAAAGAGCTCTATCGAACGATACAAAACACTCTACCAAAAAATTCATTTTCATCATGCAATTTTTGAATTGAAAAAATGGTGGAAACTTATTTCTACATGCTAAAATATGAGAGGATACAAAAGAAGAGTAGTACACCTTGTAGAGCAAAAAAAAAAGCTCTCCCTAATGCATGTATGCACATCCTCTCCAATCTCGATGGTAGGCGAGGAAGAGGAGATAACGAAAGTGCACACTTTTGCGAGTACTACATTTGTGAGTCTTAAAAACAGAAAAAAATTGAGCGATTTGTATAAAAAAGTATCATTCTGTAGAGCAAAAAAGCTTTACCGAAAACATACACAAGCTTTGTCGAAAGATGAAGGGAACAATGTGAAAAACGGGGTTGAAAAAAACTGCGGGAATTTATTCCCCAATCCAATAATTCTAAAGGCCACCATGTGGCGCACGCCGTCCGTTATGGGTTAAAGTATGAATGGACAAAAATCTGCTTCTTTACTTCCTCCAGTCATCCCCTGTGAAATTTGCGCAAATTTCGGAGTCTAGATCAGTTGATGGATTTCATGGATAAGATACCCTTTCTGGGTAATCCTACTCATTCTCAGAACTTTTGTAATGCATTCTTTTCGGTGTTTTAAATTAGTAATTTATTTGAAGACGGGGTGCCTTCAGCGACGCGGTGTGGGTAGCTGACTTGTCGTTTACTTTTTATGACCCACTGCAGCGTTAGGCCGCTTCCATACTTTGCGCACCGACGCCGTCACGCGCGCCGGCGTTACGCGCGTGACGGCGTCGGTGCGCAAAGTATGGAAGCGGCCTTAATCATCCCCCCCCCCCCCGCCCCTACCTCAAAGGAGTGGCTCTCAATGGCAAATATTCTGCTTCGTTTTGCTACTTTTGAAATCGTTCTACCGCAATCTAGTCATTCAAGCATTCTTTTTTGTTCTGCTTAGCATTCTCCTTAGTTTTCAGTTCTATTGTGATCTGAATAAAACCACTCGCGAGCGTTTCCCCACTCGGAGCTTGGCTGTGCTGAAGAGGTGGAGCTAAAACCACTTCGAAATCTAATGATCTATTTTCTCTTGCACAAATGGGTAACCTGCATGATTGAGCTCTGCATATTTTGCTCATTTTATCGTTCCGAAATTCCATCGATTGCTCAGGAACTGGACGAGTCACTATCGCCTATGAGATCTGTGGACCATTCTCCCCTCAGAGCCAGCCTTCCACCCTGCTGGAATTCTATCTAGAGACGAGAGCTGATCTTGGTATTGGTCAAGCCTCTACAAACCTTCCAAGGCTATGCATATATTAGGTTGTCGAAAATTTTTTTTCGTTTTTTTTTGAAGAAATTCATTTTTACACTTTATTACAAAACACAGAGCATACTATGAAACAGGGTAATCACCATCTCTCTTCGCCACCTTTCAGGCCAACGTGCTATGCTATCCGCGTAGAACTGATCTGGCTTTGATTTGAAGAAGTTGCACGACCACCGTTCCATGTCATCTTCATTATCGAAGGTTTTTCTTTGAATGGCGTTAGATAGGGAAAGGAAAAGATGATAAAACGATAGAGCAAGATCAGGGCTATAAGGTGGATGGGGCAGCACTTTTCATCCAAGCTCGAGGGATTTTCCGCGAGTCGCTTTTGCTATATATGGGCGAGCACTATCGTGTAGGAAAAGAATCGCGTCATGATTCGGACGTTTCCCTGTGATTTTCGCGACCGGAATATACAGCTGCTGACAGTATAGGTCTGCTGTTACTATAGTGTAGCAAGCCAGCACCCGCAATCGTTCGTTGTCGACCTCCGATGGGAGTCCGGACCGGTCAGAGTCTTTGACGTTGTAATTGCCCTCTCGAAAGCGTTTGAACCAAAGTTGTGCCGCAAGTTCAGACATTGAACCCTCTTCGAATGCAGCGTTTATACGATGACTGATTCGGTTGCTGGAGGCCATATTTGAAATCATATAGTAGAATGCCCCGAAAATACTCTTTCGATATAAATATTTTTGCCGAAAAAGGTTATCCGGGAGATGGAAGACAGTGATACCTATAGATGCGTGTGAACTTGTACTACATATGTATGTACAGAAAATTGCTGGAAAGCAGTTTGGAGGGAAAAAGCGCGTATTTAAAAAACGAAAAACTTTTTCGACGACTAATATTTTGATGTCTTTAGAATTCTAGATGGGTTTCGCATGCATGGCGCTCTCCAGGAAGACCAGTCAATGTCTATTGCCGTTATTATGCCGTGATTTCAGACGTTCCATTCATGATGGCATTATTCAAACCGTTCACAACCCGGAAATCCCAGGGGGTTCATTGATTGTTCCATAAAGGAACGACCACCCCGAAGTATTATATTTGAGCTGGAGCACCTTATACCACAAATATGGGTGGGCGAATGGCTGCGAGGGATCGAGTGGCATCGACCAAATGATGAGGCCAAAAACGCGACTTCAGTTTTCTGTAATTTTTGACGCCCTTGAAAATGTCATCAAAAGGGTTAAACAATAAATATCCAAAATATTTGCTTACACAAGGTTATTACCCGTAAAGACATGGTTTTTGCTCCCATTGCTTCTTTCGTTTTTTAAAAAAGCAAAATCTTTCCTCTTATACATGATTGTTCTCCTATCTAAACGAACAACCAATCTGACAAAGAGACTTCGAAAATAATTTTGTTTTTTCCTTGACCAATTCAACAGAGCTCTAGCACGATGTCAGTCTTTATTCGAGAAAGTGTTGACAAAGCTAATTTATTCTGTTGAATTTCGGCTAATCATTCGAGAACATCCATTTTTCCTAATAATAGACGGTCATGGTTTCTGTAGAATTTCGGAAAAAGGTCAGGACAGAGTGGTCTAGAACATTATATTCCATCGGGGCAACTACCATTCCTTGTATGCAGCGGCTGCAGTCTTCAAACATATTTCATTGTTTTTTCCAAAAACGAGCAATACTTTGGGAGGGAGGCATTTTGATAGAAGGCTGAGATCGTCCAGCTCATCGGTTTCAGTCGTTTATAAAAAGGTCGAAGTGCACAAGCGTTGTGGAATTAATGGTGGATAATCAGGACAGCCTTTTGGTGATCGTATCGCTTTTGCGAGGCGGAAAAGGTAAGCTGGTCGATACCAAAACGTTGTGACTTCAGCTGATTCAAACGGGGCTGTAGTACCGACCGCGCAAAGCGACACAGCGCCTCCAGCCATCGAGTTACGCTTGGCTATGGTACAGCGTGGGTCATGGAAGCGGGTGCGATTCACCACTCTTCCGAAAAAACTGCTATGCAATGGTTTTTTAAGAAACGTGGCTTTCCTGATCCCTCTTCATAGAAGTCGTCCACGGAAAAACGGTTTTTTTGTTACCCATATATTTGTGTTGTTTTTCCCCCTAGTACGTGACTCATGCAAAGTTTCACGCGAAAATGTGAATCCGACTGAGATACAACACCACAAAGTCCCGGGCGAGCGGGCGGAGCCTCCGAGGAGGGCCCGCCCGCCCGACCGGGACGAAAAAGGGATCGTTGGCCGCGGTCAAAGATGCATTGCAGAAACAGAACGTTACGTTAACAGTCTCAATCTCTATTCCCAACCATGGTGGACGACGGGGCGGGGCTTTTACCCGGAGGCCCCGCCCACCCGGCCAGAAATTTGGGGGGTTGTATCTTGGCCGAATTCTCACTTTTTCGCGTGGAACTTTGCATACGGCTCTTATTGGAAAAACACAACATGAATACATATAACGATAACAAAGAAACAACTTTTCGGTGGGCGATTCCTTCAACAAACCTGTTTCCGATGGCCTTTCTCAATTTCCTTACGTACCACGTCAATTGCCGACATGGCTTGATAATGGTAAATGTGCCTAGAGCACCATTGAGAATCAACCGAGCAATACCACGTATCCAGCGACACTGATCACTTAGTTTCTCACCGAGCGCTCTGCCATCTCAAAAGCTTTGAAGGCAGGGGTCACCTCTCTTGTGGGTGGAGTGACAACGGATATTGCTGGGGGAAGCCTGGCGAGCCCGTTGTCCGTTCCGCAGCTCCACGGAATTCTATTTTGAACACATCAATCACCATAGGCTCCATCCAGAGTTCAAATGCGTAATCTGAACGAGATTACTTCGACCAATGAAAACCGCGCTATGTCATCTCAATCTTATTCATTCGGTGGATCGATATCTATACTTTACAAGAACCATTTGAACAGTGATAGGTTCCAGTCAGAAACGGCCAAAATGACTTTCAAATCAGCGCTACTGGTTTTGGAAGTGTTTATAGCAGAGTTCTGCCTCGTGAAGAAATTGCCTGTCAAAAGTTTTTCGTTTCTGAGTGGAATTGCCCATGTGTTTGAAAATGTTCTCTCCACCACAGATTTTGGCCATGCCTTTCAGAGAAGAGCACGCAGATATCGGGTTTTAGCTGCGCCTCCTGAAAATGGTAATCGAACCCTTGAATTTAGCGGAGTAAGTGTGTACAGCGGGCCCAGGAACTTGTTCATCGGTGACAGAAAGCATCACCTGACCGTCTCAGTGCGGTCCGTGATCCTCCTTTTTGCCATGCTACCGTTCTCCTACATATCTCGGGTAATGTAGTTTCCCATTTATTCTTTGCACTTCTTCCAGCTGCATTCATTCGAGACGAAATTAACCTTGAGGCCGATTTTTCCGGAAAAACCTCCTTTCTTGCTTCTATCGACGCCCAGACTCCAGTCATTCGCATGGCATCACTTCTTATTGTTGATCCTCGCGTCGTGCCAATTTCCTCCCATTGACGGCTATATTTGTGGGAGTTATCGCAAACGTCTTGTGTAATTTGTATAAGTGGACTGACGTCAAGATGAATTGCGCTACGCTGCTACGGGAGAAAATCAGGAAAAATCAGGCATGAACGAGATACACACTAGGGCAGGGGAACGGGGAGCGAAAATGACCAAGGAAGAAAGATCCGAAGAATTGCTTGAAATTGTGAGCAAATGTGGTAGCTATAGCGAAATAACCTAAACCATGAGCTCGATGAGCCACGTACCTCGGTCTTACTCAGTCATCAAATCGATTCAATGCGACCCATCACGGTTACGTATTAGATGCTGGAGGGTACGTATACTATTTTGGCTTGGGTAGAGAGTGATAATATTGGCAGTGAAGTCAAGTAACATGTGGGTTGTTTGCAATTGGTCATTGCAGCAGCGGTTTTTGCAAACGCGCAGCCCAAACTCCTTTTGGGAAGGAGGGGTTAGGTTGCGGTGGAGAAATCAAAAATCCCTAGGAGCAGCTGAATAATGCGCTTTATTCCTGAGCGCATGATGTACATGTGCCCCGTTCACTAAGGATCTGAAAGGGACGGTCGTCCTATTTTGAAAAAAAGAACAATTTTGCTCCATTTTACGCGATGGAGTGGCTCACGTGCCGCGGCGACATGGTTGCATAGCCTGCTGCAGGAGACTATGCACTCGAGAGCAGGGATCGCGAAAAGCAAATGAGAAACTCAGTATTCTCTTCTTCCGTGCCAATCTTATTGATCTCATTCTGATGATACCTCAACTTATCCAGCCAGTGGAGTTCATTCGTAGCAGCAGTGATGCCTGACATCTGGAGGGAAGATGTTGTGGCGCCGAAATCGTGTGAGAAAATTTCCGACATCTCGAAACGTTGCTATGCTTCAGACACGTCCATTTCTAAGGATGGTGGTGCATGACACTCCAGACAGGCAGGAGGACACGCACGGGTTCTGTGGCCCTTCTCCGTCCGATTTGCGTGCCTTCCCCCGGCCAATGTGACGAGACCTGTCTCGTTGGATGTTGTCGTTCGATCAGCTCATAATTCCTCGTGGAATATAGCATATACTAAAGCAGCATTCTCGGTTGTCAGACCGACCCACTGGTCGACAGCTTGTTTTAGCCGTCCTTTGTCCAGCTTCGTACAGCACTGAAAGAAGATTGCCCTCAGTAGGATTTGGTCGATGATGGCTCGTTGCGTGAATCTCAACAACGAAGACCTTCTGGGAAATTGTAGAATCACCCTAGGTGGACAGATGGACATAGTTTGTAATTTTTAAAAAATTTCAAGAATGTCTAAAAAAGCATGAATATTCATTAGACGCACTACTTTAGCGAATAAGGTCGGAAATCGGTAAAATTCTCTTTCCGTCTCGGTAAAAGCCAAGGATTGAGGATTCTTCAAGGCGGTCGTATTTTGAACTGTAAAACCAAGGACTGTATTTTTTTTGCATTGTGGAGAAGGCGTTTCTCGAAATTCCCCTCAGCCTATTGCTAGACCCTGCCGAGAGTGGAGGAATTTCTTTTGACTTCTTGAACATGTACGTGTGGAACATCATCTCAATAGCGCTTAGTAATCCATTGCTGGAGGGTGGAATAGAGTCACTAAAAAAAAAGTCGGTGCGAGTGGAGAACCTTCGAACAGTGATTCCTGATCTGTGAATGCGAGCTGATTACCTTAATATCAGTTTGTTTAACATTCCCATGGGAGCAGCTGAGGTGAGTGTATGTGCGACGGTGCCCAAGGCTCAACGCGATCACTACCGACTGCAATCGGATTATAAGAGGCGCGAGGTTCGTTTCGTGTCGCAAAACGTGCTATGCTGGCGTTAATTCAATGTTTGCAGACAACATGGCATAGAAAGCTTTGGTAAATAAATACTGGATATCGTATTTTTGCGGAGGAATGTTTTCTTTACTGCAAATTGTGGCGTACGGGATGGAAAACGGGATTGTATTGGAATAATCACATGGGGGTCTATTCGAAGCCACATCGAGTCACACTGTGAAGGCGGTCCCTGGAACCGGGTACAATGTGTAATAGAGTGCCTCCATGATTGGGATCCGAGCTAGTTCCAACCCTAATGCCAACCAAGTGTTCATCCCTCTGGGGGTGGTTACACCCGAGTGGTATCATCGCTATTGGGAGAATGCGACACTGACTTTGCCTCTGGTTGGCCTCTACCCGGCATTGTATAGAACTCATAGACTATCCACAACTGTTGTGCCAAAAATCTCCCGAAAACCTTGCGGTGTCGCTGTCACCTGGCCTCACGATTTCTTCTTCTCCTGTCCCTGACATGTGCGGGGTGTTCAAAGCTGACGACTGCCCTGTACAGAGTGATCCATAAATCGTGCAACAGACTGTGCTTTGTACCCTATTTCTTTTAGACTATCCAAGATTAACAAGGGATCGGCATATCAGAGCCTAATACATTATCTTGCGATAGAATCACCAATTTTTGTAACTTGTTGTTTGTATAGCAGTACAGGACTCAAGTAAATTGCTAATGTGTGGCTGATGAGAACCAGTTTTTTTTCAATAAAAATCACTCTTTGCCAAAGGTTGAACAGCTCACAACTTCCTGGGGGGGGGGGGGGGGGTGTGCACCTTTAGTTCCAATGGTGTACTGTAGGTATACGGTAGTATAATTACAAAATTACTCAGGTCACTTCGCACCTCACCTCGAACCTCCCAGCCTTGCCTGTGGTATGACCTTTCCCATTGCTTGCAGTGACCGTTGTCATCTTCCCCACTGACTTATTTTACGATATGTAATGGATCTACTAGAAATTGTACATGTGTAATTACAATTATATTGTGTCTTTAATACAACGCTTCTATTACACTAACTTACCTACGAAAAACAAACAGAAAAACGAAAGAAACAGTTATAACAACAAAAACATGTATGCTATTATTCACAAAGAATTAAACAGATGTAAATGTTACAAATCCGGCCATCTAAATAGTGGTGCACGCTCAGAGAATCAATAAGCATGGATAATTGGAAAGCGGGTTTTGCTACCGATATATAAGGCTTTCGTGCTCATTGAGTGGGCAAATAGCTACCTTCGGTGCCATCGAAACCAAACACGTCGGGAGCTAACTATCTATCCGAAATCTCTTCTTCGGTATGAAATAAGCTGAGCATTCCAATGTTATTATCAGCGATTTATTGTCAAATTACTGGATTCCCTTTTTAAAACTCTAGTGTATAGAAAGCCATACATGAAATGCAATCAAGACTATAGTGGCCAACTCCAAAGCTTGAATTTGAATCACGCAATCACAATCATAATCGATCGTATTCAGTATCGTATTTAGGGATCGTATTTATTTTTAGGTAACTACCACGAACGACCCAGTCTCTATTGTCAACACCATTAAAGGAGTAACAGTGCCAAGACTTCAAATGTCAGAGATTTCCTGATTTACCAATGACAGGGCGGGCTGGTGTAGGGACTAGCGGCGCTCACCCCTCTCTCACGACACGTGATCAAATCCCCCGTCAGCGCCCGTCCATACCTAGCTTTCCATCCCTCCGCGGTAGTTATGTTGGCACAGTTCTAGTACTGTACGAGCAGCTGCTAAGATGTTCTTCTTTGCCGCGCCAGGTATCTTCAACAGAAGTGATGTTTGGCAGTGCTACCCGTCCAGTTACTTCAGCTTCCTTCTCTCTGAACCTCCATCACTTTATCCTCGCTGGACCAGTACGCTCCGCATACTTATGTTGGTGGTCGCAGTGAAAACGTGCCTACGAGTGAACGATGCTGAGTTGCTACAGTCTCGTAAGGAATGACCTTTAGTCCTTCGCTAGCAATCGGTCCTTCCTTCTCGTAAGGATGAAATCGATTTGCGACGAATTCCTTCCACTGTGGTACGTCGCCAGGTGAGAATCTCGTTTCATGTACCACGTGTTCAGTATTATGAGATCATGGGCATCGGCATAGTCCAAAATGCGGTTGCCATCATCGTTTTGGGCGCCGTACCCAAAGCCGCCATGGCAAGGATGTCCGTCACTGTGCTTCCCGACATGCCCGTTTAGATCTCCTGCAACTAATAAGAGCTCATCGGCTGGTACTAGCATGGTCTTACTATCGAGCAAGTCCCAGAAAGCTTCCTTCTCCAAAGCCGAACATCCAGCTTGTGGAGCGTATGCCGTGAACAAATGAATCTTCCGCGATTCGATGACAAAAACAACTTTCATCAAACGGTCGTCATATCTTTCCACTTCAAAAATGGCGTCGCGGAATTTCTCAGATACAATAATTCCAACTCCGTTTCTCGTTCTAGCAATTCCATCATACAGAATTTTGTATTCTTCTCCAGTATCTTGCGCTCTCGCTCCTGCCCACTTGGTCTCCTGGACAGCGCAGACATCAATTCTTCTCGCCTCCAGAGCTGCTGCAACTTCCCTCGATTTTCCTGTCATCGACCCAACATTCAGAGTCGCGAATCGAGATGTGGCTTGATTGAGGGCTAACTTCTTCAGCCTACCACACCCTTGCTCAGTAGGTAGCCTTTGCTTTTCATTTGACACGCCAATCGGGCGATAAAGGCGCGCGTCGCTTCCGGGGTACGCCCTAGCCTTTTCCTCTACATCATAAGTGACCATCGTTCATTGTGTTGTGACTTGAGCATTCCTCGGCCGACTTGTCACGAGGGTCTGTCGCCGGAATCGTATTGTCCGCGTTTGGCCTACCCTGACTAGGTAGTTTCCAGTGGCACCACGTGGAGGAGCGGACACCACCACCCTTGGAGAACATCGATATTTTGTAGAAAGACCACGACTTTTGATGACAGCGGCACAGCGGGACGGCATAGGGATGGCACTCCAGAAACAAAAAATTGTATTTAACCACGTAACTTACACCGTTGAGCGCCAAAATAGTATATTTGGTATGAAGTGTCTCCAAGTACAACATACTAAAACTTTTCTTAGATCAGTCCACTCGCAAAAAAGTTACAGGTGAAAAAACCAAGTAAAAAACCATTTGGCCGAAGACTTTTGAGCGCTACTGTATGTCCCGTGTGGCACCCAGTCTTACATGCCGTGCAAGGCTTCGGCAGCCCGCAGCCGGTGGTGCACCATATTCTTTGTTTTTTAGTTTCGAGCATTAGGCCATCGACCGAGTAACACCAGTAGTCGCAAAAAAAGACCAGAAACAATTTATTATTAATTTCTTCGAAATGCTTTCGTGGTACAAATGAATTTTATAAATTATAATTGCTTTATATAGATATTTCTTCCTATATCTGTATATAAGGCATTAGGACGTGTACAGGATGAATAAATACACAAACAATTTTATGTTGACTAGATGCAATGCAATACACCAGTATTGATCGATTCACGATAGTGAATGGAATTTTTTTTGACCAACAAACAAGCAAATTAAAAAAAGAGATCATGTACAAGATCTACAGAAACGACCAGGGGCCACAGGGCGCCCAGGCGAAAGCTCAACAATGAAAGCTCGTTGATAATAGGGAGAAGGTGGCAATCGATCAATCGATTCATCGATCAAGAGGCAGCTGTGATCTGACTTATTGACATTTCCTCCTCAATCGATGCCATGGGAGCCGCAACGTTGCCATCAGCTTCTTCACTAAAATTTGGATTTTAGCCTAATTTTCTAGTATAATAGCAATAATTCAATTTTAGGAATTTTTTTGAACAGACTTCAAGTCTTAGCGTGAAGCTCACTAAAAAGTTACCCAACTCAACTACTCGCAAATTTTGACAGCGATGCCTGCGGTTGCGAAGCGGTTTGTCAAGCATGGCAAGCTAGTCACATGTATTTTTCTCGTGCACTCTTCTGCACACCACACCCATCAGCCGCGCCGCGTCAGCGCTCGGGAACGATCTGCGAGGTTGTCTGGATTTGCATGATGATTCGTGGATTTAGGGCCATGGAGGGGCACATTCAGCACGCCCTGCATTTCAGCTTTTGCTGTTGGTTTGTTCTTGCAGCGCTTGTATTGTTATTAACAGTGTGACATAACCCATAACCCAACACGGTAGTGGGCACGACGTTGTCGTTAATCATCTCGCCCATTTTCTGTCCTTTCAGGAAGATACTGGCCAGCTTAATTTAAATGTTTTAATAAGCAAAACGCTCGATGTTCATACAGTACACTAAACTGAACTATACGCTCATTTGGGTAACACCATAAGGGGTCTTAAAATTGTCGGGCCACATTTGGGGGCGTTAAAAGGCAGCGATAGGGGAAATTCGGACGAACAGTGAAATATGTGGTGAATATGAAAGTCGAGGTGCTCAATAATGCGCTGGTGAAGGAAACAGAAGGAAATGGCCCGAGAAATAGGACCTTCTTCCCACCACTGATTCTCGAGGCGGACGACCTTTCCGTCAAGAAGGGTGTAATCCGGACTGGTTTCCATTGGCATGTTGCCAAGTAGGCACAGGGGAATGTTCGGAAATACGGCAGCATCTATTTTGTGGAGTGAGCTTCAAGCTTATACAGTAAAAGCGCGCAGCAATACCTTCGATCCTGCCGCAGCTCTTTCGCTGCACTTACCGTAGCCATTCAGGAATCACATCGCCTGGAGGCAAGGTCTGTCGTCCAATGGCGTCAATCGTTAATCGTTCCCCGGCTCTACAGCTCGAGGGCGCGCTTTTCGCCCGGGGTTTTGTTATAAGTAGGGTTCTTGGACCCATAGTTTAAATGAATTCTTAAGGAGATTTCCCGAAAACCACATTATCCCTAATGCTCCGAAAATTCGACCCTGGCTCTAGTCTCGTCAATAAAAAGCCTGTTTTCCTCCCCAGGTGATCGGTTGGTGCCAGACTGGTCTAGAAGGACAGTACCGGTGCCTTCCACTTTGATTGGCGCCCCTCCCTACCAAGTCATTGTGACGGCCAAGTCATTGTGAGTCAAAATGTGTATTAGCTACCCTAGCTGAAAGAGAACGTATGGTGCACCATGAGAAGCATCGCCCGCTCTGCGTCTCTTTTTCGCCAACTTTTGCTCTAGGCTAGACATCATGTCGTCGTTTTCGTTCTGTGAGCCGTCATTATCCTATTCAGGTTTTTAAGTGATCCTCTTACTGGTTCTATCGCAGACCACATCCTTCAGACGAGTTTGCGAGAAGATATAACAGACCGACCCACTGCTACGTTATGGTGCTCGCTAGCAAATCAATTAGGTCAGTTCATTAACCCTTGAACACCTTTATCAGATTCTTTCTTTCTCGATAGCTCTTCTGCTGCACATCATGTTACAGGAAAAGAACTTTTCAGAAAACTCGGTTCACATTATGGGCAATCCCAAGAAGGTAGGGTGCGGTGCACAAGGAACCGCTACGACATCGCGGGTGCAACACACGGCGGTTTCGCATCGCCGCATCGGCTCCTTCCGCATCGCACACAACGTTGTATCACTTGGCGGCTTAGAAAATGGAGAGCGGTCTGGGAATTTGCAAAGTCTCAGGAAAAGCAAGAGAGGAACGACCGGGTCAAAGCAGTCTACGGTCAATAACATCTCGTCAAAAAGTGAAAGCAATTAGGTATCCCCAAATTAGATGGAAATGCCTTGAGAAGGTTAGATGCATATCACCTACCTGAAAGGTGTTGTAGCTCCAAGTTCCCTCACCGAAGCGATTTTTGCTGATCCATTCTTATCGTTTTTCGCCGCCGACTTCACTCCATTAGTGTCTTGATAAAAGAGTATCAGCGTCTCCAGATTGGGGACCTCCAAAATTTGGAATTTTCGGATGTTAGGGTAGAATGTGATGCTGATGGTTTACCTGTTGGGCATGGACACTGCTGATCAAGGTCTCGATCGATTCACGTCGTCCTGTATCGCAAACGATCCCGTCGGGAGATCTGAAATTCAGATGTGCGACATGAACATTCGCGAATAATAAAGTTGGCAGGTGCTCCAAATAGGTTGGCAAAAAGATCGAGCTTACTCGTTCATCATTCTCCTGATCGTGCTGTCAATCAGCGGACTTCTCACAGGGCTACTCCATGACGAGTCATCTGCATCCGAGGAGTCAGACACTGATTCCATCAGACGAGCGGCTCTGAGAGAAATTAGATATCATGTCATACATAATGCTAGGTTTGCATTTCAGACCAGTATATTTATCAGAGGCGCGGAATGGGGCACTGGGTGAACATCAAAACTCTTGAACTAGGTCAGGTCCGGCGACGATGCGACAGCTGTATCACCCGGCGCGGGTCCTTTTTGTAGTGACAACAGCGGGGCGGTGAAAATTCGTGTGTTACAACATACGCCCGCACGAGCGAGGCATCTGACGCGCGTGGCGCAGTGACCCAATTCGAGTGTCCTGTAATACACCCACAGCATCCTTGCTAACCATAGGAACTGGTCCAACTTTGTTCATCTGCCTACTATATCGTAGTCGCTTAGTTTGTTTCTGGATCGTATAGGAGAACTAGGAGAATAGAATCGGATCTCAGTTGGCCTTCAAGGGCAATGACAACGGCAGCTGACAATTCAATTCATTTTCTTAGCCGACAAAGACAGCCGGTAGATGGGAGGGGGGTTCCACTAAGCAGTTGTGGGAAGGTCTGCTACTGGAGGTCGTGATGGATGGGTACGATTACAAAATGCAGGCTTACGTTCAATTGTGGAGCTCTTTTGAAGGGATAGGGAGCTTTGATGAGGCCAGTTCCCCAACAAAAGGCTTCATGTTGATTGTGACATCCCCAAATAATAATTGCTCTTCAACGGCATATCCCGAATGCAGCCTATTCGAGATCATAAAACTGTCCTCAAGTAATTATTTGAACATCGCAGCCGACATGAGCAAGATACATATGGGCATACTTATTCGGTAGATTGAATTCATAAAGGGTTGATCAGGGGGTGGGGGCAACGAGGTCGAATCCGCGCGGCCGCGCGCGACGAGCGGCGCGGCGGGTGCGAGTGCCAGGCAGGGCATGGCAGCCTTCAAGCGAGGCAGTGTGGCATGAGTGGAAGCGCAGACGTGACGCAGTCACGCTCGGCCTTCTCCCAAGGGCAATCGATACGGCGAGTCGTACTGGTGGCGCCGCGACTGCACCGCCGCAAAGCGGAAATTCGACCTCGTGACCCCTATCCGTTGATCGGGTGTTTCCATAGGTCCGTTGCTTGCGTTCCTGGACAAAAAATCTGTTGGTTAGCAACAAAAGCAGTATTATAAAACAACTGATCAATCCACCCACGATCCATCTCACGGCCGATAACGGGTTACGGTGGTAGGCTCTTCACAGGTGTGGAAGTATATGGTTTGGCCTCGAGCTTCTCACGGACCCCCATGAGGACGAAGGGAGAGTGATATTTTTTGCTTTCGAGAAATTATCGTAGGTATGGTAACAGACCGTGGGAAAGACCTGCTCCTACCTTGGTGCCAATGGACTGCTGCTGTTCTCTCTTCGTTGGAGCTTTTGGGTATTTTTTATCAGAAGTGAATCGGTAGCCTTGAGCAGTTTCTTCGCCACATCTGAGTTCCGTCGCGATGGTGGCGACCTGCAAAAAGCACGCATCCAAACAAAAATGATGACGGAAAATCGAAAACCAGTTTCAAGGTCCACTGGTCATAACTAAGATCCTAGATGAAGGTACGAGAGAGTGGCGCCGTGGTTCCTACGGGATTGACCAACCACAAACGGCTCCAGATGGCTACTGTATGGCTTGTCTGGGAAGCCAAGGTCATATTGCACTAACTAACCCCCGGTAACCTCGTAATAAATTGTTCATGTCAAACGCGCGTTCAAAAGTCACTGCCATCTGAAATGCCCGTCAAATGCATGGCGCAATCCAGAAAGGTTGTCGAAGAGAAGTGGTTTAACCTCTACTATGCTCCGAAATAAATCCCACCTTCTGTCGGGCTTGGGACTCTGGCTAGTCGTCCTCTTCTCATCAAGCTGCTCTGCGAACGAATTCGCCAGCTCGTACGGTGGCGGGTCGGAGGTTAAATCGAGGCTCTAGATTATATTTTATCATTCATGACGGATGATATTTTCGATTCAAATTGATTAGAAATTAGAAATTGATTAGAATAATAATATATAGATAAATAAATAATGATACAAATATCAGATTGACAAAAAAAAAGCAAATATAAATTCAGTATGTTATTAGGTTGAACCATAATTTCTGTCACACATTTTACTTTTCTTGGGGAAAACCGTGGAAGCTTCTGGAATATTTGGTAGTGGAGGGTGTGTAAAGCGAGTGAAAAGGACTACTGATTAACACATTCATATTCGCGAGAGTTACGAAATTCACGAACACCACCCCGGTCCCTCAGCATGCAAGGCCACTGACCGAATCAACCAGTCGATGGGCCCAGGTACTGTCTCTCATATGGCGGCAACCCAATGGCTCGATCGACTCAAATTGAAACGGAAAAAAATTTCAAAAAATTGCAAAGAGGAAAAAATTTTTTTCTAAAATTTTCAAAAAAGGTGAACTGTTACCATTCAACACGGCAGTCACTGCGATCTCTACTGCAGGCAACTGGACACCGTAGCCGCAAAACTTACCGGGAAAATGGACCGAGACTTTTTCCTCCACGACAACGCTCGCCCACATATGGCAAAGCTGGCGTGTCAAAGAATCCTGGACCTTGTTTGGACGAAGCTCCCCCACCCACCTTAATTTTCGAACATGGCCCCAACTAACTACAACCTATTCCGATCTCTGATCCACTTCCTCGACGGACGGCAGCTCAAAGATGACGATGATCTCGAAATCAACCTCCAGACTTTCTTCGACCAGAAATCCTCAGAATTCTACAAGCAAAGCATCTATTATCTCCCTATTCGCTGGCAATATACAGGGGGTGCCAAAAAAAGTAATTTTGTCTCGTCCACTTTCACTCCACTTTAGTCGAACTACAGCAAATTCTGTTGAGGTATTCACATCCCCAGATTCAAGAGCAGACCTCACTCTATCACTATACTCCGTGGCAGCCTTCTGCACGAGCAGAAACGGGAGCAGGGAAATAGTGAACAAGATGTGTCACCTCAAATGGGCAAAATCTGAAATTTCGTCGCCCTCGTTCACAACCTTGCTGAGGTCCGTTCACTTTGGGTACCTAAGGGGACGCATACTTGGTGGTGTTCTTTAGGATCCCGTTTTTTCCGGGTTCCCAGCGCCTTCGTTTCCAAGAGCCAAAACGTGCTTTTACCACTGAAACCCCTCCGAAGGCGGATTTGGGCGTGAAAATGATACTTCGGGTCATAACAACCTTGTCCAAGCAGCAGGGGCTCTGTGACTTCCATGAACCAAAGGGCCAATCCTTAGGAAGCTTCCCACAAAAGACCTACCATGGAACCCGGCTCCACTATTCTAAAGGAACCTTGATACCGTGGGTGCTCCGAAGCCCGACTGCGCCGCTTAAAAGTTCTATATTTTTATGAAAATGAAAGTAGTGAGTCTCAGCTTGTTCCTGCTTTTAGAGGAACATTTCGGGAATATTTTGCCCCAATACTTCCATTTCTTTCGTTTCCCTATGTTTTCTATAATTGGGAGATGTGAGCCGTGGGCAAAATTACTTTTTTTTGGCACCCCCTGTATTGTTGATGATAATGGTAAATACTTTGTTGACTGAAGTTAGACACAAATTAAGAAGAATAAATTCGAAATTTTCTGCCATTGTAGGACAGAAATTATGGTTCAACCTAATAGTAAGACCGAAATTCAAAAACGTTATTAGTGCTACGGTTATGAGGCTTATTTCCTTCAAGTCCAGAGTCTGTAGCCTTCAATCGCGTTGGAGTTTCTGGATGGTCATCATGCTCACGGCCCATTCCGACACTCAATCTTGAGCGTTTCCAGGTCATTAAAACTTATTCGAAACATTGGATTTTTCCTAATCAAATTTTATTTGTCATAATAATTTATTAATCTAATTTTCCTAGTCATATATTTATCCATTCATTTCTTTATTGATGCGATTTCACAGATTTACATATTGGCAGCAATAGCGAATATTAGGTCACTCTATATGATTACCTGATCACTTGATGTGATATCACTCGAGTAATTCCATCCGCATGGGATCACTTTATGAATAGCCGAGTAGGGAGGAGCTGAAACAGTGCGGCACCACTACAGTATTCCATGAATTTCTAAACAACTGCTTAGGAAAAGGTAGGCACTTTTAGCGGGCGTGGTTTCACACGGAACACTCCGCCCATATCGCGTAGATCCTAAATTTGATGGAAAATGACAGGAAAAGCGGCCAACGTCACACTCACGATTCGTTGGCGCTTGCACTTGAGACGGTGGAGTTTCGTCAAAATCACAGATAAGTTGTCGGTCACAATGAATCAGCTGATAGCCACAGATGTAGCCAACAAGGTCGTCAATGTCATCTTTGTCCACGAGGAACTCAAGACCCTGAAAGAGACTCGAAATTAAAATGGAAAGTATGGGGCCATATAAAAACTGGGCATTACACGTCGTTGTACCTGACAACCAGGCCGATTACCTGATCAGGACTGCTCTTCAGTCGAATACTGATCAGAGAAGAGATCTCCGAATCACGCCGTACTACTAGCCGATCAATAAGATCGTAATCGATCGAAATTGTTGGTCGGCCTGTTTTTCCGGGATGTCGTATGAGTAGTCCTACGCGGGGATCAATCTGGAATCAGCTATCGATTTCAAATGACGGGCCGGAACAATCAATCGATTACCTGCATGATCATATCGATCTGACTTTCCTTGAAAGTAACCGAGAAACCTCGTCCACCAAATGATGGCAGATGTGACAGCAAGTCCAAATAACGTACACGTAATGACACTGATGCATCATAGACCCGTAATGAGAGAAAGGCTGCAACGATTTTTATTGGTGTTTGTTGGGAGCTCCGCCCACTGACGAGGAAGCTCCACCCATACGACTTACACTGCTGCTCGTCACATCGTCCACCTTGTTTCGCCAGACTCTCTGTCAACTTCACGCTGTCCCTCTTCAGATAGTAACGAAGGTGTTTTCGAATCTCCCGTCGTTTCACATTTTCCAGAAGAATCGACGGCAAAAACGAGTTGAGGCCATACTCAAATCTGGAACATGGCAAATTAAAAGAATTTTTGTTTGAAACATTGTTTTCTTATTTACTCACTCTAATCTGGTCAATGAGACGGTATTGCCTTCCTTGAGCAAATTTGACTCGATGGCAACTTGTTGCATGTGTAGGGCTGCTAACCGAACACAGGCTTCGTATCTGAAATAGCATGTTGAGTCTGCAGTTACGGACCACTTCATGCATTTGACGCCAACCTCATCTCAAACGCATATCGCCCTCGTACGACGTCTGATGTACATTGTTGGTAGTAGTAATCGAGAGCTCGTGGATCCTCCATCCATAACGATTCCATATCCTTCGGAATGAATGCGAAACGAAAAACGCACCGCAAGTGATCAGAATTTGGCATTCGAATTATCTGAATTGACAGAGGTTACCGTAATTTTGTTGTGGCCCTGCTTAGGTACGTACCGTAACGATTTTCGCCTCAGGCCTCAGCAAGCTGACACGACTAGATCGAGCACCTAAGGAATATTCAATAGCGAGCGCGAAATATTGTTTTGCCCGTAGTTGCAGCTTCGAAATGATTGAGTTCAGAATGTCCTGCATATAGAAAATCGATAACTGAATGAATTTACTCCAAGGATGTGACCGTACCTTAACCGTAGTTGTATCATCGTATCTGAAAGACCTTGTCTGGCCGTTCTCCAGATATACACGTAAGGCATTTGGCAATGGTGGAGGGAAGTCTGATGACTAAAACAAACAAGTAATCGATATTGCACCATTAAAAGCAGAGCGTCAATCAATATCGCATCACCAGTACTAGTACAGGGGGTGCCAAAAAAAGTAATATTGTCTCCTCCGCTTTCAACCCCATATTAGTCTGACTTCCGCAGACACTTACAGTGTATTTTCAACACTTAAGTCAAGAGCAGTACTCCGTGACAGCCTTCTGCACGAGCAGGAACGGAAGCTTGTTCAGAGTGAACAAGATTTGTCACCTCAACTGGGCGAAATCAGAAATTTCGTCGACATCGTTAAAGATCTTGCTAAGGTCCGTTCACTCTGGGTACCTGAGGGGATTCATAATGGGTGGTGTTCTTGAATATTCCGTTTTTTTTTTTCGGGTTTCCAGCGTTCCTCGTTTCCAAGAGCCAGAACGTGCCATCACCACTGAAACCCGTCCGGGGGCAGGTTTAAGGCATGAAAAGTGATACTTTGGATCATAGTAGCGTTGTCGAAGCAGCAAGGGCTCTGTGACTTCCATGAACGGAAGGGCCAATCCTCAGGAAGCTTCCCACAAAAGACCTACCATGGAAACCTACCATGGAACCTGCTTCCACTGTTTTTAGCAGACCTTGATACCGCAGGTGCTCCGAAGCCCGACTGCGCCAACTGAAGGCTCCATATTTCTATGAAAGTGGAAGAAGTGAGCCACAGCTTGTTCCTATTTTCAGAGAAACATTTCGGGAATATTTTGCCCCATTACTTTCATCTCCTTCGTTTTCCTACGTTTTGTATACATGGCGGATGTGAGCCGTGAGCAAAATTACTTTTTTTGGCAACCCCTGTAGATGCGCCAAGAAATCTCGTCATCAGGAACAGACGCGGCAATTATGTTGCATCTTTGATGGCAGGCACCCTAGTCGAGACAGAAGCATTAATCGATAGCGTAACCAGAACCTTTTGGGACTTTTTGGCTTTTTTAACTCATTCATGTCACCTCACCGTTTCCGCCTTCTTTGCAAAATGCTGCAACTGCTTCCGAGAAGCGGAGAAATTTTCATGGAACTCACCCCATCTGGCATAGAGGCGACGAGCACACGATCCGTGAATCGAACGCGACAGCTTCGCCTGGCTGTTCTCTAAAACGTTCAGTATTTTGCAAAATTATCACTGGACGGCAGGAAAAGAGTGTCCCAAAAGGGGAGATATTCTGAGAAAATAACTGAGGGGTTAATTCTCTTGGTCAAGGAGAGTGGGAAAGGAAGGGCCTATCAGAGGCAGAAAATACAATTCAGAAGCCGTCCTCATCCCCTTCATTGCTTAGTGATTTATCTTACGTAACTACATCAGCTACATCAGCTATGTACACCAGCTCAACATTATTACTATTTTTATAAAAATGAAAACAAATATAATGATTTGATGACTAATATGAATATGGAATATAAATACATAAAATAATGAATAAACTGAAAAAATTCTGTAACAAAGTGTGAAATATCGACTCATTCCCAGAAAGGGCCTTAAAAATGTGGGAGAAGGGTTGTACAAAGTGAGAATGAGGTTACTTTGTCAAGATTGCAATTCCCTACGACGAACGATTTTTATTTTGTCCGAACACTAGCACTGAAAGCCCACGCAGCTACCAGTACCGAATCAAAAAGGTACCCGATAGGCTCTTATTATGGTCTTCAGGCACCTTATATTAGGTTGGTGAAAAAGTCCTGGGACACTGAGAACTTTCCTTTCAATTTTTCAAAACTTTATTTCGACGTCATTTCAAATCACAAAGTAATCACCTTCTGCATCGACAACACTTTGCTTTTTTTCTTGGGCATATCACGAATATCTTTCCTCCAGAAGGAAGCTGGTTGTGAGTCGAAGAAGCGGGTCACCTCCGATTCGAGTTGAGCTTGATCATTAAATTCCTTATCTCTGAGATTTTGTTTGAAGACCTTAAATAGGTGATAATCGGAAGGGGCAAGGTCGGGCGAATATGGAGGGTGAGGCAGTACTTCTCATCCAAGCTCCTCCAACTTCTCTCGAGAATTCTTGCAACATGAGGGCGGAGTTGTCATGAAGAAAGTAAACTTTGTTCCGTCCTGGCCGCTTTTGTTGCATTGCTTCGCTCAACTTCTGCAGCTGATTAGAGTAGATGCTTGCGGTTACTGTGGTACCACTTTCGAGAAATTCGTGGCAAAGCATTCCTTGTGAGTCCCACCAACAGCACAGCATCACCTTTTCTTGATGGGTGTCTGTCTTCGATTGAGTCGGAGCCGCTTCTCCTTAGGGAAACCACTGGACTCTCCTGCTATGATTCGCGTAGAAGACCCAGGATTCATCCCCTGTAACGACCCCTCCCAGAAAGTCCTTAATCCGGAATCGACTGAGGAGAGACTGAGCGATGCTCAACCTCGATGACCGGTCTGAATCGCTCAGTTCGTGGGACACCCAAGTAGAAATAAGTTCAGTGTTATCTACGATTGTGTGGCTATGGATCTATAACGTCGATCGACCCACGGATCCTTTTTTCGAATTTCAACTTTTTTTTGAAATTGGTGTCCCAGGACTTTTTTACCAACCTAATAAAATGTGCAGAGATGAGCTCTGAACCCAGTTGCGAACCGCGCCAGGCTTACAAGGTCACAGCAGATAAATACTGATAAACACATTCATACGCCTCTATGTTTCTTGGTACTAGAAGTCCTGTGCATGGAGCAATCTGGACTGCCTGCTTAGTGGCTGATATGCCGGTTCAAAGGCAGTGCAGTTACGAAAGAGTTCAGATGGCCGAACTTATTCCTATGTGTTTAAAACAGTCACAGCACACTTCCTACTAGGGCTTACTGTAGAGAATTACCGTAAACTATAATAATGAAGCACCACTGACCGGCCGTGCAGGCAGCTGTTCAACGGTGAGCTCAAGCACGTCATCAGCAGATCGAACCAGAGCCACCACGTTGTCCTTGGTTTCTTGTCGAACGTCATGTCCATTTACCGCCAGGATCTGGTCGTTTGCAAAAAGTAGGCCCTCTGATGGGCCTTCTGGAAGAGTCGTGAAAGAATCGACTTTGCTGGGACCTTCGATCGATCAAATTCTTGCTAAAATTGAAGGACTGACTTACCAGCAGAGACGAATTGAATGACCGTCGGATGCTGGCCAGCGGCTACAAACCCGAACCCGATATCAGGGCGCCGTTGGACTGTCACCGTACGTCTCCCTTCTGGGGCCATCAATTCTCGTGGATCCTTATATGTTGTAGTGCGATTGATGTGACTGAAAATGCAATTTTGATTCAATTAAAAATCAATTTCCCTATTTTAATACATTTGATATGTTTTTCCTCCTTTCCTCCTTTTCTGACGGGTACTTAAACTCGTGAGATTTTCCCGAGAGCGATTGGTTTTCGGGTAGGTGGCCGCGAAATTTACCAGTCGTCGTGGTTTCTAGGTGGTGTAGTGACAGGTGGCGCGCACCTCACATTCATGGTGCGTGGATCATATCCCGCATCAACGCGCAACCCAGGCCGAAAGCCTTCCATGCTCCGGGGTCGGCGAGTTGGTACCAGACTCGTCTGGGAGGAAAAGCACTGACTTGTTTATCAGCTGGCCAACGCAAATTACTGTATAGGCCACATCACATTCACCGGACACCACGATTCTGAATGGAAGTAGAATTTGCGGCGCATCCCAAGAAGGGATTGATTAACGCCAGAAACTTTTTTCAATACGTTTTTTATGGAAACTATGATTTTTTGTTAAATACTCCTACATGCAAAACATAGCTATTGATTGGTGTAGCAAGTTTATTATAAACGCTACTTGCTATAGTAGACATTACTAGCATCGTTTCTGGTCTGCTATTAATCCTTCATTCACTTCAATACACCCAACGCTTTCGTAACGAAAACGAGGACTCTTCGTAAAATACCTCCTACATGCGAACATAGGTATTTATTGGTGCTGCGACTGAAGTATAAACGCTACTTACTCGATATAATAAACGTTGCCAGCATCGTCCCTGGCCTGCTCCCACCCATAGGGCAGTCCGAGTCGACATCGCCATGATGCCCAAGGCGGTTCCCAGTGTGAAGATCTGGTGGTATGACTGGAATGTGAAGAGTTTACTAGAACGTTCTAAAAAGTCTCTGCCAAGCAATTGCTCCAATCGATACTTATACCTTGTCTTTGCCTTTGACAAACCGTTTATCACTCTCACACCCCACATGCTCACGTAGTATAAACGTACATAAGTGCTCGTATCTCATCAACACTGCCCGAACAGCTGATACGTTGATTTTGAGAGCAAGGGAAGTTCAGGCTACGTGACTTGATCATCCACAACGATTATTAATTGGATTGTGTCGATCAGTACCAGTGTTAATGGGTAGAAATAGGATTTTGCAGCCACAACGTGGAGACTGCTAGCCGTGGGTGGTGCTGCTGCTGCTGCGGAAAGCTGCAATTATGAGGCGGAAGTAAATAAGTGAGACGTCTCGCGCGAAATCATAGTAATAATTAGCATGAAAAGACCGCAAATCAGTGAGAACGTGATTTGAAAATGAGTATCCGCGATTGCGGACTCCAATAAGATGGAAAACAAGAGTCATGTTCTAGAAGTTTCCTGCATTCCGAATGGGTCCATAAAATGCTGAAGCCCATTGGGAAAGGACGGCTTCAAGTTCAAGGAAGCACAGGTCTGACACCAAGGCGGTCCTACACGATTGAATGGTGGATATTTCAACTCGAAAAATTCGACAAATTTAAAGAAGTCCGAGAAATGGATTAGCGAACTCAGGCAGAGTTGCCGAACAACAGATCAGATGGAATAAATGAGAAACCCATCAACTCGCCTGCTTCTTGTCAGGAATGGTGGTTCAGAATGCCCCCGAACAAGATGGGTAATGACTGGTCCGTAGAAAAGCACAGCTTATACTTTCCTCTTTTCATTTTATTATGAATTGAATAATGAGGATTAGGAACACTATCATATTGGGTAGTCTAAAAAGTCTTTTCGTATTTTTAAATACCGCTTTTCCCCTCAAAACTGCTTTCCACAAAATTTCCTCTGTACATATATATGTAGTACAAGTCCACACGCATCTATAGGTATTGTTGTCTTCCATCTCCCGGATAACCCTTTTCGGCAAAATAAACATAACCTCATTTTCAATTCCAATTTTTTTTTCTTTGAATGGCGTTAGACAGGGAAAGGGAAAGGTGATAATCCGATGGAGCAAGATCAGGGCTATAAGGCAGCAATTTTTGTTCGAGCTCGAGAATTTTTTAAAAGAAAAAATTTGAAAAAATTTTACTACTAGTAAAAAAATGACTCGCCAAAAAATTCTCGAGCTTGAATAAAAATTGCTGCCCCATCCACCTTATAGCCCTCGTCGTGCTCCATCGGATTATCACCTTTTCCTTTCCCTGTCTAACGCCATTCGAAGAAAAAATTTATTATAATTTTTGTATTGAAAATGAGGTTGACCGCTGATATTTTTATTTTGCCGAAAATGGTTATCTGGGAGATGGAAGACAATAATACCTATAGATGCGTGTGGACTTGTACTACATGTGTATGTACAGAAGAGATTGCTGGAAGGCAGTTTGGAGGGAAAAAGCGGTATTTGAAAATACGAAAAAACTTTTTAGACTACCCAATATTTGCCGAGGGTTCGAAGATGGGTAGAACGTGTCAAGCGATAGATGAGTGTTGATTGAAGAACCAGAGGTACTGGTTATGTCTCTAGGAACGTTAAGCAAACCTAATCGCCTAGCCGTTGGTTAAACTTCCCATAAAGCAAGGAACAAGTTGCATTTCGGCTCGCAACAGTGAGGAGTGGAAACGCTGCTGATGTCTCTCGAGGATTCCCGATGATCAACGAGACTACAGATGATATAGGTGAATCTGCTTCAATTTATTCAATACAAAAGTGCCGGTACAGTGTCCTACACCCGCTACCCATTCGCACGTTCACTTTGGGGTATGTTCTGAACGCCTTTTCGGATATATTACATAGGTTGAGTCGATATGACTCGGACAAATGGTAGTGATGAATTCCAGAGATCGTAACTCAGCAACGAGTTAACGAAAATGGATGAGCGAGATACCGTTGGAATGAGTATGAAAAGCTCATTAAAGTACCGCAGGATAATCACTCCAAACTAGTTTCATTCCGCCACCATGCCGCACGATTTCAAGCCGTCCAGAGACCACATCCGCAACGTCATACTTTTTCTATCGATCTGGCCGAGAACCCGCGGATATCGGCAGACGTCCGAAAGAAGTTCACAAGGAGCATGCCCCCGCCAGAAGTACAGTGTACTTGTGGCATTCGAAGTTTGCGTCGGGCGACCATACCAACGAAGACGAAGACCGCATCTGGTGGAGCGTACATGGCGTAGAAAAATGGGAACTGCTCGATGAAGGTACATCAGTATCCGCCGACGTTATATCCGTCGATTACGAGCATTGGAGGCAAATGTCTAAAATTCGCAACGGCGGCGGTTACATGTCTACTTCCAGCACGACAACGCGAGACCGCACATTGCGAGATTGAAGAAGGCCGAGCTGTTCGTACAGCTGCTCCGTGCTTCCACACCCACCGTACTCCCCAGGCCTGGCCCCTTCGGATTTCACCTTTCCTCCCGCCTCCAATGCCATCTGGATGCCAAGACTTCTAGACTCGCGACGACGTCAAGAAGGCACTCTAGAACTTCTCTGAAACCCAGCCCCTGGCTTTCTGGAGCAAGGGCATCCGCGATCTGCCTAACAGGTAGCTGAAGGTCATCGATAAAGATGGAGCATCTTACAAGTGAACCCCAGTTGTCGTTAAGAAGTTGTACGATAAAGATAAAATTTTGTCAATTTGTCCGATTCATATTGGCTCAACCTAATATTTTATAGCTGTCGAACTAGGTAGATCGGAAGGGCGTCTGAGTTAAGGTGAGAAGATGCACGTCGACAAATGAGTTTCGGGATCGATCCACCTTATCAACAGAACTGAATTCGATTTTGAGTTCCACGGGTACTCATTGAAATCTTGGAGTCAAAGGCTCGGTGAGTTATGTCACATCTCACTGATCGAAAATCAAAAAGGAGCTCGTGTGAAAGATAATTCACATCGGAGCATGCTGTCGGGACAAAAGGAGCCATGGGAATGAAGCTGTTTCGAGTTTCAAATTCTCGAAAAAGGTTGCACTTTCACGCGAATACATACAAGATGGCTCATTCAAAAAAAAATTGGGAATCGACCATCTGGGAGAAATCTGGACATCGATTCTTGTTCCGGTCCTGCATCTCTCGTCCATCATCCACGTACTCTTTGGAAATTTTTACCCCATCGAAAATTCGTCTGCTACCCAGTAAGCAGCACTTTGGAACATCTGCTGATTCTCTTTTACCCATCTGGACCTACCAGGGGAGTTTCTGGCCAGTCAGCGTTCGGCTCAGCTTAATTCTCTCAAACGAAGCTTTTTGCCACTCCAAACAACTTGCTCCAGTGTTCTATGACAGCAAAACAACGGCTTGTAGTGGTTGCTGACGGAAATGGCTAGCCACTGAGGAGAAGGGCAACTGGGTTGGCAGGAAACTGTGCGAGGGGAACAACACTTTTTTGGAGAGGATCTACACCATGAAGCGTAACAGACCTCATTTGAAAGGTCAGTTTCCAAGTGACGAACCATAGTGATCATCGGCCAGTGCTATATCAATACCGGATCTCTTGACATGGCAGCGATGGCATCGTACTACTAACCTGGGTCAGTCTTTTTGGTTCTGTCTAAGCCCTCCTATTGATGCTAGACCTACAAAGTGCGATTCAGAGAGTTGGCTCCGTCTTCATAGGCATAGCTCTCATTCCGAAAAACTGGTAAATTCTGGTGCATGGTGCATACCAGGACCCTCTGCTTCGATGGTTGAAGTTGCCAAGGGGGCTGGATATCACAGAAACTTGTCAGCATATGGCTATGCGAGCCGCGGCCATCTTGCTAGGGTGTCCAAACAAAGGTTAGGTACACTTCCACGAAAGGAATACAGATGGGGCTTTAGTGGCGACCATGAACTTGGCTCCCCCTCATTATGGATAGTTTCGAAGCAAATATACCCCCTACTAAACTATGTTTACGAAATTTCGTGATTAGACCCTAATATATTTTCATATTTTCACGCCTTTTATTAGGTTGTCCCAAAAGTCTTGTCGTATTTTTTTCGATCATCACTTTTTATTTTATTTGTCCAACAAATAACAATTAGGCAACAACGTAGATACCATTGTTATCGGCAACCCTCTGCTACTTCATAGGAAAATCGTTGATTCCCTCCTCCCAGAACTCTGGGTTCTGAGAGTCGAAGAAGTCAGCGATCGCCTTCGCAAGCAAGTCATAATCAAGGAATTTTCTCTTGGCCAGGAAGGATTCGAGAGGATGGGTAAGATGTTGGTGAGAAAGGGCAATATGTGGAGTGTATGGCGGGTGGGACAGGATATCCCAGCCGAGCTCCTGTAGCTTGGCCTGGGCACTTTTCGCGAAATCGGAGGAAATTGGAGCTGGCGTCGTCATGTAGGAGGGTGACCGCGGACCTTATTCGGCGCTTTTCTCGAACAGCGACGGCGAGCTGCTGGAGCGGTGGGTGCATACGGTAGCGGTGACTGTCTCGCCTTGTAACAGCACCTCGCAGAAAAGCATTCCTTCCGTGTCCCAGAACTAGCACAGTCCCAAGCGTGGTTTGTCTTTCATGTCAATCTCGCCGTTGCTGAAGCTGATGAACCAGCGGCGCACGGTCACGTAGCTCACACGTCCCTTGCCCAATGCAGCGCTGATGGAGTGGCAAGCTTCCGTCGTTTTGGTGCCGCAAGACCGCTCATATTGGATGACTCCGCGAGTTGGGTATCTATCGACAACGGGCATTGTAGCTCTCTCCACGGGATCTGGTGGGTCAATATATATTTTCCTAGAAAGCTTAGGGAACGTTTTACCATATTCCTGAACCGCCTGGACCTGCCTCGAAGTGAACAAGAGTTACTGTTTTTTTTTTTGGAAAAATACGACAAGACTTTTGGGACAACCTGATATTTGGTTACCGGAATTTTGCGGCACCCTTGAGTGTAACACCTTACACAAAATACGATCAGTTATATGCCAAATGTTACCGAAAATTCATCACGTTTTGGCTTTTATTTACGAAATTACTACTGATGAAGCATATGTACATGTTGCGTCTTTTCGATCCATTGAGATTTCATTGTGCCCCTACGAGGTAAAAAATTTCAACTCGAAAATTTTCGGTTTCAAACATCGTTTCATATGCAAATTCCAATAGGCTTCTTATCGAAGATCTGTGTCATGTCGGAGTTTCAATGAAGCTATCAAAGTACTGAGGAATAGAAGCAGTTCGTATTTCCGTGCTTACTGATATGAGTAAATGAATATTTATGACATAATTATCTTTAATATCTGGCAATAGTTTTTTATAACTGTCACGAAGAATGAGGGGATAAGATGGAACACTGCAAGAATATTTGAAGAAAGAGTATTTCTATTTTTATATAAATGCGAAATAGAACCTCATAGATAAATAACCCAAATAATCAGCGCAGAGGCAGAGCTGGTCTGAAGTGGGAGTGGCTCCAAGAATTTGGGAGGAGCTCCGCCTATTGCAGACGAGTAATCAAGTGGCACAGAAAGACTTGACGTTTTGGTAAGGTAACAGTCGTTGCTATTCCACGCTCAACTAGCCGAAGTTTCTTCAAAGTCAAGTGGGTATGCCCCGCTAGAGATGTGTTGGAGTACTCTGCCCACTGCGTACGAGTTGCCAGGTGTAATGAAGTAGACTCAATGGCCAACTGAGACAGTGATAGGAGCAATGTGGGTAAGGGGAACTCCCAAATTGGGTCACGCAAACGAAAGCCGGGGGTTCATGAAGACTATTTTTTCGAAATTCCCGATGGAAAAGAGTGCCCCCGGGCTTTAAAAGAGACGTCTTCTCTAGCGGCCACTACTTGTTTTCTCCCAGCCCGCCCCTTTCTTCGGCTCAATCCACCCATTTGAGAATAGCGGCGGGAAGGGGATCTCCTTTCTCGAGTTTTTGACCATTCCATTCCGTTTTTTCTTCACTTTCGCACTATTAAGCACGTTCTACTTCGTACTTGATGATCTTTCCATATTCGGTCAATGTATTCCTATCACTGCCTTTAATATAGATTGAGGATTCGAGAGCCAGATCGGGCATAGAGACATTGGAAACACAGCGGGAATCGCTCTACGGCCCGGTCAAGGACTGCAACACAGATATTAGCCATTCTGCAGGGATTCTACTAACTGAAAGGAAATCTCTTGGGTTGATTGTCAAGAAGCGCCATGGTAGAACTGATCTTGCACGTTGGTGTGCAATTAGAAATGATGGTGATCCTTGGTGATAGATGACGGTAGAATGAAATGATTTCCGCATAGAACGAGGATAAAAAAATGAGCTGTACTGGGTTACAGCCAGGCCAAAGGTCATCCGCCTTCCACTGCGAACACTTAGGCTGTCACTGGCACAAGCACGAGTTTCTAGATGTGTGTCCCCCTCCCCTCTCTCCCGCGTGACAGTTGTTCTGTCACCTTTGCATACTACGGGTGGATAATGATTGATTATGATGGAGATATGGTTGTGAGTGATGCGGTGAAAAATCGCGCTTGAACCAGGTGTTACCGCAGGGTGCTTGCTGATCAGACTTGTAGGAAAAAATCAAAAATTATTTGTGGTCCTTTGGAGGCAGGCGAAGAGATTCAGGGAAGGGAAACAGAGGCTCATTAGCGATAAACTTGCTTGAATCATATAATTGGTCCAGTGATGAAATGAATTGCGATGAAACTTTTCTCGTAGTTTAGTCCGTGTTCATATTGTATAACCCATAACCCAAACGACTCACCATAGTGTATGACCTATACCTTGAACGAAGCTCCTCAAATGCATTCTGATTTATTCAACGCACTCTCATGGTATATAACCCATAACCCGGACAAAATACTTCAGAAGAATTATAATCTTTTCTTTTTGCACGCTTATATGGTGTAACTTCTGATCAAGACAAAAGGTAGAAAGGCACTGCAATATCGTAACTAAATATGCGTTTTTGGCAATCATGTAGCATAACCCAGGAGACGTATCAGTTAATCCGAAAGGAGACACATGGTGCTAAGCGATCTTTTATAATTATAGAGTTTATTTCAAGTGGTGGTTGATATGAACAGTGGTATTTACAGCATAGAATGTACCTGACACTGATGGGAATCGAAATGGCTCAAAGAGATTCCAAGATCATTCGAGGAGCTATTCATATACATATACCCACATGTTATAACTCATAACCCACAAAAGGCAGTTTCGGAGTTTACGGAACTTGATTGGCTGTCTAGCTGATTATTTGACTAATACATGGCCTCACCCATGAAAGAGATTGCATTTTGAAGCTATAAAATTATAGAATATTCTAGAACGCTAATTTCTTTTGTTTTCAATAATGCGGAAATTTGAAAGGAAATTGCGAAATGGAGCACAGCAGTGTCGTCCCAAATTGCTATTTGAAATATAATTATTTTTAAACAAAGTAACAAACGGTGTGAAATTCTGCCGCACCACATAAACACTCACACAAGATAATTTATAATTCATTATGCATGCTTCCTAGGGGGTTAAGATGTAGGGAAGGATATTTGTTGGCAATTCCGAATCACATTTTCGAGAAAATTCGGGAGGAAAATTCAAAATCGAAAGTACAGCTTTATTCCAAATTATTGTTTCATAGCAAATTGCACTAGATTTTTGAATCTGTCAGTTAAGCGCTTACACGATATAGCCCCTAACCTGTACATTTTCTTGAAGTAGTTGGAAAGTATGTATGTTATAAAAGATATGTATGGGAATTTCAGGAAAAAGCCAATTTCTTCGGTTTTCCGTTGTAATGGAATACGAGAGAAAAAAATGGAAAGAATTCGATATGAAAAATAGCAACCTCTCTCAGATTCTCGCTCAAAATTATTTAAAAACTAAATAATTAAAAAATCGTGTAATAAACGCTACTGCAATATGTATAGCTCACACTACATGTTTTTGAAGCGTGTAGAAGTGAAGAAATATGTTTACAAGATTACGTAAATATACTATTCCTATCTTAAAGTAACCTGTACACAGAAATTAACTAAACGCATTAAATTTCATCTTTGAAAATCGAGAACAAAAACCAATAAAAAGCTCGCAGTCAAATAAGAGAACTAAGAGAAATAAGCACACGAGAGAACTGTTAGGAAGAGTATTTATATGAGTTCATCTTGTGACACTCTAGGTCTTTTGTTGCTTGAGAAATGTTTCCTTTGATTTTTAAATGCTATACTATGATATCATTTTGAAAAGCGGCGCGCACAAAACTCGTTTGGATAATTTTGGTCGGTAAGACGGCAGAAATAGTAGCCCATTCATTAATTGCCCTTTTGACAAAAACACAAATAGTGAGGCGAGAAGGACTTGAAATTGAAAAAAAATTCAGATTCTAGTTTTCTTGGATGACTGGATTACACTGGACTGCACACACCAAGCTATACAGCCCTTGGTTGTGCCTTTCGTAGGTTGTGGGTTACAACATGTGAATATTCAGACTATCCATTGTCCTACCAGTCCCACTGTAAATTTCTAGGCTGTTCCTGCATGCGATATCTGGTCGGTAAGCAGAACGTTATGATAACGATTATTGGGGGGAGCGAGGGGGGAGGTGGGGAGGGGAGTGGGGGGAAGCAGCATGAGACATAGTGCGGCGTGCGTGCAGATGTTGTTATCCACCTTTACCCACCCATTTTGCCCCTTTCAGTGCTACTTCCGTACCGTAATAGAGGCGAATTTTTCAAACATCTACTGTACTATGTATGTGTTGAAAGTAGAGCATGCGACTTATTTTTAGAGTTGGTTTGTAGCAAATATTTATTTCTGCATCATGTATTGTTGACTGATAGTATTATTACTGCTGATTCGAATTACCGAATCAAACTATGAAGAGCATCATCACTAGCAATATTTATAATATGATTATCCAACTTAATCATTTACTAGTCTTCAAAATTATCTAAGTGGTTGGGTAAATTCGGATTGAAAGGGTGCTTATCTCGACATCGAGTCTCCAGCAGGATCAAGCTGCATTGCGTAAGTTTTTTTGTGAAATTGAACCCATGCGATCCGATCCCGGTCCACCGTACGGCCTCCTCCTCCCTTCTACGACTGATGCTTTTGGAATATTGAAATGAGCACCTTGAAATTCGACAGATTGCCCTTCTAGGGACGACCTCATCGGCCCACTGCCCAAAAATCACCTCGGAAAATACTAGCCTCCTCTCTTGTGAATTTCTATGGACTTTCTTGACCCTAGCCTCCAATGGACTTTTACAAGCCTCAGTAATAGTTTCCTTTTCAACCACAACCATTGCGTGTGTTCTCAACAGAAAAGAATGGAAGTGGTGATTCTCGCTCTGTAGACAGTCGAGGGCGCTGGTTCTACCCAGAGTTACCTGTGTCTATGCTCACAAAATAAGTTGATGGGAGATGCTACCTTTTACGGGTTAACCTATCCCGTTTTGGATAAATCCTCGGATTGCGCTCATTTACTGCTCAAAATGACTTCATTGCAGAGAACAAATTTTGCCCGAAAAAAATAGACTTTTCACTCCTACGGGATGATTTAACTGATAACGGAGCGGGTTGGCAGGATAAAGGCAGTAATTTGCACAACGACTGATATTCGCAAGTATTCACATGGGTCGAACACGCATTCAAATGCCGATGTTAATTTGAACGAAGAGAAAAGGTGTGGAGAACAGTGGCGCCGCTCCTGCAGCATAGTCTAGATATCAAATTTCGGTGCCGTCCACGACAACTGAGCCCTCCATCCATTCGTGTACGGGAAGTTCGCAACACTCGTCACGTCTCAGAAGATGAAGCGCTGGCTTGTACATTGACTGGGTCCCGAGAGCAACGGCGAGAGTTTTCGTTTCGGTTTTGTGAAGAACTGTCACTCAACTATAAACCTCGTAGTTTCTACAAAATCCACCCACAAGTGAGATAAAAGTCAAAAATTATCCAGAACGTCTCGTGTATGAGAATAATTTTTTGAAAAATAGATGAAATAGCCCTGTGGCTTCAGCAGCTTCTATTAAACTGCGTACGAATGCACAGCACATGCGTAGAACGATTGCATTACCCATTCATTCGAATTACTCATATAAATGGAATTTTCCATCTCTTAAAGCTTCCACATTCGAAAAAGAGCTAAATGTGGACGTGCTTCACGCAAATGTTAGCGACTGTTCCCTGGGGAACTTCAAAGGCGGTTCATTGAGGATCAGAGAGCGGGATTTTACAGTAGGTCTCGAAAGGCTGTTAATGCTTCTAGCGCTGGCGCTTTTCTCGTGTAGCATCTCACAGCTTTCATGGATCCCCACGTCATACCATAGGAATTCTTTCAACCATGGTTCGGGAAAAACCCTTATCAAACCTTCAAAAAGAGCTCCTCGGAGAGCTGTCGCGGAGACAAAGGCTGTTTTTAGGAACGTCCACGAAAAAAATTAGTTTTTTCGATACCCTTCGATGTTGTATTTGCCTAATAATGGCCGCATGCAAAGTTTCACGCGAAAAAATGGCTAAGCTGCAGCTCCCCAAATCCTTGGCCGGGTGAGCGGGGCCTCCAGGGAAATCCGTCGTCCGCCGCGGTTGGGAACGGAGAGTGGGACTGTTTGCGTTACTTTCTGTTACTACAATACGTCTCCAACCGCTGCGGACAACGAGGTGAGCACTTGCTCGCCCACCCGTCGCGAGGCTTCGTGATGCTGTGTCTTCGCCGGATTCACATTTTTCCGCGTTAAACTTAGCATGCGGCCCACATTAGGCAAATAGAACATAAATATATGGGTAACATAAAAACTCATTTTTCCGTGGACGATTCCTTCGAATACCACTGTATCGAGTTGAGCGGTGACACTTGTAGTGAAGTAAATAACGTAAATAAACGTAAATAACGTAAACAGTAAATATTGGCCTTCAGTCGCAGGTTTACCGTGAGAATCACAGCAAGATAAAACGAAACACGATGCTGATGAGCGGATCACTGGGAGGGATAATCCGGGCATTACCGAGTAACAGGGTAACGCGCAACGGATATTTTATCGCGGATTAGTGAGCAATTTCAATATGTTGTTAAAAATGGCTCATGGTAGGAATGCGTTTTGAGCGATGCAAGCACACGAGCATTCATTTGGAACGAGAATCTTCGATAAGATTGGATATTTCCACGTCTAATTCCCACAGTCTCTAATTTTGAAGAAATTCGATGTGGAAATTTACAATCTCTTCGGAGATTCTCGTTTGAAATGAAAACAGTTCTATACGGACGCTCATACAATATAACCCATAACCCACAGTGCGTATTGCCGAAGAATGTAATGATCACTCAAGCCATCACCACTCAGATAGGAACCTTATGCTGCCCTGCTTTTATACTCCGTTAGAAGTTATTACCACTTATCTAAAGGTAAGAGCAGAAATCGTTGGGGGGGGGGGTACAGAATTAAACTCCATGGCTCGCTTAGGGAAGCTTAAAGTTTAAAAGTCAGCTCCTGCTCAGACTCACGCCAGACTGATTGCTTCATGACGAAAAAAAACAGTCTACAGATAGCAGATGAGGCTTGTTTGTTCCGTGTTTACCCTAGCTTCATAGGAGTGGAAAGGTCGCTAATCTAGCAGGAAGTCTTAGGTTGTTCCAAAAGTCTTGTAGTATTTTTTTCGATCATCACTTTTTATTTTTTTTGTCCAACAAATAACAATTAGGCAACAACGTACTGACCATTGTTATCGGCAACCCTCTGCCACTTTATAGGAAAATCGTTGGTTCCCTTCTCCCAGAATTCTGGGTTCTGAGAGTCGAAAAAGTCAGCGATCGCCTTCGCAAGCCAGTCATAATCAACGAATTTTCTCTTGGTCAGGAAGGATTCAAGAGGATGGGTGAGAAGGGGCAATGTCTGGAGAGTATGGCGGGTGGGGCAGCACATCCCAGCCGAGTTTCTATAACTTGGCCTGGGTACTTTTCGCGAAATGGGAGCGAAATGGGAGCGGGCGTCGTCATGAAGAAGGGTGACCGCGGACCTTTTTCGGCACTTTTCTCGAACAGCAACGGCGAGCTGCTGGAGCTGGTGGGTGCATACGGCAGCGGTGAATGTCTCGCCCTGTACCAGCACCTCGCGGAAAAGCATTCCTTCCGCGTCCCAGAACCAGCACAGTCCCAAGCGTGGTTTGTCTTTCATGTCAATCTCGCCGTTGCTGAAGCTGATGAATCAGCGGCGCACGGTCACGTAGCTCACACATCCCTTGCCCAATGCAGCGCTGATGCAGTGGCAAGCTTCCGTCGTTTTGGTGCCGCAAGACCGCTCATAATAGATGACACCGCGAGTTGGGTGGGTATCGACAACGGGCATTGTAGCTCTCTCCACGGGATCTGGTGGGTCAATATATATTTTCCTAGGAAGCTTAGGGAACGTTCTACCATATTCCTTAACCGCCTGGACCTGCCTCGAACTGAACAAGAGTTACTGATTTTTTTTTGGAAAAATACTACAAGACTTTTGGCACAGCCTAATACTTAGAACACACCACGTTAAGTTCACATTTTGGACGATTCGACTCAACGGACCATTTTTCCAAATATGTAATTCATGATGAAGATGTTTCATGATAAGCAGTGCTTAAAGAGGTAACAGAACAATATAGAACTAATGAAAGACGTGAAGATTCACTGACATAGACCATTAACTTTCAGTAAGAATCACTCCGCTGGTTATACAGGTTTGCGGACTCAAAAAGGACCGGAGAGACCACGCCTTACTCAGCATCTAACAAGGGAAGGATGGTAAGTCCGAGTGGCCGTTTGAAATGGGGTTTATACCAATGATAGGGCTCGGGATGCCATTCACCAGTCTGCATTCCATATCTGCTGTGCGTCTCTGGGAGCAGAGTTACAAGCGTTGAAAGAGAAGCAACTCAGCACATATGCCATAGGCAAGTGCAACAGATGTTGCTTCAATAGCCGAGCGGTTATGTGCTAGGGTTAATGTTCGACGGGTCACGGGTTCGCAGCCTTGCTGCATGCCCCTTTTTGCATTTTTCCCGAATTACTTCCCGAAAGTTACAAACAAGGAATTACGTGTTCTGAGAGCTTCATCTCACTACGAAAGAGCATTTCTGAGGAAATGAATCCATTTTCGCTGTTCTATCATTTACATCTCCACTTCTGCGTTTATTGCCTTTATAGTATTTTACCCTCGGGCAGAACAAGCAACCTTGGGGCAGAACATTTCTCACAACCAGCATTTTATAGATGAAGATGACCCTTTGGCCTAATGTGAGTTTTGCCAAGATTGCCACTTGAATGTAAGGCAGGCTGTGTTGAAGAATACTTGGCATTTGTAGAAACGTTCGTCCGGGTTTTATTAAACCTCGTAATTATTCGGAAGAGACACAAATTTAGCTAGTGTCCGTGTAAACCATGTCCACTTCTGGGTTGATTCATACACTGACTGTGAAAAATATGTTTGTGAAGGCAATAAACGAAGAAGTGGAAATGTACATGATAAAGCGAAAATGGATTCATTTCCTCAGAAATGCTCTTTCGTAGTGAGATCAAGCTCTTGGAGCATGTAATTCCTTTTTGTAACGTTCGGAAAGTAATTTGGGAAAAATGCAAAAAGGGGCATGCAGCAAGAAACCGAGCCCGTGACCCGTCGAACTTGAGTCCAAGCACATAACCACTTGGTTATCGAAACACACTTCTGTGGCGCTTGCCTATCGCATTTGTACTGAGTTGCTTCTCTTTCAACGCTTGTAACTCTGCTCCCAGAGACGCACAGCAGATATGGAATGCAGATTGGTGAATGGCATCCCGAACCCTATCATTGGTATAAACCCCATTTCAAATGGCCACTTCGACTTACCATCCTTCCCTTGTAAGTGTTTAGTGCTAAACATTGGCAGCAGAATTGAACCAGAGAACTTTTGAGTGCAAAACGATTCATGACTCCGATCGCACCTTCACCTTTGGGTCATATGTATATAAAGTTTTTTGGTACATATACAAAATGTATAATTGATAGTACGACAAATATAGTAATAACAAGCAACATGATATAAAAAGCAAATTCGTATTATATGTGCCTAATCTACACAGCTGACAGGCAATTATAACGCCTCTATATCCATATATACAAATTACCGTAATATTTTGTCATAAGTTCACTGTCTAAATTACTATAAACAAAAGGAACCGGTCCCAGAAAACATTCAATACAAGAAGGGCGCTAGTCTGAAAACTACAGTAGCCGAGAATTCCAGAAAAACTAACTGGCGATGGGAACTTTGTCTATAGATGGTCAAACACAACAATTACCCCCTCTTTTCCGAAAAGCTGGGCCCAGCAGGCTATCAAAGCTGCTATAACAGCCTCAAAAGGCCCAGTCTATCTGGGCAGCTATAAAATTTAAGAAATGTCCATCTCCTGGGAGCATTCGTCAGAGCGTGTCTGACGGCGTTACCCAAGTGACATAATACATGCGGGTATTGAAGTGAGATTCGACTATGTGAAGCGATTGGTGGGAAACTGTCACATTTTGCTGGACAACTGTTCCTGCCAAAACATTTGAGGACCAGTTGACCAAGGACTAAAAATATATGGGATGCAAAACTCTCGCATGCAAATGGATGCTGAAGGAAATTTATGACAGGCGGCAAAAGGATATATGAAAGCCATGCGGATCCATGGCCCATAAGTCATTTTGGAGCTCCTACGAATTCCAATCTTTGGGTTTGTTGACGGATAGTTTGAGAATAGCTGTTCTGGATGATAAAACCATCCAACCTACGGGCTATGAGAGATCGATAAACAGCAATGAAATGAGTAGAATGAGAAATATTGGCGGAACGAATAATTAAAATGGGGAAAAAAGTTCCAGAAAAATCCTGAACACGGCGTAATTCCTATAATTTGTTCTGGAACAGGCGACGGCTTGTCACATCCATGGGTGCATGACCGCAAAGGGCCATTAGGTTTGCTCCTACAGTAGCCCTCAAGAGTATTCGGCCAAACACTTTTTGTCATAACTTTTTTTCTACTTGACCAAATAAGATAAAATTTTAATATGTGGTGCTTCAACCTAATGTCAACACTTCCTTTTACTTGAGTATCGCTTGACTCTTTTCATGGCTTTTTAAAAGATTTTACTACAAGACCACCGAAAAAAGAAAAAGGCTTGGTCAAGAAAAACGGCTTTCTTTACAATAACAAAACGAGCAAGCCTCAGAGAACATTAATATATTGTAGAAAGACCACGACTTTCGATGACAGCGGGACAGCGGGACGTCATAGGGATGGCACTACAAAAGCAAAAAATTGCATTTAGCCACGTAACCTGAACCGTTGAGCGCCAAAATAGTATATCTAGTATGCAGTGTGTCCAAGTACAATATACTGAAATTTCTCTCAGATCGGTCCAGTCCAAGAAGATTAGAAGTGAAAAACCCAACTGAAAAACCATTTGGTCGAATACTTTTGAGCGCTACGGTACCTGCAGCCAAGGGACGGCTATAAGTGAAGTGAGAGCCCACCTCGTGGGGGGAATAGGACCTTAAAGCAAGGTGAGAAAAGATGACAGTGGGTAGAATACTGTTAAGCTTATTTGGAAAATAAAACCTGGGAAATAGTTAGTCCGAGACCCCGAGATGCCCAATTGATGATTTTCAAACATCCAAGCTTTCAAGCTTTATTACATCATGATGATTATTTACTTTTCATTCACATGAATTTGTCGTTTCGAGACATAGACACCCACATGAATTAACCCTAAAGTTGACCGGCCTCCCACTTAAGGCCTCCCCTCGTTGTTGCCCTGGGTCCCGGACTAATTCGTTAATCATCATGGGTTGAGTTGGTTGCGAGTAACGGTATATCTTACGTCTTGAAGGCGTCCGAATGAGGGACAATCTCCCCGATCTCGCCAGAGGACCACTACCGTCTTCAGTAAGGTGAGCCGGCCTTATCATCGGTTACACGGTAGAATCTGAAGGCAGGCACAGAAGAAGCTGTTTTTCAGATTCCAGTTCAAGTTATCAAGACACTTCAATTTTTGTTGTTTATCTCTTCCCATACTTTTCATTTTGTCACAGTCTGTATTCCTCAAGATTTTTGTACTACTCTTGTGCGCACCAGGTGTATAAATAAATAAATAAAGTTAAAATGTCAGTGATGGGGAAATTAAGGACGCGTTCCTACTTACAGTCCAAGTCCATAGGCCTCGCCCATCCAAGTCCATAGGCCGGCGCTTGGCAGGGCGAGGCCTATGGACTTGGATGAACGTGGATCGATCTCTCTCACTCCGCCACACACTCTCGCTCTCGCCACGTACTCTCTCACCCAAGTCCGTAGGGCCAAGCCCTGCCAGGCGTCGGGAACTGGACTGTAGCGACTTGTTTTGTCGCTAAGTGTAAATGCAGCATAGGTGACTACTGTGTTTCACTGAAAACATGCACTACTACTACCAGTTTCACAGTGTTGGTAATATATTTTTCCATTGGTTTTGCTTTCTATCTTCTTTTTTGGAAATTTTCACAGAAGTGGAGCCTTAAATCGGAGAGATACTTCGTTCTCATGTACTTTACCCCTCATCGTTGCCTTCACTTTTGAGCTTTATGAACCATCCACCTCCCCTCCCCTCCCCCCCCCCCCCCCAAAAAAAAAGAGCCTCTATCAGCTTTCCTCCTCGTTCACTCTTCGCTTCCCCTCTTCAATCTTTTTCGAACAAGGGCTGGCCTTCCTCAGAATGGTTTTCCTGTGAAGGAAGATCAACACAAGCTGGGGTTTTGTGGGCCAAGTGAACCCCGCAGATATTCTATGGAGCTGTTCACCGACAAAAATGCCAGAATTCCCTCCCTTCCCCACGCCCTTTATGCAAACAGCAATACTTCCAGGAGCATACTCTATTGTTTGTTTACATAGCGGCGATGAAGAGACCAGCCGACGCGATGTTACTTAAATCGATGTTCTCGAAAGCCCCAATAAAAACCAAGGGTTATTGTAGCAGGGATAAATATGAAAGACCAAATCAGGGTTGGGTAGGGTTGGGTTTCCAGGAGGCTTCATGATGACTTGTTCCCATTAGCTTTCTTTTACATGAAAAGTGCTTTATAAAGGAAAATGTACAAGAAGACTGAGATCGAAGGCAGTGACAGAGAAGTAAACACGGTCAGAGGGAGGGGATGTAGAGGGATCGTTTGTTCTCTCATCTAGGGTTAATGTCCGTCAGAGGTCGCCTCATCGGTCCAAAATCACCTCGAAAGAGCGCAGGTTTTGAGAATTCGTCGAGAAAAATTTTTAGATTACGCCTCCCCATCTTCCATCTCAAAAACGACCTTCCTTGTAAATTTCACAACCCGTACTTGACCCTGCTTTTAGCTACCCGCGGGAAAACCGGTTCTGACCCACCGCATCCTCCTGTCAGTGATAGCCAGATTATAACTGCCACGATAGCAACGTTTTTGTCTGACCAGCAATAATCTGGAGAGCCATGATGATCGAATATCGATTGATGGAAGAGTCGATAATCGATTGGGCGACCTGAACAACCCCTGCCGTTCTTATCCACTGGGTCTTCAGTGGTTGAGGAAGTGCAGGCATGCATGCGGTCACAGATAATTAGGATATCAATGAAAGACTGGCAAATAAAGGAATAGGGCAGGCGTAAAGAGTGCATGGCGCATCCTGTTCAAGCTTTTCCTGCGTTTTCTTACTTCTCTGATTGCTAAAAAATCGTCAACTTTTGTATTAGCGTAATTTGGCTGATCTCTCACATTCAAAAGGTTTCACGACCTCATTGATGCCTTTTTCGTTTTCTCTCGCCTCTATAGGCTTTACGACTGGGGAAAAGAGGGAGCATTCCAAAAATGGGTGTGTTCATCCCCTCAACGGTTCAATTATAAGGCCCTTTTAGGCTGTGTGGGCCAATTCTCCTTTAATAAGAAGTATAATACAACGACAAAAACAGGTACCAGGTGCTATGTGGCGCCGCGTCAAGATAAATGGGGCAATGAAGTAAGACGGCCATTCATGCAAACGACTTCAAGTGCACTTTATGTACTAGTTCATCATCCTGAAGAATAATCAAGTGAAGGGGGACAAGTGCGATATTTCAATTCACACTGAACGTACACGACGTTTGCGTGTAACATTCCGACCTACCAGCTGAGCACATGATAAATTTGCTCTCGGTTCTCTTCGGAATGAGAGTCATAGAATCCTTCACTGCAATTTCAAAGGAGGGACACTGTTGAAGGTCGAACATGCCTTAACATCGTATAGGGTTCTAATGGAATAGGCATAACAAGAGCGTTCCTGGGGGTCATAGGAAAAAGACCGACGGATTTCTCGAAGTTTCCTTTTTGGGATGGAAAGGGAGAGTGCCATTTGAAAAAGAATTCTTTGGGAATCTCTCCAAGACCTATAACTTGTATATAATTTGGAGGCAATAAGGTGAACTCCAAAAAGTTAGTGACGGCTATTATTAGCGCAGAAGTTTAGTAGATACGTATGGACGTATGGGAAAAGAGACGGGTCACACTTCTCAAAAATACTCTCAACTCGATGATTGGCCTTGCTTCCAAGTCTGGATGCGTCTCCCAGCCTGATAGTTTGTTCTCAAAAAGGAAGACGGGTAGAAACTAATTCACCCCCACTTCCGTACCCCAGAATGTCTAAACATCCCCAAGAAGCTTCGAACATCCTTTAGAGAATTGTGCCTTGGTACTCATGATTTTTCACTAGCAATGAAAGCTATGCAAAACCTGAAATTATTTCCCAACTACTCATAATTGTGCGAATGTGAGTCAAGATACTCAAACTGGGTCACCACGCCACGCTAATGCGTCTGAAGCTCGCTAATCGCGTTGTTACAATGCGCGATTACTGTGTTCCTGCGCGACTTGGGGCCATTCAAGTGTATGGGGGTGCAAAATATCCAGTTTCTAAGAAAAATTTCGAGATTTTTTGATAAAGTATGGATATGCATATAGAGAGAGCAGAAATACATTGGAAAACCAATAGAGTCAATCGATTTGTCCGTTATTTTTATTTATTTATTTATAGTGTAAATCCATTATTATCGTAATTCAAGATGACTGTTATGAGTCACATACAGAAGAACAGCAAAGTATGCGAACTTATAAATATGAAATATAGGAACAAAGTTCAAATATTAACGCTTTCACCCGTAGTAAAGGACATGTACTGTACTTTACAGAGTGCAAGGAATCAATGTGACTTCTCAGCTGATGGTTTGAGTGGCGAAAATACCATTAACTTCCGAAAAATCGAAAACTTCAAGGTCAAAGAATCGAAATTATTTGTAATTTTTACTTATTTACAGATCGATACAAATGTATGTATCTTGTGAAATATATCCACTTTTAATTAATAAGATGGATAACTACTTCCTAACCCGCAAGCTACTTCCGGACAAACGAATTTCAAGTGAAGTAACAATTCAGAGGAGGGGATAATCAGATTACACCAGGAAACAAAACTGATTACAAAGGGAGGCACATAATGAAGGGACACATAAGCCGTTCTTGCGGCCGAATTACGGTAGAAAGCTCTGGTATAATTCTGAGCTGTTTTCTTATGGAAGATGGAAGAAGACAAGTAAATGGAAAGGAACTCGAAATGTTAGATTTGACTTGTGTATAACGATATGTAAAAGGCGATGTGGATCACTGAGCGCACTGTGCGCATGTTGAAAAGAAATGGAAAATGTCAAATGAGTTGCTCATAAGACATGGCAGGTAATCGAAACAAGATCCCTTCATTTGCTGCTGCTTTTCTCCAGGATTAATTAGGGCATTCCGTCTCCCCACCCCCCCCCCCCTCCCCACTTCCCAAAATACCATCCATGGTAAGCAATCACAACAAGGGCGAAGAAAAACAGTAGCTGAGGCCATCTAAAGGCAGGGATAGGGGAAATTCGAGCGAAAAGTGAAAAAAGCAGTGAATATGAAATACGAGATGCCTGGTAATAGGACAGAGAAGAAAAGCGAATGAAAATGGCCGAGACCCAAGATATGGAACCCCTTCCCATCGTTGATTCTCAACGTGGACGGCATTTCCGTGAAGAAACGGGTAGTCTGCACGAATTTTCTATTGGCGTGTTGCCAAGTCGTAAGCACGAAGGGAGTTCGGAAATGAGGAAGAATCTTCATCTGGATTGAGCCTCAAGCGCTGTACCTTCCACTCCCACCACAGCCAACCACGAATGTTCGTCACTAGGAGGCGGACCGAGCCAAGAAAGGCGGCTGGAGCCAAAAAGGCCGCCTCTGCCACAGCTCAGAGGCGTGCCTATCGCGGGGAATTTTGTCGCAGATAGACTTCCAAGACTCCTAGTTTCTGAGTAGATGACTCCTTTTAGGATTCCTTACCACTCATATTACCCCCATCACTGTCTTTAATGAGCCACATGGGCCAGTTAGCGTGCATAAAATGAAGTAGAAAATGGCAAATGAGCTGCTAGCATAATATAGCAAGTTATTAGAAGTTATTGGCGCTTTTCACTCCTCTTATCAGTGGGATCAACCTAGCTCACCTCCGATGGTGGGTATAGAACCTCCGAACCACTCTTACTTACCCTTTTTGGGTATATATTGGGTGTAGTTACAAGCACCCAAAGAGACCACACATGAAGCGAACATATGATGCCGTCTGGAGAATAGCCTCACGAGGTGTTGTAGAACAATGGGTGGTGAAAATGATGAGTAGCAAACATAAACAACAAAATAGAAACGGAAGCGAGAACGCCATATAATCGACCGCATAGGCCATCGAGCGTATTAGAAGGAAAATAGAAATGAGGAATGAGTTGGTGATAAAGCATGGCAGGTAACGTAAAAGGGATCATCTTACTTCCACTGTTTTCCCTTCAGGTTGGTCCTGCGCTTTTGGGTGAAACCGCCCTGATTTACCCAATCTGGGTAAGTTTACAAGCATCGAGAGGGCGAACAGAAGATGGCGGCCTGGAAAATGGGTTTACGAGAAGTCAAATTACCAGCCAAGATGGTGGGTAATGATGAAGACATGGAGCTTATCTCTATTCTGCCACGTTTAATTGAAAACAGAATTAAAAACCGAGAAAAAGGTTATGTTCGGATTCTATTACAGAAATGTCAGCCCACGCCAGCTGCAAAACGAACCTCACAGCCAAATAAGCCACCAAGCATTAAATTACACCGGCAGGCTGTCATTGAAACCGAAGGGGCTCAGAAGAACAACACCTGCACCCTGATACCACCTACTAATTCCAGTGATTCCAGGAGTTGCTGTGAATTCATTGGGGGATTCCGCCCTGTGGCTACCGTATGAAGGCTGTACTGGGGAGAATCCAAAAGTCGATGACATTCCAGAAATCCCAAGATAGTCAGCAACTGGGTAGCAATTTACCCACATCACTCAAACAGTCTCAGCTCAACAGAACGACCGTGGGATCCCTTTGAGAGTTGGCGGCGGCCGACAAACGACTGACAGCGTTTTTCGAGAAGTATTGAAAAATGAGAAGGTCCTCCTCGCTAGAAGTAGCCGTGGTTGAAGTAAATGCCTTTCATAGCCAAAAACTGAGGCCCTCAGAGTCCATTAGGAAATTTGAGAGCTCTTGTGGGAAAAGGGCCTCTTCGGGAACGAGCTCGGGTTCAGCTTTAGCCACCAGCCAGCTAGCCCATCTAAGCCGAAGGGCAAAGGACTTGTAATTGCAAAGCGCGCCAGGCAATAGAATAGCGCATGTGTCGCGGCGTAAGCGCTATAGAATATGTGTCGGGGCGTGGCCGCAGGGACGAAGTCACGCCGCCCACAAATAGGGTGCTCGCCTTTCACTTCGCGCGTTTCCTACTTCGCATCGTCTACTTGAGCAGCCTCTCATTAATTATTCCCATGGAATAGCATGTTGAAGCTGAGCGGAGCTGAGCAATAAAACAGTGATTGTTGCGACGATTAGAGCCGTCTCAGAGGTCTTATTTATCCGCTGTTCGGTCTGAAAGGATCGACGGGCCGAAAAAAGCGAGCATAGTGCTTAGCATGAAGCCTTTCGCGTTATGCAATGCCGCACAAAACGAATTTTTTCAATCCATTTGACTGGTGATTGAGAGGAAAATGCTTCGGGTCTGAAAAAAGCATCGGTGGGTTCTCAAACTGTGAAAACTGGTCGAATCATCATATTAAGCGTTGTGTAATGGACACTGGTGATTAAGTCGGAAAGGAAGAAAGAAGTCGGAAATTTTTGAAGCAGCTCGGAGGCGTTTCAAAATTTCTTCCCATACCACCTCTACTCGTGCTCCGACTGGTGAAAATCGTGAAAATCATACAAAAGGTGTTTGAAGTCTGTTTAAATAATACAAAAAATGTAAAAAGGCGTGGTCTCAGCGAGAAACTTTTAGAAATTCGATTCTAGTACGGTTTTCGCATGGTGGTAAAAGTCTGTTGCATTTCGTTATCAGTTGCGTCGTTGTTTATCATTTTTTAGCCACCCTCTCAGGGATATGTCGCCCTTCTTTGATAGTATTATCAGGTTTTCGAGAATGATATTTGGAATAAAAGCTAGTTTGAAACCTAAAAAGACATGAAAAATGGTTTCCAGAGGATGAAAGGAAGGAGCAGAGCGAAAATAATGAAAATTTGTAGAGTGTTGTGCGTGAGTTAGAAGTAACAGCTTGGAAAGGGTAATATGGGAATGATAAAGTTTCGCATAGGAAAAAAAGCAATAGGGTCGAATGGTGGAGTGAAGGATATAAATATTAATCATAGTAAATGAATCGCTTGCAGAAATTCCATGACTTTAATTTCTCTCGAAATCACTATCAAGTACAGTACACCACAGAAATCGAAAAGAACCGAGAAATTTCCTTCGTTTCAAAGCGGAAATCCAAAAACAAGAAGAAGAGCACCCCGTTCGACTTCCCGCCGAACAACATTTGAACAGCTGTCGGCAGTTCAAATTTTCGCGCTCATTGCTTTCTACTCTGTATCCATCAGTACGTGATCGTCGCTCTCAGCCCTCGTGACCGCGTCACCTATGAACGTCCCGTCCCATTGAACATCGCACTGAGGATGCTATATCTCGGCCGAATTTCCCTTTTTGCGAAAATGTTGCTGTGGCGGCTGCTGTGGCGGCCCTTAGCAAGCAAGTGCTACATAACTATATGGTTCCCCTAACTATATTAGTCGAAGCATAAGGGCTTACAGTGTTTGTACGAAACTAAACCCAGGGGTGGATGCTGAGTAGCGCCTTGAGATCCTGCAACGATCTCTGTATGTGAGAAAATGAAAATTGAGCTATAAACAAGCGGAGGATATAGTGGGCTATATTATCCAGCTTTGCAGAGGGAGCGTGCATACACAACTTGAAAATGGTCGGAATTGAATCTGATCAGCAAAATCACTTGATCGAGACAAATATTTGTACGTCCAACCGGTTACAGTTTCAATGGGCAAATGGCACGAACATTGGGAATTCAGAGGGTATTCAAGGTTTTTTTGGGATTTTCAAAATGTAATTCAGAGGAGTAAGCTGGATTTCCTAACACAGAATTCACCGCGTAATTCAAATCTCAGAGTTTCAGAAATTTTTCTTCTATTTTCTTATTTTCTATCTATCGACGATTTAGAGAAACGCAACGCTCAAAATCTAAAAAAAACGTCATAATTCAAAAAAAGTGAGATACTCAAGAAATCTATCCTATGTTATGCGGGTAAAGTTGGTGGTAGGCTGCCTACTCTTGGCCAATGACCACCTATTTCATAGAAACTGATAAAAGGTTTTTCAAAAACTGTTCACCACAGTAAATTGAAGCGATGGTTCGAGGCATTGTAAAGGAGCCCATAGGATGAAGTTGCGTGAATTCTAGGTATGTCGAGAAGTACATATAAGCGCATAGATACCACACAAAGGCGAAGGCCCTGGAAACTTGTGGTTACTTGAGAACTCGCCTGACTGGAACCCCGGAAATGGACTAGAACTCACTCGATTCATGAATGAACCAAGTCCGTTGCCAGTGGCGATGAAAAGACTGTCCTCCGACGAGTGTTCATCCACACTGGTCGTCGAGCAGGACAAAAACTAGACCTTATTGAAGATGAGATGTATGTATACCCTACGACAACCAGTAAGCTATTTGCGTTTTAGACCCTGAATTTCCCCCAAATGCTCCGAAAGCTCAGAGTGAGCGCATATGACATTAGGTTCTACTCGGCGTATTGTGTGCCACTAGAGGCTCGCATAGTAGACAACAGCCCATATATGTGCATACCACTGATCGTAGATCTGTGAAAAGAAGATTATTCGTGGGTTACCCGCTTCCAGAAAACGCGGGTAATTACCGAGCATGCGTGGCGTATGACAGCTGCCAAAAAGTGGTTCCACTGGCAGTCAGAGAGGAAGTGCCAGGTCCACCTTTATTCACAGGAATGGAACTTCGCTCCCTAACCACTATGACTCTCTGTTCCCGAGAAGATGAGAACAGGGTCCCTTGACTACCTTGTAATCAAAGGAATAAATAAATCAGTGCTATTACAATTGGGTGGAGGAAGGAGGAGCATCTCATCGAATGTTGAAGACTTAAAGGCACACTCCGCGATAACCCGATGGGTCGGTTTACCTTGTTGAAACATTAGATCCCTGGGTAACTAGTCAAGCTGCACCTTTTTCGAGTCGCCCCGGTGGGCTGTCACGGCCCTAAATCTGCTCAAACCCACTGCGACGCCACCCACTTGAGCTCTTTAACTGGTCAACTGAACAAAATGGGCGGCGTTTCAGTGGTTTAGAGCAGGTGTGGGGCCGTGGTAGCGCAGCGGTGCGACTCAAAAAAGGTGCAATCATACTAGTTACCCAAAGATCTACTGTTCCAAGAAGGTAAGTCGACCCATTTGATTATCGCGAAATGTGCCTCTAAGCACCACTAACGCGTCATTCTATACACCTTTGCTCTTGAAACCTTATTAACTAAAAGCCTTTCCTATTCCCCCCCCCCCCCCTTTTACATAAAGCACAGGCAAAAATAGCGGCGGACGCAAAAAACAGAGATGTCGCCCGCATGTATTTGCGACAGCACCTAAATTTGATTGGTAATGACTTTATCCTCACCGGTTCCAAATACGGGGCAAACGATAATTGATGACATTTCCATTCGAGGAAGGGCATTAGCAGGGTAAACAACCAATTACGCATAGAATAGGAGCTTCAGCCTGTGGTAAGTTTTCGAAGAAATCAAGAGATTTACGCAGGGAAATAGAAGAAATTTCATGGAATCGAGGTGAAAATGAAATTATGGGCCCTGGCCGATGGCTGATATCGTGCTATCAGCGGGAGACCACAAGAAAAACAGCTCGGGCGGAAGCTTCCGTCCAATCAGCAAGGTCGATCCTTTCTTACGTCATTCAAAGCGTCTCTTTCATAAAAAATGCTAAGTGGACATGACTCAGAAGATGGCAACTTTTACTTGTTGCTGAACAGCTCTTCTAACGCTTTGTGAAGGCTGGGAACTGATTACATTGCTTCTGTTGCTATGGATTTCAGTTGAATGCATGGCGGATCCCATACGAATCAACCAATGCATCACTACACTGTCAACGGTATACTAATCTCCAGGCGATATAGTCATCTAACAATAAGCCCCCCATCCTTTTGCCGTCATGGTTGCTGCATTGGCTATATTAAAGCTGTGTCTACGACCTTTTGAAAGGACCAGGTACCATCTAATTACCCCAAAAACCACTAAAAATAGGTGGTTTTGAGGGTTCTTCGACAAACTTTCTTTCCGAATGCGATCCCACCTCTCTTATCTCCCAATCCTTTATTTCAAACTCGATCTCCTTGAGTAATTCTTCTCTCTTGGCGTGATCCTGGTAAAAACACTCCGAAATGATTAGCTGTATTGAGAATAATATTTCCCAAGACTTTCGCAAATAATAATTCTACAATTTTTTACACATTCGAATATTCAAATGTTTTTATTTACATTGAACTCAGTTTTCGAAATATAATAGATGTTTAGTGAACAAAGTGGTAAATGCTCCGAAATGATTAGCTGTATTGAGAATAATATTTCCCAAGACTTTCGCAAATAATAAGTCTACAATTTTTTACACATTCGAATGTTTTTATTTACATTGAACTCAGTTTTCGAAATATAATAGATGTTTAGTGAACAAAGTGGTAAATGCTAGGTAATCTCTCAGGATGCGCCTTGCTCTTGACTACTGTACGCGATCATGATGACACAAGTTTTCGGTAACCTCATTCGCATGGCGCAGTGACGTAGTTGGATCGCCCTGACAAGCACCCAATACTAGTTCTACGCTACGAATTGGCGGCTCGTCTAGTGGTGACACTTGGACAGCTGAGCGCGGCTGTATTCTATGCACTCCGCTGCGGACAAGAAGCGTCTTGGACTCCCGGCCATCATTACTCGACCTGATACCATCGAGACATGATTAGAGAAGAATCTCGAATTCCCCCTCCTCTACCCAAGCTTTGTACCCCTCTTTGAAGCGGAGTACTGGCGAGTAATTTGTCTGAAAAGAATAATAAAATGTCTTTGGACGCCCCTAAAAGTACCACAGAATTTTGCATGAAATTTGAATTCCATGAAAAAACCATAAACATCAAGCGATTTCATTTTATGCGTCCTGCGGAATATTAAGCCAAGCGTGCGGTAAAAAGAAACATTATAGATTGATTACGCTCACAAATAAAAAATAAACTAGTAGAAATGAAGAAATAGCAAAATATGAGCATAAAGTGATAAATATTAGGTAGTCGAAAAAGTTTTTTCGTTTTTGAAATAGCGCTTTTCCCTCCAAATTGCTTTCCAGCGATTTCTTCTGTACATACACATGTAGTACAAGTTCACACGCATTTATAGGTATTGTTGTCTTCCATCTCCCAGATAACCTTTTTCGGCAAAACATATTTATATCGAAAGAGTACTTTTGGGGCATTCTACTATATGATATCAAATATGGCCTCCAGCAACCGAATCAGTCGTCGTATAAACGCTGCAGTCGAAGAGGGTTCAATGTCTGAACTTGTGGCAGAACTTTGGTTCAAACGCTTTCGAGAAGACAACTACAACGTCAAAGATTCTGACCGGTCCGCTCCACCATCGGAGGTCGACAACGAACGATTGCGGCTGCTGGTTTGCAACACTATACTAACAGCAGACCTATACTGTCAGCAGCCGTATATTCTGGTCGCGAAAATCACAGAGAAACGTCCGAACCATGGCGCGATTCTTTTCCTACACGATAATGCTCGCCCACATATAGCAAAAGCGACTCGCCAAAAATCTCTCGAGCTTGAATGAAGAGTGCTACCCCATCCACATTATAGCCCTGATCTTGCTCCATCGGATTATCATCTTTTCCTTTTCCTATCTAACGCTATTCAAAGAAAAAGTATCGATAATGAAGATGACATGGAACGGTGTTGTGCAACTTCTTCAAATCAAAGCCGGAACAGTTCCATGCGGATGGCATAGCAAATTTGCCTGAAAGGTGGCGAAGAGTGGTAGAACAAGATGGTGATTACCCTGTTTCATAGTTGCTTTGTGTTTTGTAATAAAGTGTAAAAATGAATTGCTTCAAAAAACGAAAAAACTTTTTCGACAACCCAATAATGATATAAAATACAAATCCTAGATAGTTTGTGTGGAGTTCATGTAGGGATCCAAGTTGCTTCAGTAGACCTATTATCCTCTATTACAGCCCTGGAAGCTATCGAGGCAGCAGGAGTCAAGGGAAATTCAATAGCTTTCGATCCTCGTCCAGCAACGTTTCATTCGGGGTCTTTAAATGATGCCACAAGACTGGAAGAAGCTCGGAGGCCAAGCGGCCAGATTTAGCCTATTCGGAGGCAATATAAACGAAAGCAAGCGAGATTGATGAAAAGATGACTAGCGCGCGCGATTGCTGGCGCTGGCAATCAGCCAATCAACGCATGTGCCAATTGGATTCCGGTCAGTCTACAGAATTAATTTCGACAAGTACTGTTGCACTCTGGAACATTGGGCGGCAGAGTTTTGAGGGCTGGTCGGGTTTTTCCCGCGGGAGGAGACGATGCGACGTTAGGCAACGTGGGGAGGGGACCACTAGTCAGGCCCAATAGAGGAAGATGAGGCTTGCAATTAAGCCCGCGTTGTGTCCCTTGCTTGCAAATGTAACGTAGTACTTTTGCAGAATTGCATGTAAGAATACTGTAGGTAATTATGAATGGTCATGACATAGATAAATTCTATGAAAGAGTAAAGTTAAATGGGAGGAGGTGGTGACGGGTGGCGCACACTTATACTTTCATGGTGCGGGGATCAAAACTCGCATTGACGGGATGATTTCATTTCAGTGGAAGGCTCTTCGTAAGGTTTTGTAAGGTCCCAATCAACCTAATAACCCCTTTGCTGGGTTAACATCGCGTCTTCTAACTACTTTGTAGCCGTGAAAGGGCTTGGGTAAGTGTTTGGGAGGAGCTAATCGATGACTTCTACACTGGCAACATACGTCCATTCAAACTACTACTTCCGGATCGTGCTGGCCATTGTTCAATAGCGAAGCACTGCCATTCAGAGCGGGATACTTGCCAGAGAGCTCGGAGTCTCCTATACAATGTTGAACACGCTGCATTGCATGCTCAAACTAGCTCATCTTTTGATGAATTTTGGCCGCACCTTCACGGAGACCACGTCCACCCCACGTGATGATGCAGTAACGTGTTGAATTTTTGCCAGGTGTCTGACTGTGCCCATGTGGAGTTCGTGTTCTCGAGTTTTCCGATTTTAAGTAAACTTCCTTCGAAAAATGTTCCAGAATATTGGGTTGAGGAATCACTCTCTCCGTTTTTTCAAACCCCGTTTTTTCACATTGTTCCCTTCATCTTTCGACAAGCTTATATATATTTCGATAGAACTTTTTCTGCTCTACAAAAATCTACTATCTTTTTGATATTTTAATTTTTTGATAACTGCTGTTTATCGCCGCAGCTCGCGATGCGAAAGTTACTACAAGGATGCTGAGTTATGGGCAAACTTGGGGCGGACGGGACTCGAACCCGCACTTCATCCTTTCCGGGGATATGTGCTAATCCATTACACTACCGACACGAAATATCAAAATCATTACTAAAGCTTTCAGCTTCACGGTTCGATGCCGATATTGGCCAACCGGCTCAACACGTTATACGTGTGAGTGCTGATAAGCTATGGTAAATATACCATTCAGAAAGCTGAGTTAGGGTGAAGGTGGTGTCGGTAGTGTAATGGATTAGCACATATCCCCGGAAAGGATGAAGTGCGGGTTCGAGTCCCGTCCGCCACCGAAGCTTTTGCCCATAACTCAGCATCCTTGTAGTAATCTACTATCTGTTTTTCGATTCCTTCGACTACCTAATATTCATGAGGTTTGGAAATGAACTAAGCTGGAGGCAAAAAACTGACACTTGCGCACCTCATCTCCTCGTCTGCCGTCGAGATCAAAAATGTACTATGTGCATATGTTTTCGATAGAGCTTTTTCAGCTCTTCAGAATGGTACCTTTTTTCATTTAAATCGCTCAACTTTTTGCTGTTTTTATGACTCACAAATGCAGTACTCGGAAAAGTGTGCACTTTCGTTATGTTCTCTTCCTCGCCTATAATCGAGATTGGAGAGGAGAGCTTTTTTTTTGCTCTACAAGATGATATCACTCTCCTCTGATATCTTCTAATATTTCAGCATGTAAGAATAAGTTTCCATCTGTTTTTCAATTCAAAATTGCGTAGTGAAAATGAATTTTTTTGGCAGAGTGTTTTCTATCGTTCGATAGAGCTCTTTTCGCTTTACGAGGTAATGTTTGCGGTTTTCGTTCGAATTAATTTTTGTCACTTTTTAGATCATTTAAAAGTAGACGAAATCGAGCATTTTTGTCTTATGTAATCGAAAATGCTCGATTTCGTCGAGTAATCGAAAATGCTCGATTTCGTCGATTTTTAAATGATCTAAAACATTACCTCGTAGAGCGAAAAGAGCTCTATCGAATGATAGAAAACACTCTGCCAAAAAAATTTATTTTCACTACGTAATTTTGATTTGAAAAACAGGTGGAAACTTATTCTTACATGCTGAAATATGAGAAGATATCAGAGGAGAGTGATATCATCTTGTGGAGCAAAAAGAGCTTTCCTCTCCAATCTCGATGGTAGGCGAGGAAGAGAAAATAACGAAAGTACACACTTTTTCGAGTACTGCATTTGTGAGTCTTAATAACAGCAAAAAGTTGAGCGATTTAAAGAAAAAGTGGTACCATTTTGTAGGGCTGAAAAAGCTCTATCGAAAACATATGCACATACATTTTTGATCTTGACGGCAGACGAGGAGATGAGGTGCGCAAGTGTCAGTTTTTTGCCTCCACTTAGTTCATTTCCAAACCTCATGAATATTAGGCAGTCGAAGGAATCGAAAAACTGATAGTAGCATTTTGTAGAGCAAAAAAAGCTCTATGGAAAACATAAATGAGCTTTGTCGAAATATGAAGGAAACAATGTGAAAAACGGGGTTAAAAAAAACGGCAGGAACTTATTCTTCAACCCAATAGTATTACGCATAAGCCTATTCGGTATTAATTGGTAGAGTGGAACTGATGAAAAGGGTGAAGATCGTTAAAAAATGAAAGTCAGTTTATATCTAGAAAATAGATTTTGTTTTCATATTCCAAACTCCCAGTGATTTAATCAAAAGTCACAAATATTTCGGATCATTTCGTGCTCTTAGTAGAAAAGCAATAGATTGAAAGTGATAGCATTGAGGGCGAGGCTACACACAAGTGGTGAAGTGCCGCCCACTTCACGCTCCTCCCGTTTAGATAATGTGATTGCATAAGAAAAAGAGTTAAATCAGGTATGAAAAGGCATAAATGTTGGTAAGCGCTGATAGAGCCTACAGCTTTCTGATGGGGTTGTATTAGGTTGTCCCAAAAATTATGTAGGATTTTTTCGATTATCACTTTTTATCATTTTTTCTTCCAATAAACAACAACTAGGCAACAACGTATTCACCATTGTTATCGACAACACTCTACCACCTCATAGGTAGATCGTTGATTCCCTGCCCCCAGAACTCTGGTTTCTGATAGTCGAAGAAGTCAGTGATCGCCTTTGCAAGCATGTCATAATCAGAGAATTTTCTCTTGGCCAGGAAGGATTCAAGATGATGGATAAGGTGATAGTCAGAAGGGGCAATGTCTGGAGGGTATGGCGGGTGGGACAGCACATCCCAGCCGAGCTCCTGCAGCTTGGCCTGGGTACACTTCGCCACATAAGGGTGGGCGTTGTCATGAATGAGGGTGACCGCGGACCTTCTCAGGCGCTTTTCTCAAATAGCGACGGCGATTTGCTGGAGCTGGTGGGTGTATACGGAAGCGGGGCCTGTCTAGCCTTGTGCCAGAACCTCGTGAAAGAGCATCCCTTCCGCGTCTAGAAGCAGCAGGGTAGAATCTTCTCGGATGGAGGTCGGACAAGGGCTGCGTTGGCGGCTCGGCGTCACGTAGCAGCCAAAAGGCGCGAGGTGCGTTGGTATCGTACATGTCCCAGTTTTCATCGCCCAGAGCCAGATAGACGAGAAAGTCGTTGCGATGTGGGCGGAACAGCAGCGATTGACAGATGCTCACACGGGACCTTTCGAGAGCATCCGTCAGGGCATGAGGTCCATCGCGACAGCACCTTCCGATAACCGGGATCGTGGAGGCAATGATTCACGGTTATGGGTGCTTGTCCATTCCTCTCCGCTAGCTCGCGCATGGTGGTTTCAGGATCGGCGCGAACGCGGAGAGCAGCGTCTCGTCGTCGAATGCATGTGGGCGTCCCGTGAGTGGCTTGTCTTCCATGTCAATCTCGCCGTTGCTGAAGCTGATGAGCCAGCGGCGCACGGTCACGTAGCTCACACATCCCTTGCCCAATGTAGTGCTGATGGCGTGACAAGCTTTCGTCGCTTTGGTGCCGCAAGACCACTCATAGTAGATGACACCGTGTGTTGGGCTGATATCGACTACGGGCACTGTAGCTCTCTCCACGGAATCTGGTGGGTCAATATATATTTTACTAGAAAGTCTAGAGAACGTTCTACCATATTCCTCAACCGCCTAGGCGTGCCTCGAAATAAACAAGAGTTATTGATTTTTTGAGAAAAATCCTACAAGACTTCTCGGACAACCTAATATTTTTTATATTTATGCAGAGTGCAGAGAAACCAGAGTGGTGGCAGAGAAGCAGAGGTACCATCATCCTTTCTCAATCTCATTGTTATGTGCATCGCAAATCAACTGAATATTATTACTAATATCCATCATATAATTATTCTCTTCTCAAAGCGATTACATTACCGTAGATAGGTATCGCATTCGTCAATGATGTGATAGTTCTGAGATGGAGGGGGGGGGGAGACAACGATTTCTCTGCATCCCTGTCGTTAGTCTCTGGTCCTCTGTATTCAACTGCCTGTTCCAGTGCGATGACATAGTACGCAAAATTCGGGAAAAAAACGAAGGAAATGGGGTCAAAATGTGCTGAAAAATGGTTGAAATTTTCTACACCTAATGAGGTCTCCTAGAATCACAGCAAGCCATGGGGCTGTAGTCCGGCGTCTGACTGGCGCCACTTTCGTCACCGCACGATGGCTACCTGGCTTTTAGTCAAGTGGGTGTCTATAGCGGACCACGATGATGCCCACGTAAATGACGTCAAGCATACGCACAAGCACACGGGGTGCCCAATTATGAGGCGGATGAAGGAGCGTCTCGTTGTCGTCACTTCTCACGGGCATCAGATTTATTTCATGGAAAAGGGCTGTGCACGCATGACGGCTACAGTAACCACGACGGATTTCGTTTACGTGCCGTGACGCTAATCTTCGAGGATGAATCACATCTCGCATTTCACCCCCCCCCCCCCCCCCTCTCCCCTCCTCCTTCACTAGCCCGATCACTTTTCTTGAACGAAAAAACACGGGCAGGCATTGATGGGCAATCAGCCAAAGAAAAAATTCATCTCAATCGCAAGCGATTCGCTCGGATGAGCCATGCACTTCATTTTTTGCTTAGGAAACATGGAGAAGACAAATATGCCACCAGCTAGTACTTATGATTCGCTCGGAACAACCGATATGCAAGTTTCAGCCTAGCAGATCGACGGACCCAGGCAATTCCGATACCCTCCCTCCTTATGGTGGCTCCGTTGGGGCATGTGAGGCACGGGTAATTCCAGATTTGAGGGATTTCTCTTGACTGTTGTTGCATGTCGAAGTGTGTGTCCAGGAGGGCTGATCTGAAAGTGAAGGGGACAGTCAGCCATAATATTCGTTTCAAACCTTTTGACCCCTTTAGCTTTATTTGACCTTGCCATGTAAACTGCTCTATAATAAGCAAGGAATGACGGTCTTCAACAGGGGTCGTATTTTGAGCTGGTTGTATTTGGAGAGAAAACAACAACAGATATGTAAGTTTCAGCCTAGCAGATCGAGGACCCAGGCAATTCCAATACCCTCCCTCCTTATGGTGGCTCCGTTGGGGCATGTGAGGCACGGGTAATTCCAGATTTGAGGGATTATCTTGACTGATGTTGCATGACGAAGTATGTGTCCAGGAGGGCTGATCTGAAAGTGAAGGGGACAGTCAAGCCATAATATTCGTTTCAAACCCTTCTAGCATTTGACCCTTTTAGCTTTATTTGACCTTGCCATGTAAACTGCTCTATAATAAGCAAGGAATGACGATCTTCAACGGGGGTCGTATTTTGAGCTGGTTGTATTTGGAGAGAAAACTTTTCGAGCAATCTCCGACGACCCTACCTATCCTCAGTGTTTTGGGACGATAGGCGGTCTGCAGATAAAAGGTCTTTTATCGATCTTTACTTCGTACCGAACCCAGTAGCAGTTTGATGAGAAGTTTGCATTTATATATAGATTATTTTATCATAATATTTTCAGATTTTATATATATTATATTTATGTTCATATCTGTGTTACTGGGCGGAGGTGGTGTAGTGACAGGTGGCGCACACCCCACTCTCATGGTGCGAGGATCAAATCCCGTATCAACGCCCGCCCAGGCTGACCAAGCCTTTCATCCCTCCGGAGTCGCAAATCGGTACCAGACTCGTCTAGGGGATAAATGTGCACTGACTTGTACGTCGGCTGGCCACCGCAAGTCATTGTATGGGCCACATCACATTCACCAGCCATCACGATTCTGAATGGAACTAGAATGTGGGGCGCATCCCAGAGGGATTGATTAACGCCAAAAACTTTATCCTTGTACTTTATCTGTATTATTATATGTATACTATTTCACTATTATATTTTTATATTTTTTCAACTTAATTTGCTAAACCAAGCTTGCTTCATCCTGGATGGATGTTTGAAACGTCTTTGAGCATGTAAACTGAATGTTCTGCAAGGAGAAACCCACGCGTCATCTTTTCCAGAGTAAACTTGGCCAAAATTCGTAGTCATTTGTGGAAACTTCAGAAAAAAATTGGTGGCTAGTTCTGTAAGAGTGGATATAAGATATGCGTGATAATACTATGTAGTACTCCATTAAAATCGCTGAAAGTCCTTCTTAGCGACGGGAAAGATGTGTTGGCGTAAAAGTCATAGTAATTGGGAACAGTAGCGATGAAGTATACGAAATAGCGATCGATAAGCCGCCGCCATCGTATGATGATCGTTCGGCGAGCTACAACCACCTGCCATTGATGGGAGACGATGTGCTGATCGGCTGAATACAATGGCTTTTTCACAGCTGCACGTGGTTCGCCGCTATAGCCTGCGATGTGTCTGCCTGACTCACCACCACATATCGTGATCTCACGAGTCCTAGAGAAATATCAGGTTGTCCCAAAAGTCTGGTAGGATTTTTTGATCATCACTTTTTATTATTTTTTCTTCCGACAAACAACAATTAAGCAACTGCGTATTCACCATTGTTATCGACAACACTCTGCCCCCTCATAGGTAAGTCGTTGATTCCCTCCTCCCAGAACTCCGAGTTCTGAGAGTCGAAGAAGTCAGCGATCGCCTTCGCAAGCATGTCATAATCAACGAATTTTCTCTTGGCCAGGAAGGATTCAAGAGGATGGGTGAGAAGGGGCAATGTCTGGAGGGCATGGCGGGTGGGGCAGCACATCCCAGCCGAGCTCCTGTAGCTTGGCCTGGGTACACTTCGCCACGTATGGGTGGGCCTTATCATGAATGAGGGTGACCGCGGACCTTTTCAGGCGCTTTCCTCAAATAGCGACGGCGATTTGCTGGAGCTGGTGGGTGTATACGGAAACGGGGCCTGTCTCGCCTTGTGCCAGAACCTCGTGAAAGAGCATCCCTTCCGCGTCTAGAAGCAGCAGGGTAGAATCTTCTCGGATGGAGGTCGGACAAGGGCTGCGTTGGCGGCTCGGCGTCACTTAGCAGCCAAAGACGCGAGGTGCGCTTATCGTACATGTCCCAGCTTTCATCGCCCAGAGCCAGATAGACGAGAAAGTCTTGCGATGCGGGCAGAGCAGCAGCGATTGACAGATGCTCACACGGGCACTTTCGTGAGCACCCGTCAGGGCATGAGGTCCATCGCGACAGCACCTTCCGATAACCGCGGTCGTGGAGGCGATGACTCACGGTTATGGGTGCTTGTCCATTCCTCTCCGCTAGCTCGCGCATGGTGGTTTCAGGATCGGCGCGAACGGCGGAGAGCAGCGTCACGTCGTCGAATGCATGTCGGCGTCCCGTGAGTGGCTTGTCTTCCATGTCAATCTCGCCGTTGCTGAAGCTGATGAGCCAGCGGCGCACGGTATCGTAGCTAACCCCTTGTCCAACAGCGTTGATAGTCGCAAGCTTCCGTCGCTTTGCTGCCCCAAGACCACTCATAGTAGGTCACGTGTTGGGTGGGTATCGACTACGGGCACTGTAGCCCTCTCCACGGAATCTGGTGGGTCAATATATATTTTGTTAGAAAGCTTGGAGAACCTTCTATCATATTCCTGCACCGCCTATACCGGCTTCGAAGTAAACAAGAGTTATTGATTTTTTTGGAAAAATCCTACAAGACTTTTGGGACAGCCTAATACAATGCCATGAACAGTGAATAGCATAAAACGATAAAGAAACCTTAATTGCGACATCCTTTGGCTCGTCCAAATTTAATTTCCGTAATCTAATTTGTATTAGGTTTATCCACAAACCAGCATGTATTCAAGTGCATGGCGCATCCCGAAGAAGTCGACATTAACGCTGATTTCCTTAGTGATAGCCACGAAATGCCTTCGAATGTTTGTCAAAAGATATGAAATACTGAATGGCTGTTGGCGCTGACTATCTTTTATGGGTTGCGCCATGCCATCAAACACCATTCAGAATCATAATATTAGGGTGTTCATAAAGTTCGTTGGCCATTTGTAGACAGCGTCGCGTTACGCAACGCGTTGTGATTTTATAATGATTTCTCAACACTGAAAGTACTCGCGATGGGCTATCTTCTGAGCTGGCTAGCTCTCAATTTCCTTTCCTGCTCTTCCCACAATAAAACAGTGAAGATGAGTGATAGTCACCACCACCGCCGATGTTTGCTGGACTACTACAACCTGGGCGACCAAGATGCGTCAGCAGTATGGTGATAAAACCCCTTCTAAGAACTGGATGTTAAAATGTTGGACTCGCTTCACCAATGGAAACTATGGCATCGAAGATAAAAATCAGTGATAAGTGATAAAATCAGTGGTGCCGTCCACTACAGCATCCTACCCAACAATGCCACAGTGACGGCAGAGACCCTCTCTAAAGAATTGCAGGAGGTCAAGGTGAAAGCTGCTGCCTTGTCCAAGAAACTTGCAAATCCGTGGTCGCTCTGGGACAACGCGCGCCCCCACAAAGCGACAGACACTCAGGCCATCCTGGACAGGCTGGGCATCAAGACGGTCATGCATCCATAGTATAGCCCGGACATCAGTCCATGCGATTACCACATCTTCCGGTCCATGCAAAATTTCTTGGACGGGAAACAGCTGAAGAACGAGGGCGACCTCGAGGACGTGATCGAGGACTGGGTCGAGTCGCGGCCGGCCGGCTTTTGGGAGGATCGAGTTGCCTGTCTACCCGATCGTTGGCGAAGGCTGCTGGGTATGCATGGAGATTATATCATGGACCTGTAAGTTCAACTTGGTGTGTTATCTTTACAAGCTTTGAAAAAACGAATGGCCAACGAACTTTGTGGACACCCTAATAGCATTTTAATTGTATCATTTGGCTTCTACGAGATGAACAATTGATATTGGAAAGAGCATGTGAGCATGCTATCCTCTCAGAAGAAACGATGCTGTATGAGAGCAAAAGAGTGAACGACTGAATTCACTCTGAAAAAATACAGGGGATCCACAGGCCATGGAAGTAGCATAGCAAAATCCTCATGTCGTTACAGCTAACTCATCGTCAGCAGTCTCGATCGAAGCCCTATCCACTATCCAGGTTGCCGCGGCGGCGAGGCGGTTCACAAGGGAATGTACATCTGCACACAAATATAGTGTATATAGCGTAATATAGTGTAGCGTAGTATATAATATAGCGTAATATACACAAGTATAGTGTATAATATATGTATCCAACAAATATAGTGTTGAACATAGTGGACGCCGCGAGCGTGGGGTTGGAGTGACAGCAGGCACCGAATCCCCGGTAATCCCGGGGACTCACCATGGGTGACAACCGTTGAGATCCGTTGTTAAGACCCGGGCTAGGGAGGGGGGTATCTACTACCAAGGTCCAGCCTTGAAGTATCCGTCATTAGATCACTTGCTGTCACTCCACTCACCTATTCAGCATGCCTTTTGCCTTCAACAGAGTCACCCTACTCGTCGAAGTGGTCAGCACTTCAAAAATATGAACGCCTATATTAATCGCATCAGTTTGTATAAATATGAGTACTGATCACAAAAAATTATTGACATTCAGTATTTTTTAATTTTTGAAAAGTCATCAGTCAAAAATGTAAATTATTATATTTCACGGAGCAGCTCGTTTCGTGCAATTCTACCAAAACTTCAAAATGAATATACAAGCACTTTATGGTCGAAACAAGAAGAGCGAGAAAAATACCGAGAATCAATTGCTGCTGGTTGCATGGGGATGGGGAAGGCTTATAATCCAATGGTGTGGCCAAAAACCATTCGGAGAAGAGACTGTTTGGACATTCGCACCCCTTAGCATCTTGGTTACTTGTGGTAAAGAAACACTGTCATTCTGAATAATCTCTGTCCTAAGAGGGCATTCGGTCACAGGAAAGTTAGCGTTATCGCAATATATTAGACATTCTCAGCTAGCGACTACTCAGTGTTGGTACCGGTTTGTCAGCGGTTTCATAAAGCCTTATAAAGAACTCAGCTAAAGGGGCAAAGCCTCCACCGCGTTCGTTTTCGAATGAAAGTGCAAATCGATTACCAAACTGAAGTAGTTGTAGCGAGAATTCAGCCGCAAGAAAGTGGTAAAAAAACAAAATAAAGGTCCAGTGGGTGGTCCCCAAGAAGTAGGACAACAAGGGCATTTTGTGTCGGAACTTGTGGCATCGAAAAGGTAGCCGTTGGAGCGACGACCAAATTTCACTATTTATTTGCCCCGGTTCGGCGGATTTAGTTGACCGACGAACGACATATGGATTGTTTCTGCTGCAGGGCAGCACAAACTAAAACCATTAAAGGACCGAAAGGCGAGCGGTGAAACAGTGGTGGTTAAATCGATCAATTGATTCAGACAGGGAATGCAATTGCAAAAAGTCATGAAAATTAGCATCATACTCGATATACAATCACTTCCAGCTCTGCTTTTACGGTCCGCAGCCCTCTGTCTCACTGTGCCTTGAAAATGAACCAGAATCTACAATCTCATGCAGTAGTGGGCGCAAATGCCACACATTCGGGGCGATCACAGTATGTCATGACGATATGCAGCACGTCTGAGATTACAGTCCATTTCAATTACGGCTGGCAGGGCGAGGCCTACGGACTTGTATCGATCTCTCTCACCCCGCCACACACTCTCACCCAACTCTGTGGGCCACGCCCCGTCAGCCTACGGGAACTGGACTGTACATGATGCAGATGTTGGTACAAATACCACGCCGCCGCGGCGACCAACATAATATTTTCAATTTTGTCCGTCTTAAGAAGTAATGGACATGACTAAGAATCCTTTTTAATCAATGAAAGCCTGAATAGTGTTGTATGTCACGGCGATGTACTGACAGGCCTCGGGTTGCATATAAACGCCAGCAGATTCATGACGTAAGTTGACTCTTTATATAAGATGTGGACTGATGTTTGGCTTTTCTCTTTTTTTTGTGATAAGGGTAATGAGCTTCATCCAAATTTTCCATCAGTATCAGACACCATAAATATTTTACGAAGTATGTCATGACAATGTTATTGGCACTACAACCACTGGCATATGTAGTGTAGACTGACATTCAGATTTTTTGAGAGACGCAGTACGAGCAATGGTTTCCTTCCTAAAACACCAAAACAGTCACTACAGGCTAAAGTATGTCACGTCGATGTATTTGGCACCACTAACTGTGGCATCAGAATCAGAATCTAATAATAAGAGATTTTATAGAGTACCTATCCATACTATGCAGATGGTTAAGGAACGCTAATGATAAAATCTGAGCCTGATGTGCGAATAATCTAACAACGTGTGTCATGACGATGTAGTGACAGGCTTCAATTTCAGATGGATCTATGTGATTGGTTGGACACTGAATGATACTTCAGCTTTCCTGAGTTTCATCATAAGGGCATGGACCATGGACCGTTGGTATTCTGGTGTATGTCACGGTAATGCATTAGGCACTTCCACCTGAGGTCTGTGAACTGAAACCTGCTAAAAGATAATCGAATAAAAAATATGCAGATGGCTAACATGAGAAACGCTGATCATGGAACCCGAGCTTGATATGAGAAAAAGCCTGGGACGGTGTGAGGGTTCTTCTACATAACAGTGTTTCCTTTTCGAATATTTTTCTAGATAAATATTCGGCTTTTCTTGAATAAAAATGTCGGTCGTGTAATGGATTGGCAGATGCACCCAGAAAGCATGGAAGGCGGGTTTGAGTCCCGTCCAAGGCCAGCGTTCTTTCCCATAACTCAGCACTCTTTTGCTTCTCGCGCTGCGGCGAAAATCACAGCTAATAAAAATAAAAAAAATCAGTTCCCTGTTTGAAAGAATGTGTTCAAATTCATATTTTCAATTACATTGCTATAAAAGTGGATAAATTTCCTCCATCTTTGAAATTTCTCAGTTCACTTTAGAAATTATCCTCACTCTGTTTCAAATACTTTTTTTTCACTGCTCACTCATGCCACTAATGAATACATGAGTATGCGATGAGGGTCGTGTTACACAGGGCATCTTATAAGTCGCGTGCTTCCGGTTATAATCACTTCCATAGTAACGATTACAATTATGTCACTTGTGAATCCATTTGGACAGAGCATAATGGACCTTATACATAGTCTTTCACCATAGGATCATGTGGTAATCCACCTGGTACGTTCATGGAATCAATAGAGATTTTCACAGCATATTCCATGCAAAAACTCAGCCCAGTCATTCAAGCGTATCATAGTTTTTTACCCATTCCACCAATCGTTATTTCCAGTCTCGAAGCCGCCGTAATCCGGTGAAAAGCAGCAGGAGGATTACGAAATTCCCGTTTCTATCCTAAATCTCTGATGTGCCACGAAGGACTTGCTAAATGTATTAAGTTGTCCCAAAAGACTTGTGGGATTTTTCCAAAAAAAAAACCAATAACTCTTGTTTACTTCGAGGCAGGTCTAGGCGGTTCAGGAATATGGTAGAAGGTTCTCTAAGCTTTCTAACAAAATATTAGGTTGTTCCAAAAGTCTTGTAGCATTTTCTTCGATCATCACTTTTTATTTTTTTTTTCGTCCAACAAATAACAATTAGGCAACAACGTATTGACCATTGTTATCGGCAACCTTCTGCCACTTCATAGGAAAATCGTTGATTCTCTCCTCCCAGAACTCTGGGTTCTGAGAGTCGAAGAAGTCAGCGATCGCCTTCGCAAGCAAGTCATAATCAACGAATTTTCTCTTGGCCAGGAAGGATTCGAGAGGATGGGTAAGGTGATAGCCAGAAGAAGCAATGTCTGGAGGGTATGGCGGGTGGGGCAGCACATCCCAGCCGAGCTCCTATAACTTGGCCAGGAAACTTTTCGCGAAATGGGAAGCGAAATGGGAGCGGGCGTCGTCATGAAGAAGGATGACCGCGGACCTTTTCCGGCACTTTTCTCGAACAGCGACGGCGAGCTGCTGGAGCTGGTGAGTGCATACGGCAGCGGTGACTGTCTCACCTTGTACCAGCACCTCGCGGAAAAGCATTCCTTCCGCGTCCCAGAACCAGCACAGTCCCAAACGTGGTCTGTCCTTCATGTCAATCTCGCCGTTACTGAAGCTGATGAACCAGCGGCGCACGGTCACGTAGCTCACACATCCCTTGCCCAATGCAGCGCTGATGGAGTGGCAAGCTTCCGTCGTTTTGGTGCCGCAAGACCGCTTATTTTAGATGACACCGCGAGTTGGGTGGGTATCGACAACGGGCATTGTAGCTCTCTCCACGGGATCTGGTGGGTCAATATATATTTTCCTAGAAAGCTTAGGGAACGTTCTACCATATTCCTGAACCGCCTGGACCTGCCTCGAAGTGAACAAAAGTTACTGATTTTTTTTTTGGAAAAATACTACAAGACTTTTGGAACAACCTAATATATTGACCCACCAGATTCCTTGGAGAGCTACAGTGCCTGTATTCGTTACCCACCCAACACGCGGTGTCATCTACTGTGCACCGAAGCGGCAGGAGCCCGCGACTTCATCAGCGCTGCGTTGGGCCAGGAATGTGTGAGCTACGAGACCGTGCGCCGCTGGTTCACCTGCTTCAGTAACGGCGAGATTGTCATGGAAGACAAACCACGCTTGGGACTATGCTACTCCTGGAACGCGGAAGGAATGCTCCCCCATGAGGTGCTAGTGCAAGGCGAGACAGTCACCGCTTTCGCATACACCCGTCAGCTCCAGCAGCTCGCCGTCGCTGTTCGAGAAAAGCGCTGGAGAAGGTCCGCGGTCACCCTCCTTCAAGACGACGCCCACTCCCATTTCGCGAAAAGTTGCGAAAGGTACTCAAGCCAAGCTACACGAGCTCAGCTGGGATGTGCTGCCCCACCCGCCATACTCTTTAGACATTGCCCCTTGCCATCACCTTACCCATCCTCTCGAATCCTTCCTGGCCAGGAGAAAATTCGTTGATTATGACTTGCTTGCGAAGGCGATCGCTGACTTCTTCGACTCTCAGAACCCAGAGTTCTGGGAGGAGAGAATCAACGATTTTTCTATGAGGTGGCTGATTGTTGTCGATAGCAATGGTTAATACGTTATTGCCTAACTGTCGTTCGTCGGAAGAAAAAATAGTAAAAAGTGATGATCGATAAAATTCCTACAAGACTTTTGGGACAACCTAATATAATAACAATTCCGTAGTTCAAGAAGAGAAAATATGCTTACTCATATCAATAAATAAAGACTACGTAAAGTGGTAGAGTGAAACAATTGCTCGAAACAACTTGAATACTGAAACCCTGCGGAGGGTCATAGGTTAGCTAGGCGGGCGCTTTGCGCGTCACGCTGTAACCGCCTCACGTCACAGATCAGCACGGCTCTAATCGATACAGACATAGGTGACCTCTGTGAGAAAAAAATTAACGTGTGGGATGGGATCCTCATTTTCAAGTTTCTGGCCATTTCATATCATTTTGCGCAACAACGCGTGCATTGTTTCCTAGCTTTACTCTCACTTCTTGTGCCCCATTAGATCCCACCCACATATGATTTCCCGGGTAAAGATCCAAGCGAGAGTCGTACAACAAGCATTGGTATCGATTGATATGTAGCGATTCAAAAAATTCTATTCTCAGTGACTGTTTGTCCTTCATTACGCACTTGGCCGCATATATCTTGAATCCTTTGGAAGTTCAAACAAATATTCTTATGTTTTCCCGCCCCTCCTGGTCAAGCACCACCCACAGCAGCTAGTGCTACAGGAACACTCTTAAAATTGGGAGGAACGCATCAGTCTGGTTTGGGAGGAAAGTTAATGGCCACTGACAGATGAATGACCGAAAAACACAACTTTCTAGCTCAAAATTTTTTACAATTTTTACAATAGGAAATAAATAAATACTATAAGAACAAATACAATAACGAATATAACAAACAAATGCAAAAATATGAGCAAATAATGGGGTCTGATGATGTTTTGCGAGAGTGAAGCTTGTTTTGACCCCACACCCTCTTCCACTGGAAATTCTGTCATGTTTGACGTCGTCATTGCCGTCTATCCATAGTTAGGGCACATTGTATTACGAAGTATTTAAATATGTTAAAACAGAGCACAGTCATATCCGACGTGACCGTGCCTTGGCCCCACCCCTCCTCCCCCCTCGCCGTCCTACCGGTTTTTCCCACCTTCTACAGAAAACATGCGGCTCTTATTTCAGCTAACCGCACGCGAAAGCTATAAAATACCGAAAAAATAATGCAGCACGGCTTGTGGACATCAAAAATGACCTCTCACTTTTTTGTGACCACAAATGCTCAAAGAATCAATCGGTGGAATTCATAAACTTAATCCGCTTCAACTGCGAAACTCGCATTTCTTCATGGCAGTAATCAATTATTTTATCGGAATTTTGCTAAAGCTGTTATTCAGCGACCACCATTCTCTTGCGACTTTAATTCGGTATCCAGGACTGAGCCAGGGCGACAACAACGAATCAAATCCGTTCACTATCGACTTTCAGCTCATGAAAAAGGAGAGCTGAAACTCAGGGAAAGTAGTGGGAACGGGATAAACACGATGCTCATAACTAAAAATAAATATTGGATTGTCGAAAAAGTTTTTTCGTTTTTTGAAGCAATTCATTTTTACACTTTATTGCAAATCACAAAGCAACTATGAAACAGGGTAATCACCATCTTGTTCTACCACTCTTCGCCACCTTTCAGGCAAATTTGCTATGCCATCCTCATGGAACTGTTCTGACTTCGATTTTAAGAAGTTGCACATCACCAATACATGTCATCTTCATTATGGAACGTTTTTCTTCGAATGGCATTAGATTGGGAAAGGAAAAGGTGATAATCCGATGGAGCAAGATCAGGGCTAAAGGTGGATGGGGCAGCACTTTTCATCCAAGCTCGAGAATTTTTTGGCGAGTCGCTTTTGCTGTATGTGGGCGAGCACTATCGTGTGGGAAAAGAATCGTGTCAGGGTTCGGACGTTTCTCTGTGATTTTCGCGACCAGAATATACGGCTGCTGCAGTATAGGTCTGCTGTTAGTATAGTGTTGCAAGCCAGCACCCACAATCGTTCGTTTTCGACCTCCGATGGTGGTGCGGACCGGTCAGAATCTTTGAGGTTGTAGTTGTCTTTTCGGAAGCGTTTGAACCAAAGTTCTGCTACAAGTTCAGACATTGAACCCTCTTTGACTGCAGCGTTTATATGATTGATTGACACTGATTCGGTTGCTGGAGGCCATATTTGAAATCATATAGTAGAATGCCCCGAAAGTACTCCTTTGACCTATAAATGCGTGTGAACTTGCATACTACATGTGTATCTACAGAAGAAATCGCTGGAAAGCAATTTGGAGGGAAAAAGCGCGTATTTGAAAAACGAAAAAACTTTTTCGACTACCTAATAAATGATGAAAAGATTGGTATGGATGGCACCAGGGTAGAAGGCCTTCTCAAAAATGTTCTCACAGTCCTGTTACAGCTAAGTTGACGGCTTTCTGGGTCTTGTGTTACGTCTTTTCAGACCTGCACCTCTACTTTTCGGAAGGAAGATGTTTTCAGGCTTCGGAAGACGACGGTTTCTACTAAGATGTCCCAGTTTTTGGTCGTGCTGACAATCACCATTTCTGCGGCACTGCACTTCTGCTTTTATTTTTCCATCGAAGCTATGGGCACGATACACTTGCCATGTGGTATGTTTAACCTCTGTCGCTACATACACGACAGCTTTACGGGCTATGGGTTATGGATTATGCCATATATTTACGTCAAAGATTTCTAAAATAACAGAAGTTCGCCTCTGAGCACGTTTCTCGCGGCTCGCGCATGCAGCCCGTGGGAATATTTTGATTCGCTTTAAGAGTCAGTGGAGACGATAACTTGGCGGTTCGAGGAGTGAAATGTCTAATTTCAATTATTGCTGTAGAGAAGATGACTCAATAGATCCTGCCTGCGGCTCACCACGTCTCTGCAACGCTCGTCTCGAAATGGACGTGCTGTGTGCTGTATGCGACCGCTACGTGTCATAGATCTGCGTGCCTTTAATCGATATGACAGTGAAATCAGCGTGCAGACAAATATGTCCACTACAACAAACATAGGGTAGAATCGGAACTCACTCCTTGCCTTTTTGATTATTGCGATTTTTGGTTTTTTTCACCGTTGCGTAACCTAGCACTTTTCCGCTTTCATTTGGCCGATTTCACAAACCACTATCGTTAACCGATTATTCGGAATTTCTCGGAAATTTTCCAGAAAGACCGCTACGACTCCCAGTGGATTCAATTTGCCAGCGCCCATCGGATGTATGGCCAGGTCTAACCGATTACGATGATTGACAGAGTCGCACGAATGGTGATGGCTTCAAGTGAACGTCAACGGACAGCTCTGGGAGTGCAGTGGGCTGTCGGTTCGTTCTTTATGGGGACATTCTGAAACGAACACCGGACGAAGTGGAGCGCTGGATCATTCACTGGAAAGTTTAGGGGAAAGAATCTCTTGTGGGCATTGGCCAGGTTCGCCTTTCAAGGGTCTGTTGAAACCCCTAAAAACCCTAAAATCACCTGTGAACATAGTGGAAATAAGAGAGGGAGGGAACGTCGGATGAACGGCCTAGGGGAGAGACTTCCAATGCGCCTCAATTTTTTCAGGGCAGAGCTAGACCTGGACGTAGATTCGAAGCTCGATGTTAACGATGTTTAACATCCGAAGGAATTGGTTCCGTGAGGTGAACAGTGAACCTTGCATCTTTGAATGAAGTGTATGACATTATTGTTTTCGTGAATAATAAAAATTTGTTTTGTGTAAATTTTGTTATGAAATCCTATCTTGACAGGAGGACTTCGAGGACACAAAGGTGACCGCGTCTTGAGTGCGACGCCCGCATTCGAAGGTGGGTGAGCGAGATGTTTAAATCACATGTGGCAGTAGATTCATGGCGAATGTGCCATGTTGATTGTAGAGCGCCGGCTCATTTCGTTTGTGCAATACATTGGGATAATATCGATTTTACGCGCGTATGATAGTAGCCATCTACACTTTGTCAGCGCTGCCGAAGTGTGCTAGCACCACATATTCTCACAGAACTTATCAGTGTTGGCTAATTTTGACCGATAACCATGTCAGGCTTCATGCGAAGCCCTCTTGTTGCATTTGGTCACAACTCTTCCCTCCACTTACTCAGGAGCTCTTACATATTCTCTAGGCTCGGAGCTTTTGTCTCTTCGCGGACAAGTCATTCGCGGGGGCTCTACAAGGGTTTACTCCTCGGAATGGCGCAGGTATTACTAGGTTGCCATACGAAACTCCATAGAGTACACATGCCCTTGCTTTTTAGTCGTCGTTGGATGAAAGTCATGGTTTTTACAAAACAATCTGGGACGACTTTCATATGCGAGCGAATGAATATCAATTTTTTTGTGCCGAGTTATTATGGATGTGTCACGGGATGTTACAAAGAGTATTTCGTTTTCAGAGTGCATTTATGCAATGGGAAGAGGGGCATAGGCGTAGCAGCTTAAGCTTAATGGCACAGCAGCTTGCGATAGTACTGCTTCTTGAGGAGTTCCATTGAACCCCAATCTACCCCAATAAAACCCTGTTTGAGGTCTTATCGGTGCTCAATTCTCCCGAAATCTTGCAGGATGGAGGACCTGAGCTTTGACCCTTTCACTCGTGGACATGACCTGAATCAGAGCTTGTCCCCTCGGAGAAATCCTTTGCTCAAAGCCGGTAACTCCAAAGTGATGCATAACCCAGGGTATTCAGGACTCACCTTTTTGTCCCCTTTGATTCCCACCTTATTCTTGAGATCGTGGTCTGGGAGAAATCAGAAAATGGGACCACTCCATAGAAGCCCCATGTGCGGGAATCCTTCATGAGATCGACTGCCACGCGACGTGATTAAGCATAAGCGAATAATTAGATTAAAGACTGTGTTTTTCGGCCGCAATATGGGCATATACCAATACTTCCGGGTTCAAAGTGACAGTAAAGTCACCAGCAGCTGGGAATAGGACAAGACGGCGGGCTAAGGAGCGCAAAGGTCAAAAAAAATTGATAAAAACAGCAGATTCTCCTTGTCTAGGGATGGCTATCAAAAAAGATGACATTCATGTTCTTCCTTTTCTTCGGGGTCTTTGGGTGTGCATCAGAACTACGGAACTGGGTCAGGTTACGCCTGCTTTAGCACACGGCCAATTCAAAGATGACCTAACAAGACACTCAGCCCCTGCGGTGAAGGGGGCACAGTGACCTAGCTGGAAAGTCCTGACGCACAGCCAGGCTTTCTATCACAATACGATACACGAAACATAGGAAAAACAGGGAAACGCGTCCAACGTGCGGTAACTCGTCCAGGTTGTGAAGGACTCGGTAAAATCCCCCCTTGCATCTTTTCTAACATAGTTTCTGTGTTTACAGTGGTTTATTTCTACGTTTTATGAAGACTGAAGTTAACGATATGTTGGCTCGGATACTAACTATTATAGGAAAAGATAGGAATTTGGTTTAAGTGGTTGAGAACTTGCCACGCCCCATCTACTGCTCCAATCCGGGTTCATTTTTGAACAGTGTAGGCAAGCTTAACAGTGCATGGGAGCATTTGAGATCCGTGACATCCGAACCCTTGATCGGTGAAGATTTTACTCTTTTGAGCTTCATTTTCATGCATAACCTTCACTTTCAACTTTTGCGGAATGCGAGACAGTTCAGCATATGTAGGACACGCAAATAGCTGCTACACAACAAGAGAAATTAATCGCACCCACCGGTGCGGGCATACACCTCTGTACACCCTGCCATATATCAGTACACCTTCGGTATATCTCGTGTACACCTACTGTAGTTACTGGGTACCGTACCTATCCCGTCCAATATCGGTGACCTTCCGGCCTAATTCGTGTGCCTGCCTTCTTCTTTACCCCTCTTGTATTTTGGAAGTCCCTATCGAAAATTGCTGAAAATCCTTGTTTTTAGAGGGTTTTATATCGATGTTTCGAGTCACATGTAAGAGCACATCTTCCGTGTCAGCTTACTAGTAAACTTTCTCTTTCAGTATTTTCTTGATCCCAAATAATGTGCCCGACTGCCTGTCCATGATGAGTGAGTATCTAAACTCGTAATTGCTCAAAATTAAGGAAATGGCGGCGCTCATGTCCTATGGGGGTGACACTCAAAAACAATTTCTAGGAAGTGCAATTTGTTCCTCACTCTGAGAGGTTAAGAAGGAGCTCCTAGGAGTGTGCTCAACCGAAGGACGAAAAAATATTTGCTAACAAAAAGAAATATTCACCCATTCCGAAGCTCCTTCCCACTCAAGGCTTAGGCAAAAGCCACATTTTCCGATTTGCACTGATATCTTACCAGGAAGGGCTTTTTACTTCCCATGGAACTTCGAATAGGGACCCCTATCAATCGATAGAGCTTCGAACGCTGATTACGACTGGGAAAACTAAAAGTGCTACGGGCTGCTCCGAAGCGAGTTAGGAGGAGACAAAGTTTGCTTGTGATATCTCATTGGCGAGGCACTTTGCTGTCAGCACGGCCGTTGTTAAGCCATCAACGGCCACCTTGGCTTGCTGGTAGTGTTCCGGAACTGCAGTATAGGGGTGTTGTGTTTGCTCCCTGCCGGTGGAGATTTTTTTGCATTTTGTGTTTCATTGTCAACACGTTTACCTGAATGCATAATATTATTACATGGCACGTTCGGAAGCCCATAACGCGCGAGCCAGTCGTTCTCGTGCAAAACCAGTGTGATTTTGGTATTGAGGGAATCAAATTACCCCAGGGGACAAGTTTTTAGCCAATTCGAGAATTTGACTAAATTTCCGAAAAAAAAATTCATCATCTATTGGATGGCTGCACCATGAGCAAAGGAGAAGTCGTTGACCCTTGTCGAGGAAATGCTCTTATTTGACGCTTGTTTCGTAAGTTCAGTGCGATGGGCAAGTGTAACAGGTATGTGTAGGTTACCTTGTTCAGGTTGCAGGGTTTTTTGTAGAAGAAAATTCAAAAACTAGCACTTTATCCCCTGGCCACCCCCGATTTTCCGAAGTTGGACCAAAAACTAGATTTGGCTGAAAATTTGCACAGTGTGGCAATTCGACCCGCTGTGCGTGAATATCATAATCTTTTTAAGCAACAACGCCTAATTCGTGGGGTATGGGAGTCTCTTCGACCTAATATGCTTCCCTTGTGAGTATTGTCAGTAGTTATAAATAAAGTGGCAGAGTAAATGATGGGTGTGATAGGTACCAGTACAAGGAAACGTTCAGAAGTGAAAGAAAAGCACTTTTTGGCCATCAAATACAAAATGCAAAAATAAATTCCACAGGCATGGAGCAAACCTCCAACCCTCCCCCTGCAAATCCGCGACACTACCTCTGAGCCACGTTGGCCGTTGTTAGCTCAGCAACGGCCGTGCTGATGGGAAACTGCCCCGCTAACGAGATCACAGGTAAATTACAGGTAAACTTTGACCCCTCCTAACTCGCTTCCGAACAGCCCGTAGCACTTTTAGTTTCCACATTTAGAATCAGCGTTCGAAGCTCTATCGATCTGTAGGGGTCACTATTCAAAGTCCCATGGGAAGTAAAAAGCCCTTCCTGGTTAGTACCTCCCAACACATAAAAAAAAACATAATACTAGAACAGACACGCATAAAAAGCCAAAGAACGAAAAAGAGACAAAAATGAATGTGATAGCTTGATCTACAGGTGACGCCGTGTTAATAGAAGGTGCACGCACGACACGCGCCGTGCCACGATCCTGGCAGAACAGCCTCCACCCCCACCTCACACATTCATTTTCTTTTATCTTTTTCTTTTATAATGTTGCATGCTGATTCTTGGCGGTACGAAGGAATGCGAGCGAACTAGGACGTGGGATTTAGCCTAAGCCTCAGGGGGAGAGACACTTCACACACGTGAGATCATCAATGGCAGGAAGGATTTTGTTTATTTATCTACTTTCTCCATTCCAAAATAAAAACATCCTAATGACAATCGAAGGCGTTAATGATACATGTTTTGATGATTTGTAATGGAATCAATTCGCTATTGTAATTTCAAATCTGCTTTTGAGTACCACCCCCATAGGACATGAGCGCCGAAATGGCTGCTCGTGCTCGCAGTGGTATAGCGGAGCTGATGATTGAAATGGTTCTGTGAAACCCAACGAAAGTCGACACGTGAAAGAAAAATTGGACCGGAGCACTTGCAGAGCTGTACCCACTCATAGGCGAATCGTACCAGATCCAGGCTGAACGCGGCTGTTCACTAAAGACAGAACGACAGAAGTCAAAGCCATTCACTAACAAAAAGATTAACCTCCTATGTTTCCGTACCTAGACCACGTGCAGGCATGGAGCGATCACTTCACCACTACTCCAGTTGATCACCTTGCATTCTTTTGTCTCGGCGGGCTCATATATGCAAGTTCCATAGAAGCGCATCACGGGTTCCATTACAAACAAGCTGTGGCATCAGATATATAGCCATATCATTCAAGTCAAGAGACAGCGCTGATGTTGACGAAGTTGAAGCTCGAGGGGACTTTCATAGTAAGCGCACTTTGCACGAATTACACGGTTCATTGATGTACCTGGGTCAGCTGCCGCCATACCACTTCGTGGAAGTACCAAGAAGCGTTGAGGGACCGTACGAGTACTATAGCAAGTGATATTAAAGGATTCTGAAGTGCTAGAAGGGTCCTTAATATATTCTTTGGGTCGACGGCCAACTGCTGAACGACTGAAATCGTCCGCTTCATGATATGAAATCCATCTTGCGTGAAGGCATTCAGGCATATCCTCATCCCTCACAATGAAAACTCGCATTTCACTTCGAAATAGACTGCTTCCTCTCATTCTATTTCGGATCTCAGTAGCTGTTCGACCTTTGTTCCTCTCTTCTGATGCCTTCTAAAGTGGTTCATCAAACCAAAATCATGGATTGAAGGCCACATGGCGCAAGCTTCAAACATGGGGACGGAATAGTTGCAGACTGGCGTTAGGTGGAGAAGACGGGGGCTGCGACTCTTAGGGGGCGGTCTGTTCACAACGGAACCAGTAAAGCATTAGGTGCAACTGGCGTAGTGACCCAGATGGAGTGTCTTGATGTCCCACAATAAGTTTCTGATAGTTCTACAATAAGGTACAGGCGTGTTCGTTTTGGGCAAGTACAGTTTTTCTCATCCAGAACTATGCCAGCAGGCATCTCATTTCAGTATTTCAGTATCGTTTACTTTATGGATAGTCGACATCCTCATAGATAAAGCTACGATTACATCCAAGGAACAAGCAGACTTAGGAGTCCAGGTCAATTCTCCCAGCCAGTACCAGGAACCCATGTGTCAGCGACCGGCTGCGAAAGAGACAGTGGGCATGCACAAAAGACGCGGAGAAGCAGAGAACTGCACTTGCTGACTCTGAACGCAATCCAGCGCTGTTCACTCTACAAACCGGTTCTATCTGTCATCATGTTCCAGTTAAAGTTTTTAGTCATCCTAAATTACTGTGGATTTTAATAAATTTCTTTTTCTGACGTGCCACCTTGTCGCATTCCATCATTTGACTTTTTGGACATTACCTATTGGCCAATGGACCGCCGTGGATCTCCTCCCCGAGCTCAACTTAGCAAAAAGGCTTTTTCCGGCGGGATATCAAATTTTATCCCCCTGGGAAAGCAAAACAGACACAGAGACCACACAAGTTGACAGCGATTCTACTGTAAGGTGCTGCACAGCCCTCCTTGTTGCAACCGAAAAAAAGCCCCAATGAAATGAAATTTATGGCTTTCCTTTCCACATCCTAAGGGACTCACTCTGCTCCACTACTCATATATCCTATGATGACGGTGTAGTCAAATCGAGAGCCGAGTAATCGAGTTTATAGCGCTCGAGAACGACTAGCACTCAACGCCTCACACTGTTGGCTCGCCCTATTTCTCTCCTAGAATGTGAGCATTTTTATGGAAAAACGCTCGATCCGTCTAAATTGAATAAATCGGGGCGGTATTCAGGATCTAACTCAACGCGTACGTCCCTTGGCCATTGGCCCAGCACTTAAGCTTGATGTCTATTCCAGAATACGCTTGTTTTCTGTTTGAGAATCCATAAGGAGGCTGTGAGCCATATGAGCCACAGCGAGCAGGCACGAGGCATAGCCCTGGAACAACATACAACCCATGGCTTCGATTTTTGCGATGGAAGAACCAGGACGAGGCTCTTTGACAGAAAATTGAATAGGCAGAATATCTGATGAGTCAGTCATACAGAAACTTTTTTAATTCCTAAAAAATTGTGCAATATCGCTAATGGTCATGATGGCGTAAAGGTTAGAGATTGCACTTTAGGGGCATCTGAGGGCGTATTGGGGATATTCGGTGGTAGAATCACCTGAAAAGGCAAAACTGCACTTCTGAGCAACGACTGAGACGTTCAGTACCTTTGTAGGCCACGCACCCATCGAACTACGTTTATGATTCTTTGTGATGCTGAAAGCAGGCACATTCCAATGGGATTAAAAATTAGTGTCGAGTGGGGTGATTCTAATATGTACGCATAATCGGCCTAGCCTGTCTGTTTGCCTGTCTGTCTGCCTGTGTCTCTCTGTCTGTGTCTCTCTGTCTGTCTGTCTGTCTGTCTGTCTGTCTGTCTGTCTGTCTGTCTGTCTGTCCGTCTGTGTCTGTCTGTCTGTCTGTCTGTCCGTCTGTGTCTGTCTGTCTGTCTGTCTGTCTGTCTGCCTGTCTGTCTGTCTGTCTGTCTGTCTGTCTGTCTGTCTGTCTGTCTGTCTGTCTGTCCGTCTGTGTCTGTCTGTCTGTCTGTCCGTCTGTGTCTGTCTGTCTGTCTGTCTGTCTGTCTGCCTGTCTGTCTGTCTGTCTGTCTGTCTGTCCGTCTGTCTGTCTGTCTGTCTGTCTGTCTGTCTGTCCGTCTGTGTCTGTCTGTCTGTCTGTCTGTCTGTCTGTCTGTCTGTCTGCCTGTCTGTCTGTCTGTCTGTCTGTCTGTCTGTCTGTCTGTCTGTCTGCCTGTCTGTCTGTCTGTCTGTCTGTCTGTCTGTCTGTCTGTCTGTCTGTATGTCTGTCTGTCTGTCTGTCTGTCTGTCTGTCTGTCTGTCTGTCTGTCTGTCTGTCTGTCTGTCAGTCAGTCAGTCAGTCAGTCAGTCAGTCAGTCAGTCAGTCAGTCAGTCAGTCAGTCAGTCAGACAGTCGGTCAGTTTGTCTGTCTGTCTGTCTGTCCCTCTGTCTGTCTGTCTGTATCTCAGTCAGTCTGTCGGTCACTGTCTGCCTAAATATCTGTCTTGAAATTAAGAAAATCACCAAAGCAACAGTTATAGAAAACAGATTGAGAACTACTACCACTACGACTTCACTCGCACACATACATGAATGACCATCTCCCTTCCCAGCCAACCACAATACGATCCCTAGAACTCCGTGCCACCAGCTTGACACTACTTCCTGTCCAGAGCTTCCGTGGGAACCTGTTTGAGTAAGCTTTAATCCTCAGTATTTCGCAGCAAAACTCGCAAAGCACTCAAGGCCACAATCTATGATTTTTTAATTGTTGAACATTTGGGCGTGATCACGTCATGCAGTGACGATTTCACTCGTCATGACTGTGGCAGTTTTTCCCCAGCAGCCCCTGAAAGCCCTGCTGCTGCTGATAATGATGAGAACTATTCATTAATGAAATGCAAGAGAGGCGTTCTTCCTTGCTGTCATGGGACGACTGGCAGCTGACACATGCATTAGGATGAACTCTTGAGGGCTTGCACGGAAAAAAAACGCCGCAGATGGACTGTGGCCGCCATGAACAGCTCGTTAATCTACTCATCCATTCAGCAGCAGCATGAAAACATAGAATGAACGATCCCCATTAGTGGTATCGTTTAAGGAGAAGGATGTAAGTGATTCAGCTACAGATGTCCCACCCCTCAACTGCTAAAACTGCACGTTAGCTTATTATGGAAAACGTAGCGGCAATTAAGCGAAACTTCACCAAGTCTGTACCATTACTGAAAGACTGGAATGGCCCATAGCTTTCCACACTCGGACGGAATTGCCGGCCGGTTCGACGAAGCCGCTCGAATAGGCTAATGGAAAGAACAATATGCACGGGTAAAAACCATCCACTGCAGCTTAAGTATTCCATTCCATTCATAATAAAAACATTTCCCTCGATAACAGAAAGGGAACACATCAGAAAAAACACTAGCAAACCCATGGTAATGCTCTTTTCCAGCTCGAACACATAATAGCACAGAATACCGCAGAATCGAAATCTAAGGACGTCGTCCGTAGTTGGCTCTATGACGCATACCGTTTCACGTCTAAAACAACGTGCACAATAGGATAGTCGCTTCAAGACCCAACTACATGCGGCGTTCCCAGCCCACACGCCGCTCGCTGAGTTGTGAAATCTTGTCCTAGCGATACACACCCGATAGGCGGTAACTTTTGAAGGAAACGTCCACGGAAAAACGTGTTTTTTGCTACCCATATATTTATGTTGTATTTGCCTGATAAGAGCCATGCAAAGTTTCACGCCAAAAAGGAGATTTCGACTAAGATACAGCTCCCCAAACTCTCGGCCGGGTGGGCAGGACCTCCGTGTAAAAATCCTGTCCCGTCGTCCGCCGCGGCTAGGAACGGAGGGTGGGACTGCTTACGTAACTTTCTGCTCCTACAATGCGTCTTCGACCGCGGCGGACGATGAGGTGGGCACTTGCTCGGCGGCCCCGCCCACCCGGCCGGGAAATTTGGGAGCTGTATCTTAGTCGGATTCACACTTTTAAGCGTGAAACTTGCATGCGGCCCTCATTAGGCAAATGCAACATAAATACTAGGTTGTTCCAAAAGTCTTGTAGTATTTTTCCAAAAAAAAATCAGTAACTCTTGATCACTTCGAGGCAGGTCCAGGCGGTTCAGGAATATGGTAGAACGTTCCCTAAGCTTTCTAGGAAAATATATATTGACCCACCAGATCCCGTGGAGAGAGCTACAATGCCCGTTGTCGATACCCACCCAACTCGCGGTGTCATCTAAAATAAGCGGTCTTGCGGCACCAAAACGACGGAAGCTTGCCACTTCATCAGCGCTGCATTGGGCAAGGGATGTGTGGGCTACGTGACCGTGCGCCGCTGGTTCATCAGCTTCAGCAACGGCGAGATTGACATGAAGGACAAACCACGCTTGGGACTGTGCTGGTTCTGGGACGCGGGGAATGCTTTTCCGCGAGGTGCTGGTACAAGGCGAGACAGTCACAGCAGCCGTATGCACCAACCAGCTCCAGCAGCTCGCCGTCGCTGTTCGAGAAAAGTGCCGGGAAAGGTCCGCGGTCACCCTTCTTCATGACGACGCCCGCTCCCATTTCGCGAAAAGTTCCCAGGCCAAGTTACAGGAGCTCGGCTGGGATGTGCTGCCCCACCCGCCATACTCTCCAGACATTGCCCCTTCTGACTATCACCTTATCCATCCTCTCGAATCCTTCCTGGCCAAGAGAAAATTCGTTGATTATGACTTGCTTGCGAAGGCGATCGCTGACTTCTTCGACTCTCAGAACCCAGAGCTTTGAGAGAAGAGAATCAACGATTTTCCTATAAAGTGGCAGAGGGTTGCCGATAACAATGGTGAATACGTTGTTGCCTAATTGTTATTTGTTGGACGAAAAAAAAATAAAAAGTATGATCGAAAAAAATACTACAAGACTTTTGGAACAACCTAATATAAGGGTAACAAAGGAACTAATTTTTCCGTGGACGATTTCTTCGAACAGCTCCGTCGTAGAAGCTAAGACTTCGGGGTAACACAGGTGGAGGTGGGAGGGACAACTTCTTGAATGTTCAGCGGCGACATGTCTTTACATGAATGTTACACAGTAACATTAACTTTACGGGATCATACATGTAAATATTCGTCATCTGCGGTATGTTATTGACAAGTCAATAACGCAAAGGCATGTCACCGTTCGAATTCATCAATTTTCCCCTCCTCCTTACTGTGACACCATGCCTTCTATTAGGTCTACGCAGAATAAATGGCCGAAACGTAACTGGCCATAACTTCGCTCAGACACAACTTTATTTGTCGAAATAAAAACCGTTCGAATATACAGAATTTCGCCAACGATCTGGTAAGGAAAATATACCATCACGATTAAATTCTGGATTTCGAATCAATAAAGTCAAGAATGGCATTTTTACCGTGCATAATTTTTCTGCCGCAGGTTTGCATCGGGAACCCGGAAAAAGTGGTAATCTGTCAGGGATAGGTCTGGGGAATAAGGGGGTGAGGGAGAGGCTCGATGCCTAACTGCATCATTTTTTTACTGGGTGCGCAAAACAACGCAAAACCCCACAGTTCGCAAGTCACCCGGCAGAAACTGATCGAGACTCTCCCTCACCCCCTTCTTCCTCAGACCTATCTCTGACGAATTACCACTTTTTCCCGGTTCTCGATGCAAACGTGGGTCAAAAGGAGTTCGCCGAAACGATGCATGTTGAAAATGCCATCGTTGACTTCATTGATTTTCGCAATCCTGAATTTGATCATGATGGCATATTTTCTTCACCAGATCGTTGGCAAGGTTGTGTAGATTCGAATGGTTTTTATTTCGACAAATAAAGTTGTGTCTGAGCGAAGTTATGGCGTTTTGAAAAAAGTAGTCCGTTTTGGCCATTTATTCTGCATTGACCTAATATTATGTGGGAAATAAAAACCAATAAATCTTTCAATCCACAGAGCCGTAACTTTCTAAGCCGCAATACCAATCGCATGACCAAAATATCGTGTAACATAAGCATGAGAAAAACCAGCAATCTGTCGCTGAGGAGAACTAGACCTTGGACAAAAATAGGATTCGCAGGCCCATAACTGCAGCTCTTAAGGCTTTGGAAGGGTTCCAATGAAGCTCACGGGGTCCACGGATTATGGGGTTCACACGAGGTTCACATGGTATTGTTTGGCCTATAATACTAAAGAAGGTAGGTCTTCATTGGTGAGTACCATAATGACACATATGAGCCAAACACATGCATAACTAGGACGAAGGATTAGAATGTAAATGATCCCTATTACGTATAAAACGCTTCATCCGTCTGTACGTCCGTCCCTCTTTCCGTTTCCTTCGTCCGTCTCTCCGTCCCTCCGTCCCTCCGTGCCTCCGTCCTTGCGTCGTCCGCCACGAAATTAGGTATTATATGAAAAACGGTCTGTGGATATGGGGACAAAATGAAGTAGTTGCGAAGGGAATGCGAAGGGAGTAGCGCGAGAACAAGTTCGGGATGGGTAGGGAATGGTATAAGAAATAAAGACCACATATTAATCATATTAAGCTTTGCCCGTGATGGGCAGAGCGTGCACTAGAATCTTTCATTTTCAGATCGAAAATGTTGATTGGGTTCCAATATGATCCAAATGTGGGAGAAAGATGGATTGAGGTCAGGGAGAGTTCCTTAAAGTTATGAAAGACGCCTAGGCACAGCGGGCGGAGCATTTTTGGAGGAGGGCGGAGTTTGGAAGTTACATGAAAAACAACCTGTGGAATGGGGACAAACTCAGGATGGGTATGGCATGGTACAAGAAGTAAAGGACAGACATGGACCAAGTTAAGCTCCGACCACGGTGGGCGGAGCGTGCACTGAGATGTTCGATCCTTGGATTGAAAAATGTTTTTCCGGTTTGAAAATGGTTTAAACGTGAGAAAAAGATACTGAGGTCAGCCATGAGTATCCATATATCCATGAAAGAAGTCTGGGAATAGTGAGAGGAGCGCATCTAAGTGGGGCTCTGTACAACAGGAAACCATAACTCGGTTCCAACGCAGTCTTGAAACCAAAAAATGGCAGAATTGACCAAGTTCAGTTATCTTAAGCACACTCGTAATGAGCGAAAACCGCCCACAATGGGCGGAGCGTGATGTGGTAATGGGTGCTGAGTAAATTTATAGAAAAAAAGCAATTCCGATCGACTTACTGACGCCTACGATGTTACGCGCGCAATACGCATACATGTCCGCTAGCCCAACTGGTAATGAAATAAACGATCAAAGGAGGAATAAAAGAATAAAGCAAAAAAAATTCTCAAGTGATGAAAGTGCAGTAACTACATACTGCGTAAAGTATGATAAATAGAGGAAAAGTTTCGAATAATAATCGGGTTAGTCAATTGATTGGAATGGGGCTGCAATCAGAATATTTAAGGTGTTACTGTGCATCAGACGGAGAAGGTGTACTAACAAGACGCGCCATCCGAGAAGGATCCTCCGAAAAAGCGTGAATGACACACAATATTCCAAATTTTGAGTTCCAGTAAACAAGCCATCCTCCATATTCGTCCCCCCCCCCTCTCACTGTGGTTGCGATCGACAACACATAAGCCTGTCCAGTCAGCCAGTTGTAATCCAGCAACTAAACACATTGCTTCGATATCTGAAGATTAAAAAACGGGCTCAAAAAACGGTTTCATAGAAAGAATCTTGCAGTCATGAACCACAAATATGTATTTTTAAGAGTTGAATTGGGCCTAAGGCAAACATGGATTAAGTTAAGCTCCGCTCACTATGGGCGGAGCGTGCACTGAAACGTTCGGTCCTTGGATCAAAAATTGTTTCTACGGTTTGAAAATGGTCCAATTGTGAGAAAAAAATGGACTGAGTTCAGCCATGAGTATCTGTGAAATATACATGAAAGAATTGAATACTTGAAGGATGAAGTCTGGCGGAGTTCATGAGGAGAGTCACTGAGGACGTGCGATACAATCGATTTGGTCCGGCTTTCTCCATAACGTCATCCTTACCGTACCTTTTACTTGGCTCACTCTAATTCATGCGAACATCAAAAAATTGTGATGATAGGATGCAAACAAAATGAAGAAGAAGTGCTGAAAAAGATACTGAACATCAGAAAAAAGCGAGGAACGAGAAAAATAAATCAAAATTTGGATTGATAGATCTGTACAATTTTATGTAGGAAAACTTAGACGGCCTCCCAGAAATCGGAATGTGACAGAGATGAAAAAGCTTCGTCATTGCAAATTGAAAGTCAGATTTGTTGGTAAAGGTTACCAAAGCGTTTTTCTGAATGCAGCGACCATCTGAGCACTCCGTTCCGCTTGTACCCCCTTGTTTTGTTTTTCAATGCATCTGAACATACCCCGAAGCAAATTAAGTCAGTTCCTGCAGCTCGAATGTTTCTTCTTCCACACTAGTAACTCTCTCAATATAATTTTGATAGTTCTGTTATGCCTGCGAGGTTGTTATAAAAGAGTCATCAGATGTCTAGACAGATCCACAAAGGCCTAGACATGGCTCGCTAGCCGGAGGATGTTCTCTAAACCGTCGAACACTTCTTACACCTCTCGCTTCTAGCTTTCCTGGGAAATTAACCAAGAACCCTGAATAAGTCATAAAAATCGGAAAAAACACCATACAGTCCATTTCCCGACGCCTGGCAGGGCGAGGCCTACGGACTTCGATGAAAGTGTATCAATCTCTCTCACCCCGCCACACACTCTCGCTCTCGCCACGTACTCTCTCACCCAAGCCCGTAGGGCCACGTCCTGCCAGGGGTCGGGATATGGACTGTATATGTTGTACCGTTAGAGCAACTGTTTGATGGATTTCTATGCCCCCCCCCCCTTCTTTATTGAGCTTTTCATTGCTCGCCTAATATCTGCTTTGGCTTGTAAAGGGTTCTTTGGGCAGTGAGAGCCCCATCAATTTGGCAATGAAGCGATCTTTCAACGACCTTCTCGCCGTATACGCACGTAAGCATTGATTCCCACAATGACTTCCCACAATGAGTAAGAGACGATGATGGCAATTGTGGCCTTTACCTTGGAAGCCAAGTGAAAAAAACAATGATAAACATTCACGTAAACAAAGATTAACTTACTGGATGTAGAATAGGCGCTGATCTTCCAGTACACACACGTCGCACTCCCCGACCACACTAGGGTCGTGGGAATGGTAACCGTTTGGGGCTACCTGAGCACCACTCGGCCCTGCGACGGCGGCATCATCGTCAACGATAACTTTCAGTGGCTCTTCAACGCTGCTGGACATCACAGCAGCCGAGTCGAGCCGAGCAAGAGCAGTACGTGGTGGGATGGCCGCCGCCGTTGTGCCCCTGCTTGCCGTCCTCCTAGACGGGGACGTTGTCTAATGGCTCGAGCGCCCTCCGCTGTCAGCAACGGGCTCTGGTTTGGTGGCGACGGCGGTCGCCTCGACACAAACACTATTTTCCTGCGGCCACGGTCTTAATCTCTTCGATGGCCACGTGCTCTGCGACAATCCCTCTCCAGCTAGCCCTCACCTCCCCACTTTTCCACTGCCTCCCAGCCTTCATATTGCTACATCTACTTTACCAATTCTTAGGAACCACACGCACATACACCAATTAACGTCGATCTATCGAGTAAATTGTCTTCATTAAGTATGCATCGAGGGCAACTTTTTTCTTAAAAACTCGGCAGCTTTCTCTCAATTGGCTTCGAATGGCCGGAAATTGCAAGCCGTCTCCTGTCAGAATCTTTCTCAAGCCATTTGTCATCCCACGGCTCTCAAAAACACCCGGCATAACCCCTCAGGGGACGTTAAAGAAGTGAATGCGAACTTAATAAGACTCATCGTGGCCGTCTATTTTTCCAGGAATCTTCACTCAAAATCACTTAATTGGGAATCATTAAAAACATTCTCCCATTGCCTTATGAGGTTGAGCCATAGATGATGTCCATGTTAAGTAATTTGCGCCGGAAGTAGCGCTCTTAAAGGGCAAATGAGCTAAAGGACTTCCCCATCACCCTATTCCCCGAAAACGAATAAAGGAAAAATATAAATTATCAGAGTAGTACAGCTCTGTGACCACGCATTGCCTGTATAATCCTGTCCCTCCCAGTCACTCGAACTCTCAAGAATACTTTTTAGGAAATTTCCGGCAATGGCGGAAAGAGCGGTCACCTTACACACGAGCCCACCACACATGCACCAACTTTCAGGCGCAGAGTGTACGGTGGGTAAAGATTAGCGTTTTTTTTTACCAACTCAGTGGAGGAACCCTGGGTAAAGTCTGATTCTTCGTGAAATTTTTTCAAGGGAATCTGCGACAAATGCACCAACCATGGAGGTGGTGAAGGGCAGTCAGACAGAGCGGGCCCTCTGATTGAGTGGTTGAAAACCTTGACCGGAATCCTCTCATCGGAAACATTTGAACACAACGATGGAGTTCCCAGTTCACATACCCATCAGCCTAAGATTCTCATGGCCCTGGGGCAAGTTGAGAAAACCCGAAAAACACGGTAACATCCGCTCTCCTCGTCAAGCACCTCCAACAGGTCCTACACGGCCCGTCAATCCGCCCCTGACCGACTTTTTGACTTTCTATGCTCTTGTCTCAAATTCCATAGAGGAACTTTCAAAGAGCCAAAGTTCACCCAAAATCCCATGTCCCAGGTTTATCCTCTACCCAGTGCAAACCTAGTGCCTAAAAGCAAGCACATGCATACATTTGCACTGGGCTCATGGGTAAATGGAATGAGGAACAATCAGTAGTCCCAGGGGTGGCTGGGAATATCCCAAAAGTACCGACTTTACAGCATAATTAGATTACTTGGAGGGCATTTGAAAGTGAAATTATTATTATTTCACCATGACGTCTTTCTTTTGCGTAGAAACAAGTTTTTCTCAATCCGTTTTATTGAACAGAGACTTTTCCAGAGTATTCCAGGATGTTGCAGAACGAGTCTATCTAGTCGCTTCTTAAAAACAATCTGGCTGAGGACATGAGAAGCCACAGAACCGATAATATTGCACGTCCTCAGTTACCCCCTTGACAAGTCCCACCAACTTCCCGATTTGTAAATCCCTCTCAGCAGGTTATACAGGAAATAAAATGTGGAGAACTTGAAAGACATAATGAGCACTAGCCAAAAGGTGAAGTTGGTGATCTCTCACAATGAACTTACTGTCCCCACAATGTAACCCATAACCACGCAAAGCGATGCAAGCACCGGCATATTGCAGAGTGCTTACACATTGTCTTCATGTTGCGTTGTAGGAAAAAAAATCACTCAATGCCTTCCTGGTACTCCACTGCTACTCGGACTCCTACCTTTAGCTTTGATTATGTTTAACCTTATTCATGGAAGACAAAAAGCTCAGAAAATTTCGAATGTATGTTTGCAGATCGCTTTTGTCACATAACGCTCATCCCTCATAGATCAAACTGGCACACTTTTTCTACCATATTGCCTGTAAAAAAGTAACATGATCGTCTGACAGTCTGGAATTTCTTTTAATTCCACCTCTCCATGTCTTCACACCAAAAAACAGCGTAAGTCTCATGATTGAGAGATGAAGTGGATTATTGAGCTGCACTTTTCAGCCTCCTACTCAGACTACGAAAGAGAAAGTGGATGAAAGGACTGACAGGGAGAAAAAATGGGAAATTCTAGCATATGATATCATATAGTGGCCGGGGAATGCAAAACAGAAATGGATTGGGCACCTATGACTGAATGACATGCCAGCAGTTGATCGCTCACTGGAACTGCAATCGTTTTTGCGTAACTGTATTGGATTGACTGCATCATGAGGAGTTCTGCAATAGACGCTGTGCGCCAAACTTTGCTGATTCCACGTGGAAGCCAGGTACATGGAAAAGAGAAAAATCGCTTCTCAACTCCTCAAAAACACAATTTCAAAAGTTTCTTGAAACAATTTGCTGCTGGTGGTTCTGTTCTCATGCAGTTTCGTTCAAGATCTCCAAGCCGCAAACGAGCGACCCATGGTCCATTTTGTGTTCCGAACTTTCCTGAAAACTTCCCATGACGTTCTATGAGAAGAGGTGGCTCTGGCACAATTCCACAAGTTCACAATTGTTTCGTAGCGGGATTTCCCGGTGCAAACAAACAGGCGCTACCGTATATCTACACCCACTTGGAAAATCCCTGAAATTTAAACAAGTTTTTTTTAAACTACAGTAGCGGTCAAAAATATATGCGGTTTGGGATTTTGACCATAGCTTTGTTCGGTGTTTGCATATCTTGCTCAATTTTTTTTGCGTTTTGAAGGCAACTGTTACTCAATGAAATAAACTATCTCAGCCGAGTAGGATGCAGTGTGAAGGTTGAAAAAATTATTTAACTGAAAGCACTGAAAATGGTCAGCTCCGTGCCTCAGTGCTGTTAGGATTTGAAATAGCGTGCAACAAAGTCCCAGCCTCATTCCGTATTATTTTCTGCCCACCTGCCCGTTTCGATGAGTTATAAGCTTTTTATGGCCAATTGAATTTTTGGAAAGGTTTGGCATTTTTAGAGTTTGCAGTTAAATAAATCTTCCAATCTCAACACTACACCCTACTTTGCTTCACTGAGTACCAGTTGCCTTCAAAAAACAAAAAAAACTGAATAAAAAATGTAAACTTCGACCAAAGTTATGGTTAGAATCCAAAACCGCATATATTTTTGACCGCTACTGTATATGAATGTGAATTTCATATAAATGTGCGCGATGCATAGCCGCTTTCAAAACAAGTACATACTTCCAGTTGATGCCAACCACATGATGCCCTGCAATCTCCACTTTGCATATGAATTAGCTACATTCTTGGAATAGTCTAAGTGATGTATCCATCGAAATGGATGAGGCAAATTTCGGCCAATTGGAGCATACTCGTACAGGACCAACAGCTAATTTTCGTATATTTCAATTGGTCAGTTGTATGACCACGACCTTACTAATTTCCTCTTTTGGATGATTGTGACCCATAGAAAAATTTAGACTAAAATGTATCACGCCACCTTGAAGTTATCGACCACGACATGCTAACGCTCGTGCGAAAAAGAGAATGAATTTCAATGAGACGTGGTCAAACTTTGCTTTGAAAAGAACAAGTTTGGACATCTGGGCAATGATGCGCAAGAAACTTTTCTTGTGGCTCGTTAAATCGATAAGCTTTATTTTATGATCGATTAATGAACTGTTTTATTAAAAGATCAGGAGAGGAATTGGAATCGCGGCTTTCGGATGGCGCTTCATTGAGCGATTATTAATATTTTAACCCATCGTCCAAAATTTTCTAAAAATTCAAAAAGCCTCTGACCGTAGACCTATTTTGGATCCCCTAAGCCTACACTGAAGAGGATGTAACGCAGTAACTGAACCCTCACTCACACCCTCGTATCTACTTATTGGGGTGTTCATAAAGTTCGTTGGCCATTCGTTTTTTCAGAGCTTGTTAAGATAACTCATAAAGTTGAGCTTACAGGTCCATGATATAATCTCCATGCATACCCAGCAGCCTTCGCCAACGATCGGGTAGAGAGGCAACTCGATTTACTCAAAAGCCGGCCGGCCGCGACTCGACCCAGTCCTCGATCACGTCCTCGAGGTCGCCCTCGTTCTTCAGCTGTTTCCCGTCCAAGAAATTTTGCATGGACCGGAAGATGTGGTAATCGCATAGACTGATGTCCGGGCTATACTGTGGATGCGTGACCGTCTTGATGCCGAGCCTGTCCAGGACGGCCTGAATATCTCTCGCTTCGTGGGGGCGCGCGTTGTTCCAGAGCAACCACGGATTTGCAAGTTTCGGGACAAGGCGCCAGCTTTCACCTTGACCTCCTGCAATTCTTTAGAGAGGGTCTCTGCCGTCTCTGTGGCATTGTTGCGTAGGATGCTGCAGTGGACGACGCCACTGATTTTATCACTTATCACTGATTTTTATCTTCGATGCCATAGTTTCCATTAGTGAAGGGAGTCCACCATTTTGACATTCAGTTCTTAGAAGGGATGTTATCACCAAACGGCTGACGCATCCTGATCGTGGCCTGATCTGGAGATGCCCAGGTTGTAGTAGTGGTGGTGACTATCCTCTCATCTTCACTGCTTTATTGTGGGAAGAGCAGGAAAGGAAATTGAGAGCTAGCTAGCTCAGAAGATAGCACATCGCGAGTACTTTCAGTATTGCGAAATCATTATGCAAAATCACAACGCGTTGCGTAACGAGACGCTGTTTACAAATGGCCAACGAACTTTAAGGACACCCTAATATTTTATGATCCTACCACCTTTTTCCGATGACTCTATCATCCCTGCGAAAAATCGGCATTAGCATCCTAATCAAGGTTATCGGGGTACATAAGACTTGTTCGAAAGTGTGAGATTCTGTTTTTTCTTTCAGAAAGTTGACTAATCGATGTGCTTGTCTTGTCTCAGCACATGTAAAAAATCTACGCATACACGAGTTTCTGTTTGTTTTGTATCGTTGATAGGACTTTATTTGCATGGCGTTCCACACGGAGGCAATTAAAGAGAAAAACTGAAATTGAGAATAATTACCACCAGTAAGGTCATTATTCTCAATTTGAGCCTTTCCAACAAAGCGAAAGCCATCCACTTTCAATACCAACATTAGGAAAACAGCTTCGGATCGATTTTGACGAGGAAAAGAATTTTTCCAGAAGAGAACGTTTCAAAAAAATAATTTCGTGGCGTATCGAGTAAACAAAAAACGATTAAAGCAACTTAAAACGAAATTTGCAAAATTTGTTATTTGCTAAGAAACCTCAAACACCTTAACCTTAACCTAAAACAGATAGTACAGTATCTGCTCCTGATCTCATAGATCGCCCAAAACACAGTCCGCAGCACACAGTGATAGTGCGTGCGATCGCGGTGCGCACACTTCTGCGCGTGTTACTTATCTACAGGGTGCGCCAAAATGATGGCGAATGACATGCGCGCACATTTTCAACAACTATTCAAAGATGCTGTGTTTTGCTCTGCTTCTGTCATTTTTATGGTGTTGACGTATTCATACCTGACATATATGACCGGGAAATATATTATTGTGACCATGGTTGAGCGATTCTGGTATCGTTCTGCAATCATTGGACTTCATCGACAAGGATTTTCAGCACGCAAAGTTCATCAGCGTGCTGGTGTACATCCGAGTGACACCTACTGGTCCATCAAACGCTACCAAGAGCTAGGAACCGAGAGCGACCGATCTGGACGGGAGAGGCGTGTAACTGTGACCCAACCAGCAATCTGAGGAAGGTACGCGAGAGGAGCCGCATAGAGCCGAGGCGCTCGGTCCGCCGAATGGCTCGAGAAATGGACATCAAGGAGACGAATTGTTGCCCTGGACTAATGCTCACTTCGTAAGACGTGACTGAACTTTCCAGCAGGACGGTGCTCCAGCTCACAGGGCACGTGTGGTTCAGAACTGGTGCAGTGACCAATTTCCCCGACATTATCCGCTTCAAGGAGTGGCCAGCTAATTCACCAGATTTGATCCTATGGATTACAGCGTCTGATCGGTTCTAAAAGCAAAGGACTGCGCAAAACCGCACTGCTCTGTGGAATTCCTAAAGAAAGCCACAGAAAGCGTGGGACGAGCTCAGCGCGCCGTACTTGCGTGCCACGGTCGATGCTTTCATGACGCGTCTCAAGGCCTGTGTCGATGCCAACGAAGGGATTCTCGAAATTCACCAATTGTGTATGATTAATAAGTGAACAAAGAAGGTTACTATGTCTTCGGTTTCTCAAGATTGTGATGCTCTCGTTCTAGGCAACCCAAATACCTTCTCGCTATAATTTTGACGCACCTGTATTAGGTTGTCTCTAAAGTCTCGTAGGATTTTTCGATCATCACTTTTTATTATTTTTTCTTCCAACAAACAATAATTAGGCAACAAAGTATTCACCATTGTTATCGACGACACTTTGCCATCTCATAGGTAGATCGGTGATTCCCTCCTCCCAGAACTCTGGGTTCTGAGAGTCGAAGAATTCAGCGATCGCCTTTGCATGCAAGTTTCTCCTGGCCAGGAAGGATTCAAGAGGATGGGTAACATGATAGTGAGAAGGGGCACTGTAGAGTACGGCTGGTCCGGCAGCACATCCCAGCCGAGCTCCTGTAGCTTGGCCTGGTACTCTTCGCGACGTGGGAGCGCGCGTCGTCGTGAAGGGGGATGACTGCAAACCTTCTTCGAAGCATTTTTCAGCGACGACGAGCTGCTGGAGCTGGCGGGTGTATACGGTAGCAGTGACTGTCTCGCCTTGTACCAGCACCTCTAGTGAAAGCATTCCTTCCGCGTCCCAGAGGTCACAGTCTTGAGCGTGGTTTGCGTTCCATGTCTATCTCGCCGTGCTGGAGCTGATGAACCAGCGGCGCACGGTCTCGTAGCTCACACATCCCTTGCCCGATGCAGCGTTGACGAATTGGCGAGCTTCCGTCGCTTTGGTGCCGCAAGACCACTCATAGTAGATGACACCGCGTGTTGGGTGAATATCGACTACGGGCACTGTAGCTCCTTCGAATCACTGTAGCTTCTTCCACGGAATCTGATGGGTCAATATATACTTTGTGAGGAAGCTTAGAGAACCTTCTATCATACCCTTGAACTGCCCAGGTCTGTCACGAAGTAAACAAGAGATATTGGTTTTTCTTTTGGAAAATCCTACAAGACTTCTGGGACAACCTGATATCACAACCATATTCACGTTAGACGCACATTTTACGTTGGTAACGTAGTTCTATTCCTTCTGTGAAACAGAAGACTCGGTCCGCAACTGGCGACTTTGCACACTTGTCGTGGCACCACGATTACTCATCAGAACGCTAAGCTCCTCACACGGCGATGAAACAACCATCTACGCCCTCCACTGGACGCGTTTTTAGCAGCGGTGGCAATCACGTGAACTAAGAACGATTGTGATAAGCTAGGATAAGATGGAAATTTTCATAGTGAGGGCAACCTTAAATAAGTGGAAGAGGAGGTAACAGAAGATGTTGATGAATCTGCAGCTCGAAATCTAGACTGCCACTTCGTAGGAGAATTGTGTTTTGATAAAACTCATTTTCATTTTTTTTTATTTTTTAAGTTCTTCCGTTTTTCTTCGTTTAGCGTCTCTATGAAGTTATCACAAGATCGCCTTTCAAAAAGGAATTAGCGAAAAAAACTATGTAGTAATGCCGAATCCTCACAAAAAAACTTTCCGAAAGCCAGGACTGTTACCAGGTTGTTTTGATTTATCCTGTGACTTCATGAATGTCCTCCTTTCGCTTCGCTTCGTAAGTGGCTTTCACGCTTCAGCTGGTTGTTGCTAGCAGTAAACAATCGCAGACGCGATTACGGCCAATGAGGTTTCCAGAAAATGACTCAGGACTTTCTCACTCAAAATTCAGATCCTGGAAGCCACGGGATCGTTTTCTCACTCACACTAGAAAAGGGCGTAGGGTTGACGGTCCAGCCTCAACGCTTTTTTGCCATCACCGTCAATTTTTTTCAGGTGCTGGTTAGAATACTTCCAACAGACGTGTTCACTCTTCACAGTGTAATTCCATATGAAAATTTTAAAAAAGAACAGAAGGAAGTCATGGAGACCACTCTTAGGCCACGCGTGGCTTTATCGCACGCCTCGCGCGGCACCATCTCGTTCTTGCACTATGTTAAGCTATATGAAGACATGGAGAAATAGGAAGATGGTCGTGAAGACTACTTCTTGACCACGCGACGCTAGCTTGTTGCTCTCCGCCGGAGTAATCTTCATGAAGTTATACAGGGGTGCCAAAAAAGTAATTTTTCTGCTTCACTTTCAACCCTACAGTCGCACTTCAGCAAAATTTGACGAGGTATTTCTATCCCCCAATTCAAGAACACATCTCATACTATCACTTAACTCCGTGAGAGCTTTCTGCACGAACAGAATTGGGAGCTTATTCCCAGTAAACATAATGTGTACCTCAACCCGGCAAAATCCAAAATTTCGTCACCTTCGTTCGCAACCCTGAGAAGTACGTTCACTCTGGGTACTTGAGGGGATTCATATTGGGTGGTGCCCTCAAGTGGGTGGGGGGAAATACGCCAAAAAATCGCGTGGCCGCCCGCGGCGAGCGGCGCGGCGGGTGCGAGTGCTAGTGGCAGTGCTGGCAGCCTTCAAGCGAGAAAGTGTGGCAAAGGTGGAGGAGGCAGGGTGGCGTGGCTGGAGGAGGCAGTGTGGCATGGCTGGAGTGCAGAAGTGACGCAGCCACGCTCTGCCGGGCTCCCAAGAGCAAAATCGATTCGCAAGTCGTACTGGTGGCGCCGCGAGTGCGACGCCGCTGACGCGGTTTTTTGGCGTATTTCCCCCCACCCAAACCCCTCCGGGGGTAGGTTTGAGGCATGAAAGATGATACTTCGGACCATGGCAGCGTTGCGAGCAGCGAAGTCTCTGTGATTCCCATGAACCGAAGGGTCAGTCCTTAGGAAGCTTTCCACAAAATGCACAACACGGAAGGTGGCTCCGCTGTTCTAGGCGGACCTTGTACCGTAGGTGCTCTGAAGTCCGCCTGCGCCGACCGAAGGCTCCGTATTTTGATGAAGGTGAAAGTAGCGAATTTCAGCTTGCTCCAGTATTTTGCCCCAATATTTTTATCTCCTTTGTTTTCGTATATTTTGCATACTTGGCGAATGTGAGCCGTGAGAAAATTACTTTTTTGGCACCCCCTGTAGAGAAATCAGTGACGGTCATGAGGTCCATCTCGTGACCGCGCACCAAACCAGGTCGCTCACAACACAGTAACTACACGAAAACATAAAGATATGTGTAGAAGAAGATCATGAATCAGAAGCACGTCGACATCGACACCAGCACGCTCTGTACCGATAAATTTACGAGAAGACAAAGAGAAACTGGATGACGGTCATGAGGTCCATTCTTAGCCGCCCGACTTTGCTGCACGTCGCGTACGACGTTACTCTCTATAGCTCTCATGCGGAATCCATATCGAAGTCATATGTGAGACCTATTCGCGAATTTACATTGGCGCTTATTGGTACAAAATTGAGCTCAGGGTCACACCCATAGGACCAACCAACTACACCCCAACTCATCGTCATTTTCGGACCCCCTCAGACTACTGCTCCGTGTGCAGTGAGCGATCATGTAGCCAGCATACGTGACTATTTCTCGAACGTTTCTTCGCCGAACCTTCTCTAGAAAAACACGATATCCTCATTAATCATTGCCTTCTTTCAGGATTCAAAGAAGTTATCACGGAACTCTCCAACGGCACCAGCAGAACGCAATACTTATTATATAAAATCACCAATTATATTAACCATCAGTTAACCAGCGAGTTCATAAGGGGAATTTCTAATTCGACTGGACTAGCGGAATATGCAACAAAGTAGAAGCTGCCTCCATCGGACCAACTGACCTTAGAAATGGCCCTTTTCGAAGACGTCCTGAGCATTAAATGGAAGGAACAGCGGTCAAAAGACCTCATTAAGCGATTTGCAATTTGCTTTCGAAAAATGACATGCAGATTCGTCTTCCACGCTGCAAGGCATAGGGCTTCGAAAAAAGAAAAGAAAATATGAACAGAATGACACTGAAGGAGAAATGAATATTTTTCAAAACGTTACTGGAATAGCTGGGATGCGTTTCGTCACAAAAGGATTCTGCAGCGAAGCGTTTCATGCATTCGGGTCCTGAAGCGATTCTCGTGCACTCACGACGTAATCGCCTCAAGACCTAATCAGGTACGGCACCCCTAGGTCGCACGCATCGCGTTGCATGCTACATACGAAATCCTATCCTACTGACAAACGCTCAAATCACTAAGTTTTAAAAAAGATTAAGAGGTAGTCGGAACCCAGAACGAACCAACAAATTTTCATGCCCTAGCGCCTGCAAAATATAGCAGTTTGTGAGCAAAAACGAAAATGAGCATTAAACGAATAAGGAGGGACAACAACTCGTCGAAAGGAGACGGAAGTTGGCCAACTATTACTGATGTGATGCGAAACATTTTTCCAGCATATAAAGGCATCGTTTCATCACGCTGAAGCCTTCAGTTGTGGGTGTGCGCCCTTATGTCCGGATTTCACACCGTGACGTGCGCGTGCAACACGATGCGCGCGAGTTAAGAGCGCCATAGTTCATTGGGTCTAAGCGCTACACGGTCATGCTGGGTGCACCTTATGTAGGAGCCCTGCAATCGCTTTAGGACCCAATTATAAACAACGTCCTTACTACCTCTCACATTGCGTCGCACGCCGCACGTTTCAATGCGAAATCCTGATGCGAAGGTACGCACCCCTTACTCTGGGGGCTTAGGCGAAGCTTGCAACTATTGTTCCATAAAAAAAGTGAAATCAAGTCAAAGGAATTCGCACAGAAAAAACTCAGGCCTTCTACATCGGAGGCAGTCATGCAGCGAAATTAGATATTATTGTTTTCAGCAAAGCTTGTCATTCCTATTAGGGAACTAAGCTCCATTTCATCATGAAAAAGCAACCTGATGGCAAATTGTGGCGCGTTCGATGCTCTTTCTAGATGCTTGAATACAGTAAACGCGAAAAGAACTGGAAGCTTCCAAATAGCTCGCTCTAAAGGCGTGCCCAATTGGTACAAGAAGAAGTAAAAACAAAACACACATAAACTGAGGCTAACCTCGAGAACGGTGCTACTAGTGCTTGTGTAAGGGCGCACCCAATTGTGATCTCCGTCTCTAACACTAATGGCTAAAACGCAGGCGGAATAGGCGTCAGCCGAATTAGTTTCGAAGGTAGGATTCCTAGTTTGGGTAACTTCATGTTTGCCCGAGCTTCTCATCTCCCTTCCTTTTATAATACGGCTAACGCGTGCGGTGTAACAATTTTAGTATACTGCCACAGGAGCGCAAAATGGAGTGCACGATCCACCTCCCCCCCCCCCTCACAATTTCAGTCACACTCATACTGCTTCATTATTGCGAACAAATACGAAGGCCGTCATAGCCATCGTTATTAGGGCATCAGCGCATTGCCGATTGCAGTTGAAGACACTCATCGATTGGCTGCCCACGCCCTCTTGACGTTTTCCGCACATCCGCGAATGAGCACAAGGCACATATTGATCATTACGCCGCTCCAGCGACACTCTTTGACTCATCACGCGAAGTATAAACCCACGATCGATGGAAATATACAAGCGGATCGTTGAGAAATCCATGAAATCTTGCGCTACCTCTTCCATAGCCTTCCTCTTCCCACACCTTTGATTTCACTGTGATAAACATGGGAAACAATTAAATTACTTTTTACGAAGTCAAACGGAATCCTCCCAATAACGTACACAAGTAGGCGTAACCCACAAAAACAAAGTGGTTCATAACACAGGGATTTTTATTTTGAACGGTAATAAATTATCAAGTACTCAAGAAGTAAACAAATTGTGCGTACTAACTGGGAAAATCACCGGGGATCACAAACATTGTACATAATAATTTGTCGGGTTGGTCAATTCGCTATGGAGGATCGGTCCGTTGAGAGAACTATGGGGGGTCTGGCTGATGACTGGCACAAAGCGACAAAGTGAAGCAAAATCATACTACAGTTTAATTCAGATAATTATCACCTAATTACAGGGATACTGCGTTGTATTAAATATCTCAGTCTAAAACATGAGGCCACAACACCACAATGGTGAGGTAAACTCATGCTATGGTCAATATTTCAATTACATCAGACAGAAGTCAATATCGTAGTCAATATCACACATCGCACATTAGCACATAGCATTAAAATTTCTCTAGCTAAATCTAAAAAGGAATTGAAACAGAGTTAACGATCTCAAATGGGCACAATACATATTTATGACAAGTACACCAAACGATGAAAAAGATGAAGCTCATTCGAGGCACCCATATGGAAGAAGAAACATCAAGGCGTAATTCCTGGAACGAGTCCAGCCTCCACAAATTAAGCAAAAAAAGGAACCAGGAAAACATCCAAATCACAAACATTATTTCCAAGTGAATCATGGATGAGAATCATCCAAATGAATAAAAGAAACAAAATAAGAAATAAAATAAAAATGAAATCATGAAAACGTGGAGAACCACGGTAAATCGAAACAGTCCCTAATCCACTCTTCCACTGGAGTATTTGTGGCCTCGCTAGCTACGCAATGACAAATCACCTGTTTTTTTTTTTTTTTTTTTTTGACAGCTGACCAAGATACCAGTTACCAGGCACATCCAGGATTATGGGGTGTTAAAGCTCCCTCCGTGATCAAACAGTAGGCGGTACCATTGCCAACGCGTGGGTGTAAGTTCCTGGAGCGTGCAGAGCCAAAGAAGCAAGCGCAACTCCACCGAGCAGCCCAGGCCACTCACCCCATACGTGACTGTCGGCAATGACGGTGGCAACGAAGGCCATTACTTGGCAAATGAGGCCTACGATTTAAAGGAATCGTCCACGGAAAATGAGTTTTTGTGTTACCCATATATCTATGTTGTATTTGCCTAATGTTGGCCTCATGCAAAATTTCACGCGAAAAAATGTGAATCTGGCTGAGATACAGCACCACAAAGTGCGGTCCCAGTGGGCGGGGCCTCCGTGTAAAAGCCTCGTACCGCGTCCGCCGTGGTCTGAGACGCATTGAAGGGACAGAAGGTTACGTAAACAGTCCCACTCTCCGTTCCCAACGGCGGCGGACCACGGGACGAGGCTTTTACTCTTAGGCCCCGCCCACTAAGACCGCACTTTGTGGTGCTGTATCTCAGCCAGATTCACATTTCTTCGCGTGAAATTTTGCATGAGGCCAACATTAGGCAAATACAGCATTTTCCGTGGACGATTCCTTTAAGTGATAATATAAGATAAGGAAGAGATGCCAATAATAAAGGAGACGTTCACATGAAGAAACAAGTGATACCCAGCGTTCCTTATGATACCATCCAGCGGGACCTGATTCGAACGCTCGTATTCACGCGGTAATCTCGTCCAGGGCCAGATGTCAGGAGGCCTTATTTTTGCCCTTTGCGGTGACTTTTCTTTGTCGGCGTATTCCTCAGCACTTCTAATTACATAACCCCGCGCTTTAACCCACTCAAAGTAATCTTGGAATGTGCCTTCAAACTACTTATAACAGCCGGCTTGATGCTCACCCATGCAAGTTGAGCAACATCTCATTTGAACAGGACCTCTTCACCCTGAAGGTATTTATCTAAACTGTACAAGTAGGACCCGCCAATGGGTTACAGCAACAATGCAATCACCAAATTCACAGCAATAAAGTTCAGCGATCCGCCAAGAGTTCATCAGTCTCCTCTTGAGCTACGCCACACATTCAGTTCCTATTAAAAACAGTAGAAACATCGAATGTGTAACTGAACCTCTCGCCCACGCCCGACCATAACTAACAAACAAAATGAATTCGTGCTTAAAGTGAACCTATCACAATCTATCACCCATATCTCATTAAATTATCAAGTGAAGTGAGTAGAAGATAAGGTTACATCACAAAATACTAGAACCATGCTCAATTAGAAGAATATTGTCAACATTATTTTTGACAAAAACTTTTTTACATCCGAATTTTGTGGAAATTCTACGAAAATTAAGGATACTGCCGGATCTCAGAGATAAATGCCAAACCGTCCATCTATTTTTCCAACGCCTTGAATTGAAACATCCATCTTATTCCTTCACATCATCCCTTGCCAAGTTCATCTGCTACGGAATTAGGTTTGCGTCAGCCTACCACGAATATCCAACGGTGTAATCTTGCTCCCGTGTTGTGTTGTAATATTTAAGTGTAACTAAGAAAATTCACAGCAACCTCTCCACATGAGAGCGAAAGAGAACAATGCAAAAACTCTTGTAATATCACACGAAAGTTTATCTGAACAAGAACAAGATGAAACGAGCAACATGGAAAACGGCTTACCTCGACTGTAGTATGAAACACTATGAAAGGAGTAAGCGAGTGGATCATGTACCCTAGCCTCATCAGAAGCATTCATCATCATCGGGAGGCTGCTGGATGGCCTGAGCACAGCGTGCAGGAGTTCCAACTCTACAAGTTACCATTTGAAGCGCTTATATGAAAAAAACGATTCGAAATGCAAACCACACAATACATCAGCGAAGGCAATATTCGATCAATATGCACTGTTGCAACAGGACAAGTTGCTAACAACTCGTGCACCAGTTCAACGCATAAGTGAAGAAGCAAAACAATAGATAAAATGTGTTTTTACAAATGATTATGATTTTTTTGACTGCTGAGACAATTCCTAGAGGCTTACCAGTCTGAGTGGCTCGATGTCTAGAAAAAACGGACAATAAACCTTTCAAAACAAAAGTCTCAAAAACTAAAAGCAACTATAACAACCTCTTAGCAGGAGCTGGAATTCCGGTTTTTCTGGGTAGTCGTGTTGGACCAGGAATTTTCTGGAAAATATAAAAGAAATCGATACCATTGAATGCAGAAAACATCTGAAGTTACAAATAAGCTGAATTCTATCTCATTATCGTTACCGATGAAATATTTGCGTTCACCCTGTGAAGTGAAGACATGTCTGCAGATTTGCTACTAACAAGTGAACCAGCAGATGAGTGGGTACTTTTCTAAAGATCGGTGTAAAACAGCATGAAGTCGCTTTGAAATAACTCGAAAGTCATGAAAGTCTTACCAAGTTTGCGTCATTCTGCCATGAATGCTTGCGCTCAACATTACTGTGCTGCTGTTGTTCCACGGCTTGTCGTAAAGCTAAAAGAGAAGGAATACTTATTAGCAAGAAACGTACCTAATCCCCACAATTCTGACAGGAAAAAGTAGAAGACCCGACACATTTTACAGCCTCGAACCGAAAATGAAAAACCTCAAGAAAAGGTAACGATGCAAATCAGACACAAATTCATGGAATTTTCGGCATCTGCAAAAAAGACTTTGGCTAGTTAACACATGGAAATAGTAACATCACCTTCTTCCTGTTGTCTAGCAAGTTCTTGCAATGCAGCCAAGTCCGGTATGTCAGTGCCTGACTGAGGTGATGGACGAGGTGCCGACACCGTGCGATTGTTAAAGGAGTTCGGACGGTTGGGCTGAATCGAAAACCTTCCCAAAAGTGCAGAAGATACCGTAGAAGTAGGTCAGTGAGTAAGAAATAAAGACTCACAGTGGGCTGGATGTTACTGTTCCGATCTCTGTCCTTGTGATTCTGAGTCGGAGTGGATATCAGTGCTTGGAGTAGCTGAAGCATTGTTTAAGAACAATATTTCCGATATTCTAGGAATAATATTTTCCTTGGAGCAGTTTTGGTAACCTGCGATTCAGGAGGAAAGGATACGATACATGTCGATTAGGCAGTAAGGCGATGAGGAAATCGGGCGGAAGTGATAACACGTATCGATTAGATAGAAGATACGCCAGATCGCCCAAATGCCTAATCTATACTATTTTTTCCTACCACGTGATCGTCTAATCGATCTGTACCTCATTCATTTAGCCCTGGCGTCTTCAGCCTAATCGCGTAAAAGGCATGTGCTACCGCCAACTACGAACACTACGTGAACTAAAAATGACTGTCCTGTACTCAGGGAATCCTGGAGGAGACCCGACTTATTTCTTAGCTATTTGTGAAATATGCTAAAACTCTAGTAGTATGCAGCATTAGAATTCGAAATGAGGAAGTATCAAAACAGGAACAGAAAAACAGCCGCATGAGCTAAGTGAAAACGTAAGAAGAAAAAGCATTAGTGACCTCTGCGAGGGAAGTACCGAACCAGAACAGAAGTGAACCATACGAACCTGAGCTTTCGGATTAGGTACACGCACAGCTGATATTCCTCGACTTTGATCGGCTCTTTGAGTAAACTGCGTGTTTTCGAGAGCACCTTGCTGATTAGCCAGAGGTCGCAGAGCAGAGGTAGGACGAGAAAGTCTCGTTTGCTGTCTGACAACAGTAGTGGTCCGAGAACGTGATGAAAGCGGTGTTACTGAGGACTGACGGTGGCGTGACTACAAAGTTAGTTGAAATCACAAAGGTTAGCCCGAAAAATATGGTGAGTAAGCAAAATCAAATACTACGAGCATATGGGAACCCATTCGATTTGTTGTCTATACTAAAGCATTAATAGCTATAGCACTACAATGCCGTATTAGTAATGCAATCAGGGCAGCACTGAAGTTCATAAAAAAGGATCCTCAACATGAGCGCCTTCCAGCAACGTAAATCAAAACGATAGCCTGTCCTTTCATGTACAATCCCGACACGTGAATAGATAGAACGGGAAATAAAGACCTACCTGATTGATACTTTCTGTGGAACCTTGTGTGGCAGCAGTGTGCGTTTGATCTGAGTTCTGACGTTCTGCTTGACTGGGTTTAGTCTCCAGAGCGTATGTCGGTCGTGGACTGACAGAACTCGCTCTTAACAATATTTGGTCCGTTCCAAGAAAAAGAGACGGTAAACACAGAAAGAAGCAATCGAATGGTATTCAGAGCTTCTACTAATGACCAAAGCCGTATTGAGTCTATTTTCGCGCTTGCAAACAGGTTGAAAAAGAGGTTTGCTCCCTTGTAGAGTACACGATGGACCGGAGAAAGTTCAAGAAAAGAAAACCACAAAAATCGAAGCCGCATGCTCTCACATCTGACAGCGAATACAAAACGAAAAATGTGAATTACTTGTCAGGGAAAATGACAGCGCTCTTGCTAGTATAGTTTCTCTTGACGGAAAAAAGAGAAAATGACGCACTGCCAATCTCATTATACATACTGATGGGAACTTTTCCACTACCAATGTAGTACTGTTACTACCAAACACCGTGTTGTAGTTTCTTTCCACCAGAACTTACACTGTCGCCAGCTGTTATTTAGCGATTTGTCCTTTTACCTATGGTGATACTTCATACAGAAATCTAACACCAGACCAATCGATATATTAGATTGAACCATAATTTCTGCTACGTTTTGACGAAAAATTTCAAATTATTTTTCTTAATTTGTGTCTAACTTCAGTCAACAAAATATGTACCATTATAATCAACAATATAGTGCCAGCGAATAGGGAGATGACAGATGCCTTGATTATAGAAGTCTGGGGATTTCTGGTTGAAGAAAGTCTGGAGGTCGATTTTGAGATCATCCTCATCATTGAACTGCCGTCCGTCTGGGAAGTGGATCAGAGATAGGAATAGGTGGTAGTCAGTTGAGGCCATGCCCGGAGATTACGGTGGACGGGGGAGCTTCGTTTAACCAAGGTCCTGGATCCTTTGACACGCCAACTTTGCCACAGTCTTGGTCCATTTTTCCGGCAAGTTTTGCCGCTCCGGTGTCCAATTGCCTGCAGTAGAGATCGGCAGTGGCTGTCGTGTTTTCCTATTTTTTTTTTGAAAATTTTCAAAAAAAAGTTTTTTCTCAATGCAATTTTTTTGAAATTTTTCCTGTTCCAATTTGAGCCGATCGAGCCATCGGGCTGCCGCCATATGAGAGACAGTACCTGGGTCCATCGACTGGTTAATTTTGTTAGTGGCCTCGCATGCTGAGGAACCGAGGCGGTGTTCGTGAATTTCGCACCTTTCGCGATATTGCCGTAAATTCACTGCTAGTTGAAGCCATAGAGAATATGAATGTGTTAATCAGTAGTCCTTTTCACTCGCTTTATATACCCCCCACTACCAAATGTTCCAGAAGCTTCCACAGTTTTCCACAAGAAAAATAAAAAGTGTAACAGAAATCATGGTTCAACCTAATATTACTACAGAGTGAATACGCTGAAGGAACCAAGATCAAATTTAGGCGTTGTAACTTAGGATGAACAAGAATTCACTTCTGTGAAGTTCCACTACCATTTCAGACATCACAAAAAGTATACTATCTGAGACAAGATAGATCTATCAGATCTCTATAATATCTCACGAAATATATATATTTTATGTAGAAAATGTGCAGAACAAACCATACCGTATGGGCTTGCTGGTAGCATTTGTTTGTAATATAAGTTGAGATGCAGGTGTCTCCTCTTCTACCTTCATCAATGATTGTGTCATAGAACTACGTACGACGGAAATTCCTGCGAAAACAATACGATTTTTTTCACCACACGTTGTCTTACTGAGACTGATAGGAAGACTTCGGTCAAGACTTGGGAGCTTATTCCGACGCGAAAATTTGCGAAGAGATGCCTCAGCAGAAAAAAAGCAAAAGGGAAAAACGAACTAATTGCGATAGGATGACCCTCATCCAGTCAAACGTTTTAGGCCGCCGTCAGACTTTGCAATTTTGCAGTGTAACGGCTCGCACGCAGAGTTCCGTTATGCAAGATCTCAAGGTCTCAGTGTCGCGTGCGGAAGTGTGTAGCCGCAAAATCACGAAGTATGACGACGGCCTCGAAAAAGATACCAAGAGGAAATCTAGAACACGACGGCCTCGAAAAAGATACCAAGAGGAAATCTAGAACACTCGTGATGTGCACTTTACAAAGCACTTCACTACATACATACAACCCACAATATACAAGGAAACAACCACCAAACACCACTGACCCGAATCATTCGGCAGCATGCCATTGCCGTTGAGCTGATCTTCATGCAGCGATGATGTCATCAATGTGTCGCGCGGATTGTCGACAAAATCGGAAGCAGCGTCGAAGAATTCTTCATCCGAATCCGATGGCATGTTTCTTATAGGGGCTGGATTCTGAATGCCCGACAGGCGCAGTTGTGACAAGGCGTCGGCTGGGTCACCAGAAAGCATTGGAGTTGATGTGATTATATTAGTGTCCGAGTGAGAGTTGGCCGGTGTCGATTCTTTCGATGAAAACTGCTCACTGTTGTTGGCTATCCCAGAGTCGTTTCGTTCTTGCACGCTGTGATCGACCTTTCTCGATGTCGTCGTAATAACAGCTGGTGCTGCTTCGACACTTTTAAGTTGACTTTGATCGGCGTCTGGAGAGCCCGACTCCGGACTTCCATCTCCCTCAGTGACGACATCCAACGAGGACGACCCACTAACGCGAACTCGCTCACTTCTTGCCCTTGCTGCTGAAATCAAAGGCGTACCAAGTGAATCATGCGGTCATTACATGCATAGCTACGTGAGAAGCAGTTCCATCAAGTTTGCACTCAACTAAAGTGCAAGCGACATGCAACAATTGTATACGGGGCGTTTCCTCAGTCAGGTTGCGCTGGAAGTAGCCAACGCCAGCTACATCCACGAGATGGCGCTATTTTAGAGCAGCAACCGCATATTCTAACTAGATTTTGAATTACGCAGTATTCTTTAATATATGAGTGCAAGAGATTTTTACTTCGAAAACATACAGGAACGCCCATAAAAATTCAACGTCAAAAACGAAACCCTGCACTATGAATAAATTCTTTTCATCTACAGCAGCAGAAACACTTACTCCACTTCACGAATATTGTAAACCGAAACTAATGTTAGATTTGTTAAAGTCAGAATTTCTGGGACTTTGCCACAATTTCGTGAGCATAAGTTTGCCACGGTTCAATTTCACAGCCAGGAACTTGAATGGAAAAGTCACCAATTGCACACCAGGTGTATTCAGTTATCAGTCGAATAGAAATCATCGGCTGGCGATTGTGTTCGAATCGTTTTCCTCCCTCCTCACGTTCCCCTTTCATAGCCTACCTCTACCTGGGCAAAGCTACGGAAAAGATATCGGGAAAGAAAACGAGATCAGCTAAATTATTAACTAGTAATTTCCATGGTGGTTACTCCTTCACACTGGCATCTGAATATCTGGAGCCACATTAATCGCATTACTCATTTCAAGAGAGTAAATGGGAATCAAAAAACGGCAATCAGTGAACGCCCCGAGAAAGGAATTCTTCCAACAATTTATCATTACTTGCCTCAGGACATTATTTGCCATTGAGATAACAGCAATGGTGAGTCTAGAACGCACTGAACTACTAGAGCACAAAGCACTGTTTAGAGGTGTATCGTTGATATGATAAAACACAAGGTTGTCAGCTGTGCTTAGTGCTAATACCGAAATTCGTAAATACCGATTCTATTTGTAAACTGAAGATGTGTTAGTTATCCGATCATGAAAAAAAGAAAATAGCAAACAAGAAAGCATACACTCGAAAAAAATTTCATGTAACTAGAACAGAACTCAACCACAGAAGAAAAATGAAAGCTTAGGAAACATACTAGATTAGTGTGAAGTAACACCAAATTAAAATTAGAAGAAAAAGTAAATCAAAGAAAAGCAAACCTCGCTTTTGAGCATATTTTTGTAGTTTTTTACTAAGTAAAGATGCTCGATCGGATGTTTTTATCTGTCCAAACCATTCCTTTAGATCGACAGGTTTTGACTGAGTGCCAATCTGAAAAAAATTCTTGATTTAAATACTGCGAATCACCCGTTTTCAAGCAACTGGAGTTTGGAATACCTTTCAATCGATATGTTTGAAGTGAAAATCAGAAATGTTATGTAATGCTAAACGAGAATTGGAAAGTGAAATGATGGGTGACGCTCACGGTTGAAATTTCATCATCTTTAAGAAAAACATGCAATACTTCACTATTCACTACTTCTTGACTATTCCATGTTCGACTCTATTTTAATCTTGGCATGTATAGACAGTCTGGCTGATTTTTGTTGATGCCTTCCAAAATTTACGGTATTAATTATTCTAGGCTGACGTTTCGGCGTCTTCGCCTTCTTCAGAGCCTGAAAAGTCGAAAAACATGAGACCTAATTCACTCCGAGAATTTCACAATCCCGAGAACCTTTTCAATAGGATACTAAACCAGCTCTCGGTATCGATCAATCGAAGGGTGGCATGGGCTTACCTTGGTACTTGCGACCGGGGCGAAATAGACCACAGATAGGACAACTTTTAGTAGACCGAGGAGCACTGCCTCCGTCTCTACGAACCTCACCTCACCCAGAATGAAAATAGTGTGATAAGACTGAAGGACTGATGAGCTCAACTTCCGGATTTTAAACTTCCACCCTAGTCTACATGCTACCAAACAAAAAGCCTGAAAGTACAAACCGCGTAGTAGATCAAAGCTTACAGAGGCCAAGAAGAGCGCGAGATCACGGGTTATGGCAACACATTTCTCTTTCCTGTTAATTGTAGTTTTCGACTTTTCAGGCTCTGAAGAAGGCGAAGACGCCGAAACGTCAGCCTCGAATAAATAATACCGTAAATCTTGGAAGGCTTCAACAAAAATCATCCAGACTATTTCTTGACTGTTTGAATCACACAGACAGCATTTGGCTTCTTTTACTCGACCTAAAAAAGGTCCGAAACTGGATCTCCATCTAAACTCACCAAAACTAATTGGAAGCATCATAGCAGAAGGACTATCAAAGTCCACATACTGATTTATATAGAAAAAATTGTGCTAACGCAGCTGGGATACCACACTGTGTCATTGTGCGGGCGCCAATTTTGTCAAGATTGTCTGCCCAAGCTTCCGTTGAATCCCTAGCCCGCACTCTCTCACTCAAGGCTCAGGGAAAAATATAGACTTGAATGAGCAAAATGACTGTAAAAAGTTATCGGAGGAGCGCGAGTGCGGAAATGACTGGCCCAACAACAATGGGCAGCAGAAAACCTCATTGTTAGCAATACAGCAAAAGGATACAAGCACGAGTGGGAATAGGCTAGTTATTTAATATTACGAACCCTAAGTGAGCCCTGCACGGTTTCCATACAATTCGAGCAGCATAAGGCTTCGAAATACTTAATGAAAGTTTCAATGTCAAATCTTCTTATCAATCTCGTATCTCTGGATGTATCAGAGAACGCTAATTCAATGATAGGGCTGTTGTTAGCATAAGCACGCTTTGATGGCTCGGGTATCACTCCCACAATGTAACATCTCACGTGACAACAATTCCTTTTTATACGGACATGTTTCTTTACAGATCTAAAAACCGAAGAAGTTTGAAGAATGCGACATTATATGAACCTCGTCGTCGTTGGAAGGAGGAAGATGACAGCTGGCAAGGAATAGCATACTGGAGGCTATGAAGAAGGATAACTACGGGGACAATCTTAATTGAAAGAAAAAGGAACTTTGTGGTGGGCGAACCAACTCGTACGCAACCATCTTGCACTTACCCCCTGGGCTTAGGGTACGCCATGGCTGCTTTGCTACCCAGTCTTCACAAGAACTTCATAAATGATTTAAATATCTATTCTACAATAGCAAGAAAGCTTTGGATGATGACCAAAATCCTCATGATATATAGTTCCGTCTAATTTTGGAAGGAGGTACTTCATTATCTTGATGCAAACCATTTCGACACTGAGATGCAGCTGAAGCCCAGATATTATTAGGTTGGGTGATAATTTCCTGGACACTTTAAAACAGTTTGATCTACAATGCGTCGATTGACAGCTCATCTTTTCATATTCGGCCCTCTTGAACAGTGTTGTCGAATATTCCACCACATAGGTATATAAGGGCCGGAGCTTGTCTAAAAGATAATTTCTCTTCAGAATGGAAAAGGTAGCTCTCCGGACGATCCACTTGTACGAGTTCCGCCATGGGAGTTCTACGAGGGAGGCGGCCGAAAACATCAACGCTGCATTCGGGCCACAAACTATTTCCAAGTCCAACGTTCATGTTTGGTTCGAACGCTTTAACGCTCTCGTTCTGGAGATACGCCTGGCCGACCAACAACACACTGGACGCCTTGTTAAATTCGACGACCAGCGCCTCGTGCAAGCATTTAAGGAGAACCTAACGGTCAGCACAAGACAGTTGTCTCAGATGCTTGGATGCCCACACCACACAGTCGAACTGCATCTCTCTCGCTTGGGATATAGGAAAGTTCTGCCCATGGACACCCCACGTGCTGTCTTACATGCTACTGCACGACAACGCTAAGCCACATGTAGCGAAGATCACTCGAGATACTTTGTCGGCTTTCGAGTGGGAGGTTCTGCCGCATCTGATTACCATTTATTCTCCCCTCTCAAAAGATATCTGAAGGACAAGCAGTTCAAAAAAGAGGAGGACCTCAAAGTAGTGATCAACGACTTTATGGCGTCGCAGTCTGCACAGTACTGGATGAATGCAATTAAAAGGTTGCCAGAGCGATGGCGAAAGGTTATTGATAATGATAGTGAATATATTGTTAATTGGTTTTAACTTGTTCCAAAATAAAGTTATAAAATAAAAAACGTCTCGAAGTGTCCAGGAATTTATCAGCCAACCTAACAGATAACAATAATAATAATTAGATAATGATTGGATGAGAAATAGATTCCCTTCGTATACTACATGTTATTGCTAGGTTAACAGATAGTGGAATGAACGTTCTAAACTAATTTTTACAACTGAGAAGTAACCTTACACGTAAGAATGATCTTAAGTAGAGAGAATTAACTTAAAAGCCACTAAACATGAATCAGTATAGGATGTATCGCAGATTGTCTAATCTAAACAAATGTTTCAGACTTTTTATCGCAAATTCGAAAAACCATGAAAACAACGGTTAATAGTCACACAATATGAGCACGTTATAAAATTCTTACCGTTCTCTCAGAAAGCTGAGGTGTCAGCCATGTTTCTTCATCTTCGTCGAAATCATATTTGAGTTCAAACTTATTGGCCATCTGCAATTACTGCATCGCTGATAAAACCGGTGAGAAATAACCTATTTCTTAGAGACGTGCGAGAGCGGAAATCCGAAGCATCATAGTAGAAGATTAAAAGCGAATCGGGTCAATTCAAGTCGGAGGGGGGGGGGGAGACGCACTTTTGCGTCAAGGTCGAAGCTCCTTTCCCTCCCTAGGCTTAGGCTAAAATTGATATCCTCTCCTTCCACATGCAAAACCATCTGTCAAAGCATAGGTTTCATCTGCTTCAGCCCAAGCCTAGGGAGGGAAAGAAGATCGACGTCGATGAAAATTTGACGCAAAGTTGCGTCTCCCCCCGACTTGAATTGACCCAGCGAATCTACTTAGCCACACTTACACACAACGCACCCGCACAATATCCGAATTTCTAGAGGGACTCTATTCTATGTATCTTCAAACAACTCAAGTACTATGCCCAGAATCAATACTCATTACGTTCTTCTTAAAAATGTGCAATCGCACATCGCCACACGGAAACTGCTTGGGACTGAAAACTACAGCGTCTCTAAAAAACCTGATTCTTCAAAGAAAATCTTCTGTTGGAATCGTAGTAGTCGAACGTGAAAACACTTGAATTTTCATATCACAAACAATTTCTGAACGCAAGGAAGAAAATCACAGTCGCCGAAAATCGTTGACAGCTTCGTGCAACTGCTGTTTCAATGCATGCGTTTGCGACGCGATCGATAGGATTGGAGCACGTTAGTCGGCCGTTCAGAATCACTGCCCTCCTCTGTTGGACAGTTTTTTCTGAATGAAGGTCAATACACAAATTGGTGCAGACTTGTGGGATAGTTGCCTTGGACTCGACCCATTTATTACTTACAAACACGGGAACGACAAAACTCCTGAAATCGAAATCAATGGGGAAAGATAGAAAAAAGGTATACTCGCGGTTCATGACAAAGCGTTTTGTTTCGGCAAGCTCACACAAGGGCCGAAGATTTAACGAAGTGTGGGAAGGGGTGTTCATCCACTCGGATGGGATCTCAGTGATAGAAGCCACAGTTGGGGTCGCAAGATTGGTGACAGCAAACTTTTTAGAGGCGGTCAATGGTAGCTTAAAGAAGGACCTCAGGTCGATGATAACGTACAGAAGGATCTCCAGTCGCTGCTAATTCAGTCTTATTGGGGATATTATTTTACTATATATCATTATGTTTTATTATAGTCATCGAGCCAGATTAGACCCCCCCCCCCCTCCTAGCGGACCAAGTACGACCCTCCCTCGTTGAGGATTCCTCAACGGAGGCTTGACCCTGCCTACAGAGGCGGATAGGAGCCATTACGAAATGAGGAAGGGATAATATACGGTACATCGCTCCATACTGCAGTACGATTGCTATAGTATGTGCGTCTGATGCTCAGTACCATTGAGTGGACATATTTTGTTTAAGTTCTGATATCTGCTGCCGATGCACCGACCGCTGAATTTCCTAGAATGATGGTGTATGTCTTTTGATCCTGCTAGCTACATGGATGATCAAGACATGATCTAGATTTTTAGCAAAGCAAACGATTCTTTCTCTCATGCGGTGCCAGCAACAATACTGTGTATCGACCGCTAGTCCATGTAGAATTCCAAGTAGTGGTGCATGTTTATAAAAACGATAAGCATCGATAACTGGCATACGGATCTAACACCAATATGTTGGAAATAAATGCTCAGCAAATGGACAAATTGCTACCAATTGATGCAGTTGAATCCAAAACTGTCGATCCCTAAACTATTTGAACTCTCGATAGTGACCACTCCCGAAGAAGGCTAACTGATTAGTGGGTCCACCCATGTCATTCCTGAACATCGTCGATAACATTGTAACAACAGGTATCGACCGCTAAATCATCTGGCCTGTGAAAAATGGTGACCTTCCTCAGCGGTGATATCTTCGATATCGGTTAATATCTATCACCTATATGAACAAAGTAGATGCTCAGTTAAAAGTGAACATCGAACATTTCCCCACTACTTCCATTACATAATTTTATTGTGTTACTCGCGCAGTACTGTGCGATAGCCCAACTGGTACGACATACACGGGCACTATCAGGATACTGTACAAAAGACACTTAAAGATACAGTTCACGATGATAAGAGTATCTTGGTACCATCCCTAAATAGAATGCTCCTTACACCGCCTGAATCGATAACTCAGACAACCTCTTAGCCAGCAGCACAGCGGTGGCACCTACGTGGATGAGAGGCATGTTATTGACCACGATAAGGTGGGATAGGGAAAAGTCACATAGTAGATTCACATAGCACCCTTATCGGATTACATCACGTGAAATCTCGTCCGTATGCTTGCTTTCGAAATGTAAGCTCGTCGAAGCCAAAAGTGAGGAATTTCATAGTTCTTGAAAGATTTCTTTGGTTCTTTTTCACCTATGTGTTCTTCGCACTCCCAGAGACTTAAAGACAGTGTTCGGGATAATGTGGGTGACAGGGAATCGCATAAGGAGGCATTGAGTGAAAAACTACGGGTCTGGAAGGCCTATGCATGGCGAAATCCCCGCGGAAGGCGCCCCCTTGAGCTGTGACGGAAGCGTCCTCGTCAGGACAAGCCGCCTTGGACAAGGACAGCCCGCCTCCAGGCGACGAGATTAGTGGTTGGTCACGGTATAGTTGGTCAAGGAGATCGGCAGGATTGAAAGTATCGCAGCGCGCTTTCTCACTTTTAGCTTGAAGCTCATCACATGAAAATAGATGCTGTCTCATTTCCGAACATCCCTTCATGTTGACGTCTTGGTAATGCCAATGGAAAACCTATGCGGACTACCTGCCCCTTGACGGAAAGGTCGTCCGCGCCTAGAACCAACGGTGGGAAGAGGTCTTATTTCTCGAGTTTTTGGCCATTTCCATGCGTTTTTTTCCACCGTCCTGATACTAGACATCTCGGCTTCCATATTCACTACTTCTTTAACTTTTCGTCCGGATTTTCCCGAAAGCTGCCTTTAACGGAGCGCGACGATGCACGAAAATTACCGTGAACTGTGCCTTCGAAGAAACCATTGGGAGCGATTCTGACCTACTGTAGGAGTAGTGGCGCTCATCAGTGCAACAAAGGGGAATGAAAGAAAAAAACACGGCCAGAAACCTGAGGAAGAGCCTTCCCCTCCCGCCGATAGGGAACTGCTTTCGTCATCTTTGCGTCCTTAGCCTCTTGCTGAAGGGGATGTGATAAAGACGCCGAGGGAAGCCAGGTCAGCCAGCGGTAAAGTTGCTCGATCCTACTGCAACTCGACTATCGGCAGCTAGAACCAAAGCGAATGCAGACGAGGTCACTGAAGACTTCATAAGGAGCTTGTTTCGCCATGGCAATCTCTTTGAACTCGCATTCGCAATTTCCTTTACAGAGAAAATGCCTTTTCAGTTCTGGGTTTCTTCATTGCCCATAACCGAGTCTTCAAGCTCCAGCGTATGAAGGCCATATAGAGCACAGTCCTAGTGGAATCAAATCTTTAAGAGAATAAAAATGGCAAAAACAGCAAAATCGGTGTATAGGTTTTCATATCAGCATGTTATGCACTTCAAAGCGGTGTGTTTGACTGTAGTCGAGTGATGTTCATTTGGATTTCACCGGCACTCCTCAGAAGTTCAAGTCGTCACCAAGTCGATCGCTAACCTCCCGTATCTGAAACATACGGGTATAGTGCGACGCAAAAAAGGACAACGTGTTAACAAGTTAGTATCCAACTTTCAATTCTTTGTTCAGAATGCAGCAGTCTAGCCTTCGTTGTCTAGGAGACCTTGACCTCTCAATAACGACTAACAATATATAGTATTTTCCTGGTACATAAAGCCGCGTTCATACTTTGTGCCGTCAGGGCGTGGCTGCGTTCACAAGCAGCGAGGCAGGTGGCACGGGAGAGGTGAAGAGATAACGCAGGTAAGAGACAGGTGGCACACGCGGATACGCAGGGACATGTATCCGCGCCCTGCCGCCGGCACCGCAAAGTATGAAAGTGGCCTAAGTGATCCAGTTCTGAGTTTTAGATGGTGTATTGAGGGGGCGTCGTTGAAAAGCATGGTTCGGGGCTGAATCTCATTTGAAGCAAAGCCAACCCTTTACATTGAGGCTTTGGTTCTCTACAACTCGTTGAATATCAGCAGCTCCACGGGAGGAAAGAAGCATCGATATGTACGCGGCTGGCTCCTGCAAGACATGTACGAACTGTACCTGAGTCATACACCCACTACTGATGGCCAAGATTGCCAGATCCACAGGGCGCTAATCGGACAGAAGATGGGTGCGAAACTGCTTGGGTGTGGAACTTCTTACAAGATGCCACCCTCATTGCGATAGCACCCCTCTACAGACATCGGCCAAGCGTGTCTGTTGGTGTGTGTGCGTTCGACCTGAAATCATAACGCGTCGCAGCAAAGGTGGGATTCCGAGTTTTACAGGTAATATAGGGCGTGGTAAGAGGATAGCAATGGTCAGGAATCGGAAGTGATAACAGCTGGTAAGAGCTGATGAGAAACCTCAAAAGGCGGATATAATTACATTCGTTTCGCCTTTCGGGTCTATCTTAGAGCGCCGACTCTTATAGATTTTTTAGGGTTGGAACGGATTAGTGGTGGTGATCCCTCCCGATAACGCTTGATAAGATTCGACAAGAAGCGTCAAAAGACTAATGTCGCCTAATTCCTTTCACCTTTCGGCGATCCTAGATAGCCGACACTCATAGGTGTTCTGAGGGGTGGGACGGGCACATCAATGATGGGTGATCCTAATTGATAACGGTCGATAAGGGCTGATAAGGAGCCTTGATAGGCAAATGTCGCCGAATTCGTTTCACCTTTCGGATCATTCCTAGAGCGCCGACATTCATAGTTGCATTGAGTAGTAGGACGGGACATCAATGGTGGGTGATCCAAACTGATAACAGTTGATAAGGTTTGATAAGGAGCGTTAAAGATTAATGCCGTCGAATCCGTTTCGTTCTTCCGGCTAACCGTGGAATGTTCACACTCATCGGTATTACAGGGTATGGGGACCTTAATGGTGACTCTTCGAAAGTGATGACGGCTTACAGGGCTGGTAAAGCCATTAGGATATGGGAAAGAGATAAAGTCCGGTACACGGCTTACTATTGCTATACGTCTGCTGTAGTAAATGCGTCTGATGCCCAGTACCATTTAGTGAACATATTTGGTTTATGTTCTGATAACTGCTGCCGATGTATCAACCGCTAAACTGCCTAGCGTTCAAGTAATGGTGCATGTCTTTTGATACTGCGATCTACATGGATGATCAAGACACGATCTAGATTAGTGATAGCGAAGCAGACAATTCAATCTTTCATGCGGTGCCAGCAATGATACTGGGTATCGACCGCTATACTATGTGAAATTACAAATAGTGGTGCATGTTTACAAGAGCGATAAGCATCGATAACTGGCATACGGATCTACCACACATATGTAGAAAGCAGATGCTCAGCAAAAAGGCAACATCGACCATTTCCCCATTACATATTTCTATTGAGTTATAAATAATGAATAATTCGCACAGTGCTGTGCGATAGCCCAACTGATTTTGTATAAGCCGAGACATCTGAGTTGAAGGTCGAGAACTGGAAGATTTTCCAATAGCGATCTCATACATTAACACTCCTTTCCTATGAGCATGATGATGTAGCTGAGGACGAGGCAACCCTCATCAAGCAGGTTTTTGCAGAATTGTCGTAGGGTCGTATGAAGCATGCTATCCGTACTGTATATGAATTGCTTCGTGTGTCTGTCTGTCCAATCGTCTATCACGAAATTAGGCTAATATGAAAAACAACCTGTGGAGATGGGTACAAGTTTGGGATGGGTAAGGCATGGGACATTAAGAAAAGAGCACACATGGACCAAATTGAGCCCCACCTCCGTGGGTGAAGCGTGCAATGAAACTTTCGGTGACCCGATCAAAATTTTTTGCTCTATTCGAAAATGTCCAAACGTGAGGAAAAGAAGGTTAAGACCCGCCATGAATTTCTGACAGTCATGAAAGAGGCCTGGGCAAAGTGCGCGGAGCGCACCATGAGTTGGGATCGTACAACAAAAATTCATAATTCGGTCACAACGTAGCCTCGAAACCAGGAAGAAGTCGGAATGACCAACGTCCATGTTATTTTGAACGCACATTAGAAGAGTGAAAACCCGTCCACAACGGACGGAGGGTGTTATAAGCCGGGTGAAAGCACTGCAAAAAGAGCAGTTTATCTCTAGAAAGGTCTGGAGACCGACAGAAAAAAGATGGTTAGTAGGTGGGGCTATGAAAGGAAGTGAACCTCCAGTCGTGGGGGACCTTTTGCGGTAGTGGACGGAGCTTGGGCATTAAAAGGAAAAAATTACATGTGGAAATGGGGACAATTTTGGGATACTTTCTCTTCCATGGGCGAAGTGTGCACTTAAACGTTCGGTCATCGGATCGAAAATTGTTTGGTTCGGAAAAAGAGGTCTGAGCAAAATGGGCTGAGCGCATCCCGAATGGGCAGTCCGTACAACAAATGTTCATAATTTGGTCACAACGGCGCCTTGAGGGGTGATGTGGTAATGGATACTCAATAAATTTATAAGAAAACGATTTCGATCGACCAACTGACCCCCTGCGCAATGGTATACGCTAGCACAACTGGTGACGATATAAGGTTCATGTTTGCAGGTAAAAAAGATCAAGTTAAGAATATACCTTACAAAGAGTAGTGAATGAAGTCATTATGATAGCCGAGCCCTATCGTACCGTCATATTAATTCCCGACCTTGTTCGTCAGTGCATGCCAGGTATGCTGCTCAATTTTTAGCAAAATAATAGACTCCTTATGTGCTGGCGTAATCTACAAATACTCCTCACTCATACTCTCATTTCGAAAGCTATGTGGAGATTAATGCATCAAATAATAATGAATAACTATTGAGTATCCTACTCTACAGGGGGTGCCAAAAAAGTAATTTTTGTACTCCACTTTCAACTCCACATTAGTCGAACTTCGGCAAATTCCGACCAGGTATTTTCATCCTTAAAGTAAAGAGCAGACCTCACTCTATCACTGTTCTCCGTTAGAACTTTCTGCACGAGCAGGAACGGTTGCTTGTTCCGACTGAACAAGATGTGTCACCTCAACTGGGCAAAATCCGAAATTTCGTCGCCTTCGCTTACAATCTTGCTAAGGTCCGTTCATACTGGGTACCTGAGGGGATTCATACTGGGTGATGTTCTTAAATATTCCGTTTTTGCCGGGTTACCAACGCGATTCGTTTCCAAGAGCCAGAACGTGCCATCACCACTGAGACCCCTCCGGGGGCAGGTTTGAGGCATGAAAAATGATACTTCGGATCATAGCAGCCTTGTCCAAGCAGCAAGGGCTCTGTAACTTCCACGATCCGGAGGGCCGATCCTTGGGAAGCTTCCCACCAAATACCTACCACGGAACCTGGCTCCACTGTTTTGAGGGGATCCTGATACCGTGGGTGCTCTGAAGCCCGACTGCGCCGCTTGAAAGCTCCATGTTTTTATGAAAGTGAAATTAGTGAGTCTCAGCTTATTACTGCTTTTAGAGGACCATTTCGGGAATATTTTGTCCCAATACTTTTATCTCTTTCGTTTCCCTACGTTTTGTATAATAGGCGGATGTGGGCGTGAGCAAAATCACTTTTTTTGGCACCCCCTGTATATAGTTCGCGTAGTGGGTGTCATGGCCATTGGGACCCTGAACGTTACAGGTGTTATAGGAATGAAGACGGATATCCTAGGTGGTGGTGGAGTGAAAGTGATAGTGGCGTATAAGATCCTCGGGAAGCGAATGTGACAAAAGCTGTTCTCCTTTCACTGTCATCCTAGGGCTTTGCCACCCATAGTTATTTTGCAGGGTGAGACGGGATCATTAATGATGGGTGTCCCGCGAATTGATAACGGTTGACAAGATCGATAAGAAGCGTAAAAAGGCAAATGACTTCTGTAAACCCCCTATACTTCTGACTCCGTTACCATGACGGTCTCTAAATCTCCTGACAAGGAAGGGCTATCAGGTCATGGTGAGCTTCTACAAAACGGTTTTTTGTGTTTTATGGGATTTTGTAGGGTCACACACGAGAAGCAAAAACCGGTTTCAAATTTGTCTAAATGGTTTTGGGAAGCCCAGGAAATGGTTGATAATTCGATCCCCGCTGAGGACAAATATTTGTACTTCTTTAGTTTCCATCCATTGATGCTTATGTATGACTGCACGAGCAAAGTATGTGCAAAATCAATTTTTATTGTGCCAAGAACCGCTGTCTTCAGTAATTTTGCTTACTGGGCGAATGGTTTGTTTAGACCTGCCAACGCTCATAACAGGGAAACTAGGCGTTTTCCCGCAACACATGTGTTATTCATGCTCAGATGTCGAATTACACTAGGTAACATGTTTACAGCCTAATAGTGATTTCGACCCGAGTTCGAAAAATTGGGCGACCACTAGTAATACTACTACCATAGTCAAGAACACTCAACGAAAGGTGGTCGGTAGCCGGTGTATGGGATTATTTACCATCTCTTGCCATCGCATGATGCTACTAGGTGCAGTTCACTCGGACTGCGTTGATTTTGCAGATGCTCCATTGAATATAATCGAGGCTACTAGTCGTTCGTTTGTACAAGTAGAGTAGTGACTATGTGCTTATGTCCATGCCACTGTCTCGAGTGCTTATGTCCATGCCACTGTCTCGAGTGCTTATGTCCATGCCACTGTCTCGAGTTTGGGTCAAAATCTCACTTTGGATAATATTTTGTATCCAGGGCTAACTGGGTCTCCTAAGCACGATTATCACACTGGTTTCGCACTAAAACACCTGGCACGCGTTCTAGGAGCGCAGAAGGGTCCAAACACGTTCACCACCAAAAGCTTTAATTTAGGTCACTCCGGTGCACTAGCAAAGGAAATTGCAGTCATCAAAGGAACTTTCCGCGATAATCTTACTGCTATTTACCCTGCCGCAACCGATAGACCCTCGGGTAACTGTCGCGGCTGTACCCTTAGAGCGGCGCCACGAGCCCTCCTGGCAGCGCAAAGCCCGCTGGAGGCAACTGGGACCCCGCCCACCAATTGGTGACCCCACCCATTGGTGACCAATTGATGAGGGATGCGGTTCCCATATCTGGGGTTATTGGTCTTTTTTGCTAGTTTTTTCACTGTTACTGAGTAAATTAGCGGCTCTGGGTCCATTATTGATCCCGATTATGGTCGCTCTCCTAACGCGGAAAAAGCCTTTAACATGTGCGCAAGTAGTTGAGCGCTGGATAAAGATCAAGAAAATGCAAAAGCGTTGATGTTGAGGGGAGTTGAGCCATAACCAGTAGGCAGTGGTGTTGGAGTGCGTACGGAGATAGTCTTCTGATATGCATATACTGAACGTCGCAAATGGAAAGCACTACAGCAAGCTGGTCGAAATTGTTTCTTTCTGAGCAACTTTTGTCACTCATTTTCTGACCCCTCCAGGGCCATTTAGCCGAATTGGGATTTGGACCCGTTTTCCGCAGCATGTACGTGAGCCTATTAATCTTTGCGAGTAGCCTTCTCCCCCTCCTCCTTGGATGTCTCATTGCATTTGTGGTCACAATTGGCTGTAATATTGAAGTAGACTTTCTGCAGTGGCGAGGCTACGATGTGCGAGTTCAAGATGTGGAAGAAAAGACTTCAATGTGAAGAATACAATAAAAAGATGTTTAAAAAAACTTACTAGAAAACCGGGACTATTATAGAAGTTTGAGACATCATTGTAAGGCCGTTTATGAAACCCTATGATACTTATTCCAAAAATTCAACACTAGTTCCTGATTTTTTAGCAATTGGACAAAACCGCCGTACAGCTGTGATACCTATCCCTCCACCAAACTCATAACTGTTTTTCGCGAGTTTGTATATTTTCCAATAAATAGATGTTCCTCAAAAAGTCCTGTACATCAAGCTAATTCAGTTTGGACGAAAGTTTCAGACGTTTCATCGCAGATACGTAAACCAAAAAAGCTATTGCTAGTCACACACAATGTGGGCACGTGAAAATTGTTACCGTTCTTAAAGGAATCGTCCACGGAAAATGAGTTTTTGTGTTACCCTTTTGTTTATGTTGTATTTGCCTAATGTGGGCCTCATGCAAAATTTCACGCGAATCCTGCCTTAGCAAGAAGTCCTACAAAACCGCCGCCGTACCTGCGTCCTTTAAGTAGGCATGCTCCAGTATTGCACTGAGCTAATGTCTCATATTAAGAGGGAGACTATCCGTCTCTTGAGGATTAGTTTTGCCATTCACCATTACCACTTATCAGCCTGCGCTCTCTTTTGGGCTGATTGCCGCAATCCACTTGCATCACATACGATTCAGCCGAGAGTGGGTTCGCCGTAATCTTTTGAAGGCTGGATCTGCCTCGAAGGAACCTGGACGACACCCCCTACTGCGCGGAACCCAACGGGGGATGGGCCCGTAGGCCTCTCCTGGTACTTGGATAGGGACCGGCAAAAACTTTTGGCAGTCATGACCTAACGGCCGGTCGGCCGTCTGCGGGTGTAGTGCATCTTCCTACTTTGAACACCCATTGGTCTGCGTCCGATTGCCGTCGGAGGACCCATCTACAGGCTCGATTCCGATCCGATGAGCATTTTTACGCATGCAAAATGACATTATACAACTTGCGCATGCAATTTTGCAAAATATGCCGTTTCGACAAAAATTTGTTCGAGCTCAGCTGCAAACTTGACGTTTTGGTAGACCCGCTCTGGAACTGAAATAAGCAGTACTTATGATTCAACAGCTGCGCAGGATATGCCAAATGTCTGGATGCATCAGCAACGTTTTTTTGATAATTTTTTTTGTTGCTGTTATTGTTGTCGTGATGTTGATAGCCATACTCGCTGGATAAACTGTATTTTGAGCAGCTCTGGAAAAAGATTTTACGTACAAATTGTTACGTACATGCTATGCATTTCCGTCCTAATTGGTTCCGGAGTGCGATTGCAAAGATAGGTTGTGTACATGGCACACTCCCTAACTACCCTCGTGTGGAAGCACTCCTTCCTTGCCTCGAATTACCTCGCCCAAGTGCTATCGAATCTTTTAATGTGATGCGTACCATGTGGATATCCTGTGCGAGCTGTCGCGTGGCGGTTAGTTGTAGTTGTACGTTTGAACGTTAGTGGGACATTGTATGCATAAACTACAGTAAACATATGATTTCAAAGATCCTCTGCGCATACCACACGTTACTTTCTTGGATCGCATTCCAGAAAGAACGCAGCTACGCTAAGATAGACGATTTCATAGATGATACTTGAAGAAAAGGTTGGAATGAATGAATCTGAGGCTGCAAGGTTCCTTCCACAATGTCAGAATCTCATTCGAATCCCACTTGAAGGAAACTTCAAATTACCTCGAAGTACGGAAATCGAAAATTTGCGAAGCACACTTGAATTGAAGGCACGAAGCATTGAGGCACGTGCCGTCCATTCTTTTCGCAAAGCTGGCGTGTAATTAAACGCAGCGGTTTACAAGGATATCACAGAAAAACTTCTCAAGCCGAGGGCCGATTCCCACTTGAGACATGCCTGCTGGTGCTTTCGACAAGGTACTGCTTCAGCACACAAAGCGAAGGTGGTTCAGGACTGGTGCGCCAAGCAGCTGCTTGATTTCATTACACACGACGAACTAGTTCTCCGGAGCTTCTCCCGATAGATTATTCAGTGTAGGCCATTACAGAGAAAGAAGCTTGTTCTACCAGACACCCAAATTTGGACTCTCTTGGAAAAGCGTGTTTGAAACCCTTGGACGAAATTGATGAACCGTACCTGCGCGCCACATTTGTTGAACGTCAGAAGTATGCGTGGGTGACCATTTCGAGAGCTGTTAGCATGCTTCGAAGTGTCATGTTTGTGGTAGATAATTTTGATAGTTAGAATTGATCTGCGAAGTTTGATTTCAAATGCCATTGAATTTTTGGTGCACGGATAATTTTGTCGCGCTTGTACGTGTGGGCTTCCCTCAGAAGCGTGCGCGTCATCCGAATGCACGACACTCTCACTTTTCGAAGATCCCGGTGCTTTATCCAGTTATGCGGAGAGGCATATTCCCGCAGAGATCAAGGGAAAAATGACAGGTCCCATTTCACGAGTTTTTAGGCATTCAATCACTTTTTTGTATGCAGCACTACCGAGCAACTCTTTTTACGGTTTCAATGTGCCAGCAGGTTATCACTCCTGCTGCATCTGCTTTCGTCTCCTCTTCGGAAGTAGAATTCACTGATTTGAGCTATACATGCGCATATCTCTATATATCCTCGACTTCTGCCGACTACTCACTTCACTCAGCTACCTCCATAGCGAACCATACCGCACACAAACAGGGCCCTCAAAATGCATCATTGCGCTATGCGAAATGCGTCGCCGAGCTGGACGAATGCTGTGCCTTGAACAGGCCGCCGCAAGCAATCGCGACCTGACCCATTCAGGCTATTCTGGCCTACAGCGACGTCACACTTGCTAGTCCGTCGCTCAACACACGATGCAAACGATAATTCTGCGCGATGAGTGCACTGCTGAAATTGCTCGCAGTAAAAGTAAACTCGTGCCACGCTCATGCGGTGTGGGAGGGGCGATCTGAAATCCAAGGTAGCATTAGGATTCAAGAAGCAGCAATCATCGACGTCAAACTCTATTAAAAGACACATTGCAGTAAAAAAACTGATGGATTATCGAGTTCACAAAAGAAAAACTAAGGGTTAATTAATCCTAAGAGACATAGTGAAACCCGCTAACCAACTTCCAAATGCAACTTCCCGCTGTAACTTCTAAAATTTATCCCTGCACACTTACCTAACATATCCCTGCACACTTACCTAACACCAATGGTTCCTTCAGATGCTTCGCGGAGTCACACTAGAACGAGGCAATGTAGTGCAGTCATTCGACGTGACTTCATTGTATACAAATGTGTCCAAGGAAAGAGCAATGCAGACAGTCCTGGAAATCTTGACCGAGCATCATGCTAGTCTCAACTTATACGGCCTCACTATTGCGCGGGTGTGTTGCAAGTGTTCCGTTTCTAGAGGTCGGCACCGAACTGGGTCACCGCCCTTGGCGAATTGTCCGAATGGTGGCGTGTCCTGTCGTCTGGGCTCTCCCGGGTTTGCCTAAGCCTTTTTAGGGGAGAAGCTTTGGCAGCGTGTTTTTACCTGTCTTTACCTGATTGCAATCCGTCGCGCAACTTGACCTGACCTCACCAGTAGGAACACTTGCACTCCACCCACTATTGCGCAGGTCATGGTGTTACTCGATGAATGTCTCTAATGTAACACATTCCGTTGGTCTGACGATGTCAAAGGTTGAAAAGCCAGTAATTGAACGAAAGCCAATTCTCTACTGTCGGTACATCGATGATTGTTTCATTGTATGTTCCACTCAGTCTGAGATTGACACATGTTTTGAACTACTAAACAACCAGTTTGAAAAAATAAAGTTCACACTTGAGAAGCCGACGGAGAATTGGCTCGCCTTTCTCAATGTCCATATAGAATTTTCCCAAGGTATTCAAAAAACTAGGTGGTATCGTAAACCCAGTAAAAAGAACATCATCGTCCATTGCAATTCGGCGCACCCATCCAGCACCAAGAAGGCCATTATCAAAAACATGTTCAGGACTGTAGCGTAGTCTCATCCGAAAGCGCATACCGAACTGAGTCAATTACACTGGCTCATCGTATAGCGCAAGGAAATGGCTATTCACAATGTGGGAAACCGGCGGGGCATGGACGACGAGCTAGAGCGGAGTCTGGACAAGAGGAAGAGCGGGCGAAGATACCTTTTTGCGTCCCTTTCATTTCGGATGAGATGAGCGCGACCATCCGCGCTTGTATCCGGAAAGCAGATCTCCAGGATGACGTACGAGTGGTTGAAATACCTCCTAAAAACTTGAAGCGACGTTTGGTGCAGAACCGTCTCTATGACCGTCTTTGCCAAACCCCTTCCTGCATAATCTGCCCTCACGGAGGAAGGCGACTGCATGGTTTCAGGAGTGGTATTCTGGATCACTTGCAATGTGGGGTGGAGTATGTAGGGGAGACAGGTCGACCGCTCTGTTTGAGAGCTCAGAAACACCTCGATGGACTTAAGAAGTCCAGAATATCTACTCCTTTAGGTGAGCACAGGGTCCAACACCATGGCAATGTCGACGTCGAAGTTGAGATCACTATTCTAGCATGTGAACAGGAGATCTCAGCACGCGATACCCTTGAAGCGTTGTGGATCAAGGCAAAGGACCCTAAGATCAATTGGAAAGACGAAAGCGTGGCCATTACTAAAGAGTTGACACCGTTTGCAGACTTGTGTGGCCTTTAACCTACGCGGTCGAACCCCCGCGGTGGCGCCGAGGCGGGGGTCCGATGTTGGGACCCTAAAATCAATGACTTCGAGGCGACGGGGCGCGGGGTTCGGTTAAATCAATGAAAAGGAGGGCGACGGGCGGCTATCAGCAGGGATCCATAACCGTTGGTACAGTTGTTAATAGTATTATCCCTAGGGGTTCCCATAGGAAAACAGACCTAACCTTGCGAGCTTAAAACACATATATCAACACCGTCGCAAAAATCCTAGCTGGAGGTGCCAATTTACAGCTCCAGATCTTCAACAGGTTAGCGGGTTTCACTATCTCTTAGGATTAATTAACCCTTAGTTTTTCTTTTGTAAACTCGAAAGAGGGTATTCGACCAGTTGTATCACTGATATGTTTCGGCTCATTGCAGGCTCTGAAAAAGGCGATTGTGCCGAAACGTTGGCCGAATAAATATAGTAACAATCTCTGAGGCTTAACAAACGCCATACTGATCGTGTTTTAATATGCCAAGTAAATAGAAAGTCGAACATGGAGGGCGCAGCTACGTCGCAATTTCCTGCACTGGAAAGTGATCCGTGGAAAGTTTCAAGGGTGCTACATTGAAAGGGAGGGGGCAGCATACTGAATGCTGAACACTAACCCTCACATGTCTGTCGTGTCAATTACATATTATTAATTCGTATGTACATTTGCGTCCTGTTAGCGCAATGATATTGATCAGCATTTGGCATGTTGCGCCCCGTCCTCCCCCCATTATAATGATACCAGTTGGCTATCACAGTACTGCGCGAATAACAAACATAAGAATTAAGTGATGGAAAATTGGTCGAGACCGACCAACCGGTATCGGAGAAGTCCATATAGCCCAGTTGCACATTGTGATAAGCGCAGTACTGAGCGCTGGCCCAAGTAGTATCTCTACAAATACTTATCACTATTTGGAATTTCACGAAGTTTACCAGTCGAAACATTCCGTTTTCACTGATATCAGAATACACAGCACATTCACTTGCTGAGCATTTAGTATTCGAGCTGTTGGGTGTCGATAAGTCATTTACTGTTGCATATCGCATCGCTGGACGAGCTCTCTTTTCTCGGACATCCATATGATTCAGCGGTCTATACCTCTTGCCACAACGACAGGAATAAATGGATCAGTAATGAAGTATGTTTATCCACTGATCATCACTTTGTCTGATGTGATCACTATTGGAAGTTCAGATAGTTTTGGCATCGATGGAGTAGCGTTCGACTGCATTGATTTGTAGCACTTTGTCCACTTAATGAGCATCTAATTCTTACATGTTGCTGGTATTACATATCAGTGTGCCAGTTATAGCATGCACCACTATTTGGAATTTTACAGAGCCTAGCGCTCGACGCACAGTATTGTTGCTGGTACCGCATGAAAGAATAACTTGTTTGCTATCACAAATATTGTTTATCCATGTGGATCGCAGTATCAAAAGACGTGCATCAAAGATTATTTGACCGCTAGGCAACTAAGCGTCTATACAGTGGTAACTGATATCGTAACAATGAAAATCCAATGACATTGATAGCATCAGGCCCTCTCACTATAGCGGCCGTATAGTAATATTAGGTTGTTGCGAAATTAATTTCAGTTTTCAAGGTATGTATAGCAAAATTAATTTCAGTTTCAAGGTATGTATATATTATATAAGTAGATTTTTTACCCTGAACTATTCCATCCCAAGGAAAGCCAGGCATACCTTTTGGTGGGTTTTTTTCTTCAGAAACTTCTACCAATTTTGCTCTAAGTTTTCCAGCCGGCCTTTTCCACGGCTGTGTATGATACGGACGCGACCATCGAGTCATCATGCTTGACGAGTTTGAATTGGGACACTCCGCAGCGGAGGCAGCTCGTAATCTCAGCAGGTTTTTGGGACGAATTGTCCTCGCGAACGGACAGTGGAGCTCTGGCTTAAAAAATTTGTTTCTGGCGATTTTGATCTCGAAGAGAAGTCAGGTCGCGGCCGCAGGTCATCGCTAAATGATGAAGATTTAAGGAGAACCGTCGAAGCAAATCCGGAGACGAATACTCGTACGTTAGCAGAAAGCCTAGGCGTACATTACTCCACAGTAGCCAGACATTTGCTGGAAAGATATCGAAGATGTGAACGTGAAGAAGATGTCGAAGTGGGTGCAGGTGTCAAAACGTGCCACACGCTGCTCATCGGTCATGACCTGACCGATGAGCAGCGTGTGGCACGTTTCGACACCTACTCTAATCTCCTAGTTTGCCATAAAAATGAGCCATTTGTAAACTGTACTACAACTGTAGATGAAATAGGGTTCTTTATGATAACAGGAAGCGGGGATTAGTGTGGGTAGATAAGGATGCTCCTCCAAAAACTTTTCTTGAACCCGACCAACACCCCGCAAAGGTTATGATTACTGTGTGGTGGTGGTGCTGTAAAGGTGTAATCCCTTACAGTTTCTTGCAACCTGGTCAGGCAGTCACAGCAGAGTCTTACTGTTGTGATCTGGAGCAAATGAATAGGAAGTTGCAAAAATTGTGGCCGGCGGTGATGAATAGAGGAGGGCCGATCCTGTTGCAGGACAACGCAAGGCCACACACCTCACAAATCACTCGGCAAAAATTGACCCACTTGGGTATAGAAGTTCTCCCTCACCCAGCGTATTTTCCCGACCTTTCCCCCACAGACTCTCACTTTTTTCGAGCCCTCAATTTTCATCTGCGTCAGAAACAATTTACTAATTTAGACGATGTAATGTGCCTTCCTTACTTCGTTGATTCTGTGATAGTAGTTTTTATAATGAAGGCTTACAATTATTACCTGTTCGTTGGCAAAAATGTGTAGATTCTGATGGTTTACTTCGATTTATAGACCTGTGTTCAAGCTGAGTTATAGTAGTTTGAAGTATGCGATCCAATTCCGAGATTAATTTTGCAACCTTATAGTAAGCGGTGTAGTGCATCTCATACCATCAACTTCGTAATGACTCTTATCAGCGGCTGTAAGCCGTTCTCAGTTTCAATAAGTCAGCATTAAGTCCTGGTACCCTGCAACTGCGAATGTGAACACTCCACAGTCAGCCGGAAAAGGGAAAATTTGTCAACATGTGCTTTCCGACGCTTCTTATCAAATCGTATCAAAACTTTATCAGCTTGGATCTCCCACCATTACTCCCGTCCCACCGCGCTACACACCTATGGGTGCCACCGCTTTACGATAGCGTAAGGCGAAACGAATTTGGTGACAGCTTTATCGGATCTTATCAACCGTTATCAATTTCGCTGGCACCAAAGAATAAATCACTTGCTTTGATATCACAAATCGTTTCTTGAATCCATATAGAACGCAATATCAAATGGAACGATAGGCGACTCAGCAGTTGATACATTGGGAGCTCATATCAGAACATAAACAAAGTTTTCAGACGCTTTTGCTATAGCGATAGTATAGCAGTAAGCGGTATATCGGATTTCATTCAATACACTTCCCAGCGGCTCTTAACAGCCCCAGTCAGCCGTAATCAGGTTCGACAAGTCACCATCGATGTTTCCACACCCTACACTATCTGTGAATGCGAACATTCCACTGTTGACTAGAAAAGCGGAAGGAGCTCAGTAACTTTTGCCTTCCGCAGGATTTGCGGAGAATTTGCCAATCCTTCTGCTTCACTGCTTCATTGCGAGATTCTTGGGAGGTTCCCGAGTGCGTAGTGCGTGTCAGAGCAGAGCAAATTCGCATGGCCGCGTGTTTAACGAGACGCGATGGAAAGATAAGTCTGCTTACCTTCCTGGCAGTAGATATCAGGGTAGGGGTCCAGATTACACTTATTATGCGCTGTTGCGGTGCGCCATCAAAGCAGTATATCCGCCGTTAGCTATGCTCTTTAGCCCAAATGACTAACAAGGAGCTCGTGTGGGCGTTATTAGCTTAGGTTCATTACGGTGTGCCGTCTCGATGCGTATCGTGGAGACGCAAAAAAGTGCATCTCGATAATTACCCAAGGATCTACTGCCACGAGAAGATAAGTCTCAATTATCTATCGCGAAGTGTGCCCAGGCCTCAATCTACAAAAACTAGCGAAAACACAGTTCTAGCCAAACAAGAAGTCAAAAGTATTGAAAATGGAAAGGCTCCAACGAAAGCACTGTATGAAGAGCAACTCCTGCCTTTATATCACATGTGACTGATATCCACACGGTGTGTTAGGCTGCAGTTGAGTTACGTTCATTTGTACTTCACCGAAACTCCTCAGAAGTTTGTGCTGTCATCGACTCCATCTCCAGTCAGCCGTATCTGTTTGGATCTAGTGTGACGAAAAACTCGACGGCACGTCCGCAAGTGAGGACCTAACTTTTATTTTATTTACTTGAAGCGGTCACAGTCTGCCTTTTCGCTGTCCAGAGAATTACGAAGAAAGATCGGTTTGTTGATTACTTATCATCTTACTTGTGACGCAGTAATCAGTAGTAAACTAAGGAGTTGACCCGCGATATCCCTCAGTCACCTATAGTCACTACTCGAGTAACAGCTACATGAGCCTTTTTTGAGATGGATTACCGTACAGTACTGCCAGTATCAGCACTATGTAGTATGATCATACTGTAGGATTGTCGCTTTCGAATTCCAGTGTGCAACTGAGGCAATGCTCAACGTTTGCGATTTACGCGAGTAGGCGATTGGACGGAAAGGAAAGAACACGCATTGATCATTTGATGACTGCCTCGTTGCGTGAAGCCTTACACCGACGACTCATGATGGTATCGACGATCAAGATCGCTAATTCGATCGAGAGCGGTTGCCCTATGAACGCTATTTTCAGCTAAACCTAGAAGGGGGAAGGAACTCCTTTCACCCTCTACTAAAGCTTAGACAAAAATATACGCTTGAGTGTGCAACTGCACTCTCTGAGACGTTGGGTGTGAAACTCATTATAAGATGCCCCAGTCATTGCTTAGCACAAATATCGATCTGAGAATTAGCCGGTTTCCTTTAAAACCACGTTGTGAGCCATCGATTAGATCGGCTGCGCCCGCCTTCATATGGATTCAGCTAAGAATGTATGTGCTAACCCACTTAATTGCTGATCATTCGCTTTCGAATGCATTGTATCATTGATGATAAGGCAACCAACCGATAAGGCACTGCTAAAAGTTGACTGGGTGACTATGCGACCTGTCTCTCTAATGGAGGGAAGGGCGATAAAGTAGCTAGGATGAAGCTAGCAAAAAGGTTTTTAGCAGAACTGCTAAGTATATGAAGCTAATCGCTGCAACGATATTAATTCTGTTTGCAGGAAAAAAAGATCAAGCAAAGAATATACTATACAAAGAACACTTAATAAACGTAATTATGGTTGCCAAGCCCTATTGTACCGTGTTGATAGTCCTCTGCTTTGTTTGCCATTGCACAACAGGTATGCTCAATCTGTGGCAAGCTGGTTCACCATACGCAAACATGGGAGGGCTGGAGTGACTGTAATCTCTACTCCTAACCTATCACCTCCATGAGAATTAAGAAGAGATCAATGCATCAGTTAAATAACACTAAGTCATTTTGACTTTATGAATGCTCACCCGAACCTCCGTCATTTCCACAGATGTTGCCTTCGATGGATTCTGCTCATCTCCGCCACATTTCGGAAATGGAATGCGCGAGGTATGCTATTAGCTATACTTTTCGAATAAGTGAAAACGTGCGGGTGTTTCCTAGAACGCACATTGCACCTTGCCTGGAAGGAGGGGTCGAGCTGGATCATTATTGGTAAGAGGGTGCATGGACCACTTCATCGCACTGTGGGACCGGACGTAGGCGACGCACAAAAAAGAAACAGCGTGCTAAGTGATTCACAAGTATTCCATATTCGACTCTCTCTCAATCTTGACGTAGATAGACCTTCTAACTAACCAATACTGGAGCATTACATGATTCACGATCTTACTTATTCGGGACTAACGTTTCAGCGCCTTCGCCTTCTTTAAAGCCTTAAAAATCGAGGGAACTTCAGACTTGATTCACTCCAAGACTTTCACAGTCCCGAGAAACTCTTCAACAGAGTACTTGACCAGCTCTGATAACGATCAATCAACGTGTGCCATGGGCTTATCTTGGCATTCTGCGACCAGAGCGCATGATGAACCAGTAAGACATTTTCGGTAGAGTGAGGAGCACTACCCCCACCTCTACCCTCAACCTCGCGTGGCTGATCAAACTTACAGAACCCAAGAAAGCGTGCGAGGTCACGGATTATAGTCACACATTCCGCTTTCCTGTTAATTTTAGGGTCTTTTGGTGCAATCTAAAATGCCTCCAATGTTTTCCGCGCGGTGGTTTCAGGTTCGAGTGTCAGGATGGTGACCGAGACTACAAGTTTGGTATGTTCGTGGCATTTGACACGATGTATACCCAAGGGAGTCTGACTTCTTGACCTCTTATAACGCTCAAAGTGTTTCCTGACCCGCGTGCAGAGGAGACGCCCTGTTTCACCCGCATATCGGCCGCAGGCCTGACAACGGATCACATGGATGGCTCTCAGCTTTATGCAGTCATCCTTCTTGTTAGAGGGATAGACGACACAATCAGGAGTGTCACACGTTGCCGTACAAGCGGTTTCGGCCCAGCTCTCTCCCGAAATTCTCCGGGAGCATCCTCACAATTCTGACGCCTTGCTTTAGATCACATCTGTACAAACTGGTCCTGATCATTCGCTTATTTCTTTAGAAATGAATGGCAGGTAGAAAGACAACCTATCAATCAGTGCTCTTGCCGAACCTCGACTCGGTGTGAGATACCCCTGCGCTGTGACCCAGTGTATGGGTACCCAGTGGACCGTGCACTGCTATGGGCCATATAGGCCGTTCCTTTCTGAGTTCCGCACTCGAGGAGCCTATATTGGGGGTGGGTACAAAGTGGTACGGATGGAAATTTTCGCACCTATGGTGCGAGGAACCAATTACGATGTGCAAGAATCAAGGGATCATCTATTGCCCAAATCTTGCATTAAGCAAGGACGGTCGAGTAATTAAAGAATTACCTGACTAGAAAAGGGAAGTAATAAGCGGAAAAATATATATTTATAACATATTCACATTTGATATGCGAATTTTTCAAATATATTTACTACCCGGAAATGCAAGAAGTAAAATTTGCAAATATACTTACATCGGAGATATTTACAGAACTTATAACACAACTTGAGAAAGCCTTATTAGTGACATGTCTTGATATCTTCTTGCAATAAATTACATTTGATGAGCAGCAGCTACTACATCATTTCTTTATTATGACCCTGTTATATGGCCTTGACGAATACCATGGCTACCTTGATTAGCGGACCAATTTATCAACTTCTTTGTTTCATACTTTACATTTTTGAAGGTGATATTCTTGATGCTGTATTTTGGATTTTGAAATTTTGAAGTCGTATCCATTTCTCCGTGTTTGATATATCAAATAATGAATAATTATTAAATTAACATTCTTGTTAAATTTGATATTTTTGATTTTTGATAACTGCTGTTTATCGCCACAGCGCATGATGCGAAGCTTACTACAAGGATGCTGAGTTATGGACAAAAGCTTCGGTGTCGGACGGGACTCGAACCCGCACTTCATCCTTTCTGGGGATATGTGCTGATCCATATCTCAGCATCCTTGTAGTAACATTCCTATTAATATTGAAGTTTATCATTAAAACCAGTCGATGCTTTCTTCAGTTTTGTAGTACTTCCCTTTTCTAGTCACATAATCCCTTAATTACTTGACCTTACTTGCTGTTAATGCAAGTTTTGGGCAACAGATGACCCCTTAATTCTCGCACCTCTAATCGTTTCCTCGCACCATATGTGCGAAAATTTCCATTCGTACCACTTTGTACACACCCCTATAATGGCAGTTCTAAACATAATGGCGACTACAGCCTGCCTGATTCTCACGGGGTGGGCGGAATGGTAGTGACTTAGCATATTCTTATTGCTGGGTTTTCAATACCATTTAGTCCTGAATGTTCCTTTCGGAAGCTGAGATTGTACCTTGAGGAACGGTAGCCAGTATTCTCAATTATGCTCTCTCTCGTTAACTGAATGCGATCAGCCTGACCATTTGAAAGGTAAAAACATGTGTCCATTCATTCGGGTAGAGTACACAATAGCTTGCGGTCCATCACCGGCTTCAACTTTAGCCATGTAGGCTATGGCTAACACGGGGTCTAGACGTTGGCCCATGCCCAAATCTCTATGTTGTTTGTAGTGCTCGCCTGACCACCTGAAGATCAAACACTTGAGGCATTCAACCAGCATATACATTACCTGTGAAATGGAAAAACGGTACAGGTTGAGAGTGCGCTCATACTCGCACAGTAGATTATATGTATGTGCCTCACGCTCAGACGCTGCCTCATTGGACACACTGTTGCATAAAGACCATCAAACGCTTCCATGACGACGTCTCATGGTAAAAAAGGTACTGGACTCCTCAAGAAACATTTTATTGTTGGTAGAGTGGGCGGGAATACACTTGAGCTATGCTATTATAGATTCAGGTTGCGAGACAATGACATTCTGTCAGTGGGCACACCCACATCGCTGATGATGGGCCTAACCTTGAACACGTTTGGATTATTTGAGCTGAGTTTTGCCGCGGTAACCTTATGTGTTTGTCACCGGTTGAGAAGAGCCTCAAAGGAATCGAGTTGATTCCACAAGTCAGGCTCACTGCAACCTTTGATTTCGATCGTTGCACAAGTTCCCTTCAACAGTGGGCACTTCGATGGAAGAGACAGCAAGGGAAAGGCTCGGACTACAGATCCAAACAAGTAAACACTAAAAAGGCGAGAGTAACCAGAAAGAATTTGACAAGAATATCAGCGACATCGCACGGTGGGTGGTCCACGCTATCCGGGTCAGAATGAGAGACCGCGTTGTTGCTCACTCCTCAGCCGCTAAAACACATGGGAGCCTATAGCGGTCGCTCATGTACCATGGTGGACACAGTGAACAAAAGGTAAGAGAATGAGACCTCAAAGTTACTGTGGAGTAAAGAGACTCTCCGGAATTGACATTCTACTTAAAAAAAAGTGATGTGTGGCTAAACTAAATTCAAAACCGCGGTTTGGAGTCTTGTCATGAACCCGCAGCACTGCGAGTCGTGCTGCCGTACATCCGGAGCAGAGATGCAGAGCTTTCCGCTCACCATTAGAGAGCGGGAAGAAAGTACCAGGACTGGAACAGTATGTCTCTCCAAGCGAAAAAAAAACTTATTCGCAAGCTACAGAGCTCCACAGTTTACTTGAGAGATGAACAACTAGCTTAAAGCACTGACTATCATTGAAAAATAAATACGGTAGGAATAACGAACAAAATACAAAGGGAATCAAGGGTGTTCCATAGGTCAAGCCAGTAGAAGAGGTAATGAGGAGCTCCTGAAGTGAATCTTTCAAAGGAAGAAGGGATCTAACAATAAGACGGCTATATGCGGGGGAGTACCTCGGTCAGAGGCGCATTCCTAAAATATGGAGGTTCGTTCATAACAGGCTCTGCCTTTTTTGTCGTTGTCCATCCCTTGAGGTCGACTTTGCCGACCAATGACTGATGAATGGTGCATCGGGAATGATAGTAGAGTGATACACATCGTATCTTATTTCTGTTGTCTCCATCGAAATTATGTGATGCTTGACGCGTCGGCTTTAGTGGTGAGATCGTCCAGCGGTCAGTCAAAGACTTGAGCGAATGCTACAACAGAATTGTCCCTGACATTCCTTCAATTCACACGTGACGCTATTGAATTTCTTCGACTCGGTTGGCCCTCATGCCACAATGTGTGGGTCCTACATAGTCACGTAGTGATAGGATCTGTTCGACACACTTATCATACCCTATACCCTATATATAAACCAGGAGTTTGGTGTGTTTGTATGTTTGTCTGTCCATCCTGTGGTTTAATTACCCAAGTTTGAAGTACTCGACACTCGACATACCCTCACTAATCAGCGAAAAAGGTCGGCTCAAGCGTGGCTTGGGTTGGGAATGGTAGGAGATGTACAGAGCGGACACGGACTTTGTCGATATTGATTGAATCGATCGGTATTGATTGAAAAATCGGTTTTGTGCAGAAGGCTGTAAAGGGCTCAAGGTCCATACCACTGAGTGAGTGCCCTCATAGAAGTTAAAATTCTACAACATCATACATCACCAACCGATATTGATTGAAAATATCGGTTTTTGTGCAAAAGGCTGTAAACGGCTTAAGGTCCATACTACTGAGTGAGTGCCCTCATAGAAGTTCAGATCCTACAATATCATGCATCAACGACCGATATTGATTGAAAATATCGGTTTTTGTGCAGAAGGCTGGAAACGGTCTATCGACTATATTATTGGTTAAGTGCCCTCATAAAAATTGAAATTCCACGGCAACATGCATCACCGATCAATCATACCCTATATGTGAGCCAGGAGTTTGGTGTGTTTGTTTGTACGAATGTTTGTTTGTCTGCCCGCTCGATGTCAGAGCGCACATGTACAATGTGGGACTCCGCCCACAGTGGGCGGGGTGTGCATTGCATTGTCCTCATGTTAGTGGCAAAACTCTATAATTCGTCTCAAAATAGCCCGAACATCGGGAGATGATGGACCAAGATGAGATCATACCTATATATAAACCAGGAGTTTGGTGTGTTTGTTTGTACGGATGTTTGTCTGCCCGCTCGATTCTCGGTTTTGCCAGAAAGGCGAATGGGGAGATCAGGTCAAGTTTAGGTTGGTTGGGGCATGGTCCAAGATTTACAGAGTGCACATATGCATTGTAGGACTCCCCTACTGTGGGCGGGGCTTGCGTCAAAATGGTCGGTGTTTGGGTGTGAAATTCTATAATTCGTCTCAAAATTGCTGGAACGTCAGGAAAAGTGGGTTAAGTCGGGTTTAGGGGGGCCACTTCCAGAAGGCGAGGGCGAAGTCCAGGCTGTATTCAGTACGTCGTCATCAGAATCTGTTATACCCTATTTATAAACCATGAGTAGGAGTTTGGTATGTGTTTCATTTTGTATGTCTGTCTGTCTGAAATTCAGTACCGCCTGAAAAACAAAGGGGGAATACGGGTCAAGTGTGGGTCAGGTAGGGCATGGTAGAAGTTTGCAGAGTGCATAACTATGTGAGACTACGCCTACTGTGGGTAGGTAGGGCTTGCGGTCAAAATGTTCGGTGTTTGGGTGCAAAATTGGTGTCTTCCCAATGAGGAACATTTCACAAATTGTTGCATACCTAGGCATCTCGGAGGGATCCTTGAGGGGTAACTCTGCACATTGGGGCGCATTTTTTGCCTAAGGCTGAGTAGAAAGACAGGATTCCTTTCTTCCTCTAGGCTTAGTTCATGGTGGGATGCCCCCCTCTCTCTTTGCGACAGCGTCGAAAGTTCTATATATTGTTCCAAAAGAATCCGAACGTAGAGAAAACTTGGGTAAGGCGAGGGATGGAGTTTGTTTCTATGTAGTTAAGAAAGGCTCGCCTTCAGTAGGGAGAGCGTGCTCCAAATAGGCAGTGCTCACTACGATTAACTTCTTAACTCGGCTACAGAGCAGCCTAGGAATGCCAACCTTTCATAACCTTTCATCATGACCTATATATAGACCAGGAAATCAGTTGGTCTGTTATTTTGTTTGTCTGCCCTCCAAAACTCGACATAAGCTGAGAAACAAGCAGGAGAGATTGGGACAACTTTGGGTTGGATGGTCATGGTAGTAGGGGCTGTAAAGAGCGCACATGGACCATGTGAAGATCCTCCGTCCACACAGGGGAGACATGCGTTATAATCGGTATTTATGTGGAGAATTCTATAAGTCGTTCCAAAAGAGCCCGGACGTCGCTAAAAAGGGAAAGGGATGAAGGTGAGTTTATGGTGTTTGCCGCAGGTGAGAGAGATTCGCCTCCAGGAGCATGCAATAGCTGAAGTCGTGTTTACCCATGAGAAATTATACTTCCTCTACATAGCGATCTGACCGGGTAAAAGCCGAGCAATGGTGACAAAAATATACCAAATTGAAAGGGTAGACGGAGCGTAAGGTTGAAAATATTGGTTTTTGAGCGGAAGGCTGATTACGGCTCATCAACCATACCATTGAGTGAGTGCCCAAGTAGTTGAAATCCTGTAGCCTCAACCTATCATACTCTATATATAAAGCAGGAGTTTGGTGTGTTTGTAGTGTTGTGTGTCTGTCCGCTCGCTTCTTGGTTCTACCAGAAAAACAAGTGGGGGAGGTCAGGTCAAGTTTGTGATGGGTGGGGCACTCACTCGATGGTACGGTTGACAAGCCGTTTTTAGCCTTCCGCTTAAAATGGTCCAAGATGTACAGAACGCACACGGACTCCGCACACAGTAGGCGAGGCGTGCGCACTGTGCTCGGATCAGTGCTAAATAATTCTGTATTACCTCTCAAAATTGTCCGCACATCGGGGAAGGTGGACCAAGATGAGATTCGGGTATATGTAGCAGTTGAGGGAAACCCACCTTCAATGGGCGGAGCGTGCTCCAAGTGGGCGGTGCTAACGACAAATGTTCATAACCCGGCTTCAGAGCAGTATAGAAACTGAGTTAAAATCGGTGGAGGTCAGCGAGATCTGAGCTATGTTCAGCATAACTGGAGTGAGTGACGACCCGTCCACAGTGGGTGGAGGAAGCAATCGAAATCGTATTCACTCATGAAACTTAATTTTTCCCTGGAGCGATCTAGGATCCGGTCAAAAACCGAAGTAATATGTAACAGCTCAAGTAGTATAAATAATGCCAAATGATCACGTTAGGCGAAGCCTTCGATACGGTGTCGATTGAAAATATCAGTGTTTGTGCCAGAAGCTGGGAAGGCTTATGGACCATACTATCGATTAAGCGCCCTCATAGAAGTTGAAATACTGCAACATCATGCATCACCGATCGATATTGATTGAAAATATTGGTTTTTGTGCAGGAGGTGTCCTTCCTGCTCCCTACTTTACTGGACCATGTCAGACTCCGCCCTCTCTGGACACTGTGGACGGGGTCTGCATTAAAATGTTTGGTATTTAGATGCGAAATTCTATAATTCGTTTCAGGAGAGTGCAGAAGTAGGGGTGGGCCAAAATGAGTTAAGGCGGTATGTATAATAGCATATGAAGAATCATAACCTATATATAAACCACGAGTTTGGTCTGTCTGTCATGTTGTCTGTCTTGCACCCGAAACCCAGAACTACCTGAAGAACAAGCGGAGAAGTCAGGTCAAGTTAGGCTTTGGTGGGTCTTGCTTAGAGATGAACAGGTAGCATATGGATCATGTCAGACTCCCCCACTGTGGGCGTGGCATGCGTTGAAATGTTCGGTGTTTAGATGCAAAATTCTATAATTCCTTCTAAAAATGCAAAGGAGTCGGGACAAGGTAGGCCAAAATGAGTTAAGGGTATGTAGCAGATGAAGAATATTCGCCTTCAGTTGGCGGCACGCTCCACGTAGGTGGTGTTTACTACGAACGTTATAAGTTGCGTCAGGAGCAGCCCAGAGACTGCGAAAAGATCGATGGAGATCAGTGATGTCTAAGTGGTGTTGCACGTTATTGAGGTAGGTGGAGGCCCGCCTACAATGGGGGAACGTGCAATCAACAATATCGTGCCCACTCATAAAAAATATAACACCGCTCCTGAGCGGTCTAGAGCGCCGAAAAAGCTGAAGTAATTCGAAGGTGCCAAGGTGACAAAAGTAATGTCAACTGATCACGTAGACGGGGCGTCATCAGCATATTGGTTGAAATATCGGTTTTTGTGCGAAAGGCTGGAAACGGCTTATTCGCCATACCACTGAGTGAGTACCCTAATAGAAGGTGAAATTGTGGAATGTGAAAAGCGAGCCACGCAAATAGGTGACGCTGTTGCAGAACTTCAGTGAACCTATTGGTCGACATCGAACAAAATCATAGATCTTTAAGCAAAGAGCTGAAAATAGGTAATGGGATTCCAATGAATGATCACAGTCGCAGGAGTTGAAAAACTGCAGCACCATGTGCCAGGGGTCGTAATTGTCCGTTTTCGTACGAAGGGCGGGACAGTGTGATGGACACCACTAGTGGATGTACACAATTCAGAGAGGCTTACATTCTATAGAGCTTATTGCATGCATATCGATACCTAGTGTATTGCTATGATAAGCCTTTGCAATGAAGGCTGTTAATGGACTGCCCCTCAGCATAAATGTAAAATCTATTGATTGCCGCCAAACCACATTACTGTGGAATTTCTTTTGCATCATTTTGTCCGCAGCCCGTTTCGCACCGGTACCCCATAACGCGATGTAGCTCGCGAAGCTCACCTGGTACATCTCTTATAATGCATTCTGGTTGGTGACTTTTTGCGTGCCGCGTCCTCCCTCCTCACACACAGGTGAGCGCCTGCCCCAATCCCTCCCCCCCCCACTTCCCTTCACCTATCTGAACGCGATTGTTCCTGTAGGTAATCGACAATGCCTTCAGAGTTGCCTTTATACTCTGCTACCGGCAATGACGCGGCCGGTGCCGCTGAGTATGAAAGCAACTTCAGCATCCACGCATAGTCACTTTCTTCCTATCAGTAAGATTTCAATGTTCCATCAACGTGCGTCGAAATTTTTTGGACTGGAAACGGTAATATTTTGCACCTGAAAATGGCGTTTCAGGGTTCTCAATGCACTGTGACATATGACTTTAAGTCAACAGCTGCTTCAGAAGCAATGCAGCTGTGTGCACGTGCCGCACCGTATGTCATAAAAAAGGCTACATTCGGTGAAAGGACTACGTGTATTTACGGTGAGCAATCAAATTCAAAACTTATCCAACGGGTTTACATCTTTCCACCTCACTTTTTCTCTGAAATTCCGTGATTCAATTCCAAATGATTTTTTGATTAAAATTGAAATTGAAATTGAAATTTTGAAATGATTGAAATTTCCAAATGATTTATGTGAAAGTGTGGTCATTTACTATATGAGAACCCAGCTGTATCGGAGTAGTTTGAATGATGGCATAGAAAGCAACCACTCGAAACTCTCCCGAATTCTGGCTATCGTGCAATTCCCCTGTAGAGCTTGGTTGAGATTTGGCAGGCCCGGAGGTAGGAGCACTATACACTCCTAATCGGATCCGTCACAAGACCAACCCCTTGGAGTGGGCGGATTCGCAGCAACTTTCGTGAAGGATAGCAGCACTCCATCGTCGAATTGCCCTCGAATGTTCTTATGAGTCTTGCTAGATTTAGAATGCTTGGCGTTTACAGCGCTTGTTTTACCGCGATAATTTATTTACAGAAAATTCGAATATCACCTGCAGAACGACTGAAACTGCCATCGGAAATAGATGTTTCGTAATCGAAGGCTACGGAGATTACAGCAATTTCTCTATGCAGTGTGGCTGGGTTTTCGTTCAACCTCACGTCATAGAAAATGAGTTCGAAAGAGAATGGATTAGTGGTGAGTCTCAAAAGCAACGAGCGTTCGTAATAAAGAGGAAAAACTGAAAGAAAATTTCCATTCGGAGCTTTCTTGTGCAAGGAGCCTTACCAGTTCTGTTATGTGTCGGCAAGCATCTGACAAAGGTCTAGTCATCCACTATTATTGTGCTTGCACATTATTCTGCACGTTAAGAGCAATAAAGGCATAGCTTATCGCGCTCGTGTTACCTTATAATCCGACTTGAAGGCACATTCCAGGATTACCTGAGTGGGTTAAAGCGCTAAACTATGGAATCCGAGATGCTGAGGAATACGCGTACAAAGAAAAATTCGAAAAAAGTTCCCGAAAAGGGGAAAAATAAGATCTCCTCTCATCTGACCTTGAACGAGATTTCCGCGTGAAAACGAGCCTTTGAATCAGTGCTGGCTGGTATCAGAAGGAACTCTAGGATATCACCTGTTGTCTCCTTTATCATTGGCATCTCTTCCTTATCTTATATTATCACACAAATTGTAGGCCTCAGTTGCCACGCCACCGTCATTGCCAGCAATCACGTCTGAAATGGGAGCGCCCGAGCTCTAGGGTGCGGCCGAGCTGGCTTCGAGAGCTCCGCACGCTGCGATGACTCATCATGGCGCTTCGATATGTGCACAGCCTCCCTGTCCGTTTGGAGAACTATTAGGTCATGTAAAAGGGCTGCAATGTTTCCCTAATCCTGGAATGTGCCTTTAAGAAATATCCAAAGAAAACCGATCAAATAAGAAAGAAACATAGTAGACTTTTGGTCAACTGTAAACGTAACGCCATGGCTCGGTTACAAAGGAATTCGATGGAACTTCATAGGGCATGCACGAAATAGTGAGACACTAACAAGGAATACATTATGCTGACGGCCTGCGGGACCATAAGGTGTCGGTCCCTGCGTATGGTTCCTTCGTCCCAGCACATCCATTCTGTATGAGTGAGACTAGTGCTCAGGCATCTGCCTTCTCGTGAGCGTGTTCCAGCTTACTGACCCGTACCCTTTCCAATTACTTTACATCCCTCATCTGAGAATGGAGATGGTATTTGTGGTGGTGCACTCGGCATGAAAACGAACTGCTGAGATGTTGACGAGCTCTCATACTGTGAAGTGAACAAGTGAACTAGCCATTCACACAGCTTCATGATATCAGTATCAGCTTCACATAGGGGAGGTACAGTTTGGTCCCACAATTTCTCCTCAGCTGAGACAGGTTCAAGAAAGTGTAAGCGCCTTCACTCGTCTGATTCCAGTGCTTCGATGCCTCTAATTGTGGCCCATCTGAACCAACAGACTCCCATCTTTATTCTTCAGCACGAAGCAAACTTCTCCCGAGGAAAGATGGAAGTAGCCCTAGCCTCTCTCTGTGAACTTCTTCACCAGGAAACTCTTCTTTCAGAAACCCATCTAAGTACTCCAACGATCTCGTTTTCCTGCTGGATTACTCAGGAGAGCACCCTCCAAGCGCTTTACAGTCTTTACCTCATTAATATTTGAGCGGCTGCCATCTTGAAAGCGAACTTCTCTTCCTCGAGAGCTCTCGTACAGGAAGTTCATTTCGGTGGTTCTTTGCTTCAGTTATGGCTGACTTCGCGAGCCTTCTGCAATGCTTGCATGTAGCGAGGTCTATTAAGTTCTTCGTTTTCTGCTTGATCTTATGTGCTGCATTCTTTCATTCTTTTGGACTTCCCCGGTGGAGCCGCCTCGGTCTCCCACCTCACGTTTCTTTTTGCGCAACGTGGGATTATCTGAGCTGCTTTGTTGAGGTTCCCATAGTCCGATCGTTGGGCTCCCACACCTGATTCTACGATGAATGTTCACGCTTGTTCTCTTGGAAAACACTATGGTAATCTGCAGGAAGAGCGTGTCGGATGGCGAGTTCCCTCTTGACAGTTCCTTGACGTCCTCCTCAGCCTTGAGAACTTATTTTTTACGTATGCATTGCCGACTTCCGTTTGTCTTCTTTCACTGCTACTTCCCTTTCGCGAAGTACGTGCTACAGACTATTAAGCCGTGCACTATGGCCAGATCCAGTATCCTTTCTCTCAGTGCGGCGTTCCTTTCACCGATTCCATTGTCTCGGTGTTTCTATGCTTTTCTAACTCCGAAAAACGTGACCGTTCATATACCTGTCACAGTGAGGTAATCACTCTTTGATGACCCTATGGCTTCGTCAAGACTTGGATAAACTGGTCTCTGTGTACGTCTTGAGGCTCCTCTTTGTGTACGGGGCCCACAATGCGTACACTGTTACCATGTTTTACTCCTCCTTTAGGTCTCCCTATTTCACTGCCACCACCTCTGTCGCTGATTCTGACCACGACAGCGACGCAGTCTTTGACGGAATCCGCTACCGCGATGACACTTCATTCCATTCACTTTTCCAGTTGGGCCTCCTGAGCAATCTTGCCTTGACAGCGTGCCTCCTGGAGACATAGGACTCGGATTCTTCGGAATCTCATTGAGTCAGCAATCTCGCAGAGCCTTCCTCTCTCGCGATTCTACGATTAAAGTTCCTCTTGGATCCAAGGTCAAGCGTCCAGTTGGGGAAAATTTCAAAAAATATGACCCCCCCCCCAAAAAAAGAGGGCCTCAATACGACCCCCCCCCCGTTTCTCCAGGTTCCGCTTGTTCTGTGGTTTCTACCAAACCACTGCGATCCATAGGAGCCTATGGTAAAAAAAAACACAGAGGCCAAACCAAACTCCTGACAAAGGAGAGAAATAAGGACCTAACAAAACTCAGTACTAATATTCCGAAACGAAATCGTCTAAGATAAGAACTGAGCAAATCCAATACTTATATTCCGAAACGAAGGCAACGCCGACCATTGGTAATGTCCTCGTGCTCTGATGACAAAGAAGAAGGCTTAAAAGTCATGCAAATTACACGGCAACGATAAAAGATGAAAAAATAAGAGTAGAAAAGTAAAAAATTGAAAGAATAGCTAAATTGGGGCCATGTAATACGCTTCCCATCTGATCGCGGGTCGATACTGCGGCTGCGACGAGGCGATCACGATGGAGCGCGGTATCTTCCCCATACTAAATTACGACATTTCAAAAATACTTCAAACTTCACCTAGAGCCCATCTTTCATATAGCTGTGAACTGTTTTCCTAATAATTCCCTCAGACCTATCTATTGGCCGTTTGCTTTCCCTAATGATTGCTTAGTTCTCGATATGGGTTTCCAGATGAGGATTAGAGGAAAATTTTGAAGTGTTTCAATTCAAATGGCCATAACTTCCTTCAAATTCAACCATATGAGTGCGTTTTGGTGAGGCGGTGTCTGCTAGGATGTCGCTTTCGAATGACCACCTGAGCTATGCTATATCTCAAAAACGAAGCAGGAAAAATTCAGGAAAGCCAGTTCAGGAAAATTTTTTTCGTAGAATTTGCGAGATCTTCCCAAGATTGTTCCGAAAAATTGATTCATACTTACTGAAATTTTCCTAGTATGCATCCTTCGCTCTCAAAAGCCTTGTGGGAGGGCGAGAAGCGCCGGTCAGCTCCTCCGTGGGATGCGCCATGCATGAGGATTTCACCCACATTCTCAATGAATACAAACGTTTCTCCGGTCCGCATAGTGGCCGCTAACACCAGGTTACGTACTTGCAATCGTAGTAAGATATGAAAGAAGTTCATATCAGCTAATTTTTCGTTTTCATCCAATCGTTTCTGGATTAATCGGTGAATTTCGAAGGTGTGTCTGTACGTGGTTTCGGTGTCAGCGGACCAACGAAAGGGCTATTGGCGTTGACCGAATTCCGTTGCGGATCGCGCCATGCATGAGGTTTCCATGATGGTCAAGTTAAACTAGTTTCGGGTTCGAACCCAGTTAGTCAGTTTTATCATTTCTCCCCTTACACTTTAGACCCTCAGCGTGAGGAATTCTGTCGATCACTACCTACCTCAACGATTACGACCCCCTCCCTCTTAGCGGGCCAAATACGCCCCCCCCCCCCCGCTGAGGATTCCTAAACGGAGGCTTGACCCTGCTTGGAACTACCACTGGTAACGTCACCACTTCCACAGACTCTTGCAAATCATTTTGCACCCGGCAGGGATCGAACTCCATGGGTCTATGCATGAATCTACACCCTGAACCACTCGGCCAACGGTGAGACCCACTAGTATGCTAGCCTTATCTTTACTAGCATTATTATAGACTCACAGCCTCTCTATGATGTGGAGCTCTCTTATTAAAAGAAGTTGCTGCTAAGAAAAGACACTGCTCAATCCACATCCTACAGCGCTCCTTCCCTCTTCGAGCAACTTTTATCTAGCAGTCCTTATCAGCATCGAACGTACTTTAGCCAACATTAATCGCTCTGATAAATGCTGCTAGCTAATTAGTAGATTCATTACAGCGCATTACCATTTCTGCCGTAAGAATCGATTATGATATTGAATGTGTTCTTAAAGACGGGGCTAGGCGTAATTTGGTTACACGAATAATGGCACATTCCCAGATCACCTTGAGTGGGTTAAAACGCTGAATTATGAAATTAGAAGGGCTGAGGATTACGCTGAAAGAAAAAACTAGAAGAATCCTCAAAAATGGCAAAAATAAGACCTTCTGACATTTGGCCTTGAATATTATCCCGTGAAAGCGAGCCTTTGGATCAGATCCCACTGGATGGTATGATAAGAAAGTCCGGGATATCACCTCTTCCCTCATGTCAACGACCCCTTTATCACTGGCATCTCTTTCTTATCTTATATTATCGATCGTAAAAATCGTAAACCTCATTTGCTTCGTTGCCACCGCTGCACCGTTATTGCCAATAATCATGTGTGGGTTGGGGGCTTGGGCTGCTTGGTGGAGTCCGCTTGCTTTTCTGGCTCTTCACGCTCCAGGAACTGACGCCCACGCTCGGTAAAGGTACAGCCTACTGGCTGTGGGTTGAACTACCTGACCAAGGCGAGAGCTGTAACACGCCAATAATCCTGGAATAAGCCCTGACTTCAAATCTTCGATACTGATCGGCACACCCTCTCGCGATTGAAGCCGTCAGATCAAGAATCACCTTCGGTCGATGACAATAATGCGATACGATCAGTATTTTACAACCATACACCTTAACTACTGTACCACAGTTTGTTTTCTTGCACTCAAGAAATTCATTTTCACGTTTTCCAATTTAGTATTTGTATTTTCAAGTCCTTCTGAAAAGCGAAAGAACCGAGGTCTGGACTAAAGTTTCTGCAGAATATCTGAGTGCACAACGCCCCATTACTCATTCGAGGAGCAAAAAAGGCAAGTATACAATGCTTGCGCTTTATGTAATAGTGCTCACTGCACTCCCATCATTACTAGCTGATAAACTCGGCTTTGAGATTTTCTTGCTGGAAATGTGTTTTCCGATCGATGCAATCACTATTTGAGCATTGTCTTGTCCCGGAGCCTCAAGTTGATCTAAATATATATTGAACAATGTGAGACTTGCAAAATTTATTCCAAAAGACTCCAAGACTTTTACAAATTTGATTGCAGAAGAATCGTTGCAAAAGAATTTTGAGCTCCATTTGCAAGCTTTCGGCGCCTGGCGCTTTTCTCAGCCTGAAGTGGTACAAGTTAAAACTTGTCGAGAGACTCTATTTCAGAGCCGCTCTGGTTTATTTGTACTATACCGACCTACTGCTGCCACCGGAAACGGTCCTCATCGCCTTAATGGGCATTCCTGGTAGCGGAAGAAATATTGGAATAAATAGCAATCACTATTGTTTTCTACAACATTTTCTTGTCTTTTCGGGTAATTAATGATACCGTCACGATGAAGCTGCACCAATGTCAAAGCGGAAAACTACCTTACATCTCTTTCAGAGAATCGACTGAGTTGTGAGAAATAGCGTGGACTCTGCTCCTTGACACATTCTGAAGGAAGAGAATTGAGATCCGGGCCATTTTGGTCATTGGTCATTGCTGCGGGGTGGTGATGTCGTAGAGGTTTAACTGAGACCACTGATGCACACCACACCTTTGAGCTGGCGATGAGTCTTACTGGAAGATGTACGTATTGCGTCCTAAGTGAGATATCAACCAAGAATGTTATGCAAGTTCCTGTTCCGATGAAATCAGCTGAATTAGCTACACCCATCGATCGGAATAGGGAACCGTACCAGTAGCAACAGTCTCCAAATGGCCCAGATCTTGACGCACACTATCCTGTCTGAAGAATCCTTGACAAGCAAACCTTCTCCCTGGTATTAATTCCACAATCCTCCGAAGACTACTGTGAGAAGGGTACGGATTTCCATTATGATCATTTGCGGCGGATGGTCCTCCTTATCGGAATGAATAGGCTAGTCAATGCAAGCACATGATTCTGGGTACATGATTGGATAAATTACCCGTTGAATGGTATCTTCGGTATGATTCACGATGGCAACCTCTTTCTTAATGGTACGGTAAGACGTTCCAAGCGATCAATGCGTTTGCGACATCCTGCACGTTGATTGTACATACTCAGCCAAATTCCTTTTTTCAGCGAGCAAAGGTATGGCAGAAAGTAAAGTGGAAGATGAGAAAACGCTCACCATTCAACTAAAAGCAGCTCTGACGATGAGCAACTTAGAAGGAACCATAAAGTATGGCGATCCCCACGAAAAGCATCCTTTTCTATGCTCGCGCATACCGATGCCAGATGACGAAGTGATGAGTCCTGAGCATAACAAGACGTATGGTCGGTTTGCGGGAACGCTACCTCCAGCAACGACTGAAGAACCAGACGAATACACAACCACAAGCTCATTGTCAGAGACTGAAGACAGCAATGAGCTGGCAAGTGATGAAGCGATTATGTCTGTCAGTGAAGGAAGTGGAAATGTGGATCAAGGACAGGCTACAGGAAGAGCTGCTAGCTTCTCATTAACGGAAACAACTACTACTACCCGGAAAAGAGGAACAGAGTCCGAAAGACATGGAAAGGTAACAGAAGGAGTAGCCAGTTCCTCATTGACGGAAACAACTACTACTACCTGGAAAAGAGGAACAAAACCCAAAAGTCATGGTCAGGCAACAGGAAAGTCAACTGCTCTCTCAAGAATGTGGTCAACTACTGCCAGCTCCTCGAAAGGTTCACGAGGCGAGAGCCATGGTCAGATTACAGGAGCTGCTGCTTTCTTTAGAGCACAAACAAAAGGCGACCGCCATATTCAGACAGCGCGGGAATGGGCTGAGTCCACATCAGGACGACCAGGAACGTTTCCAGGAGGAAGACCGGAAGGTGTGCCTAGTAGTCGGGAAACAGTACGACCGGACCTATCTCCAGGAGGGGGACGAACATACGAATCCGGTGGTCAGACAACAGAAGGTCGGATCAAGTCGAAAAGCAACAACATGACTACCACCGCGATGACATCACGCGTGGCAGTTCCCAAAATGCCGAAAACAGATGTGAGATCAGTTCATATTGTCTTACTGTGATTTACCTCGCGAGAGCAGGATTTTGCAGACACATTTCCAGTCTCTTTGGAGAAGTGGATCCGTTTCCTTTTCTCAAATCTCAGGTGCACAACAAAATCGGGGGCGAGCCGTCGCAGAGAGCGCAACTCCGTCTTAACCTAGAGCTGCACATCGTGCAATTGCCACACACTACTTTTACTTCCTACAGAATATACCGAAATATATTAGGTTGTACCAAAAACCTTGTTGGATTTTTTCCAAAAACATCAATAACTCTCGTTAAATTCGAGACAGATCTAGGCGGTCAAGATTATGGTAGAACGTTTTCTAAGCTTTCAAGCAAAGTATATATTGATCCGCCAGACCGTGGAGAAGGTAACGATGACCGTAATCGGTACTGTGAGTGGTTTCGCGGCACCAAAGCGACGGAAGCTTGCGCTCCATCAAGGCAGTATTAAGCAAGGGATCTGTGAGCTACGGTACCGTGCGCCGTTGGTTCATCAGCTTCAGCAACGGCGAGATTGACATGGAAGACAAACCACGCTCTGCACGGTGCTACCTCTGAGACGCGGAAGAAATGCTTTTCCGCGAGGTGCTAGACAAGGCGTGACAGCCACCGCTGTCGTATACATCCGTCGGCTCCAGCAAGTTGCCGTGGCTGTTCGAGAAAAAGCCGGAAAAGGTTCGCGGACACCTTACTTCATTAATAGCCCCACTCCTACGTCGCAAAAAGTTCTCAGGCCAAGCTAAAAGAGCTCGTCTAATGGTGAGATATCCTGCCCCACCCGCCATACTCTCCAGACATTGCTCCATCTGACTACTACCTTACCCATCCTCTTGAATCCTTCCTGGCCAAGAGAAAATACCTTGATTATGACTCGCTTCCAAGGCGATCGCAAACTTCTTCGACTCTCAATACATAGAGTTCTGAGAGGAGGGAATCAACGATCTACCTATAAGAAGGCAGAGTATTGTCGATAACAATGGTGAATATGTTGTTGCCTAATTACTGTTTGTTAAGAAATAATAATAAGAAGTGATGATCGAAAAAAAAATCCTACAAGATTTTGGTACAACCTAATTACTGATTCATATGCCTGTTAAACGGTGCATTTAGTCGTATAATCTGACTTTGTGATGACGTAGTGAGGAAAATGGACAATTTCATTTGCCGTCTGCATAGGAAGATGGACAATGATGAACTACTATTGAATGCCCCGTTATTCAAACCGAACAATGTTTACAAAACTTATTGAATCTCACATTTTAGGGCTCAATTGGGGCACAAAAGGGAACAAGAGCGACCACCATCATACTAGATGGTACACCGTCAACTTTCAGAGATGGGTGGAACAGCGTGCGTTACTATGAATCACTGCGTTCTTTACTTTTTTTGAAATAATTCAACTAATCAGAAAATCATGAAGCGAGATTAGAACACTAAAAAATTTTTTTCCAGTTCCCAAGAAGCAACTTTTCGACTTCGCAGTATACGTGGTTGTCTTAAACTCCCGCGCAAATGCCCGCTGCGAATTTCGAGGCGCGTCCTGCCCTAACGCCACACATCTCTTGATTTTCCGCTCGCTACTTCTTCTAATCGAAGTAAGAGAAATATGTTTCAGCAAATGCGATTTGTGACAAACATAAAGAAACTTTCCAAATTGGAGGCTGTGGCAGTTGTGGTTATTGACTGTCCTTCAGCTATCGTTGTTATAATGGGCAATCACACTGAGGAGCAAATTGGGTGATTTTTTGCACTACTGTATTCACACCAAGTTCAACTACGCGATGTATCTCGCGCGTCACACGACACTAGTGAGGAGCACGCTACGCATAAGGAAATCTCAACGGCAGTTATTCAACGATGTGGCTAGGCGAAGACAAATATAACTTTATTATTTACACTGATGCAAATGGACCATACTTGGGTGCTTCACGGAATTCAACGTTCACGATTATATCCTATGAGTTTAGCCATTATCCGTTTCGGGCCTTGAACGCAAGACCTGGTTGCAGGGTCAAGCCTCCGTTGAGGAATCCTCAACGGGGGGGGGGTCGTATTTGGTCCACTAGGAGGGGGGGTCGTAATCGTTGAGGCACTAGTGATCAACAGAACTTCTCACGCAGAGGGTCCAAAGTGTAAGGGAAGAAATGATAAAACTGACTAATTAGGTTGGTACCTGAAACTAGTTTAACTTAATCATCATGGAAACCCCATGCATGGCGGGATCCGCAACGAAACCCAACGCCAATAGACCTTTCGTTGGTCTGCTGACACCGAAACCACGTACTGAGACACCTCCGAAGTTCACGAAATTCACCGATTAACCGTGGAAAGCGATATCTATCAACCGGTACTACCGTGGATGGACACTGCAAAACATTGGGATGAAAACGGAAATTAGCTGATATGGACTTTCTTCATATGTTACTACGATTGCAAGTACTTAATGTCGTGTTAGCAGCCACTATACAAACCGCAAAAACGTTTGTATTCATTGAGAATGTGGATGAAAACCCCATGCATGGCGCATCCCACAGAAAAGCTGACCGACGCTTCTTGCCCTCCCACTAGGCCTTCCAGAGCGAAGGATGCATATCAGAGAAATTTCAGTAACAATGAATCAATTTTTCTGAAGAATCTTGGGAATATCTCGCAAATTCGGCGAAAAAAGCTTTCCTCAACTGGCTTTTCTGAAAGTTTCTTCCTTCGTTTCAGAGATATGACATGGTTCAGGTAGTCATTCGAAAGCGACACCCTAGCAGACCCTGCTTCACCAAAACGAACTCATATGGTTAAGTTTGAAGGAAATTATGACCATTTCCGTGAAACACTTCGAAATTTTCCTCATCAAATCCTCATCAAGCTTCCCTCAAACTAACTTCCTTCGTTTTGGAGATATGGCACAGCTCAGGTAGTCATTCGAAAGCGACAACCTAGCAGACCCTGCTTCACCAAAACGAACTCATATGGTTGAGTTTGAAGGAAGTTATGGCCATTTCCGTGAAACACTTCAAAATTTTTCTCATCAAATCCTCATCTGGAAAGCCATATCGAGAACTAAGCAACCATCGGGGAAAGCAAACGGGCAATGGATAGGTCTGAGGGAGTTATTAGGAAAACAGTTTACAGGTGCTCGAAAGATGGGCTCTAGGTAAAGTTTGAACTATTTCCAAAATGCCGGAATTTAGTATGGGGAAGATACCGCGCTCCATCGTGATCGCCGCGTCGCAGCCGTCGCCTGTCGTGAGATCCTTAAAGGCATCATTAGGGGAAAGTCGGACGAAAAGTAAAAGAAGTAGAGCATATGAAAGTCGAGATGCCTAGTAACAGGACAGTGGAGAAAAAACGGATGGAAATGGCCAAAAACCCGCGAAATAGGACCCCCTTCCCACCGTTGATTCTCGACGCGGACGACCTGTCTGTCAAGAGGGAAGTAGTCTGATCTTGTTTCCCATCGGCATGTTGCCAAGTAAACACAAGGGAATGTTTGGAAATACGACAGCATCTATTCTCCAGAGTGAGCTTCAAGCTAAAACTGCGAAAGCGCGCAGCAAAACCTTCAATCCTGCCGTATCTTCTTGACCGCTCTCACCCCAGTCAATCGGGAATTACGTCATCGGGAGGCGGGGTCAACCTGTCAAGAGGCGGAGCATAAGTGCGTTTGCGGGGTTTTGCGGCGTTTCTACAGCTCAGAGGGGCGCTTTTTCACCGGGATTTCGCCACAGATAGCGTTCCTAGGCCCAGGACTACCATGTGAGTTACTTCTTGTAGGGATTTCTCCATTACCGCATTACCCCTAATTATGTCTTTAACTTCTCTAAATGTGTGGAGTATTCTGAATTATTGCTTGAGATTGTTCGATTATGAGGTAGAAGCGTGATGCGATCTGGAATCTAGGATTCATAGATTATATATTGAGTGTATAGTACTGGGAATTCCAATTGTATCACATATTTTTCGGGTTTTTGTGTCCATTCAGTTCTATATTGGTGGTGAGCATTTAAAAAGTCGACAAATGCTTTATTGATGGTTTTTGTGCAGAGAGAGGGGGTCGTATTGGGGCCTCTTTTGGGGGGGGGGGTCGTATTTTTTAAAAATTTTCCTCATCTGTACGCTTGACCCTGCCTGGTTGACCATATGGTGAACGACTAGCACTACAATCTAGCAATTGCTTTTCTGCGGTCGATTTCTCACAAAATTTCAAGCAAAGCAGAGTAGGCCAAGCCACACAGTTCGCCCCACAACCTTCATATCTACGCATCTTCCTTCTGTGCTGACATCTAGTGCGACATGAGCACATCGCAGAATGGCTGTTATTGCACTAACAAGGAAGGCCCATCAGGTCATGGTTTTTCAAAACGGTTTTTGCATTTTATAGGGTTATATACATGGAGCAGAAAACCGATTTCAACTTTGGGTAAATGGTTTCGGGAGGCCCAAAAAATAGTTGGTGGTTCGATCTCCACTGAGAACAAATTTTTTGCATTTTTCCAGTTTTAATCCATTTGTGCTCATGTATGACCTACGTGCAAAATGTGTGCAAAATCGATTTTTATTCTACCAGGGAACCGCTGTCTTCAGCTTTTGCGCACTAAGCGAATGATTTGTCGGACCTGCCAACGCTCATAAGAGGGAAACTAGGCGTTTTTCCGCAAAGTTGTGATAGTCATGTTCAGGGGGTCGAACTACCCCAGATGACAAGTTTTCAGCCTAATCGTCATTTTGACGCGAACTCAGAAAATTGAGCGACTATTACATTAAGTAGTACTGCTACTGCCACAGTGAAGAACACTCAACGAACGGAGGTCGGTAGCCGATATAAGGAAATATTAGGTGGTCGAAAAAGTTTTTTTTCATTTCTTAAATACGCGCTTTTTCCCTCCAAACTGCTTTCCTGCAATTTCTTCTGCACATACACATGTAGTAAAAGTTCACACCCATCTATAGGTATTATTGTCTTCCATCTCCCGGATAACCTTTTTCGGCAAAATATGTATGTCAAAGGAGTACTTTCGGGCATTCTACTATATGATTTCAAATATGGCCTCCAGCAACCGAATCCAGTCGTTGTACATACGCTGCATTCGAAGAGGGTTCAATATCTGAACTTATGGCACAACTTTGGTTCAAACGCTTTCGAGAAGGCAAATATTCTGACCGGTTCGGACCCCCATCGGAGGTCGATAACGAACGATTGCGGGTGCTGGCTTGCAACACTATACTAACAGCAGACCTATACTGTCAGCAGCCGTTAATTCGGGTCGCGAAAATCACAGAGAAGCGTCCGAACCATGACACGATTCTTTTCTTACACGATAGTGCTCGCCCACACATAGCAGAAGCGACTTCCCAAAAATTCTCGAGCTTGAATGAAAAGTGTTGCCCCATCCGCACTGTAGCCCTGATCTTGCTCCATCGGATTATCACCTTTTCCTTTCCCAATCTAATACCATTCAAAGAAAAACCTTCGATAATGAAGATGACATGGAACGGTGTTGTGCAACTTCTTCAAATCAAAGCCGGAACAGTTCCATGCGGACGGCAAGGTTTCCATGGAACAAGGTGGTGATTACCCTGCATAGTATGCTCTGTGTTTTGTAATAAAGTAATAAAATGAATTGCTTCGAAAAACGAAAAACTTTTTCGACTAACTAATATTTGCTACCTTTTGCGATTGCATGGTGTTATAAGGTGCTGTTAACTTGAAATGCGTTGATTCTACACATGCTCTATTGAATTTAGGCAACGCCGCTAGTTGTCCATTTGTACAAGTAGCAGTGACAATGTGCCCATGTCCATCCCACTGTGTCGAGTTTGGGTAAGAATCTCAATTTGGATAATATTCTGTATCCTATGCTAACTGAGTTCTCTAAGCACGAATATCACACCAGTTTAGCGCGAAAACGCCTGGCACGCGTGCTAGGGGCGCCAAAAAATCCAAACACTTTAACCACTGAAAGCTCGCAAATGAGGTCACTTTGGTGCACCAGCGACGAAAATCGCAGTCATTTTGAATGTGCGCAAATAGTATAGCGCTGGGCAATAAAGTTAAAAAAACGCCGGCGAAGACATCGAGGGGAGTTGAACCACAAACACCTCCTCCACCGTGCCGATGCCAGTCCATCCTCCTATCCACTCGGCCATCCAAACACTTCAGTAGCGGTGACCTGTGTATCCTCTATGAATTTTCCTTGCGTCATTTAGCAGTTACCATAAGTGATCCTACGTTTTCGAAGCAGCTCGCAGTAGTTTTGGCGTAGGTTTGAAGACAGTCTTCTGATGCAAATACTGAACGCCGCAGCTGGAAAGCTTTGCAGCAACAGGTTAAAATTGCTTTCTTTTGAGCAACTTTTGTCACTCATTTCCTGAGCTCCCTAAAACCATTTAGCCGAGTTGAGACCGGTTTTCTGCTTCATGTATGTTACCCTATGAAATGTAAAAAGCCGTTTTGAAAAAGCTCAGCATGACCTTCCTTGTAAGAGACGATCATGTGAATAGAGGTGTTGTCACAATGGCAACATGGCTACCTTGGACAAATGCTCCAACATCAATTAGCACCCATGCGTTGAGCGGCCATTTCCTACAGCCCTCTTATCACTACCACTCATTTCAAGCAGGCACACACAAACCGACAAACAAACGAACAAAGTAATGCTTTATATAATAGAGGCCATTATATAATAGAGGCCATAATCAGTTCGATCAAGAGCTTCTCATCGCTGACGATTTGACAGCCATTTTCTGCAAAACTGAAGGCACTAGCAGCGACAATTTGAATGTTCAGCGAGGGCGATTCATTCCAATAAATATCATGTTCAGCGAAACAGCTCGCAATGAACGGCACGCTGCGAACTCTCAAACAAGCTTTACTGCATGCAACAGACTATCTATATGCTTTTCTCGGTGCTATCGCAATGAAGGGAGCATTTCACAGAAAGTTCCATTTATGAGTATCTCCGAAGGATTTCTGTGGAGACTTTCTGCACATTCAGGCGCATACTAAGACTCAAAAGATGAAGGAAGGGGTTCTTTCCTTTTATTGGCTCAGGTAAAAGTAGGGTCCATAGCAGGACGCCCCTCCCGTCATTGCGATAGCACCCTTTTCTCAAAGACGTATCAATGTCATGCATTAAGTGCCAAGCTGCTCCAACTGATACTCAATAGTGGCTGCCATAGAACTCGTCCACACAAAGAACAGCGGGAAGATGGCAAAGGCTATTTTTCGTGTTTTTAGCCATTTAATCAGATTTTTGTATGCCGCACTACTGTTTTGATACAGTGGTAGTTTCTGAACAACTCATAGTTAAATCCCTTTACTATACAACATCGTTATACACGAGCTAACCATTTTACAATAACAGCTACATGCAATATGCATTACTTGTTAGCATTGTTCGTTGTCTTGTAGATTTGTAGGTTGTGGGCAGGCGGCAGGTCCACCGGCAAGTTCTTGTCTTGTCTTGTGCGGCAAGGCCGCTTGTCGGGTAAGAGAGCTCGAAAGAGAGAGTGAGAGATAGGAGAAGTCAGTAACTAGAGATGAACTGGTAGGACTGAAACTGCAACTGACTGAGCTGAACTGAACCGAACTAAATGAACTGACTTGCTCCTCCCCCGAACGCGGTAATCGTACCCCCCCCCACCAATTGTGGGCGGTACAAACCTTGTCTCTGATGGTCATAAAGTGCCTGCTCGACCACTGAACGTTTATTGCGTGAGTGCTGGCGTTGTGAAATGTTGGTACCAAGAGGCACCTAGAAGCTTCTTCGTGATCATGACTGCAGAGTCATGACAACTATCAAGCAGCTCCTCTCATAGTCCAAAGGGCGAACAACGATCCTGCTGCCTTTGGCCCCTCTTTCCTTAGGGTGTTCTGAGCTATACAAGCTTTCACATTGTGCGGGTTTTCATTTCTGCCAATCACTGTCACTTCACACGATGTCTTCTTTCAATCCTAACGAGTCATGACAAACGCAACTTGCGCTACCGCGAGATGCGTCGCCACGCTGACAAATGCGTTCTACTTCCCTTGTGAATTGGCAGCGTTTAAACAGGCATAGCCCGCAACCCTGACGACTTTACCTGATTCGAGTGTTCTAGTCTACACCCCAGAATGTGTACACTTCCGTTCGTCCCTTTGATACACGACGTATTCTTCACAATGAGTACACTGATAACCATCGGCAGTGAAAGTGACCTCAGCAACACACCCCATGCTAGAATGTGGGGGCAATCTGAAGTCTCAGGCGCTCAGCACTGAGACCCCTACTGCGGATAACACAATACACAGAGATTTCCGCTTCGAAGATCGTTCAAAAGTCTCACCATTGCAGTAAACAACTAATGGACTATAAATTCCATGGACATAGATCTGCGACGTACCAAGCCTATGGTTTGGCCAGGGTCTTCGTTGAGGTGAGCATGAAGCACATCCATACTTGATCGTATGATCGCAACTGACGCAAGGCAAACATATCGCAGGTCCACTGCGATCCTATTGGTCGCACTCGGAAGCTGCGCTGGTGTCGCGTTGCGACAGCCGCGATAGTTCCGCCGAGTATGATTGCAACACAAATTAGGCTCTGAGAAAAGATCGTTGAAGGAATCGCTTTCGGAGAAAAAGTTTTTCTGTCACCAATATATTTACATTGTATTTTGCCTAATGTGGACCGCATGCAACGATTCACGCGAAAAAATGTGAATCCGGCCAAGATAAAGCACCAAAAAGTCTCGGCCGGGTGGGCGAGGTCTCTGAGCAAGTGCATACCACGTCGTCCGCCGCGGTCGGAGACGCATTGTAGAAGCAGAGAATACGTAGACAGTCCCTCTCTCCGTTCTTAGCCGCAGCGGGTGACGGGACCAGGCTCAAGCCTCCGTTGAGGAATCCTCAACGAGGGGGGGGGTCGTATTTGGTCCGCTAGGAGGGGGGTGGGTCGTAAACGTTGAGGTAGGCAACGATCACCAGAATTTCTCAGGCTGAGAGTCTACAATGATCTACAGAGTTTCTCAGGCTGAGGGTCTAAAGTGTGGGGAGAAATGATAATTGGGTTCGAACCCGAAACTAGCTTAACTTAATCATCATGCAAACATCATGCATGGCGCGGTCCACAACGAACCGGTCAAGACCAATAGCCCTTTCGCTGGTCCGCTGACACCGGAACCACGTACAGAGACACCTCCGAAATTCACTCATTAGCCGTGGTAAGCGATATCTATCAACGGGTACCACCGTGGATGGACACTCAAAAAACAATGGGATCAAAAAGAAAAATTAGCTGATATGGACTTATTTCATATCTTACTACGATCGCAAGTATGTAATCTGGTGTTAGCGGCCACTATGCAAATCGGAAAAACGTTTGTATTCATTGAGAATGTAGGTGAGTGTGGGTGGCGCATCCCACAGAGAAGCTGACCGACGCTTCTCGCCCTCCCACTAGGCCTTTGAGAGCGAAGGATGCATACTAGAAAAATTTTAGTAACAATGAATCAATTTTTCGGAAGAATCTTGGGAAGATCTCGCAAATTCGACAAAAAAATTCCTCAACTGGCTTTCCTGAATTTTTCTTGCTTCGTTCTGAAGATATGGCATAGCTCAGGTGGTCATTCGAAAGCGACATCCTAGCAGACCCCGCCTCACCAAAGCGCACTCATATGGTTGAGTTCGTAGGAAGTTATGGCCATTTGAAAAACACTGCTAAATTTTCCTCATCTAATCCTCATCTGGAAATCCATATCGAGAACCAAGCTACCATTAGGGAAAGCAAGCGGCCAATAGGTAGGTCTGAGGGAGTTATTTGGAAAACAGTTCACAGCTGTTTGAAAGCTGGGCTCTAGGTAAAGTTTAAAGTATTTTAGAAATGTCGGAATTTAGTATGGGGAAGATAATGCGCTCCATCGTGACCGCCGCGTCGCAGCCGCAGTAGCGGACCGCGATCAGATGAGGCGCTGTGGAGCGTATTACATGGCTCCTATTTAACTTTTCTTTCAACTTCTAACTTTTCCATTCTTATTTTTTTGTCCTTTATCTCTGCCCCATGACTTGCATGACTATCAAGCCTTCTCCTTTGTCTTCACAAGACGAGCACATAACTGGTGGTGGGCAACGCTTTCGTTTCAGAATACAAATATTGGAATCGTTGGGTTCTTATCTCAGACGATCTTATTTAACGATATGAGTACTGAGTTTTGTTAGGTTCTTATTTCTCTCTTTTGTCAGAAGTGGTTTGGCGTCAGTGTTTTTTTTACCATGATCTTAATTGTCCTAGTAGATCGCGCTGGTTTGGTAGAAACCACAGCAGAAGCGGAACCTGGATAAGGGGGGGGGGGGAGTCGTATTGAGATCCCGTTTTGGGGGGGTCGTATTTTTTGAAAATTTTCCTCATCTGGACGCTTGACCCTGGACGGGACGGGGCTGCACTAGGATGCCTCACTCATCCGGCCTAGAATTCGGGTATCTACAGTTAGTGCCGTGAGCGTGTTAAAAGTTGCGCGAAAACGCGCTTTTGCATTTTTTTTATAGTTTTTTCGCCATAAATCGATTGATATTGATTATTTTTACTAAACATATCTATGTTTTAGAATCAGCTCGCCGAGCTCTACAAGATGGTACCACAAGTTTTTGATTTTCTCCAATTCGGTATCAGGCCATTTTTTCAAACTGAAGAGTTTGAGGGAAAATTTCTTCGAAATTTGATGGACTGACAGCGAAGTTTTCTCACATCCTTGATCTAAGTTCACAGCTGTGTAGGAATTTCAGAGTTTCACTCATTTCAGACGAACCCCTGTTCCTTGGTGTGGCCCTAAACAGTGCCTCCGTGTATATGTTATTGAGAAAACCATCTCTGAACTCATTTTCAGCAGCAGATTCCCCATTAAAAAAGATACACCGTTCGATTCCCCAGGGAAAATGCTATCGAATGATATATAAAAACCTTGGTGTTCATAAAATTCTCATTTTCCTCATTTCCAGCCTTTCCTTTTGTCAATCGACTTCTCAAGCTTTAGTCCGGCGCATGGGCAATCTGCTGCTGAAAATGAGTTCAGAGATGGTTTTCTCAATAACATATACACGGAGGCACTGTTTAGGGCCATACCAAGGAACAGGGGTTCGTCTGAAATGAGTGAAACTCTGAAATTTTTACACAGCTGTGAACTTAGATCAAGGATGTGAGAAGACTTCGCTGCCAGTTCATCAAATTTCGAAGAAATTTCCCCTCAAACTTTTCAGTTTGAAAAAATGGCCTAATACCGAATTGAAGAAAATTAAAAACTTGTGGTACCATCTCGTAAAGCTCGACGAGCTGATTCTAAAACATATATATGTTCAGTAAAAATAATCAATATCAATCGATTTATGGCGAAAAAACGATGAAAAACGCGAAAACGCATTTTCGCGCGATTTTTAACACTCTTACGGCACTAACTGTATATCTCAGCTGAATTGTCACTTTTTCGCGTAAAACTTTGCATGTGGTCCAAATTAGGCCAATACAAAACAAACATATGGGAAACAAAGAAATGTTCTCGAATTTCTCATTCATTTTTCCGTGGACGACTCCTTTAATCAATAAAAATGTGCCACAAACACTTCTCTTTCGAGAGAGCTGCATGTACAGAATGCGTCAGAATTAGTGCTCACGGTTTCCGCGTGTAGCCTAAGTAATGTTTTTGCTGGTGCATTTAACACTCCCTAGCGCCTGCTTTTCCCCATACTGCTGGCTCGCACTCTCCGAGTAGCGGTCAGCTGAGCGTACAAGCTACAAAGTTGTGAGGAACAGTTGCTCACACGTTCCCAATAGGCAAAAGTGTTAAAACGTCACCACCATGTTCAGGAATCTTGGAACTTATGAATGTTCCACTTAAAAACTAGTGTGGCAAGGCAAGAAAAACAATCGTTGACATTCTGTTCAGCGGTGACTACTAAGCACGTAATTTTGGCGTACTCTGTGCCTGATCAAACTCTACTGGAAAGTTAGTATTACAAGAAGTTTTCAGAAGAACCCTTCAAGCGAAACAACATTAATCGTCGTCTCAGATGGCAAATCCTCTAATTGCAGTCGTCCGCAAACCTGGGAAAATGAATTCACTCTTTCACAATATGTAAGTTCCATACCGCAACTTCAACATTGTGCATTCCCTAAGAGCAGTAGGAAGCAGGCTATAACCTCGTCTTCATTAACAGAAAGACATTTGGCCACCTCCACTACTCCTCCCCCCCCCCCTCTACTATAGCGCTTAAAACACTTTACCACGATGAAGTTATGGCTCGCCTCCTAGTGCACGTGGAGTGTTTCTTAACATGTGTATACTTCTAAATAAGATCGGAATCCCCTAAGTTTTCACAGTAAATAACGCCTCTCAAATTTCCTAGGTCGCCTACTGGTATAATTATTTGTGAGAAGTGTCTGATTATTTCCATAAACACAATTTGCCATAATATTTGAAAAAAATCTTCTGCAGTGGAGAGGCTACGGTGTACGAATTATTTACGTAGCAGTTCGTGGAACAAAAGATTTCAATATGGAAAATATCAAAAAAGTTATTGGACAAAACGGAACGGTTATAGAAGTAGACGACATCAGTGTAAGGCCATTAATAAATTTTGATGATCTTCATATTGAAAGAATCTAATACTAATTCACTGATTGGTTTAGCAACTGGACAAAACCGCTGTAAAGCGTGTGATGCCGCTGATTTCTCCACCTTCCTCATGATTGTGTTTTTCGTAAGTGTGCCAATTTCTAATAAATAAATTCCTCAGGAGTTCAGTACATCAAAAGTGTGACATGGTAACTATTCGAGAACACGGGATTTCCAAGTTGTAATGCCTATATACTTCCGCATCACAACTACATTTCCATGACATCAACGAAAATACAGAAGAAATACTCGAAGAGCTACCTCAGGCATTTTATGAAAACAGAAATATAAGATGCGAGTTCAGTGAAGCTAGGGATAGTTTCCCTTCATTGGCGCGAATACATTGCTATGACATACATTTTCACTGACAAGAATATAGGAAGTACGTATCACCGTCAAGAATATGGAAAAGGCTCATACGAAAAGGTGCTAAAAATAGAAATGTGACATTCAAGCTGATCCCTTATAGATAATCTCGGGCAGTTATGTACAACAACGTGTACATTGCCATGACATACCCTGCCAATGATATGGCATAAAGATATCCCTCTAAGCCTTCAACTAACATTGTACGAATTAGTAATCACTGTGGCAGTACTCATATGCATGGTCGTAGAACAGGCACACATGTAGAAATCGCGGGAAGTCAATATGTATTCAGTCTTTTGTATGCTTCGATAATTTCACGATTCCCACGATCGACCCATATCTAATGCTTCTCCACAAATCCACTGATGCCAGGTTTCCGTAAATACTCCAATAGAAACACCAGTGCGCAGCCCAGTGTCTCTAAAGTGCAAATTAGAATTCATCTGTAGGCGAAATCACGCTTCCACCGTAATTTCATCTAAACATCAAATCCCTTATCAAACGAGCGACACTTTCGTTATCTATTTTATATCTGTTTGGGGACAATCACTTCCATCTCGAAATCATAAGGCCCAAGGAAATGAAGTAATGAAAGAATCCGGAGTTGACGATAATGTAGAATTCGGCGCATTAATTAGGAAATTTGAAATCCTGAAAATTTTGAAACAACGAACTCACCTGACATCTTTGACAGGGGCGCTATATAGTATTGGGCAAAGTTTCGTAGTGCTCAGCTAGGATTCGCAATACGCAATACCGATGGATGGGCGTTTTGTTCACCACTTCACTGATCGATGCATATCTGAGTGGTACCATATCATTTACAGTAACCCTAAAGATTCATTGCTCATCCGTAAGAACTGGAATACATTACGGGTTCAGATTCCACAAATAAGACTAGAGAAGTGCGCAAGAGTAATGGGCCGAATTAGGTAGCTGGAGATGATAATGTATTCTGAAGAGTTCGCGATCCGAGTGATCATACGGAAAGGAAAAGATACTTATTAATAAGGAGTCAAACAACATCGGCGATGAGGCGATCTATCGACTAACCAACATGTATCTTTCCCTTCCCGCCAGAATGGCCTAAATCGCAAGCTTTGAACATTGCCTAAAGGATAAGTATCGCAAGCAAGATGTGGTAAATCACACTCAGCCACAATGCTGGGTTTACACAGCGTTTACTATTGAAAGCAGAGGTTCTCAGTGGGTAGCCAATGAGGAAAGAAAGGTGAAACCGCTGAAAACACTCAAATTGAAGCTGTACTTGCTATCATTAACAATCGTTATTGCACAAGTTCAGCAAAACGAATGACGAGATATCCAGACAAACGAGGAAGAGGTCAGAAGAGGTGAGCAACAGAAACCTAGCCACACCCCCAGAATGCAACCCATGTGGTAATGAGAAAAAAATGATTTTCCCTGTTCATATATTTACATTGTACATATTTGCTTGATAAGGGCCGCATGCAAAGTTTTGAACGAAGAAATGAGAATCAGGTTAGGATACAGCTCCTCAAAAAGGTGGCCGAGGGGACGAGCCCGGGAGTAAATGCCCACCCCGTCGTCCGCCGCCCCGTAAACGAAGTGCTGGACTGTCTACGTAACTTTCTGTTGCTATTATGCGTTTCCGACCGCGGCGAACGACGAGGCGAGCATTCGACCACCACTTTGGAGCTGCATCTCCGATTTTCATTTTTTGGTTGAAATTCTGGTGCGACCCTTATTAGGTAAATACGGCATGAATTTATATGTATATGTAACAGGAGAAAACTCATTTTTCCGTGCACGATTCCCCTGTGCGGCTTTAATACCGTTATGATAAGTCATTCCTCTATAAGAGTGCAACCTAGATAGCTGCAGAAGAACTTACCTGCCCATAGAAAGAAGTGGACTAGACTAATTACCGCGAGATATGCCTTTAAGGCGCTCATTTGTATAAATCGGGCAAGAGAAACCAAAAAAGAAGAAAGGAAACTAAAGAAGTAGCAGGCCATGATAGACTCATAGAATCATCAGAATCGATTTCCTCGCTCGGCTTTTCCCAGATTTCTTCTCAAACAGGGAGATGAGAAAGATTACATGAAGTAGCAAAATGCAATGAACTATGGCGAAGCATCAGAACGGCTTTATCTTTGCCAATTTATTTCAATTCAGAGATTTAACAACACAAAATATTGGGAAAAGAAATGCAGCTCTTTTTCAAAAAGCTTCCACCGCTCCATAGTTTTGAGCCTTGAGCGGAATCGAAGCTGACAGCGGCAAGTCGTGCTGATGGCGTCGCGTTACCGCCGCGAAGCAATCTTCCGATATAAGGCTACACACCACAATCCGTAGCACTTCACGGTGGAGACGATCGGATGGCGCGGTCATGTTGCTGTTGGGGTGTTTACGCCCTAGCTAGCACCTTTCCCCGTCCATTTAATGCATCTTTTGCAATGGATACCTCGTTCGGATAATACAATGTGAAGGTTTCCTGGTCTCCTTGTGGCCAAAGAACCATGCCCTTTCAGCACACGGCAGACCAGTTTTCATAGGGTAGAGGCCACAACAAAGGCCAATCACTCAGGTAGTATTGGTGCACGGTTTGCTCGGTGACCAGATTCCGATAGAACTGAACTTCTTCACTTCGGGGCAGCCAGCTTGCGGTGCGTACACTGTCATTATGGTCCAGTACCTCTCATTTGTCATCCTTACAAACATGACTCTGTCGCTTATCCTCTCCACTACAGAACAGACGATTCTGTCGTTTAGTCCAATGCAGAGACAGAGTCCAAAAGGGACTCTGCTACGGCTATGGCTACGCCGTTTCGTTTGGTGTCCGCTTCATTGTAAATGAGTTTACACTGTCGGCGATCTCCCTTTGCCCCTTCCCAGCGAGTTTCCTGGAGGCATAGAACTTCGATACCCTGCGTTTCATCAGGTCAGCCACTTCCCGGGAACCGCCGGTCAGCGGCCCCAATTGAGAGTCTCGATCGAACTAACTACTTTGGCCGATGTCGTTCACCCCTCTGTAGCCCCTTCCGGGTGAAGATCTAGTTTTAGAACTGATTCTTTTGGCGACTTGAGACGTGTTTGTTGTGACTTGGTTTCTCCAACAGCCGACTTGTGAGCCTGTACCTGACGCTTGTAACGCCAGCATTCCTGCAAGGCATGGTTTTGTGCCTCGGCGGAGACCGAATCCAGTGATCTTGAGTGTGCACACGTGAGCCTATCCTCTTAACCACTCGGCTATTCCTTCCGCACTGTCCACGACGAATGCCTTGGATAGGGAGAAGTGACGACGTCTGAGAACAGCGGACCCTGCGACAGCGCGGGACTAACGCTAGAGAGGAGAAGAAGGAAGAAGAAGGAAGAAGGAAGAAGAAGAAGAAGAAGGAAGAAGAAGAAGGAAGAAGAAGAAGGAAGAAGAAGAAGGAAGAAGAAGAAGGAAGACGAAGAAGGAAGAAGGAAGAAGAAGAAGAAGGAAGAAGGAAGAAGGAAGAAGGAAGAAGAAGGAAGAAGAAGAAGAAGGAAGAAGAAGAAGGAAGAAAAGAAGAAGGAAGAAGAAGAAGAAGGAAGAAGAAGAAGAAGAAGGAAGAAGAAGAAGGAAGAAGGAAGAAGGAAGGAGAAGGAAGAAGGAAGAATAAGAAGAAAAAGCAGACAAAATTCTGTCATCATTTCATCCTCGACACCCCAGGGGCGATTCCTGGAATAGCCTCCGTGATCCTTTAGGCCGCTTCCATACTTTGCGCACCGACGCCGTCACGCGCGTGACGCCGGCACGCGCGTGACGCAGGCACGCGCGTGACGCAGGCACGCGCGTGACGGCGTCGGTGCGCAAAGTATGGAAGCGGCCTTACCTTCCCCTCTCAAATTTTGGCCTCCTAATGGCGACTTATCTCTCGCAAAGATTTCTTTCTCAGCACGACATTCCCAGTTTAGGCTACAACACATCTTAGAACATCACCATGGAGATGTATTTTACGAAAGTGCCACATATGAGCGAATAAGCTGGATAATGACAGACACAAAAATATTTAGATAACCAAATCTTTCTATTAAAATGACATGTATTTTGTGCTCAGTACACGAAAAGGTGCTACCTTGAGGAGGGGCAACTTGTCGAATGCCAAACGATTATGTCAGCTTTACAGGACCATACATGCATAGATATGAGCCTATGGCAAGTACTTGACACGTTAGTCACGTCAGAGCAGGTTTCTGCTCAACTTTCAACGTGGTGACTCCTCAGCAACCATGGATGACTCCAAGTACAGAAAAATTTGCGACGCGACCGCACGCACCCTTCGCATGATGGGGTTTGCTTAATTTCGTACTAAAAACCAGCGCACACTTCACCGACGTATCAATATGGAAGTTTGAGAAAACATTAAAACAACATCACACCAAATCACGGGTTGTTACCAAATATAACCGAACGGCTTAACTCGCCAACGATTGGAATGTATATATCCTGACAAAACCTGAGAGCTTTATTCACATGTACGTAAATGAGAACAACGGCGGTGGCAAATGTATCGATCGATCAACACTAAAGTCGTAAATTTGAAAATGAAAGTGGAAAAAGTGACTGAAATATTGAATGCTTCAGATAGAGAGGGGAAACGTTCACCATAGTTTACCCACAAATGCCATAAATAACAGTAAATATCATTAAAAACAATACCATCATGAAAATACTTTCTGGCAGAATACAAGTATACAAATAGCGACAAATATGTTTTGTTCTGATGATGAAAAATGAAAACGTGAGCGGAATCAGATACCCTCGGTGACAGTGGTGTGTCACAAAATTCGCCCAACAAACATAAGAACCGCCAGTTGAGTTGACAGCAGCGCCAACGACAACGATGAACTTCGCTGTGCTTCAGCTTCTAAAATGGAGTCTTTCATAACGCGATGCAATTAAAGATCATTGAAATCCATTCTAGATCAGTCCTCTTTGGCGCAGGTAGCATCAGTCGTTCCCGAGTACTGATGTCAATGAAGTTAAAGGGAGGGCACTCAGGTGGCGTGCGGTGCGAGAGAGACGCTCGATTCTATCGTGACCCAGATCGGGTTGCCGCGCAGTGCGCCGCGTGCGGCACACTGCGCGGCAGGTAACGCGTCGAGTCACGTATAGACGAGGATTAACTTGTACATCTTTCAACAGATTCAAGAGATATCACAAATTCATTAAAAAAATGGAAGAAATGAAAAGAAAAAAGGGTTTCAATAATGATTTGACTGAAAGGAGCGACAGCTTCTAACGCTTCAGCTATTGTTGATAGATGTTGTAAGTAGAAGGTCAAAAGTTACTTCACGTATTTTACCGCCTGAACTACTTTGTGAAACATCTCATATATAACAAGTGGCACGGAACAAGTTTATCGGACTGCATCCTTTTGTTCTTGCATCAGTTTCTTTCATTTTCTTTTTCTTCTGATTCTAGCATTTGCCAGGCTTCGACTAAGTTCATACCACCCTCCATCAACATGGAAAAGCATCGGCCATTACCTGCTGCAAGGGGAGGCTCGATTCTTTCGTGACTCGGCAGCCCAGCGTCGCGCAGTGTGCCGCATGCGGCGCACTGCGCGGCATCCCGATCTCGGTCACGATAGAATCGACATACACCCGCGGTGCGATACAGCTAAGGGCGCCCTATCTAGATCGGACCCTACTTCAGGCACGATATGCACTTTGGTCCCAACTGGATGCGATGCTCTTAGTTCATACGCATAACGCCGCACCTGACACACACTGGTGAGGAATCCTGACGTAAGCTGCGGCGTGCGATGCGATGCGTGCGAGCTGATGATGCCGTGTGTAGTTAGGTCTCGAAGCGAATGCGTGTTCCACGCCTTATCCTGAGCTCCTCTCCTCTTCTCCTAGGCTTACGCTGGAAAGTCAAATGCCTCAATCGAAACCGTTTCTTAAGGCTAGGCTAGCTCGACGGGCGCAAAGTCCGACAGCGCTTTATACGTCAACTATAAAAGCGCAAAGAACAGTTGAGAGGTCCTCACTATTTTAAGGGCCTCTGAGCTTTTCATAGTTCCTGACACTGCGAATCAAAAACAATAATCTGAAAATAGCCTCTTGTGTGGAAAACTACATATCGCCCTCATAGACGCATATTCGTCCTCGATTAACAAGCTACCGTACCTAGTCTACCCTACTAGTCATTTGAGCGTTTCTCTCATCGTAGTCACTTTTAAACTGAATAGGGATCTTACGGATTACGATGATGGCAGATGGATGAATGAACCTAAAGAATACAAACTGGATGGTCAAATTGGAATCACTCAAAGTGAATTGCAGGTGTCGAGGTGTGTGTCACTGGGACGGAAAATTCGCGCAGCGGCGTCCGTCGCGATGCGCACGACCAAGTCACAGCGGATCCAGCCGCGTACTGACATTAAGGCAATACCGTGTCTCGCATTATTTCAGGCTCTTTCAAGCTACCGCAGGATTTGTCCGCCGAATTCTGACTGTTAAATAGAAAACTTACTATTTATGTGTACAATCTGATTGGCCCTTTGATGTCGACTTTCACAGGCATAGTCACCATCATCCTCCATCGTCGCCTGACGAATTCGGACCGTATGTACAACGACACCGGCTGATCGCTTAACCTTCCATATGTATTCTGAAATCGGGTCTTCTTAACCAACAACCTATGCCAACGCAAACGCGCACACTTGCTCCCATAAAATGCTCAAAGTGTAATCCATAACCCAAATGAATCATGCAAAAGGTTGCACAAGCTTTTGTGGAGTGTTAGAATGATGACATTATAAGCACGCTCACTGACCCCAGAAACTGTTCTTAATGTAACTCATAACACCCATGGACAAGGTAAGGGGGGGGTGGGGGCACAGACCACTCGGCGATGCTCATATAATGGCATTGCACGGCACGCTTACTGATCCCAAAAAGGCTACCCACGACGTAACCCATAACTCAATCTGTCAACGCAAGGGGCGCGCAGACTTGTGCCGGTGCTTGAATGACGGCATTGTATGCTCTCTCACTGACTTCGAAAAATCGCTTGCAATGTAACCCATAACCCAGATGGACAACAATCCTACTATATATGATTGGCTAAGTGTGTGTGTATGTGTATGTGTATGTATATGTGTATATGTGTATGTGTGTGTGACCGGAAATTCATATCTCGCGTCGCAGTGAAGCTGAGACTCTGATTTTTTAAAGTGATTTGGGGGGTTATAAGGAGACATTAATGGTGAGGGAGCGGAAGTGATAGCAACTGATAGGGGCTGATAAGGAGCCTCGAAATGCGAAGGCGGGAAATTGATATCTCGCGTCGCAGTGAAGCTGGGATTCTCTGTTTCTGCGAACCATTCAATTGATGATACTGATCGATTGAATCAAGCCCAGTTAACATGCTTCCATGTTTGACGCGCGCAGCAGTGTGCGCCTCGCCAATTGGTAAATGCATAAGCGCCTTTGCGGGTGCCTCAAATGGCACTGACTTCAGAAATAGCTCGCAACATAACTATGTGTAACTAGTTATTACTCTGAGCTTTTTCAAACCACTCGGTTCGCTTTCGCCCTCTTGGGTTCCCTGTCGTAGCCCGCAAAGCACAAAAATCGGGAGTGACCTCAAAGACGTGCATTGGTGTTCGGACGTCATCCCATTACGTCTCATCCGCTGCTCTTCAACCCCGTCGTCAGCCGGCCGGCATTCAGTGAACGGACGAGTGCGCAACGTAGCTCCAAATCTCGTTATGCAAATTTCAAATTTTGTGCGCTTCTATGATTTCATCAGACGACCTTGGCCGCTTATAGCACGAATACATAGAATTCATAACGTGCTAGGTTCACGGTCAGTAATAGTAATTGTAGCTAACAACACCGTTGCTGACGACAAAGTATCTCGCACTACCTCTAATGACTAGGGAAACGCAACAGCCAGTGAAACGATAAGCGATTGGGGTAGTCATGTAAGCTAGGAAAGCGCCAGGCATATGATGATTCCCTTTTAAAATTGGAAGGGGCGTGATTGCGCATCTTGTGCAGTACGCCACAAATGCCAGCCGTTCCTTGTTTGTGATTCCATGGCATTGAAAGCTTCTTCCGAATTCCCGAGCAGTAGCACGGACCTATAGCAGTGCAAAGCATTGTTCTTGCGTCACCGGTTCTATCGGAGGTATCTCTCCAACGTCGTCAAATCGACCCAGTACTGCTGCCTGGACAATGTGCGATTACCGAATGGCGATATTTTCGAAGAAATCACACGATCCACGAGACGAGCAGCCACACGACTGATCGCCGCTATTATTTATTTTCCAACTGTTCGTCTGAATCGCTCATTCTATTCGCTACCCAACAGAGCATAAGGTGAAAAGAGAAACGACATAAGGAGGCAGTGAGCTAGCGACAATTGGCGATAACCAATGTCTCTGCACGACATGATACTAGCCTGATGAAAAATTAGGTAAATGTAACTCCACATGTAAGAGCTAATTAGGTAATGGTAACTCCACATGTAAGAGCTACTGCTAAACTGAGCCGAAAAAGTCAGAGGCAAGTGATCGCAAAAGCAGTTAGAGGGAACAAGAAAAGGTAGCGACAACGAGTGGCAATTAGCGACAAGATAGCCGCATGCGAATACAAACAAAAGCGAAAAACACTGCTTTCTTGTCTTAGCGGTGATTACTCCGAAAGAGACTCGTTACCGTCACCGTCACTTACTGTTAGTATCGTTCAGATTCATCGCTTTACCGTCACGCGTCCACACAACGTCCTCCTCAGCTGATGCTAGCTCTCCGCCTATTGATACTGTACAGTTTAAGAGCACCTCGTCCCCGGCCATATTCGCCATCAAAAGGGTGCCTTTTTCTGAAAAAATGTCAGCATCTTCCTGCATACCTCATTCGAAAAATTGCCTGTTTGAATAGCCCCCTAATTAGCCCTGGTGCTATTGGAAAATAGAGTCCAATAGGTTATTTTAATGACTTCCAAATTAGCATCTCCTTTATTGTGGTGAAAGGTACTACTTCCCGTTTGACCGTTTTACTCCATTTTCCCAACAGCTGTGCTGCTTCACCCCACATATTCCGCAAATCTACCCAGGTTATTCCTGACGCAGCCTATATATCGCATTGAAAAACATTGGAAATCTAGAAAACAATCCGCAATAAAATAACGATAATTATATGATAGTAATCATTTTGCAGCGCTCCTGTGATAAGAAAGAGGATGACCAGAAACCATAACCAGTTCTGACCCTCTTTTTCATGATCTTTCTTCAAATTCCCTGGACTATCACACAAGAAGGCTTATGGTTCCGCGATGCCTTGAAGCTCCTCTTTCCAACAGATTCGAAATGTTTCCTTTAAAAAAATCTTCAAATGATCTTTTTTACTGTAGGAAGATCGGATAGGGAATGCATTCTTTTTAAGGTATGTGAAGCATTACGTCAATCAATACTCTCCTAAGATAAGCAGTGCATTCCACCTCCATTCAGAATCACTGACCAAGTGAATGAGAGAGTGACGCCATTTGCAATTAAACAATGCCCTTGCAATATTTAGATTACTAGTTCTTCTCATGTGACCATATGGTGACAGAGACCTTGATGTGATACACCCATATGCCGTCATGAAAATGAGATTTCGGAAAAAAAGCTTTCAAAAAAGCTCGGCAAGAACCTCATCGCGGAATAATGAGACATTTTTGCGGAGCCTCGTCCTATCCATGGAAGCAAATTCCCAATCCCTCTTTCAGAATCATCAATACACTTCAGAGGAAAGTCTCTTCATAAATCTCTCTCGAGTTGTTAAGCCGCTCAGTAGCCATATATGATTTCTACGGGACAGAACAAAGGGGAGGCGCTGTAGCCCGCCCCCCCCCCCCCCGGTAAGCTACTTCACTAACATTCTCAGTTACTCTGCAAGCTTGTGAGTGTTAGCCTGCCCAGAATAGACCTAACTGGCCTTTAAAATGACACCCAAAAAGAATTCTCATAAAGACGAGCAACTCGGGGCACGCTATGCACCTTATAAAATCCTACAAGTGATTGGTGGGGTTAACCTGTCTCCGCAATGTCATGGATTGACGTCTAACTGTTATAACCATTATGATGGGCTGCTGCATGAGCATTGCGATTTCGGCGCCCTTTTTTGTTGAAGAAAAAAACGTTATTCGCCTGCTTTTTGGAAACACATACGCTGAGAACCATGCTCACATTAGTTCCGGTTGATTTACCGTTTTTATATTGTTAAAGCTGCGATAAGGCTGCAATAAACACGCATCAACTTAATAGTCCCAAGAAATTTACGAATCCAATCAAGCGACCCCAAGAAGAAGGAGATGAAAGCTCCTCTACAATCAAACCGAATAAATAAAGAACAACCAATTACAAAAACGGAGAAAATGCCATAATTCATAAAAGAAAACTTACTGTGAGTGGCCGGCGGTGGTGGAGCAGGCTCTGAAAAAAAGGATAAGGATTCGTACTCAGTCCGCAATCACACTCACTATAAGAAAGCAATAGTACTGCAAAGTTGACCCAGTGACTGCGGTATCGTGACCCCATAGGTTATTGCTTCTTTTCTGATGTTCTAGATATGTCACAAAACTTGTCTTGTCCCCTCCTAGTTTCGTTCTTGCCAGCTTCTAAGCAGCTTGCTCTTTTACTATGACAAGCCGTAGGGGCACTTCGCCCATATCAAGATATAAGCACCTCCTGTGGACTCAAATACGTACCACCGAACATTTTCGAAAGCACAACATAATATGCGGTTCTCTCTTTGCCTGTCTGCCTCCCCGCCAACCTGTCATGCTAATGCCAATCTTTGAGCCGATTGAGGATTTCAAAAAACTCGCTCAAGAAGTGAGAACGTAAACAAAGCGTAGCGGGCGAGTATCGAAGAATTTGTGGTCTTACTCGATTCTGCGAGAGAGAATTGGAGGGAACATGCCAGGAACTAGCACGGAATTAGACTAGCGACCTTTCCAAAAATGCCTCATATGATATCCCAGACCAGATGAGCACTCGAGCAGGTGTTATTTCGTTAGGACAAGATTTCGCACCGCGATGCATGCGAGCTAGGGTCACCGTATGCAGGAGAGTCCTGAAGCGACAGCCGACTACCGCGCCCGATTCTGAGCGTTAGCGTTTCAGAAGCCAATCGAATACGGCTAACTCGCATGCATCGCGCAGCATGCCGCAACGCGGAATTTTGCCATAACTATACAAACCTCGCTTGAATCACATCTGGAGCCGCAACTCTCCCTTTTCAGAGACATTACTAACCTTGAACATCAAGAAATACTGCATAAATAGTGCTAGACGGTTCCGTATTCACTTCGCATAAGTAGCATCCGCGATCGCTCATATCAGCTCTCCTATAAAAATGGAACTGAGAGGCTAGAAGGTCAAACATTAAAACAACCATCGAGAGGGGTTTGAGGGGACATTACGATCAGGAACGAACTATCATGAGGTTGGGAATTCTCGAATCAGCGCTACTATACTTTCACCAATCTCGACAATCTAGTCCAATGAAGCAAGGCTCAAATGGTATGGACGAGGATCGACCTTGCAAATCGTCCATGCGCCTGAGGCCTTGCTACATGTTTTTGTCACAACAGCATGTATTCGCAATCAAACGATCGTAGGATGCGCCACGCATTGCCGATCGTCCCAGAAACCCCATTAGTTACTTTGGTAGTCCTTCTCTACACCATTACAGCCTCGTCCAGAGCCCATAGTCTAGCAGAGCCTCATAGACTTTGCTTGGCTACCTCGCAAACCTCTTGTCGATACCAATTGCGCTTCACAAGCGAGTCTGGTGCCGTAGACGTACACAAGCCTAGCAAGCTTTCTTCAAGAGCTAATAACTCGTGCAAAGGGTCCTTTCAAAGGAGAATCCCGGTCAAAATACTCATTCAAACGGGTAGTGCTTACTGATCCCTTCATGGATCCTTCTCATAGAGCAAAATCAGGTGCACGCATACGAATATTTTTCATGGTATTTTGGAATAGCACTACATCACGCGAATTCCCCAGAAAAATAATGATCATGGCACCTGGAGAATGCACCCAGACAATGCATTAATGACACTCTCACATACCATCACAACCATAGAAACTGCACACCACAATGATCATTTTGGAGAAAATTCATGGCAAGACTGATGCTTTGGGAGTGCGCCAAATATCCCATTTTCGCTAGAATTGATAGAAGCAGTGGATTATTTAACGGGCCAGTACAATTAGTTCAAGGTTTATTGTTCAGAAATAATTATTAAAATCCCAGACGAATAATAGATCTTCGGAAGAGTGGACGCAGTCAGAACAGGGGAACCGATACAACGAACATGCGGGTGCTAGCAGCGTTTCTTCTCGCTGCGCTAATTCGGCTATATCTTATCAGAAAGTCAGCGCACTAAAAATTTCAAGTGAACCGCAATTTTTTGAACTAAGTGTACCACTGAACGCCAGCGGATGGGCTGAGAACGTTGGGACCACACGTTGGAAGGAGATAACTGAGGAGCACGAATGCTTGGGAACGAGGGGTTCCATAGTTTCAAAGACTCGAATGACAACTGAAAAATCAGCCAAGAGGTCTTCGGCTACCTTTTGTCCTTTCAGGACCTCAATTCAAAAACTTAACGCTGAGCCGCACATTCTAAAAAAAGCAACTTCATTTCGGTCGTATTCCAAGGAAAGTTCTTTTCCCTTCACCGAGAGATTTTTACTGTCACATACCTGCGGACCGAAAAGGCAGAAATGACTCGATTATCAAATGATTTTGGAGAGCCATAGAACGCGTTACTGGAATTACGATGTCTAAATTGTACCCTCGCGACAAGCGCTCTTCGTATAAGGAGCATAGATAGCACCCAGCACACACGATTACATTCCTAATCACATCACCGTCGTCGTCGCAGCCCAATCACAACTCGTCCACTCCTCCTCTTCATCCAATTTCTCCTTAGCCCCTCACAACTCGAACACCTGCTTCCGAAAGCCACTTATTCCCGTCGAAGCGCCCGAACAAGGGCATCTTTATAATTTCAAATGCTTTGCAAAGGCGAAGAGATATATACAGGGGGTGCCAAAAAAAAAGTAATTTTGCCCACGGCTCACATCTCCCAATTATACAAAGCATAGGGAAACGAAAGAAATGAAAGTATTGGTGCAAAATATTCCCGAAATGTTCCTCTAAAAGCAGGAACAGGCTGAGACTCACGTCTTTCATTTTCATAAAAATATAGAGCCTTTAAGCGGCGCAGTCGGGCTTCGGAGCACCCACGGTATCAAGGTCCCCTAAAAACAGTGGAGCCGGGTTCCATGGTAGGTCTTTTGTGGGAACCTTCCTAAGGATTGGCCCTTCGGTTCATGGAAGTCACAGAGCCCCTGCTGCTTGGACAAGGCTGCTATGATCCGAAGTATCATTTTCATGCCCAAATCCGCCTCCGGAGGGGTTTCAGTGGTAAGTGCACGTTTTGGCTCTTGGAAACGAGTGCTGGGAACCCGGAAAAAACGGGATCCTAAAGAACACCACCCGGTATGTATCCCCTTAGGTACCCAGAGTGAACGGACCTCAGCAAGGTTGTGAACGAGGGCAACGAAATTTCGGATTTTGCCCAGTTGAGGTGACACATCTTGTTCACTATTTCCTCGCTCCCGTTCCTACTCGTGCAGAAGGCTGCCACGGAGTATAGTGATAGAGTGAGGTCTGCTCTTGAATCTGGGGATGTGAATACCTCAACAGAATTTGCTGTAGTTCGACTAAATTGGGGTGAAAGTGGACGAGACAAAATTACTTTTTTGGCACCCCCTGTATATGCGAGTTCCCTTAATAGCCTACTCTCGTGGACACCGGACGTATTATTCCACTTGCACTCCTCCCCGAGACTATACAAGTCCTAACTAACATCTCGTAACAACCTAACAGAATTTCTGACTATAACTAAACAGCTTCAATGAGGTAAATGATCGGTGGTAGGGGGGGGGGTGGGATGAGAGGGGCAAATTTAGGAAATCGATCGAGCACGGACTTGAAGGAAGAAAACCATGCAACTCAATTGGTGAATCAATCAACACGAAGGCTACACGTAGAAGAGACAGTTACTGATGCGTTCCCTGCGCTAACAACGGCTCAGTAGCACCAGCTAATCTTCAAGAGCGAGGGTCGTGTGCTGTGTTGACTCTGACGAAAATTTGATTCCGCTCACAGAGCAGGCCCTTGATAAGCTTCCTCCACTGGAGAGAAATTGGCATTTTTCTCAAGTTGGAAGGAAATCCTTGTGGATGAGAATTTCTTGGGCTGTCTATACGACAAGATTGCTCTTATAGTCAAGAAGATGCCGCCTGAATGATATCCTGGTGATGTTCTCGGCCAACCGGCTAACAACGTCAACCCCTAATTTGCATGTTTGACTGACTATGCTGTGTGTGTGTGCCTGCCAACCTGCCCATATATCCCATTAGCGTCAGCCGTCCGGAATGACACCGCGCCACGTACCAACAAATCGTTGGTGGGCTGCTGTGCTACCAGATAGATGATAGCCAATTAAGTCCACATTTTACCTGGGAGCACTCGAGCGCACTGCATTCAAGCCATAATAGTCTACCGTCAATCAATTGCGGAATTAGATAAATTGAAAAAAAACCATTGTTCAGGAACATACTAAATATAAAATCTTAGGCTTCCTCTAATACTCCGATTACGCCGATTGCACTCGGCATTTTTCCAGAATCGCAGAGAGACAAACGGGTGGCGAAATTTTTGATAATTCCAACTCTTACCACAAAAGATCCAAGCCGTGATGGACGATAGAAATGGTTCAAAACACCACAAAAAGCTTTTTCACTTGCGATTGACTAATGCTATTGCCCCCCCCCCCCAAATGGACAGCTTAAGCTTGATCTAACAGGTGGCTACTATCGGTTTTCATGAATCCACTTGGAATGCGGTACCTAATCCCTCTTCAGACAATATGTTGAATAAATTGACCCCTGTGAGTCAAGATGGGAATGCTGTGTTGGGCTCAAGGTGATCGGCAGAGGGCTAATTGGTACTATCAGTTCAATCATTCTCATTTTCACTGGGGACAAACCTCCTTCCTTTTTGCCTTGAGAAATCAACAAAACGAAAATGCAGCCTCGACGAGCCGATAGGAACGTTCAAGAAGGAAAAGGAGGGGTTCGCAAAGACCAAGACAAATATTTTTTGGGCCCAAAACCCAGTTTCTTATATTTTTTAGCCTACGGCTGGTTAACTTCTTTTATATGTAACATTTACGAAAATGCTCCATAATCGCTAATATTCAAGAGATGAATGGAACGTTCAAGGAAAAAAAGATAAATGCAGAGGGCCTCAAGTAAGCCCAGAACCAAGCTTATGACTAGAAGTAAGCCACGGAATACGACAATAGTCACCATCAATTGGGTACTCAAATGATTGGGATCTTTCTTGTAATTTAAGGTATAATGGTTGGGAACTAAAAATCACACCGTTTTTGCGTAAAGCACTGTTCATGGTTGGTGATTCAGGCGAGTTGGCGATAAAACGAAAGGAAAAAGATGCATCACAATTAGACGATCAGGCGATCAGGCGATTCACCGACCAGGCAGAAGGGGAAGGATAAGTATCGACTACTCGTTTATCGAACATTTGAATCGCCTGATCGATACGCATGTTCTTCCTTCTGCATGATTGCCTAAATCACGAACAAAACAACTAAGGTCTGCGCATCATTGATACTGGCATCAAATCAAAGCCAATCAAAATGAAAGGGAGAAAACAAAATGGGCAGTGTCTCGAAGACGTTCAAAACAAAAAGAAGATGGAGGAAAAAAGGAAACATAACTACAGCCGTGGATTGTCCAAATCGCTCAATAAAGAAGGCAGTGCCCAGGGTTGAAAATTGCCCGATATCGATAGCCCAGTGGGCTCGAAGGCTAAGACGAGTAAATGACTAGTAAATAACCCCTCTTGCGTTTTTCATACCCTCGAAATCAACACTCGGCGCACACTACCAAAAGCGAAGACCACCCCTCATCCTTAACAATGTGGATAAGTTTCCCATCCATTGACGCCGAAAATGTTGACATTTGACGCGCGTCCAAGCTTTGAGCGCCAGTTGTCTCGATTAAACAAGAGCAGATCTTAGCCGACAGATGGATAACAACAATAACAACAAAACGGACCTTAGTATGAGTATCCAGTCGGTGTCAGATTTCTTTGACACTTGAAATCGTGGATCAGATGTGAACGAATGATGACCGGCGGTTAAAAGTGCTTGGTCAGAGGCTCGGGTCCATGCCACCTAGGACATTTGAAGCTTTTTCAAAAATCGATAAAATCAATCTCCTCATGGCTTTTCCTCGGAAAATCATATTTGATCAACAACATCCTGAAAATTTTAAAAACGTCTTTATCACATAAAAGAGGAATTTTAATTATCCTTTTAAGAGTGTCAAAAATGCTGAATATCCCACGGGAAAAAAATGACGCCTTCTCAAACATTTCCAGCTCATTCCCATCGCAGGAATCCCATTCTCTTCAATAATCCCCCTCTCAAGCGACACGCCTCATTACCTCAGTCTCCACTTGTAAATGATGCGGCAAGTGCCTTGGTCATGAGCAAAGGTCATCGTTCATTTCACAATCAAGAAGCCTTTGAAATTCGATGAAGGTCAAGTCAATATCACAGTATTCTCAAGAAGATCGAATGTCAACAATTAATGAGTCACCTTAAATTTCAAAGTACCAATTCAAAAAAACGAAACTCAGGACATTAAATTAGTTACATAGTTATCCAAGCGATGAATCTCGCCAGTGCCAGGTGAAGATCTCACATTTCGTACAAGTTCAATGCGGCATCTCTAACCTTATGGCACCGTCTAGCGACTCAATTTTAAGTACTTTCACCTACAGCGACGCATCAGCTCGACTTCTGATGAGGGTGGAAGTGGTGATTTTTAAAGAACATTCCAATTTGACTAGAACTTGTACCCACAGCTAAGTTGACCCGTAGAGCACCAATTTGACACTCGTTTCCCACGAAACCGTCTGGCGCATCGATCACGAAAGTCGCTCAAAACTTGTATGTAGAAATAGTTTGATCTCCTGGGTATGGATATGACATCCTCTCGACCGAAAATCACCTGCTATATAGTGGTATACCACCACAGCCCGGCAGTAACCGTTTCAGTAACGATCCCCACTTCCCCTCAGGGACTTCACGGGCAGATTGCCTACCTGAGAGAGTACCTAGGGTGCGTCCTCGCTTGAATGAGAGGCACATCCGATTATAAAGACACTGTCCCCCACAAAACACCACCCAAGTGCACCTGCTATTCAACTGGGGTGGGGCTACTTACGCCAAAAAATCGCTTCAGCGGCGTCGCACTCGCGGCGCCACCAGTACGTCTTGCGAATCGATTGACCTTGGGAGCCCGGCAGAGCGTGGCTGCGTCACCTCTGTGCTTCCATCCATGCCACACTGCCACACGCTTAAAGGCTGCCAGCCCTGCCACTGGCACTCGCACCCGCCGCGCCGCTCGCCGCGGGCGGCCACGCGGTTTTCCAGCGTAAGTAGCCTCACCCATTCACCCGTAAAGCATTCTACAACGACATCAACTGCATTAACCGCTCATCAATATTACCAACAACAAGATCCAACACATTTTACACTCACCACGATTCGATCTGGTAAGGTTTTTGTGGGTTAATGGTACTCAATTTCAATTAACGATAGCTTTCAATGCTGCTAAAAGGTAAGTGAGTTAACATCGTGGTAGTTTAACAAATCTCTTAACATATAAAAGTGATTGGATATTCTAGAGGAAAGCTTTAACTTACCATGTGATTCGTTCGTTGTGGTATTCGGCAGTGTAGATACGCAGGCTCTTGTGCTGTTACCGTAACCACATTCTGTACAGGGTTCTCCAATTGGGCTCGTTCTTGTCGAAGACACGACAGCACTTCATCCGACACGGCATGGCCTAAAACTCACAGAGGCTGAAATGTCCCTTTCGCTTTTCTCAAAGGCTCGCACAAGAGCTCAAACGTTTTGACACACTTTGTGAACTGTCACATCTCTCCGCCTTGTGCGATTAATGTCGGTTTGGCCGCTTAAAATCTTCCCGCATTGGAAATGGGACCATGCTGTTATGATACTGGACCAGGCCACGGTACTCACAGTAGAGATATCAGTAGATCCATGTCGGATCCGCAGCTCAAAACAAGTTGTTGAAAAGCAACGTATATCGAGTCACAGGCCACGCCCACTTACAACTCTCTCCCCTATCCGATGTTATTCATCAAGTCTTATTAAATAAATAAAAACATGTATTTTTCTAGGTGTTAGTTAACCCATAACGGACGGTGCGCCACATGGTTACTCCCGACATTTAAAATTATTTTTCTTCTAGTTTTGTAATATTTCCAAATAACCAATTATACACGCATACACTACAAGTATTGAAGAATAACATATATTTCCAGGACTGGTGCAGCGCAAATTTTCAACAAACATCATGCGAGTAACTTCAAGTGCATTCCTTTCTAGTTTTACAAACAAATGACAACAATTGTTTTTAGTTACAATCAACAATCCATTAGAATCCATAGGCTCCGTTTCCCATTTGGAAACCCTCGCGCTCATCTTACTACTCGAAATGCATAGCTTTTTTTGCAGTAATAGGTAGAGAGAAGTACCGCGTATAGCAGCATGAGGTGATACCACTACCCAGTGATGACCTTTTTATCAGTAGCAACTGCACAAAAAGGTTACAAAAACGACTCAATTGATAAAAACTGATGAAAGATCTGATAAAAAACGGCGCAAAAACGCCGCCGTCCGTTATGGGTTGCGTGACCATGTGGCGCACCGTCCGTTATGGGTTAAAAATCTATGATCAGCCGTCCACTTGTTTTCTTCGAAGAATACATATGAGTGAAGAATACGTAGTGATATTTGGTATTTTTCAGTTCAACCACTTAAAAATTCCGCCTTCGAAGCCTTCGCAAGTTCTGCATTCATACTTTACAACGCAAGCGTACAGAATATGTAGCGCGTCGGCTCCAGCCTTCCTACAGCTCGTTCTCTTTAGAAAGTTCCAGCATGTGAACATATTGCCGTAGAGCCTGTGTTTCGAGTAGATTGCGTGTCGTACGACTGTGTCCAGAGTATGAACGCAACGAAATAACGGCGCCGTAGGAACCGCATGGCCCATCAACAGAATCGCGATATCGGCTCGGCCGCGAGCTGCCAGTCACTCTGTTCGTTCTTACTGAGTACTAACGATAAGAGATCCGTCTGAAGGATTAAGCAGTGGCTTCCCATCGTTCGTTCCGTGGGCCATATACGTACCCAAATGCTAATACGACACCAGAGGGAAGCCGGCGTGGCGCATTCCAAAAACCAGCGCTTTACAAATCAAAATTTTGTTCAGAAACACCTATCAGAGTGAATGCCTATCAGAATGCCCTTGACAAAGAGCTCTGTACTCTAATCACTGAGACTGCCATTCACTGATAGTTCTTTGATCTCACCATCAGGTCACAGTATCCAACACAATGAACACAATTTGAAATCCCGCAGTGTTGATCCTATGGTCGAGCACAGGCCGACTGATGAACCAAGACCGTGTTTCGTGTGTGACCCTCTGTCCAAAGATCACACCGCACCTGCACTGTCTGATCTCAATAAAAAAACCCGGCTGCAAACTCCAATTATTCAAGTAGTTTACTAAAACTCTGGATGGGACAAACCAATGGCTGTCGATTCTTCTGCGATGCACTTTCGTACAAATGCTTTATGTGGAAACTGACTCCACTTTCGGCACTCACTTTCGATGCACTTTTCCCTCTTGAATGTGGTCGTCTGACTTTAGCTACACTTCCTGAACTCACCGCTCAATCAACTATGCGAAATCGCTCACAGGGACCGAATACGCTAACTGGAATTCTTGCACAGATACCAGCACGATATGGCTACGAAGGGGTTATTAGTGATCGAAATTTTAAACTAGTCGTCCACTGGATTTTGGACGGTATATTTCATGCTCAATAAAAATGAGATCGCAGTGCGTGTTCAACTAGAAGACGATGCGACAAGACATTCGAATCGGGTCACTGCGCTATGCAAATCGCAGCCGCGCGCGACAATTGTCTTGATGGTTTCAACGTGAATCGGTAGCACCCCGAACGCTGAGACCCTAGATCAGCAAGGCAATTGGTGCGCGCGGTGACGCAATTCGCGTGATCTTGCCTATTGTGAGTGTCCTGTCGCCCATCCTGCTAGAAAATGCAAGTAAATCCCTCTACGTCTTTCGCACAGTGTGCCCTCTTTCTCTGCTTCTGTCCACGGAGCTCCCACATGCGTGTGTTTCCCACCGCCCTGTATTGTGACACGTTTGACTGCTACCTGGATATCTTCTTGATCCTGTCGACCACACCGCAGCACGAAAAGATCAAGCTATAAGGTAACATGTACCTATTAAAGTTAGGATGAAACGTCCCGGGCTAAACAATCCAAATTTGGTGTGGGCTATCACCTACACCTTATAAGAGGTGTCATATGTATACTTGAGTTGTGCAGGGATTCGATCCACACAGCATAAACAGGTGTCAATGGCGCCTCCATCCCCTGCCCAGCATTCACTTCTGCCTAATCAAGGCTTAATTTACGTAGCCTCCCTTCGTTTATTTAGTGCACATGTCTCTCTTCAATTAATCTAATTCTTAACTAACTAGTTTCTGTTTGTGTTACTGAATAGCGCTGGATCAGCAAGTCAGCCAGCTGTCACGAACCAGTCAGTCAGTTTGTCAACGCGCCGCGTGCATGACATGGTTCTCATTTGCATTTTGATGACGGATTTCCTTACTAGAACGCGGGCGGATGTCACCCGACAAACCACCACTCACAGCTCTGGGTGGCAGTGAAATGAGCCGAGACGATGGTTTCATTTCCTCGGCAGGCTTTTACTGTGATTGTCCTGGATTTGCACCCTCCTGAGTCCTTTCGGCAAACCACACAATCGAAGAAAACACTCGAGTAAAAACCAACATCGGAGGTAAAATTTCAATGGTTAAGGTGGACACCGCAAGGATCTGGCTTGGCTGAACTACCCATCCAGATGATGCCAGCCGTCCCACTGCTATCAATTTCTCAACGTTTCTCATCTCTGGAGAAGTCGCGCGTTCCATGTGTCGCTATATCAGACTCAGGCTCATGATGCCCGCAAGCTATTCCCCAGGGACATTTCTATTTATCAAAACCGCCTCGATAACCTACTACTAATAATGCGCAATTCTTGCAAAGGCACGAGCGAAATTAGCGGTCAAGAGAGATCTGAGGCGATACGACCCACATGGGATCGAATCTGAGATCCCTGATTAACATTTATGCTTTCGAGCTATCAAGTAGTGAACTCTCTCGGGAATTTTTAAAATAAGTGATCGTTTTGAGAATAGGCGACAACGAAGAAATGAGTGGAACTTTCTGAATAACATCTGAAAGTGATATATTGCCAACAATTCAGGCTATTCAGCCAAACATACTCTTATCTACCATCGGACTTTTGATTGACAACCCAAGTTCATGCATGAAGTCCTCATCAACCAACCAACCAACGTTACTATTCAGATACATGACCCGTCTTCCATGTCCAAAGGACGACCATTGCCATTCCGTAATTCTGGCTCCTCTGGTGGGTAGCGTACAGCGTCTGGTTGATTGGAGATTTTTGAGAAACACCCCCCCCCCCCCTCCCCACTCCGTAACCAATGGACAATTATAGTACTGCTAATACAAAGTTAAAAAAGCAGTACAAAAAATGCTTAACGACTGATGACATTTTTTTTAAGAAGTCTTCATAAAGCCACTAAAAACAGGGAGTTCTTAAGGGTTTCTCGACATATTTTGGGAAGACTTCTTTCTCCATCCAAAGATACATCTCCCCTCTGAAATTTCTCAAACCTTGTTGTAGCCGTTCGGTTATTCTGAAATTATCACCAATCTGAAGGGTCAAGTACAGCCTGGGAACCTGGGCTTATGTCAAGCGCCCTATCACCTTGAGGTCACTGTAGCCTTGTCGGGGCTTGATCTCGTAGTTCGGATCGGGCCCATGGGCCTCTCTTGCTCGTTATGAACCTCTGGTCCATGGCAACCCTCTTGCCATGCCATTGGGGGGGGGGGGGAGAGAGCATGCACCTTTTTGGCGACAGGCAGTGGGTTACTCTGAACAGAGGCTTTGGATGACTGTTTGGGCATCTTTTCTTGTACTGGGTAAGCCTGAGAGGCCCCACAGGGCGACATATTTGACAGTTACCCAGTTGAAGCCCGCGCGACTTTTTCAGAAAGCTGTAAGCAAGATATACGGTAAGGAACGAACACGTCCAATGAAGAACCTTATCTCTCAAAAAAATCTTTATTTCGGGTTCTTTTTGGGAAGTTCCGTGCTGTTCATTGCAATCCCAGTCACTTGTCCGTCAAGTGATGTTATGCAATTATGTGTACTACGTAGAGGATTCGACGATATGCTCCAACACCCACTAGGCCTCACATAGGCTTGTTTACTCGAGTAAACATGCAGTTCTCAAACACAAATTGCTCAACGATTTCGGAGCTGCTCTATCCATCGAATACCCGTAATTATACATCGGAATGACTTCATTGCGCCGTTGGATTTCCTCTCGCATTCGAAAACGAACACTCGTTTGCTGAACGCAACCATACTACTTGAGGGGAGGGAACATCAAAAAAGAGATAGCAGTATTCTTCCGTGATACTTTTCGAGCACCTCAGTAACAACTGCTCTCCTACTAATTGCTGAGGTTACGCAGGTGACAGAAGGGGTCACTAAAATATGTATGAATGGCTGGTCACCCCTACCTCGCAATGCGTCATGGGTCATTAATTTATCCAAAGCACTTCAGTGATGACAGTGGAAAGGCATTCCTAAAGCGGATTACGGTAACCCGATAGTAGGATTACGATAGAAGAGAGCAGACCGACCACATCACCATTGCTGTTTATTCGAAATGAAGCCGCTTCTGTTGACAGAACGGCCCCGGACAGATTGACGACAGTTTTGCGGTGTCGGTGGCTAAGAAGCCGCACCTAGGAAGGGATTAAATGGAGTCCTCAGACAGGAGCAGGGACTGTTTGCCAGCGGAAAACAAAAACATAAAAGGCAAATCAAGAAAGGAGAATGCCTTAAAAATACAAAAAAAGGTGAGATATTATATAAAACCTACTCAGTCGAATAGCGACGAAAATAGTTAACGCCTTGCTAAGCATTAGGGCAATGGCAGCCATGAGGTTCAGCTTCCCTCTGTGGAGCCTTCAGAAGGTGGCTCGGAAGGATTCAGGAGACGTGCTGCTGTCGGTTTCCGATGAGGTGATGCCGCGGCTGTCCCCCGAATTTCCGCCCCGCCCCACCAGCCCGCCCCTGTAGATGGCTTCGTAGGCCGTCGCGGAGTGCGAAGATTCAAACGATAATTGGATGAATCGCAGATGACTGTCTAGTACGAAGGACGACTCAGGGAGGGAAAAAAAGGAGTGGCACTGGGCAATTAGACGTCGCCCGGCCGCCCGGCGGGATGGCATGGCAGATGTTTTCTAGAGTTTCTATCACAAAGAGTAGATTGCGGAAGGGAAGCGAAGGCAAGTGTTCCAAAAATACTAAAACACTAGCGTTCCTCTAAAATTCAAGTGCTCCTCTCTTTACCGTCGTCACATTAACTCTCTTGCACAGAGGTCTCTTCAAGAACTTTCATGGCGCTGAATTTAATAGAAATGCCTTTGCTCAGCAATTGCATCTCGTCATTAAACAAATAGGCCGCGCTATGACAACGAGTGCAATTTGCCAAAAAGATTGAGAAATTTGTCCTCCCTCCCCGTGCCTCGTTTTCTTTTCCTTTCTTGTGAGGAGCTTGTTCACCTCAGCCATAATGAGCGGACGAACAGCGCCGCAGCGTCTGTTGAAAAGAGCTTGTTGACCGAACTACGGCTGGGGCAATAGTACTGTCGCGTCATTGAATGGCCAGACAAGCGAAGGAAGCTGCACACGAGGCTGAAGGCAAACACAAAAACAACAGCACAATCGCAAGAAATGTCGTCAATCTTTCACGCTTCCAAGCTCTTTTACGTTCAGTGACGCAGAAGAACGAGAACGAGAAAATAGGCTTGAAAAACAGAAAAAGCAATAATTTCTACTTGGAGCTGAAAAAGGTGTGATCACATGAAGAAACGGTCCAAGAAGAATCAAGTTTTCTTTTCCTCTCGTCCTCTCCCTATATAATTATACTTCAGCTGTTCACTAGGGGCTATACGCAGAGCCTTGCGCGAAAATCAAAATCCGGCAGAGACACATTCCTCCAGAATGTCCAGTTTGGTCTACGTGGGTTAGGTGGGTGGGGCGGGCCGCGAGGGCTCTGGAAGCAAAGCAGCGGCCGCCACGTGATCGGTGACGCGAAGTAAGAACCACGTAAAAATGGGTGCCAAACCCTCGACTGTGCTCTCCCCGTCGACAGCCTCGAAAAGCTTATCGGCGAGAATGAAAACAGTTGCTTATTTTTTTCAAATTTGAATAGTCTGCTTGAAACAAGAGAAATTTCCCAGTGTCTTTGTGCCTCTTTTCGAGTATTGAACATAATATAGTGATTTTGAGAGGAAACAGAATCCTAAAATTTCGGTGCAAGATCCTTTCAAAAAAAATGCCGAAGACGGAAGAATCGATAAGTTTACCGGGTATTAAATCCGACTAGTGAACCACAGATTGCATTATGAAACGACCGCAAATACTGCACTTGCACGGATTTCAACGGATGTCCTTTTCCAAGGTACAAGGCAACTCGAGAGTGGGTTTAATTCTGAGGATGCAGCTTAGTTACCAAGGAGGCGAAAGTGAGCGATATGTGACAGATCAAGCACAACAATATGAACGGACTCACTTCTTTCGCATTTTATTCTGACAGTTCTACTGCCAAAATTGAAATCAACTGGCGATGAACCGGGTGAATTCTTGGAAACATAATTTTACTCGCTCAAGCCTCCCCATGACTAGGAAATCGAACTGTGACCAAAAAAAAAAAAGAAAGATTGAAAGCAGCCCTTTATATTGAACAACTTTCACTAAGATCAGCTTCTCCTTCTCACAGTGAACCTGCACCTCCACCTGTCACAAGTGTACAGGACATTGCTCCTTAGTTTACATCTCTACCCAAAACGAGAGTGCACAGATGAGGATGATGACTGTCTAGGCTTGAGAATGGGTCACGACAGTAAGGAGAAATTCTCAATAAGTGAGCCATTTGTACGGAGCACAGTAGAATGCGAGAAAATGAAACCTCGATTCTGTAATTCTGAGGTGTACGGGAACCATTTCTGGAGCATTCACAGAATTTTCAGTCCAGACCTACTCATTATTCTGAAAGCTGTACAGAAACAACTATCAACTTATAAAGGATGATTAGGTAGAGGATAGTTAATCGAATTCCCATGCCTACAAGCACGCCTCGACTGAGCATGATTTCCCAGTGCTGCGTGGTTTGGTTAACGTACGTGACCGTAGAGAACGTTCAAATACTATTCAATTCCAATAGCTGCATCACGTATGAGCCCATGAATGTAATCAATCGAGTCCTTGATAACTTACAGAAAATATCGCAACACTGACACATCGCAGCCACTGAATCGCTTTGAATCGGACTCAAAATTCGTCAAATTAAAAATGAGCTAAGTGGCGTCCGAGTATCAAAACACCTGTCACAAAAACTTAGTGCACAAAAAACTCTAATTAAAACTATCCATGCGTAACCCAGTACAATTACACCCAGCCATTGTTACTCATGTCTACTCAACCGTGCTACGAAAGATCGCTTTTGATAGAACATATGACATGGCTGCGGATGTTCACTTGAATCTGGACAATGCTGAACGCACTATGATTGGTCGGCTTGTCCTTGGCTGAGTATCATTATCGAGTCATGTTTACCCATGTATCACTTATCGATGGTTCATTACCCTTAGGACAATAGGCTATCAGGTATAACTGACACCCGACCTCGAAACAGCCCTGTGTAAACATATGGACGACACAGCATGTACATACATTTGGCCGTGTGGTAAATTAATAGCGAAGCGGCTACATGTGGAGCACCATCTACGTATTCGGACACACTTTAGACACAGAAAGCAAAAACGCAGCAAATCGTGATTGTGCCTGCACAGCTACAGCGGCATGTTCGTTTCATTTAGAACCTATTTATTTCTTTAATGAAACATGAAAAGTAGGTAGTGGCCACTCACCGTTCGGTAAACGAGCTCATCGATGTGTGTCATAAGGATGCACATGTTTCACATCTGCCCTAATCAGCAAAGTTATCATGAAATAATTATAAAAAAGCGCTCAATGTGAAAACTCAGCGGAGCGGAGCGAAAAAAACTACGGTTGCAGAGCAAAAAGGAATATTTCAAATTGAACAGCGCGTGATCAGAAGAGCCATCCACAACTGCTCTTGAAGACACCAGAAGAAGGTAAATTTGGCCTACGGTAGAACAAACGTAGTGTGCACGAGTTCAAGTGGCCGCCATTGCACAAACTCCCCAATTTGACGCCGTGGCATGGTGCCAAGAGAAGATGTTTCTTTTATAAATTTGCTTTTTCCTTTTACTTTTTCCTTTATTCTTTCTTACACTGTTTCTAGATGTTCTTACATGAATGCTAATGTGGTTGGGAATGGCCACTCCACTGCGCTGGGAGTCAGGTGCTACAGCTAATGTTGGACCGCGGCCAGTCTCCTACAGCGGGCAACTCGGAAAGTCAGTGCGATGGTGCGAATGAGGCGCGAATACACACCGCAGCGATGCACTTTTGAATTCGGGGTTTTTCACCGATTATCGCTTCTAGCCTTCTGCGTTCGTTACAAAATGCTCATTTCTTTGTATTTTTCTCTTGTTTCGGACCCCTTCCGGTTCCTTTAAAGACACCAGAAGGAGGTAATTTTGGCCTACGGTAGAACATACGTAGTGTGGACGAGTTCAAATGGCCGCCATTGCACAAAATCCCCAATTTGACGCCGTGGCATGGTGCCAAGAGAAGATGTTTCTTTTATAAATTTGCTTTTTCCTTTTACTTCATCCTTTATTCTTTCTTACACAGTTTCTAGATGTACTTACATGAATGCTAATGTAGTTGGGAATGGCCATTCCACTGCGCTGGGAGTCAGGTGCTACAACTAATGTTGGACCGCGGCCAGTCTCCTACAGCGGGCAACTCGGAAAGTCAGTGCGATGGTGCGAATGAGGCGCGAATACACACCGCGGCGATGCACTTTTGAATTCGGGTTTTTTCACCGATTGTCGCTTCTAACCTTCTGCGTTCGTTACAAAATGCTCATTTCTTTGCATTTTTCTCTTGTTTCAGACCCCTTCCGGTTCCTTTAAAGCGAGAGAACAAAAAAGTCGGCTTGTATGAAAAAGGGTGATGGGCCAAGACAGAACACGAAATGATAGTCATGAGCTTGAATCGAGAAACCATAATGGCGCGTAAATGTCAACGAAACAAAGTCAAATTATTCAAACAATAAAAGGAAGTAATAGACTTGAAAGCTAGAAATCATTATAGTAAACACGAATGAAAATTGCGTTACCACTAACTTTCTCGATTACTTCGAGTGCACAACGAGATTACTGTTCAAAATTTTCCCTGAATTAACACACCTCGAAAATCCGTACTTCGTGTGGAATGTATTCACGCTCATTTATTCATCTTTGCGTAGTGATTCGTAATTGTTTTTATTTTCTGAAGAAATCAAGGATTTAACAATCAATTTAACTGCTTTCTATGCAAACTTAAAAGAACAAGAAAAGGCGTTACAGTGTTATCGAAATGGTAGATAGCTATAGACTAAAACTGCTGGTAAAACAAAACGATACAAGGTAAACCGCTCGGCGTTGATAAATCCTCTAAGGTCCAAAACGTCATTGGCAAGCGAGCTATGTTTTTAACAAATATGAATGAAATTTCTGTCAGGATGCTCAAAAGATGTTTGTCTTCGTGAAAGCAGCAAAAATGGAAAGTAAAGTACTACAAAACGCGATGAAACAACGCCAAGTTCGTCTATTCACAGATTGAAAGGCTCGAAGACGGCAGCTCGACTCGATGGTATGTTCCTCACTGACCACGGACGGAAATCATGCCATCAGTAAAGGAGCCGGAGGGGTTGAGAGAAAGATGAAGATGGGAAGAAATGATCGTTTTGAAACGAACATTCGAAGTTATAGGTGGTAATTGAGAGAGGAAACCGGATCCAAAAGCACAATCTTGTGGTTTGTTATCGCACCTTCCGCGTATCTCTTCGAACTGCAACATCACCTTTCCGAGTTGCTCACTGTAGAAGATGTCATCTGGTGTCTCGTAGAGTATATTTCATTCATTCATGATGACGTGAAATAAGTTAAAACACCAACAGCAATCAAGTGAAACATTAAATGGGAGCATAAGTGAGACGGTAAAAAGAAATGATGTCCGTGGTAAAGGGGTTTCGTGTATTTGACCTCGGCCTGAGGGGGTGTATGTTATTAGGACTGAAAAATCGCGTGGCCGCGTTTGGCGCGCATGGGATGGTGCGAGTTATCCGCACCGTATTGGTTGATTCCTGAAGCGATCACGCCTAGATTGAGGTGTAGAGCACCGTCATCGCTTCAGTACCCATCCAATACCGCGCATAGCTCGCACCATCCCGTCGCACACCGATTGCCGCAAAGCGATTTCTCTGTCCTAATGACACACACCCGGCCTGAGGTCGGCTCGCCGTGCGCGACGACGCTTCACGAATGCTTCGAGTTGTCTCAATGCCAGCTACTCTGGCATGTTGCCAAGCTGTGGCTCCCCCTCTTGATCGATCAATTATTATCAGCGATTAATCACTATTTGGCGTTTGGTGTTCAATTATTTCACTGAACTAAGATTTTTTCGTAGTTGCAATCCACCGCGCGCGAATGGGCGTGGCCAGAGCGTGACCTCGTGACCTCACTGAACGTGGGTCCCAACCGTCAACCGTGCAATGCTGCAACCTTGACAACTGCAAGCGTTACGATAGGTCTTATCGTAGGCCGAAATTGCCAACTCCCGGTGTCATGATCATCACCATGTGACTGCGCGCATGCCCAGTGTATTTATTAGGTTGTAAGGAAAGTTTTGGTCGCTTTTCCGCGTTCACAAGATGAATTCAAATATCAAAGCGCGTTTACATGAATCAGCTTACACGCTGTGCTCCTTAGATAGATAAAAAGTTGCTTTTTCTGAATATACGTTTTATTTGGAATGCTACAAGGTTTTCGAATTATTAGGAAAATTTCAAGTACTGTGAAAATGGCACTTTTTGGTTGACTTCACTTCATGAGTTCTTGTGTAATCGAGTCCCAGCAAAAGCAAGCACAAATGTGAATACTGCAAGAGGAGGGGGTGAAGCACTGGATGGATCACTTTGTTTGTGGTTTCAGAAGTGCAGAAATAAGACTGAGTGCTTGAATTTTCAAGTGATCAAATTACGTTAACTCAAACGGCAGAAAGCGATGAGCGTCCGTACTTGCAAGGGATATCCACTAGTATTGGCCCTCAACAAACAAATTTGGTTGATCACCTCAAGTTGCCTCGATTTGAAAAAAAAAACCAAAAAATGGGACTCGTCCATCATATCACCAGATCTAGCACTAACCAACAATCAGTCTTACTCTCCCAAACATCTGAACGACTCCTTCAGTAGTAGTGTGTTCAGGGAGAATGGCGATTTTGAGTCGACTTTTTTCGTTTTCCGTATAAATCATCAGACCTTCATCAAAATGAGATAAGTAGGTATGCACAACGTTGCCAAGAGTGTGGCAAATCGAGTGGTGCTCATTCTGTAAGATGCACGCTGAGCGGAGTTATGATCTCTCAAAGTTGAAGTTGCAAAAACCGGCCAAAACTTTCCTTACAACCTTGTACTTATTCAACAGTGACTCCATGAACCATCATGGCTTTTTCAAGTTAGTTAGAATACGAATCCAGGCCAAATACTGCCTCTCATCACATTTACAAAAGCTGTCTTCTTTGCATATGGATGCTGACCAATGCAGGGAGAAATCTTTCCGAATGAGCTGGAAATTCTGCACTTTGTCAGATCCTTTAAAATCATTTCATCTTAGCGCTTCAGATTCTTTCCGATTGACCTCATTAGTCAGCCGAAGCTCAGACATCCACTTGACCGAGCGAGCGCGACAACGACCTCCGGAAGCTATAAAACAACTGACAGCCACGGCGTATTATCCGAGAGCGCTCTACCATAACAAAACTGCTTTCAGCTCGAGCAACGACGCCAACGGTAATCGTCGTCATGCCTTCGCATCCATTATGTCATTCAGTCGCAAAGACGACTCATGTGATCCAGCAAGTCAAGGGATTGCAGTAGGGAACACAATGTAATGTCATTCACTCAAAAAGGGTATTCTCAGGAGTTTCCGGTACTTTGCGATTCCTAATACGAGCAGCAGTGATTAATTGTTCGGCGTCAAGTCCGACGTGAGCACATTACGACCTTATCTAATTTACACCTTCGGATTACTGTGGCCTATTGTACATACTGAGTAAGCTCACTGTTCCTCACAAGCAACCACGGATATTTTTTTGCAGTTAACTCATTTATCCTCAACGGCATGTGAAGCTCAATATCTGATCCATTGAACTATGGAAATCATATTTAAGCACAACTGATAATACTGCGACAAGCGCCAAAAGATTTAAGCTCTGAGCTCAACTTCAACAACCAACAACCAGAAATCTTAATTTGAACGATTTCCGTGATAATGGTACAAAGCCAAGAAACGTGAAGAAAGCGCAGTTTCCGTGGGTGTCAAAGCAGAATGAGCGAGATTAGAGTTCCATAGAGAAAAGCAACCCCAATATTTAATATTTTACCTTACTGCGCACCATTTATGATACTCAAAAAGTGACACTTAATTTATGGCTTCATCTGGGACTCATCATGGTACAGTGCATACACGTTTTCATTTGTTACGACCGTAAAAAAGAAATGATACCCATAAAGGCTGAAGTGCACCTAAAAACATCTATGTTTGGCTCTTATACATGAGCATGGAAAACCAGTACTATCCGTACATCGGCATGCAAGAGTCGGAGACATCAACATCTGTTACAAGAAGTGCGAGAAAATTTTTTCTTTGAATGGCGTTAGACAGGGAGAGGAAAAGGTGATAATCCGATGGAGCAAGATTAGGGCTATAAGGTGGATGGGGCAGCAATTCTTATCCAAGCTCGAGAATTTTTTGGCGAGTCACTTTTTCAAAAGTGGGAAGAACTTGCCAAAAAATTCTCGAGCTTGGATAAAATTGCTGCCTTATAGCCCTGACCTTGCTCCATCGGATTATCACCTTTTCCTTTCCCTGTCTAACGCCATTCAAAAGAAATTGGAATTGAAAATGAGGTGACCTTTGATATGTTTATTTTGCCGAAAACGGTTACCCAGGAGATGGAAGACAACAATACCTATAGATGCGTGTGGACTTGTACTACATATATATGTACAGAAGAAATTTCTTGAAAGCAGTTTTGAGGAAAAAAGCGGTATTTAAGAATACGAAAAGACTTTTTAGACTATCCAATATTTCCAAAATGTTCCTCTAAAAGCAGGAACATACTGAGACTCACTACTTTTTTTTCACAGAAATAGGGAGCCTTCAAGCGGCACAGTCGGGCTTCAGAGCACCTATGTACGGTATCAAGGTTGCTTAAAGCAGTGGGGTTATCGTGGTAGGTCTTTTGTGGGAAGCTTTCTAAGAACTGGCCCTTCGGTTCATGTAAGTCACAGAGCTCTTGCTGCTCCGACAACGCTGCTATGATCCGAAGTGTCATTTTTCATACCTCAAAACCCCTTCTTCCGGAGGGGCTTCAGTGGTAGCGGCACTTTCTGGTCCTTGGAAACGAAGGCCTCCTAAAAAACGGAATGTTCAAGAACTCCACCCAATATGAATCCTCTTAGATACACCGAGTGAACGGACCTTAGCAAGGTCGTGAACGAGGGCGACGAAATCTTGGATTTTGCTGTGTTGCGGTAGCACATCATGTTCACTCGGAATAATCTCCCGATCCTGTTCGTGCAGAAGGCTGTTGCAGAGTTTGGTGAAATGGAGCAGCGAGACCGCACGCGCGTCTGCTTATGCAAATTCATTGCATGTTCTATTCGTAATGCTTCCAAAAAAGGACGGTAGGCACCTCATGCGAAAACATGTGAATAAGACCGTTACGCGGTGAATAAATTATTGTTTCACATCTTTGAAGAACACCAATTAAGAGATTGAAAAAAACGACAAGTAGAGAAAAAGCTGATCGTATTATACAATAAAAATTTCTAAAGCATCGGTAAAAGAGGTCAGTGCTGAATCGCTTGTGCTGCTTTCTCGGCATTGCGCAGCTTAATCAGCATATCACTCGTTTTAACCACATCCAACGGGCATTTCTCTTCCTGGAATCCACGTCAATCGAAATAATTAGAATAATTCCAATAAATTTCGTAAAATTGCTAATACTCTGTGGTCACCTTATTCTGCAACTTCAGATTAGCACCTTTCCGCACCAAAGCGATCGCCGCATCTTCTCGACCTTCTTCACATGCGACGAAGCTGCGAACTGTCTTCAGTGGGATTTGGAAAATGGAAGTGAAATAATAAAAAAAGTGAGTGGACTCACAGTGGTGTGTTCCCTTCAGAATCCTTAACATCAATGTGGATTTTTGGACGGGCAAGCAACATATGCACAATCTGCAATTCAGGAATCTCGCTACTCCTTTCGAATCAGAACATTTGAGTCATAGACTTCTCAGTTTTATTGCAGCCTGCAGTAGACAAAACAACTTTTCCAGCCGCAAAAAGTAAAGTCCCTATAAGTTCGCAGGCGCTGACGTGGATCCCTCATTGCTTTACCGCGGCCCACAGGAGCTTGAAGTGATTCGGAGCCAAGGCGATTAACGTTCAACTGGATCGCAAAGATGAATCCACCCACTCGTGCGGCACGCGCACCTTCTTTGGTGTGCTAGCGCGCTATATTCACTGAGTTGAGAAACACCAAAGCTTCAAGTGATGTTACTTGACACTCATGTACAACAAACACTGGTGCTGATGTAGCTGGGGAGGAGAAGAGGAGAAGGGGATGGGCCCTCACTCTGCTCGGCCTTCAACGCTATTTTTGTCTACGCTTTTGCGTAAGCCTTAGCTGAAGGAGGAACCACTACCCCATTTAGCTAAGGTCTACGTACAGGGATAATAAGTTGCTAGGTGATGATTGTACCGTGGGACCAGGTGTGGAATTACTCCGCGACAATGAGCCCCTCTCTAACATCAGCATCCTAACATTTTATTCTGTCACGCAACATTTATAGAGGATAATCTCCGTGTGATAAAGGACTATTGTTTCATCTCCCCTAAAATGAAAAAAAAACCACTTCAGACCAGGGGATGTGGGACTTGGTCTGAGCCTAATAAGGAGAAGGAGCTCTGGGCGAGTGTCCACGTAACAAATCCTTTCCTGTACAAGGATATTATCTCACTCACCCGAAGCACTTTCTCGTTCCTACGCTCGAGTTAAAGCCCACAATCCTTTCCCCACACGAACGCAACGTTCTGCTAAAAGGGAATGTGAGTCTCAAAGCATGATTAGGGAGTACGAAAAAGCTTTGAGATGAGTGAATCGATTTCCATGTGCGAAAATGGGTTTTTCGTGTGAAGAACGCTTCATCTTTCCCTTTCCCCCCTCTTCCCAAATTGATCCTAAGATGCATGTAAGAGCCTGGAAAGTACGATTTCAGCAGTATGCCATCTAGCAACTCAATCAGAAACACTGCAAGCGCGCGCATTTGAACGAGCCGGTGCTGGCAGAATACCAGAGGGACTGCACGCGACACACGCCGCGCGAATGGGTGGATTTGATGATAGGATCTTTCGACTGTTACTAAATCATGGATACTGCTAATGGTTTCTGGAGAAGTGCCATATACACGGCATTCCAGACCAAAGCCGCGCAAATCCTCTATTTTCAGTTTCCGCAGAATTTGTCGAGTGGCATTGACTCACTTAAATCACCAGCAGCAGGCTTTTATCAGAAAAACGAGGCAAACGCGCAACTGATAGGTCTCATCGCTAAGATAGCGTGAAGACACACTAAACTTCCCGATCGCCGCTCGTGATTACATCTATTGGACGTCTCAGCAGCAGAGAAAAGTCCAGATGGGGACGCCTTTATGTTTTGCGGCACCAGACACTGATGCTGCAGGATACAAAGCTGGCTCAAGATCAAAAACAGCAGCACAGCAAAACTGCCACAGTGAATACCTTGTCATGACCCTGGCTGGCGGCACGGTGAAGAGGTGTGGCACCATATTTGTCTGAGGCATTGACCTCCGCTCCCACTTCAAGTAGTAAATGCGCAATCTGGAAAATAGCAACGAAATTGAAAGTCTGATATATTCGAGATTTGAATACTTTACGATTGGGTATTTTGAGATTTGAATACTTTACGAATAAAACCAATCAGAGGAGATTACCTCTCTATGGTTCTTACTAGCTGCATAATGGAGAGCTGTTTGGCCATTAACATTTCTATGATTAACATCCACCTGAACATTATGGATTCTGCACAATTATGCAAAAGGATTTTGGCATTATTTGTATAAATTATCTCACCAATAAGAAAGTTCTTGAAACGTCAAAAAAACCAAAAGTCGCGTAATGCGATTGCATAAATAATCTCATAACTGGCAGCAATCGCATACAAACGAACGCACGTACCTGTGGGAGCGACAACAGATACCGTACGACCTCGACTCGTCCAGCTGATGACGCAATCATCAAGGGAGTCCAGCCCATCTATTATATCAACAGTTTAATCACAAAATAGAAGAAAGGGGTGCAGCGAGGAAAACTTCAGCTTAGAAAAATTTAGCTATTTACAAACTGACACGTAACCCTCTGCAATTATGTACAAAAACACCTACGTCAACCACTGGTTCCAAAAACAAAAAAACGCTTTAGAAAGCTTATCCTATTCGAAAAGAAGGATACTACATAATATCGATGTGTTGCTTCCGGGTGCGGCTTGTTGTGGCCTTTGAAGAGAAAAAGTCTCCAGGGGTTCACACTCAGCTTGTAACAATTGCTTACGCTGAAGCGTCGCTCACTGCCTTGTTCTCTTTGAAGCGTAACTAATTCAGAAGATCCTACTTTTTCAGTTATAGGCAATATTACTTCAAAAAAGCAGCAGCCAAAACACTATCCGTTGTGAAAGAGAACAGAAATACCCGGTACTAAAACACTATTTTTTATAAGGTCTTAACTGCACCTCATCCGGACGATTAGCAGCTGATTTATCCTGCGAGATAGATAATTGCAAAATGGGTAGACAGCCGCCTACAGCTGCGAAGTGAGGAGTACTCCGGCCAGAGTCGTCTGTTGCCTCCAGAATGCCTTCCACACGAGTTACCATGCGTTTGGCAGCCTGAATCAGGCAAATATCTGATTATTGAAGCATTAAGAACCCCTGGACAGCATACCTCATCATTCGATTGCCGTAGCAGTTCCGAGTACTCCCGAACCATTTCGGCCATGTTCACAGGAGGGGTGTCAACCTCCATCTCTACCCAATCTGTTCCTGTTCTATGAAAAAAAAAGAATCCAATTATGAAGGATGAGAACAGCAAAAATTGAAAAGAAGATAACATGAGGCACTTCAACGACATCGTTTACATGCACTTCGTCGACAAGACCCGAAATATTTACAAAACCAAGTAATATCACAGAAACCCAGGATTCTTCGCGAAAATCACTCTTATCATATTACCATAACCAAAATCTAGACAATACCCTTTTTTGTAATACATAATATATAACGGCCAGGTAAAAAATTAGAGCTATTGCAACTAGTATCTTATCAGTGAGTTCTCTTCTTTCGTACTTAGACAGGAGTTTGTTGCCAGTCTGAAAGTGCCTTTGTCAGAAATTGATCATCATTTCAGGTAAAGGCAATTGCCATGAAATGAACTGAAATCACAGGTTACAAACAATGAAAGCACTGCGACGATTTCGTTCGTAAAAAATGTATTTAAAAGTGCAAGGTAGAGTGCAGGCGGAGATAAGATAATGTGCGATGCTGAAAGCACGAGAGAAGAGGCCTCGAGCATTGACGAAGCCCCGTATCCGTAATGTGAGAAGGTCGTACGCAGCGCGTGGCACCCCGCTTATAAAAGGTGTCAGCCCACAGGAAGACACCCGAGGCGCTCAGAAGTACCGCACTGCGCCAAACACTTAGCAAATGACATTTTCCCTCCTTCTCAACATCGAAATTACCCAAATGGTTCCTTCAGGCACGAATAACAAAAATGAAGTGGTGAAGCTCTGGAATAAACACTCAGAAAAAGAACGAGTAGAGACATGGCTAAATGAAAACGGCTGCTGAAGGCTTTCGAAGTGCGGATCTACAGCAATTCATGCAAGAAAACATCTGGCAGACTTCGCGAATGTCATCTACTATAAACATTATTTCACCTCTGCTTTCCACTATGTCACACCTTCATATCCTTTTTTTTCTACATTAACACCCCTTTTTACCTTGATATGCCCAGCATGACTCTCAAATTCCGTCTGAGTTTGAACGAGAACTGAACTCGAATGAATTAAACTGTCCATAGTTTGTTCGCTCTGCGCTACCCGATCACCCATCTTGGATAACAAATCCGACAAGCGTTCTGTAGTCTGAAAGTCAAAGATAGAACGTGAAAACGCATTAAATAGAGAATCCACAACGCTAAAGCCAAAAGCACAACGGTTTGAACGAAAAAATTAGTGATCACCTTAATAGCGTTATCTTTCAAATTTTTCTCATCCATATTGAACTTTTTGACACTTCCCTCGGAGGAACCTCCTTCGAGCAATGAAGAACGTGCCGCTTCATCTGGAAATATTAACAGACCACCATTTCGAAATGCTGCACATTTAACAGTATTACTTTGCCCGAATACTGGAAAACCAACTGATAGCTTTCCTCGCCTTGATAGTGGCAGACCTCAATTGTTGTTGATTTTCGATTAACTCTTTGCTATGTCGTTCGCTATTTTCACGAGCATTTTGTTGTTCTCTCCGGGAGGACAACTGAAATTAAGATCAACATTCCACAAATAACATTGTAAAGCGAAGTGAATTTATGTTGGGATCCCTTACACATGCCACATGACATATTTATACCGTCCACAAACCAAATTCTCTGATTGAGTACTCTTGCAAACCAATCCAATTCTTTTCGCTCCCTGACACGCCCTCCTATTGCCAGTTCCGCTGAAACTTTGCATGAATCTTAGCAACATGTGATTGACGAATTGAGCCGTACCAACACCAAGCTAAACGACCGTCAATTTCCCATCCAAATTTTACATTTTACTAGAGTGAAACATTTATAACCTCACCCTCTAAAAGTTCCACAGCTTTGGTCATCCAGTCTTTGTTTCCAATTTCTCTGACTACTACATCAACTTCTACCAGTGGTTTCCCTCCGTTCATTAATCTCTCCTTTTTGTGTCCACATTATCATACCAGTCGTTGCTACACACCTCTCCCACTCTCAGATCACCCTCCCTTCCATTTAGTTCAGATTGCTTTCGTATTCTTTAGGGCTGCTAATGGCGTCTGCGACGGCCTGTACTTCTTCAATGAGGCCCAATCGCGTTTTCTTTCATCCGGATCACTCAAATCACAGCAATGAAAATAGCTAATGATCATGTTCTTTAAGGCCTACATATTCATAAGCACTGATACGGAAAACAGAAATGCGAGAGAAAGAAGAAAAAATAAAAAGAAAAAAAAACACAGAAATGCCTAATCGTCACATGAAGCACAGTCGTGTCACAATTATTAAGCAGGTGCTTCCGGCAGCACTGCACTGCATGAAAGCTGTCAAACTTCCAGGTTCTTTCTTATTCGAAGTCGCACTATAGCAAGATCGCGTAAGCTGACATACACTGATCACTGTTAACCTCACAGATCCTATCGAGCCCCACCAAAGCCATCTGTCACGCTCATCATCAACCATGCTAATTTTGCATTCACTATCATCTATACTTCACGCCTGCTCGTTTGAACGCATCCGATCCTAAAGTAATGAAGATTTTCTCACGCGAAAAAGAATGAGTACATCAGCACTATCTCGAGGGTCTCAGCGCTCTGATGACTTCTTCCTGATCCGTCAACTGAGCAATTTTTAAAACAAGACAACTCACGCAGCACTGATCGTCTCGATCCACTCAACCCCTTAACCCTTTCGCATAAGCAATATTTGATTTCCTGTGACCAGTAAGGGTCACATAAGGAAGAAAGGTATCTTGCTGTCGAGAACTGTTCACACAGTTGCAAAGTTATAGAGAAAAAACCTCACTAAAAAGGCTAAAAATTCCTTACTCAGTGGGTGACTAATGATCCGATTAAACGTGTATATGCTTTGAAGCAGAACATACCTTCGCTGATAGGGCTTTCAGCATATCTATCTTGTTCTTTAACGATCCTAGGAGTTCCTTGGCTTCACGGGTCTCCTCGTGCAACGTTCGCTCATCTTTCACATTGGTTCTAAACATCAAAATCACTGACAATCTATGCCTGGGATCTGTTTAAGACCAAATTCCAAACATTTGAGATTTAGCCTTGAACACTCAAGATTCGGAAAACATTCAGCGTCACTATTGCACCTGATCAATACAAACAGGTAGAATCGATGACAGTGGGTAATGGTTTAGACTTCCTGAGCTAATAGGAACAAAACCTCCTGCAAGGTGAGGAGCAGCAGATAAGATCCAGTGACTTCGAACTTTTAATGCTTTTGCAGTGAACGCTCTGTACAGACTACCGGGAGCCAAACCGTCCATTATAAGACTACCCAAGACAGCAGTTACTCGGATGCCCACTTCAAGGTACTCTTTGGTGTCAGGAATGGACTCGCATTCCCACTCCACTTGAATGCGTCTTTCATCCAGGAGACTTCACAAACACAACTTGTCATCGGTTGTCGACGAGTCGACCCACTAAATCGATGCGCAAGCACTGTACCCCACAATATCATATGTACATAAAAGCCAGATGTCGAAGGTTAGCCCTGAAAATGGAAGAATCTGCACTTACATGATGTCATCAATCGTCTGCTTCACAATCGTATCGAGTCGAATGATTTCTTGATGAAGCAAGTGAGCTTCCATCGTAGCTCGATCAGCAGCAGGAGCCATATTGAGGAGCAATTATTCCACAGCGAAAAGCCTGATATCCCGGTGTAAACCTGAGAATAACCTTACCACTGTCGTGTAGTGCATGAAGAAGGGTGTTATAAAGAGGGAGGGAAGAGGAGCGAGGGGGAGATGCTTGCTAATGTTGAACAGTAACATTACTCTACAATTATCGATAACGCACCGCAAATTTTATGCGGCATATCATTCATAGTCCCGCGAAACTAATGTTACTGCTCAAAACTAATGTAAAAACATGTCGCTATCGACATTCAGCCAGATGCCCCTTTCTAGCTGGCTCTGAAAAAGCATTATAGTTATAAAATAAAAGATCGGCAGCGATACACACGAATCAAATCAAAGTAAATAAGAAGCACAAACGATTGAGCTCACATATTTATTCTGTGAAAGCAACCGAATGCTTCTAAACTCCTTTCAACAGTCAACAACGTAGAGCAGAAATCTAAATCTAAACATAAAAGAGAACAACACGGGTGAGCAACCAAAACAAAAAACTGACGAAGACCGTATATACCATCGACGTTAACTAACTATATCGCGACTAGAATACTAAATGAGTAGTAATAGCCCGTTTCGCCATCGGTCACACTTCGAAACCAGCTTCTCGCATGCACTTCTTGTGAGCTTCTATTAATTCTCCACAGTTTTCTTCACCATTTTCAACAATGCAATGGTCTCGGGCCTGAAGGGGAAGTGATAAATTTTGGAAATCGGTGAGATGAGAACCATGATTCACTCATTGAAGCTATGCACAAAAAAGGTGCAATGAGTTTTTGGGGACATGGCGTAGGTTTTGCCCAACCTTAAGAGTGGAGAATGTTCATAATCAGTACCTGCAAGAAGAGAAGTGCGCACACCAGGGTTCACTGACCCCAATGTCCCTTCTTACCAATGTGAGACTGCTGCTCCCTCCTCAACGGCTGTAGCATAAAAATGCAGGTTTCTCTCCGATTCGCGCAACCACATGAAGCCACAACAAAAACATAAAATGCACTCAACTGCAGAAAAATGGAAATTTTACAATCTCTTTCAGCGGTTTATGATTATCGGACCACGGATAATAATGTCGCTTTTACTTTGTGCTGTTCCTAATAATAAGATGTCTTCACAAGCATAATGGAAGATCACCCTACAATCTCGCTTTGATACAGGATCTCTATTAAAATTTTGGGAATACTAGTTCAAGAGTGATTTATAATATTCACAACTACAGTAAGGAAGAATAGAATAGAAGGGAGAGGAGAGAATACCTTTTTAGTTTCAGGACATGCACAGCATGGCTTCAACTTCTTTTCACCGTCCGCGCCTGATGCCTTCATATGGGAATCTTTCTTCTCATGCGGCATCCTTTTCTTTGAGAACTCCAATCGATTATTTTCTCTCGATCTGTGATACCCCTAAACGTGAGTCCTCAAAAAAAAAACAGCATTAATATAATAGTAGCGGAACAAGATAATCGCAGACCGCGCTTTCACATATTGGAGCACATTTTGCTCAGTAAGAAAATTTCATGGCACTGTTACAGAGATTTTGCCATTCATGTAGAAATCGGATTCATCCAAATGAAAACACAACATTACAATTCACTAATAAATATTTATGCACAATTTTCTTACGAAAATCATTGGAAAAGTTCTTCATGTGGAGAGATGCCACCGAGAGAACCCTCGACACATAGCCGAGGTCACAGTTAACGGTAGTTGACAAAGATTTGGTGTGACTGAGAGCAAAACAAGACCGCTGAAAGAACCGGTACTTGCAAAAAAAATATCAAGATGAAATAAAACGATTGCGAATGAGAAACGGTTAACACAATCAATGTGATGGATGAGCAAGATATTGCGGCTCATACTTCGGGAATTGGAGTTGATGGTAATCATACTTCATTAAATCTAACCCATTAGATGAACCCTAATAAGGATGGAAAGAAGAACCAGTATATAGCGCACAAACAGAATTACTTCAGGTTTAAAGAGAATCGAGTATTGCATTCAAGAGAAAATGTAGTCCGTTGCTTTTGCTAAGTCCCAATTGTTGCAGCTAAGCACTGAGATCGCCTCATCCTGAAATAGCGTATAATAGACAAAATACGAATTATTATAACAATCAATAAGCTGCTATCATTGGAGGTCTTCGGGTTTTCTTACAGTAATTTGCCGAAGGGATCGACAAGAGAAAGGTGTGACACATCGTAGTGTATCCTTATAGGAATATGTGCGGAAAAGACCGAGTGGCACAACGACTGTTTTCATTTGCCATAACTGTTATCGCTCAGAGGCACCGAAAGAAGACAATGAAGGAAAGCAGAACTGGTAACGACGAACATTAGAGCTCAGAAGAGATAATCCGAGGCGGAACCCCATCGAGAACCCGCACTTTAGGGCTTTGTCGCGCTTCACCCCGAGTTGCAGTGCTTCGTCGGACGAGTTACAGCTATGGCGGTACAACGTTCGCGATAAGCTGGCGTAACCACTTGCCGTCTGCGTCTACACTCAGCAGTTAGTGAAATATAAGGGGCGAAAAGGAACTAGTGAAAAGGCCTCATTTCTTGCGTTTTCGGCCTTTCCAAACTGTTCTTTCTTGCTCCACTTGAATATTCCGCATTGACCAGAACTACCCCCTCCTGCCTTCGAACATTACATCTCATGTTAGTGTTTGTGAAATATAATACGGCTCAAATCTGAATCTCATAGGTTTCTTCTGCAAAACTATGTTTAAGGTCTAAAAGGCTGATATCTCCTTCGTAAGAACGTACACCACTCGAAATGAAGGACCTGCATAGGTGAGCTATTTTTGATTGAAAGTGGTCACCCGGTCCGGGCATCACTACCTCACTCTCGTGACGTTCTTTTTCTTTGTTGCACTGCGGGGCGATTCGACCGCCGGTGTACTTCTGTCCTTTTACATGACGGAGTACATTCGGTAGCGTTCGTCAATAAACTTATTTCGAAATCATGGGATTCGTCAGTCCTGGAAGGCAGTTAGTACCATCTCTAGAGCGGAAAGTTTATGTATGGACGGGTCCTCTGTATGCTACTCCAATATTCATAGCAGCCTTTACCAAAAAACAAAAGCATTAATGTGCTTGCAAACGACATGTTCCAGGCCTTTGAATCTGCTTGTTAAGCGATAAAAGTGTGTTATAACTATAGGAAAATAGAAGTTTTCTAAAGGAAAAAAACCTGAACCGCATAAAATTTGATCCAACATTACCTCGGTAACGCCCATATCTCGGAGTTTTTCGACGCGTTCTCGGTAGTGAGGATTTTCCTCAGCTTTCCCTTTCGCGTATTTTATCGTCCAGTAAATCGCTGTTTCCTGTAAGAAGTGTAAATTGAAGTGGTCGTATACTATCAATATGCCAGCCTTTATCGAGTGCGCTGAACTTGCGTTATGATGCGAATCGGTCACCATCCCATTCTTATTAAGTCACCGAGGAAGGCCTCCTTCACACTTATTGACTATAACAGCAGTACTGTGAGCGGTAAGCGTATCAAATTTCTGTAAGTTGAAGCAAGAAATGTAAAATGGTTGGAGCAAATTTATGGCATGATGCTACCTGCGGATACCAGTCGTAGTAATAAACAGGAAATTATTTAAATGAACAACACAGAGAGGACTTTAAAAGTTTCACTCCAGAAACCTAACGGAACTTTGCGAAAAGAAGTTGCAATAGCATCAGACTTATTTCGGCTGAGCCTAATATCATTCGAATTGCATGTTTAAATTAACCTTGGATTACTTGACAGTATACTAACAACGCCTTCACCTTCATACAGTTACTGTCAACAAAATTTGAAGCTGCACAAAAATTTGCAAAACATCGTGTGGCTCAAAAACAAGGAAATACGGTCTATGAAAAAGTGAGTTGAGATAATGTGACAACTACAGCAGAGCATTGCACTGTAATGGCAAGGCGGAAGACCTGCATGTGAAAGAAATTCAGTGTTCAAAAACAAGACAAAGGTTTGCAAGTCTACAATGGCACCCAAATAATTCTATTGCCAGATAAGAAGAAAAGTGTTAGCTTACTTTGTTATGTAAGCTTAGGGAGAAAAATGAGAGCCATGGGAAGCAGCTGACCTTACTCTTCCGGTAAATTTTTCTAGACCAAAAACTATAAGAATTCTAGACCAAAAACTATAACAACAAACCGGTCCATAGGTAAACCTGAATATGTAGCGGTTCGGAATTTCGAGCAAAAAAGCGATCGCATTTCTTACCAATGGCAGAATGAGGCAAGTAATATGGCGGCGAACATTTTAGAGCATAACAAATTATCTCCCATCAATCAATCAAACATCAACCCACGGACAAAACACTAGTATCCTTGGATTCAGATTCGTAATTTGAGACAAACCAGGATAAATAATTTCCTGCTCAAAAAAAAAATGAAAAAGCGAATGCCCGTAAAAAATAATTACTTTGAACAGCCCCGGATTCGACATATACTGCTTGGCTACAACAGCATCTTGTGGATCTTTTGGCTCCGGTGAACACATGAGTGCTTGTATACTTAAAAGTACTGTCCGCAATGTTAAGGAAGCAGCCCTGAAAGACAGACATAAGTTGATTGTATATTGTGTATCAGAAGGGAATCCTAGCTCATAAGAAACGTTAAAATCAACGGGTAAACAATGCAAACAATGTCAACAACCATTGATCTTTAAGAATATCCAGACAAATTGTCCCTGTTTGAGAGCTGATGTTGGGATGCCATATCTTGGTAAGAAACTTGATCTGAAACGATGCATCATCCATAATTCAGAAATGATCTTTACGAACTGGAATTCTGCAAGCTCGTGTCGTCTGAAGCTGGGACGGTCATTGTGAGTAGTTTTAGTAGCAACAGCAACAGTGAGGTCACAACAGTGACTGGTTCCCTCAGCTCAAGCCAGTGGGTACCCAGAAGAGAGAACAGCTCTTTGAAATTGCTCCAGGAAATCGAAAAGAGAGAACTCAATCTGATGTCAGAGTTTTCACGGGGTTCGTTTATCTTTCCTATCGTACGCATCCGATATCTGTAACGGGTTCGAGTTTAGCTATGCACTATAGACCCTGCCCGAGACATACGAAGTAATTTACGATGAAGAGAGAATTTCTCGCTGAGTGACGGTTTTTGTGCGTGAAAACCACAAATAGCCGCTAGTGTCTTGAACGCTTCATTTGAAGTAGTTTGCAGCGCTTCACTAATTAGAAGTAAAGAATGTTAGAAGCGGTTTATCTACCGGAGCATTTTCCTCGTTAGGCTGTGTTCACAGTTTTGCAATTTGCGGAATTGCAGAATTGCGGAAAACGACGAAGATACGCATCGACCGGGAGAATTGCGGAATTTGCGGAATTTGCGGAATCGTGGAAATGCAGAATTGTGGAATTTGCGCAAAAGATTAGATACGCATCGACGCTTTCCACATTCTTCATTCCCCCAAATTCCGCGATTCTGCATTTCCACAATTCCGCAAGTTCCGCAATTCTCCCGATCGATACGTACCTATTCTTCTTTCCACAATTCCACAATTCTGCAATTCCGCAAATTCCAAAGCTTTGAACACTGCCTTAAAGTCACCTTCAGCACGCAATCGGTCACCATCCTATCTCTTCATTGATTTGCTTTAATAAATAAGAATTAGAATTGGGATCAATATATACCGGCCTAAAACGCTTCTGTGCTCGTATAGCGTCTCGATCTTACTACAGTATGGTTAAGGGCATACACACCTTAGCTCATAACGTACCACAGCCATGACGTCACACGTAGGATGACCCCCCTGGTTCCCCTTCACGTGCCATTGCGCCAGTTTTTGACGGCAATATTTTGTTATCCAGTAAATGTTTCGTGGTCGTGGTCGAAAGTCACCAGAATATGAAATCAGATATGGAGAACAACATATCTTTCCGAGACCAAGTCGTCATACCACGAAAATAAGCTGGGTTTGAAAAGTGGTGATGTTGGATTGTTATCGTAAGGGATCCACCCAGTCGTTATAGGAGATGATTTTTGCTGCAACTCTGCAGTACGGGCAATTCATACTCCATTAGCCAGTACGATTATCGTCATTTGCGACTACCATTTAGCGCCAGCTGTTGGCGCCACAGCCCTTTCTCGACAATCTTACAAAACTTACAAGTAGAGAACATTCACTGCCTCGACCATCCCGAATTTCCCGAATAAGAATGGATTCCGCTGAGGCACTCATGCCAAAAGTGAGGCCATATTCGTGCTCAATTTATTGGTCTTCCCTCTTGTGAATATTGCGGTAAAAAAAAGTGCACCAGTTCCAAAAGTTCTGCGCGTATTGTGTGAACTGCGGCACCAAGGAACCCAATAGTGGTAACGTCAAAAAAAGGAGCGTTGCCAAAAACTGATAGTGATCAGGACCCTCACACACTTACACAGACAAAAGGCAGCAAAAATTATCACATTCATTCGTTGCGGTGATAGTACAGTTGAATGGAACTAGTATCTTTTCCAAAACTGTGAAAACACTAATTATCATTCCGAGTAACAGCTTAGGTAGATAGCTTGCTCTCCATATACAAAAATACGCCCTGAACCCTTTAGATATTAGCAAGATCGCCGTTAACGCCGCTGAAAAAGTCAGCTTACAGTGGCCACGTGTAATACATGGGTAGCACGTTTAGAAAGATTGAAAAAGGGTCAGCCATACGGGTGGGAAAAGCAAAACTAGCTTGGTCCATTATGGATAAAAGCAAATGCAGCCAGTAGATTATAGCAAACAGGAAAAAAAACCAATTAATCAAAATGTTTTGTTAACATATGAAAATCATACCTTTGGCGGAGTGAATGGGTAGGTGTCCGGGATCTTGATTTCCAAATCAAACGAGCCTCCCTGATATGGAGTGTCCGGAGGTCCTCGGATTTGTCCTTTGATCTCGGACAATGAATCGTTCAGAATTTCGATCATAATACCCGTCTCAGCTATCTCCTTATTGGTGACAACTTCCTTGCACTCCCGTTGAATTCGAGTGAATGCGATATTCGACATGAGGACCAAATTCTATAACAGACTAGAATACCGTGTGAACAGCCAATGCGTCTAATGTAGGGAGGCAGGGAGGGGGGGGGGGCACTTTATTGAGTGTACTGCCTGAAGACATTACTTCACATGTTAAGAATGTGGGCATGTTAGGGACACGTAAATCATGTAAAGACTTGTCAGCGCTTAACGTTCAACAAATTTGACATGCCAGTGATACACAACTAATCCAAATTTACTGGGTGCCCCTCCCTTCCTTATTACCCTAGTCTGATAGATAAGTCCGCCCGCACGCGGTGTCGCGCGCCGCAGTGGCGAACACAGGCGCAGACATCAAAGAGCAGAGGATCGCGATGCACCCTGCATTATTAAAAACGACAGAATTGTAGAATGATTATTCAACTTTATTTCTAATATCTAAAAATACCACATATCGAAATCTTCGTTTAACCCATGTAACATGATCATTCATCATGACATCTACGCAATTTCCATTTCATCGTCGCAAACATTCACAACATAAAAACTCTCACTCATCCATTTAACAATGACTCTTGGTTCATGGCCCTTTAGAAGCTGTTGACAATCGTCTCCTCAGAAATTGAGCAGAAACTGTCGCAAGCTAAAGCAGCTACCTCTCCGTAGCTCCCATTTCCTCATGCCGCATTTGGTATGACTGCTTTTGTTGGGTCAATTTTATTATTCCTCCCGTATACTGCCGATCATAAGTTGTAGAGGCATTTCGGAGGGCTCGAGGAGCAGAAGGAGGGCTTACGTCAGGTGCAATAACTTGACGCGGCAAGCAGATGCGCTTTTAGCAGGGGAAAAATAAGATAAAAGACGAATTTCTGTGAACTTTGTGCATCATTATAACATGAATAAGGAAAAGTTTTAATTCAACCGCGATTTCATCGCCAAAACCATTGTTGCATTGAAACCCCCGTAAAACAACGATTTTCCTCTCACTCGTTTACTTTCCTCTGCCAACAGTGAAGTTTCTGTGATCCCCTTTCGTACGACCCAAACTTTACCTGCTACTCGCTTTTATATTGACACAATATACACAATACTTGCTAATACAATATACAATACAACATAAACTCGTTATTAATACAACCCACAAATCATAGCTTCCTCATCTTCCTTCATCTGTGGTTCATTGAAGACTGCGGGCACCTGTGCCGCGCGCTACACCGCGTGCGGGCGGACTTATCTATCAGACTTTAGGGTAGTATGGTAGTATGGCACCGTACGGTCAATCACAGAGCGAAAAAAAAGAGTCCGAGCAAACTTCTACAATAACAGAATCTACGGAGAGCTGCAAGCAGTTAGTATCATTTTGATCTTGTGACATAAAACAGCTGTACGATTGCAACAGGGTCCAAAAATATGGCCCAGAGACAAAAACAAAACAAACAACAATAAGAACCACGACAGGTAGGATCACGATGTAAAACTAGAAGTAGTCTAGCTGTTTAGCAAAAATGCTGGGGGTCAAATCAAGTCAGGGGGGAGACGCAATTTTGCGTCAAGGTCGAAGCTCCTTTCCCTCCCTAGGCTTAGGCTAATATTGATATCCTTTCCTTCCACATGAAAAAGCATCTGTCAAAGCATAGGTTTCATCTGCTTTAGCCTAAGCCTGGGGAGGGAAAGAAGCTTTGACGTCGGTGAAAATTTGACGCAAAGTTGCGTCTCCCCCCAGACTTGATTTGACCCAATGCTGGAATCGAATGCCGAAGGCTTATGGCTTTTATGCCCTATTTCAGCAAACCAAGACTTCAAGGACTGCTTCAACGTAATATAGGCGAACATCACCCAAAAACAAAACCTGCTCAGAAGTTGTGCATTTTCACGTAATTTACGGTATCCGCAATTTCTCGTGCACGTGAGTGCCACGTGATGTCACCGTTCACTTTGGCTGAACTCGCAGGCTAAACGCTTGACAACCTCTTTTTGCTTGTTTCCTATGTCAGGATGAGGTACTTGTGGATTGTGATAATTAAATGTTTTCGTTACGTGCACTTTATGACTATCTGTTCATTGCCGATGTCTTTGCAGTGTAAAGAAAATGGGTGGCCGTCGACGTACCTCCACAGCTCAAGGAGAAGTGTCAGAAATGAGTCCTACCGGTTCGGATTCGTCTGTTTATTCGGATAAAAAGAAACAAACACATCTTCGATGTGAACGGCAACGACGAGAAGCCATCAATGTGAGTCTTATACGGCTTTTTTATTCGTTTTGGATTGATTGAACGCTTTGCGAAAAGTAATTTCTTGTATCGTGTTTATTTGAACATTTTTCTTGATTTGTTGTAAAGCAAGTATTAGAAATTGTAGGCTATCAAATCCTGGCACACTCTTCTTTTGTAAAAGAAACCATACGAAGAGATTGAGTTGGGAAGTGTCTTTTTGAGGGATCTAAGCGATGGTTCCCAAGGGCGATTTTTTCCCTTCCATTCATTCAGTATTCAAGGCCGCAGTTGTACTTTTAACCATCATTTAAGGCGATATAGCAGTTTGGAGGGGCACTTCACTACGCTAGGAGTCACTTTTATTCTTGCCCAGGTTTTGCTTTAGCTTTAATTGAGGGAGAACCCTAACCTCCCCGTAATAAGGTTAGGTGAAAATATGCACTTCAGTGTACAACCGATAATTACGGAATGGTGGTTATGTTATGATCGGCAGCGCAAAAATAAGTGCCCATTCCTCAGCCGCATTAGACCATATTAGCATTGGTGATGGACTTCATTTTATTGGTGCATGGTGCGGCTGTATTTTGAAAGACTTTGACATCGATGCATAAAATAGAAGGTGCGGGTCGTGATCACAGGCGCTCTTCTATAAGGTGAAAACAGTATGGTTATATCAACTATATTCTGCTCACCAGTGTTTATCTGCTCGCTTAGAAGCAGGTTAATATCAGGCCAACACTCATTCGTTTGAGCTAGTTCTAGCTTTGCCATGAAATAAGGGATAAGCAATTCACAATTCAAATTAGCAGTTTTGGCACTATTCAACTATCACCACCCCAGATACCGCGAGTTGGTAAAAAAAAGTTTTCGCTGGAACTTTGCCAGGGAATATCTGGGGTGCTGAGAAGGAATATGGCATCCGTTTTCAGCGTTTGCGCCAATTTGGGGCAATTGCACCATGTTGGCGCAACTACTCGTTTTCACCAAAATCGCTGACACTTTGCTCAGGAGGGTTATTGGGGTGCTGATTACGAATATGACATCAGTTTTTTCCCAACAACTCCCCGGGCGAAGTATCAGCGATACTGGTGAAAACGAGCTGTTGCACCAACATGATGCAAGTGCACCAAATTGGCACAAACGCTAAAAACGGATGTCATATTCGAGATCAGCACCCCAAATAACCACTCTGGGCAAAGTTTCAGCAAAAAATATTTTTTGACCAACTCGCGATATCTGGGGTAGTGATACTTGAATAGTGCCGGAGTTTCTCCTGATGGACGTGGGGTTCCTCCTCACGCTGATATTTTTCAGAGTGGTTATTCTGATTTGAAAGAGCTGGTACCACAAACAGCATCTGCTATGGGATGTAAAACCACGAATGCAGCTATATTGTTTAGGTAAGCTTGTTTTGAAGCTATTCTTACGGTAGCATTATTTTTATCTTACAAAGAGTGGTTGGCTTCCGTATTTGCACGGCTCCGTTTCGTAATATTCCTTTTTAAAGAGCATGTGATTACATGCACCAATTGTCCTCAGAAGTAAAAGCGAACGAAAAGGACATTCAGCAACTCAACGCTCAGGTTTGTTGATTGTTCTATGATGCGTTAGCACTTTCAGTGCATAGAACTTCGAGCATTTGATTTCCTTCGCAAGTGGTTCTTGGCGAAAAGATAATGAATACTCTGCTGTAGGTATTTCAGATTTCTGCCTTAGAGATGATCGCCAGTCAGTATGAAGCTATGGCGGCTGAAGCTCCTTCGGATACCACGTCTTCATTACAGACTCGAATGGTTAGCTCACATTTTGATTTGATTAAGCTCTGCACTTGAATTGATGTCAACATTTGTGAAGCACCCATTTACAGCTACAAATTCTGCTAGATGACTGCTTTTCTTCGTTTGTTGAGCAAGTGGACTTTTCATCATACGCTACCATAACTCGGACGCTACTCACATGGGTAGAACAAATTGCGGCACATAACGACCGGTTCAAGGTATGTTCTATCATTACTTGATCTACTGTTTATACTATTAGTTTTTTACTCTACTCGATTTCTCGATTGGTTCCACGCCTACGGTTTACACTTTTCAAAATAAGAGTAAAAATACGAATCGGATTGGAGATTCTTGCAAAGTAATGTCGAAAATTGGTAAAATATTGGAAAGCAACAGACCTCGTCGTTAGCAGAGCAATTCTTCATGAAATGATTTGGCCATAGGATAGGTCCGTTGCAGGCCCTCCACCACCGCGAAATATGGGAGTGGATCTCGTGGCGGCTCACCCCTTTCTTTAGGCATACTAAACGAGTGCAATCATCCCCATTCAAATAGCAGGGTCAAGCCTACTGTCGAGGAAAATTCTGGGAAATACGATCCCCCTGTCGATGCTTTCATTTGTTCCTATACAGGTTGTTTCCTTTGAGACGGTGATTGCGTTGATGTGGGTAATGAGAACTCCTAAACTGGGTCACGCAAATGAAAGCAAGGGGTTTAACCAGACTATATGTGGTGGAATTTCGATGAGAAAAGTACATCCGAGCTTCATCAAAGCCGTCTTCTTCTACAGCCACCCATTTATTTTATCTTTTATCCCAACTCACCCCTTCCGAGAGTAAACGGCAGACGGCGGAAAAGGGGGTCATGTTTCTCGGTTTGACCGTTTCATTCCGCTTTTCTTCATTTTCATACTATTAAGTACGTCGAAAAGGTCGCTAAGTCGTCATTCGAGGATCATAATATTGATAAATACGTTTATCCATTGGTGTTCCTCATCGTTGCAAGGATCATCTGAAAGTGTGGACCACTTTTATGTACATGCGCTGTTGTATGGAAATCCCTTAGCATTGTTTTGATGCCGCCCGTTTTACAGTGCAAATTCCGACATTCTCATCGTTTTCCGGAAATCAATGTTTTTAAACAGGTTCAGCTGGATTTCTATTGCTTGATTGTTTTCGCTAGAATATTCTAATGGGACAAGTGTAGGATAGAATAAATGTTGTGTCCATGACGACTTACAAGGTATTTAGAGCAGATCTTTCCAAATTAAAAAGCGTGAACGAGTTTAGATGATTGCCAAGGATATTTTGCATAGTTTGTGACTGTCATCCAATTCTGTAAGCACGCGTTGGAACACATGTTTTTGCCAAAATTGCTTCTTATATTCAGAAGACGGCTGGACACATGGTGACGCTTCCATTTACACAACGCTGATATACTGCGCTGCCGTCCATATAGAAGTTTTCAACCAGTCAGTGATCATGCTAGTACTGTTCTCATCTTTTCCACGCTTCTTTAGTGCCTTTTACGAGTTCAGAGTGAGATCTAGTATAGTTACTTTTATTATTGAATAGAATTTGGATTTTTGCAATGGTTTTTGATGTCCTGTTGACAGAGTATGAATATGAGTTGAGCGCATGGTTGAAACTCTTAATATTCAATGCCTGATTGATTTCCGATTGCTTATTTTTATTGTGTTTAATAGTTCTGTTGAAGTTTATCTTATGCCATTGCATTTTTTACTCTACTCATTGGATATGAGTATTACTAGGTACAATACCCAAAAAATATAAATATTTTTTATAGGGTGCTCATCTAATTTCTTTTATCGTTGTCATTTTAATTATTTTGAATGGAACTGTAATACTGACTATCTTATCTCTTGACTATTTCGCCACAAGAAATTTTCAGTTTCTCGATGCAATAGCACATGTGTTGAAAATGAAGCTTTCCAAGGGTGCCACGGAAACGCAGATTTAACGAGTGAGGCCAACACAGTCACGCGGCAGTGACACTAGATGTGTTGCCGGCAGAAACGGAGTGTATAACGGCACCCAGTGCTGGCGCTGGCGTCGGCTGTGGCGCCAGCAGGGTCGCAACTGCGGTATGAAGTGCCGCCAAAAGCGCCGCAGAATATGAAGGCAGCCTTGAATGGACGCACGGTCATCAAATATCTAATAAGAGGGGTGTTGGCTTACCTGGACCGAGCGCACCCAGTTCGGTTTGCGGTACTCATGGAATAAGTTATTTTTTCCCCATCAATGAAAATCTTAATGGTGTTGTTCTTACTACGAAATTTTTAATGGTCCTGCTACGGGCATTTGAAACGGTAGAGCTATATCATGGACGAGAAAGGAACAATCAAGAAAAAAAAAACAATGGCCCATTTAGCATGTGAGATTGTCAAGTCTAGAAACGAGGAAGTAGTATATCGTCAGGCCGCATTCATACTGTGCGGCATCGGCAGCGACGGCGACGCGCTTTGTTCATATAACGTTCGACCTAACGATACTGCAATATGTATGGTCGTGCCGCTGGTGCCGGCTTCGGTGCCACAATTGATGAATGCGGCCTTGGCACTGTCATTTCCCAAAATGGTTGCTTGCTACCGTGTCATTAAACCTCGCAGGTCAGAATGAAAATGCAATCAGTGCCACCCGATGCTGCTCGAAGGTTCCCGATTGGTGAACGGTGAGAGGTGCTTCTACATTTCATTTCGTAAGGATTCGAGTATGCCCTGTGCTGATCGAAATACCATGCTATTCGCAATGCTACAATGCCACTGCATGTGATAATCAATGGACTTTCAGGAATAGACCTCTCTAGCACCCAGACGTCCACTGGCCCTTCAGCCAGGTAATTTGATGGAAGTTCTGCAGTGCTACTTCAGAGGTGTGTGTTCCTACAGCGGAAATCTCTATGGCCACTTGTTGGCAGGAATGATCAATTTAGTCTTAGGACTTCGGATATGGATACCAGTTGAAGGTAAACAAATGTAACCACAAACATAGGCGATGATGCTCTATTTATTTCAATGGTTCGATCATAGATGACACAAGGATACATTTTGTGTTGTGCCACCGCATGTGACAGTGACGTTTTCTAGGAGGGTCACCAACTCCCTCGATGTCCACATGGAGGATTTGATCTGAAATGGCACTTGCATGCATCATAGGACTCTACATCCTGCAGAAGACGGATATGGAGGGAAGCATCACCGTAACCCGGGTGACGGTTGGGGCACACGGTCAGTGAGGTGACTAGGCACGCGATGGCCACGCCCCTCCGCACGCCGCGGATTGCAATCAGTCGAAGCTGGACATTTTGGCCGACGACGAGGCCTAGTTCTTCCGCATGCTGGGCCACCTGAAGCATGGCATTGCCTAACACTTTTGATTAGAGCCCTTTTCGATTTCTGTTGAGCTTTAAGAAGAACAAGTCAATGATTTTTGTGTCGATCCGAACCGATTTAACCCATATTCCATTGCTTACCCGTGATCTGATCACTTCCATGTACGGACCATTTTCTCGGGATCGAAGCGCTGGCTGGTTACGAGGGTAACGTTCGCTTCATCAACTTCTCCTTTTCTTCGTCCTAAAACAGGAGTCGAAGTTTCTGGACAGTGTTGTGACTTCTTGAGTCACAGCACTGTGCCCTGAAATATCGGAGCCACCATCACCTTTCCACCTTGTCCGCCACAGCTTTTTGACCACGACCTCCACCTCCTTGTTGACCGCCTACCGCTTGCTTACAGCCACCGCCGGTTGTAGGGGTTGTTGGGACGCAGGCCTGAACAAGACATGTCATTCTCACTAGCAAGGCTAATTTCCAGTCTTTCAGTGCCCTGAAATGTCGTTTCTAAGAGCACGCATTTTTTGATGAGTGCTCACTAACGAGAGACCGACGACACTGAGGAGAGTAACCAGATGAACCATGATGACTTAAAGGAATCGTCCACGGAAAATGAGTTTTTGTGTTACCCATATATCTATGTTGTATTTGCCTAATGTTGGCCTCATGCAAAATTTCACGCGAAAAAATGTGAATCTGGCTGAGATACAGCACCACAAAGTGCGGTCCCAGTGGGCGGGGCCTCCGTGTAAAAGCCTCATATCGCGTCCGCCGTGGTCGGAGACGCATTGTAGGAACAGAAGGTTACGTAAACAGTCCCACTCTCCATTCTCAACGGCGGCGGAAGACGGGACGAGGCTTTTACACGGAGGCCCCGCCCACTGGGACCGCACTTTGTGGTGCTGTATCTCAGCCAGATTCACATTTTTTCGCGTGAAATTTTGCATGAGGCCAACATTAGGCAAATACAACATAGATATATGGGTAACACAAAAACTTATTTTCCGTGGACGATTCCTTTAAGGCGAAGATGGAGCGATGTTATTGCCGGTCGCTTTTATTCGTTCTGGAGAGCGATGCGGTTGTAACCGATCCCATTTTGCCATCATGAAGATGTTTACAGAGAATCACTTCTGATTGGGTCCACTGCAATAATGTCTTCCATGACATTTTGAAGGGCTGTGCAGGCTAATTCTCTAAAATGAATTACTCTGCTGTCTGTACAAAATTCTCTTAAAGCATTAACGGTATTCGAATACCGTAGTTAGTGCACGGAGTTCGAGATCACTCAGCACTGCAGCACCTGAAGTGCTCGTCTGAATTTTGCTAGGTTCATGCAGCCGGCACGACTACCGCCTCATTACCGGATATAATAGGCTTCTGCACCCATCCTCGACCGGAGCTTGACATTTCAGAATTCTGAGCCACCCAAGGACAAAAATCACAGCTCCGCAGCCGAGCCCTGCTTACCGTACCTCTTGGAAGTTTTGCTATCTGATCGGCTGGTTTTTTGAAGGTTTACCGTTTAGTTGAGCACACGATTCTAACAATAAGACGACACAGCAATTCATCTTGGGGAATTGGTTTGCATACCTCCCTAAATGCTATGAAAGACATTATTGCAGAGAACCCCTACAGAAGTGATCTTCTGTAAACGTCATCATGATGGCAAAATGGGATCGATTACAACCGCGTCTCTCTCCGGAACGAATAAAAGCGACCGGAGATCGCATCGCTCCATCATCGCATCAAGTCGTCATGGTTCATCTGGTCATTCTCCTCAGTGTCGTCGGTCTTTCATTGGTGAGCAACCCATCAAAAATGCGTGCTCCCAGAAATCACATTTCAGGGCACAGAGCTGTGACTCCAAAAATAGAATTCAGTCTAACTAGTGAGAATGACATGCCTTGTTTAGGCCTGTGCCCCTGGCGGTCAACAAGGTGGCGGTCAACCAGGTAGTGGCGGTCAGCCAGGAAGTGGCGGTCAGCCAGGAAGTGGCGGTCAGCCAGGCGGACAAGGTGATGGTGGCTCCGATATTTCTGAGCACAGTGCTGTGACTCCAAGAATTCTATTCTCAGAGTCACAACACTGCCCCGAAAATTCGATTTCTGTTTCAGGACGAAGAAAACGAGAAGCTGATGAAGCAAAAGTTACCCTCGTAACCAGCCAGCGCTTCGATCCCGAGAAGACTTCCGCGTACATGGAAGTGATCAGATCACTGGTGAGCAGTGGAAAATTGATAAAATCGGTCCGGATCGGCCTAAAAAACACTGACTTTTCCTGTTTAATGCTCCACAGGATCCCTAAATAGCTCCAAACTGAAGTGTTAAGCAATGCCATGCTTCAGATGGCTCAGCATGCGAAAGAACTGGGCCTCGTTGTCGACCAAGGGAGGATTGACGTGAAACCAGAGAACATCGAAGGGAAATTTGCTGCGGTCTACAACATTCGTGGCGCGCAGTGTAATCAGGTATGACTTTTACAGAACACTATCTTCCTTGCAATAAGCGACGGCTCCACGACCAATATCGGAGCGCTCAATGCGTTCGTTATTTATCTGTGCCGCTACAAACACTTCAACGCCCAACAGTGGGAACTGAAGGACGAATGGTTATTCGAAAGGCCATGCCGATTTCAGGGTGCCTGGAATGAGCTTCAGCACTGATTTATAGAATTTTGTTTGCTACAGAATGTGGAGTCCTGTGTCCATGCAGGTGTCATTTCAGATCAAATCCTTTATTCGGACATCGAGGAATTGGAACGCACTCGTGGAAAGCGCCACTATTACTTGCGGTGACACAACAGAATATGTATTATTCCTTTATCCATGAACGAGCTATTGAAATAAATGGAGCATACGTGTTCGTGTTTACATTTGTTTACATCCAAATCGGTATCCATATCCCTTTCTTCGATCGCTTGAAGATGTGTTACAGCTGACATTGATCACTTATGCACTCGTTCCTGTTCTCCTCATGTGAAGCTTACTTGAAGTTAGCGTGTGATACCGGGTGTGTGCACCTATGACGGAAAATCGCTTCGCGGTCGCCATCAGCACGACTTGCCGAATCGGTTGCCCTTGGGAGCCCGGGAGAGCGTGGCTGCGTCACCTCTGCACTTCACCCATGCCACACTGCCTCCTGCACCCATGCCACCCTGCCTCCTCCACCCATGCCACACTGCCGCGCTTGAAGGCTGCCATGCCCTGCCATTAGCACTCGCACCTGCCGCGCCGCTCGCCGCGGGCGGCCGCGCCATTTTCCGTAGTAAGTGCACACACCTTGTGATACCAGACACGCTGGTGGTTCTTCACATGAGTTCATCGCCGCTTTCTCAATTCTATTTACCTCTCCCAGTTCCATAGGCTCAAAAATGTAGGCTGAAGAGCAGTATTGACACCGAATGTAGAGTATTGTAAAAAATGAATGGTGGAGTGCCCGTTTTCCCTAATATAAACGCGTTTCGTAGCTCAACAAAAATCAAAACTCATTCCTTAATCCGTGGTACATAGCTTTGGACTGACTGATTTGCATTTGTAGTTGTTGTGAACAACACTCAATATCATGGCCCGTATATCTTGTGGTAGGATTCCGTTACGCCGCGTACGGCAAAAGCGCCATATGAAATTGGCTCCTAAGGCTCCGGTCATACCTCTAAACGAGTGTGTACCCTTACGTCAGGATTTCGCACGACGACGAGCGGCATGCGACGTAGCGTGTGCGAGCTATGCGCGTCGCGGTGGTTGGGTCTAGAACAGACGCAGTTGACTTTGAATCGCTTCGGGACCCAACTACATGACGCCTTTAGCTCGTCCGCATTGCTTAGCTTGCGACATGCCGCAGTGCGAAATCCTGACGTAAGGGTACACCCCTCCCTAAACTGAGGCGCTGGACAGAGTATTCGTTCAAGAGTCCAAGTGTAGTAGATACGGCGGTCCGAGCTAGCACACATCGCGCCGCACACCGCTGCTAATATTGTTCCTAACGGCACACACCTTTAGGTCGCTTTCATACTTTGCGGTAACGGCGTCGATGGCAGTGATTGAGGTACTGGCCGCTGACAACACCTAGGAAACACACATGAAGTAACATAAGCTAAGTCCGCCCGCTATTGGCGTGGCTTGCACAGAATTGTTTGGTGCTTGAATCGAAATTTGTTATTGAGAGCAAAGAATGGCCTAAACGTGAGGAAAACATCGGGTGAAGCAGTTCGGCTGAAGATTAGATGCGTATCGATTCGCGATTGAGAGTCGCTTGTGTTGTGATGTCGTGTATTACATCGTCCCTTGTGTGTGCTTTTCCTCCGGTTCCTCACCACTTTGGGGTCAAGTGGGGGAGCGCAAGACGACTCTTGCAGTTATGCGATTATTCGTGCGATCCGCTAGTTGCAGCACCGCAATGTAGTGTAATCTCTGCCTTAAAGGAATCGCCCACGGAAAAACGAATTCTTCTGTTACCCATATAGTTATGTTGTATTTGCCTAATGAAGGCCGCATGCAAAGTTTCATGTGAAAAAGTGAGAAGGCTAACATAAAGCTCCCTGATTCCCAGCCGGGTGGGCGGGGCCTCCGAGTAATAGCCCGTTATCCGCCGCGATTGGGAACGTGGGACTGTTTACGTAAATTCGTGTTCTTAGGCCGCTTTCATACTTTGCGCCGCCGGTGACGGCGTCGGTGCGCAAAGTATGAAAGCGGCCTTACAATGCGTCTCCGACCACGATGGGCGATGGGAGGGCACTTGTTCGGAGGCTCCGCCCACCCGGCCGAGAATTTGGGGGGCTTTATCTCAGCCGAATTCTCACTTCTTCGCGTGGAACTTTGCATGCGGCCTTTATCAGGCGAGTACAACATAAATATATGGGTGACAAAAAAATTTATTTTTCCGTGGATGGTTGGTTTCTTTAAACTATGCGAACATTATGTACATCTTAAAAGAGCACTGTGTTATAAATTGCCAACCACTTATGGAAATTCCAGAAAATGTAGAATTTACCACCTTTGGTAGTTGTTAGGAATAAGAACCACACAGTACAAAAGGTCACTGAAGTTCCATGGAAGATCGAAGTAAAGAAGCTCAACACATCCTCTTGTCGTGCAACTAATAATGAGAAGGAATATTTGGGAAACAAGAGCGGTCAATCAGAGCCTTGCATTTAAAGATTTCGTGCATTCAGACAATAAAACGTTCAGTTGTGAAAACATTGCACAAAGTGGTGTAAGACGCTATCGTACAATTGAATCCCACTCATTTCATCTGATGATTGGTGAATGTATCTCTACCGTTGTATATTTCCGGTAGCATACCATATTTTACCATATCTTGAAGTCATTATGTGTAGTGTGAGGATTGGCGTATAACCTTTCATTAACTGAATCTCGACTCTGCCATCTAAGGCCGCGTCCAGACTTTGCGGTGCCGGCGACAGGTCGTGGCTGTGTGTCTCTGCGTTTCCGCCTCTTCCACCCTGTCTCATTGCCTGCGTCGTCTCTACACCTCGCCGTGCCACTCTGCTTCGCTTCCTGTGAATGCAGTCGTGCTCTGCTTGCGCAAAGTACGAACGCAGCTTAGCTACTACACCATGCGAAAAAGCAACCATCCAAAACAACTGGTTCCTACTATCAGCCGTCCCTAAGTGTCCAGGGTTTCACTGAGGGCTATACATAGACTAGGCCGCCAGAGCACGCAGTGACCATCCCCATCCCATTTACGTACTCTCTGTAACACTTTTCCCCACAGATGTTTTAAAAAACGAGTAGAGCATTGTACGAATACTAAAATGGGAAAAAGTGGTATTTATTTTCATTAAATCGGAACTACTCAGAGGTATGGTAGCACGTTGCCTAATCCCTTGGTAGTGAAACTTAATTCATATTTTGGATTGGATATACATACATGGCGCAGAATCGCAGGCTGGCCGAGGTCAAAATCCATGTATCCTAGCTTACACCTCTGTTTAGTATTCAGCATGTTGCATCCCACCTTGCTCCTCTTCTCAGTTAAAAGGCACTTCAAATTCGATCACGGTAAACATTCAGTGTTTGTGGTTCTCACTTCATAGGTTTGGGACAGTATCGCGCTAGTATTGATGTCGTTTGCGATATCTTTTTATTAAGTAGCTGGCTGGCCAGCTAACGCAATCGGTCACGTGCCGGTATGCTTAAAGGCATCGTGCACGGATAAATGAATTCCTCTTTTACCCTTATATTTATGTTGTATTTGTCTAATATGAGCAGCATGCAGAGTTTCACCCGAAAAAGTGAGAATCCGGCCTAGAAACAACCCATCGAAGTGGTGACTGACGGGCGAAGTCTCAAAGTAAGTGTCCGCCTCGTCGTCCGTCGTGCTCGGAGACGCATAGTGGGAACGGAAAGCTATGTGAATAGTCCCACTTTTCGCCCCTGGCCGCGGCGGACGATGAGGCGGGCATCTACTGTGAGGCTCCTCCCCATTGGCCACAACTTTGAGGAGCTGTATCTTACATAGGATGGTAAGTTGAAGTGGCCGTTTGAAATAGGGTTTATACCAATGATAGGGCTCGGGATGCCATTCACCAATCTGCATTCCATATCTGCTGTGCGTCTCTGGGAGCAGAGTTACAAGCGTTGAAAGAGAAGCGACTCAGCACATACGCGATAGGCAAGTGCAACAGATGTGTGCTTCAATAGCCAACCGTGCTAGGGTTCATGTTCGACGGGTCACGGGTTCGCAACCTTGCTGCATGTCCCTTTTTGAATTTTTCCCAAATTACTTCCCGAACGTTACAAAAGGAATTACATGCTCCGAGAGCTTGATCTTACTACGAAAGAGCATTTCTGAGGAAATGAATCCATTTTCGCTGTTTTATCATGTACATTTCCGTTGCTAGTTGGTGCTCGCGGTGTATCACAAGGATCGAAAACCTTCAACAGGTGCGCTAGCACCTTGGGGAAAAGATTCCTCACAACCAGCACTTTATAGATGGCAATGACCCTTTGGCCTAATGTGAGTTCTGCCAAGATTGGGGAAAAATGCAAAAAGGCACATACAGCAAGGCTCCGAACGCTGACCCCACGATCTTGAGATCTAGCACATAACCGCTTGGCTATCGAAGCACACATCTTTTGCACTTGCTTATCGCATATGTGCTGAGTTGCTTCTCCTTCAACGCTTGTAACTCTGCTCCCAGAGACGCATAGCATAGCAGATATGGAATGCAGATTGGTGAATGGCATCCCGAGCCCTATCATTGGTATAAACCCATTTCAAACGGCCACTTCGACCTGCCATACTTCCCTTGTTAGCCGGATTCTCACTTTTTCGCCTGAAACTTTGCATGCATCTCTTATCAAGCAAATACAACGTAACTATAGGGGTGAAAGAGAAACTCATTTTTCGTGCACGATTCCTTTAATAAGTAACATATTCATTTGGTAAAGATACTTGTAGCCAATCCAAACAAAAATTGATCAAATCAGGGCGGGTGCTCGTTGTTTTGACCGTCTTTCTTTCTATTTGCGTCCTTGTCCTTGTGTCCGTGCAGGAAAGATTTGTTGACTCTCGAAAGAGATAAGTACGCTTCTATAACGGCTTATGCTATGTAAACATACATCACAGCATGTTACAGTTCTTGTCGAAGTATCTGATATACATGTACACAGTTTCGATCACTCATTTTTAATTGCTACTATTTGGTATTAGTTTGTGTGGCGAATCTTGCAACATTTTCTCTTCTTATTTCTAACTTTAACACCAAAAATGAGACATTAATTATTGAAAGATTTTGCTTATATTCAGTTATGTTGATATACAGTAGCGCTCAAAAGTCTTCGACCAATTGGTTTTTTGCCATTACTTTTTTACCTAGTCACGCTAATCACGCTAATTATCGATACTCGCTACAGAATCTATCCAGCAAACATGCTTTTCCTCGCCATGGAAGTACGATCATGTCATTGTTCTGCTATCGAAATGAATTGAATGGCATCTTTTGGAAATTTGCTCAATTTAGCATCTCTGATAGGTCAACTTTCACATACAAGTGTATGTCTTTGCCTTGGTGATAGAAAAGAGCGAAGGGCTCCTTTCCCCTTACGGCTTAGGCCAGAATGGCACCACGGCGGAATGCCTCGACTCTCATTGCGACAGCATCTGATATATTTTTTTTAATAAGCAATGTTTATCTACTAAAGAAGTGTTTATCCAATCCAAGTGGTTCATTTCTACCCGCTTGCATGTGACGCTCCTGTACAATTATGTAGTTTTGTACATTTCAAAATTATGCTTTCACTACTATTTACCATGAGAACACAAAGAGATCACAAATGTTGTTAACAGGTGAGTATATGTAAGTGAACAACACGCAGTTGTTGACATCCTCCCACCATGAAAAGTTGCGGACGAAAACAGCGCTTCAACCTTATCAGATTACTTCGACAATTGACGTGAAACGCCACTTGCGCAGCGCGGAGCCCCTGGTTGTGGCTGAAGATTTCGTGGTGGATATAATTGTTCATTCTGTGCTGTGCTAAAGGCTTAACTGGTAATTGCGTCAACTGCCGTATAGTTATCAACCCGTGACGTCTCAGGGGAGGTTCTTAACGTCTTATCGCATGTAATTTCCTGATTAACATCGGCTAATTCACTAGCAATCAACTGTTCCTCTAAGAATTTCAACAATTTGTTCACAATATAGTAACTAGTCAGGTTTCTGACAGAACCTTTTACAGATGTCTCCAATGCTTCCTGGAAAACCTTCACTCTTCAACGTTTCGTTCACAATTGATATTGCAAGCGTTTTTACTATTTAGATCATGAGTTGAACGAAACGTTTTGATTCAATCCTTGGACCTTAAAGTAATCGTCACGGAAAAATGAGTTTTTGTGTTTCCCATATGTATATGTTGTATTTGCCTAATGTGGGCCTCATGCAAAGTTTCACGCGAAAAATATGATTCTGGCTGAGATACAGCAACATAAAGTACGCCCGGGTGGGCGGGCCTCCGAGTAAAAGCCTCGTCCCATCGTCCGCCGTGGTTGGAGACGCTAGTAGGAACAGAAAGTTACGTAAACAGTCCCACTGCTCGTTCGCAACGGCGGCGGACGACGGGACGAGGCTTTTACTCGGAGGCCCCGCCCACACGAACGTACTTTGTGGTGCTGTATCTTAGCCGGATTCACATTTTTCGCGTGAAGTTTTGCATGAGGCCCACATTAGGCAATACAACGTAAACATATGGGTAACGCAAAAACTCATTTTTCCGTGGACGATTCCTTTAAAAAAAGCAGTACTACTAGGAAGAACCACTTTCCAAGTCTCAAGTCTGCGCTGCATGTGGGTGCTTGAAAACTTTCCGTTCTCCGTCGTATAGGCCGCAAATGCTCTGCACCTGTATGGCACGTGATAAAAGCGCAGGTGTGTGCCACTAGGACAGAAAACTTGCGATGCGGTGTACGGCATGCGACGCGATGGGTACGATGTATACCCGCCATACTGGTTGGGTTCTAAACAATGGCGTCTCCTTACGCCTTATATCGGGCGCAATCGCCTCGAAACCCAGCTACGCCCCTAGCTCGCACCCATCGCGTCACGTGACAGACGCGGGCCCAAGAATTCTGTTGTAACAGCGTACACTGCAAAAACGCCTTTTTTTGTGATAAGTAGGTGTTGCACGCAACCGCAACGCAGGCACAATAATGTGGGTGGGGGTCGATTGGTCGAACTTTCGCTTCGCGGCGTTGTCAGCACGACTTGCTGCAGTCCGTTGGAATTCCGCTCAGTATGCAGTAGGCTGGTATCTTGAGGGACCTTCAAAGATTGCAAGGTGGAAGCTTCGGAAGTTCTCATGTTGTGGTTGTTGTTGTTCTGACTGATAGAGCTACAAACAACTTGCAGTCGCCGCGCCGCCCGCCTCGGGTCGCAGCGCGAGAATGCGACCAATCGACCCCCACCCAATAATCTCATCAGTTTTCTATGTGTTCTCTAGGCAGTATTGATGACGGGGTTTGCGTGCTTCTCGTGCCTTTGACACGTAAGGCGGCAGAGTGTGGATGCGGTCTCGCGGGAACCGAGATTTTCGTCGTTATTATTTCACTCATCTTATACTGTTACTTATCCTTGCGCTTACTACAAATTATTTTTATACTCAGTCTCTATCGTTCTACTTCTTGTGTTTATGAATTGAGGTGTATTCACAGGAAGATGGGATAAGATAATCCTTAGTTCTTGCGAGAATGGATAATGGACAAGGTGGGTGCAGGTATCCTGGTATTCGCAAAACAAACTCCAATCGTTACATTGACGTACCCTGATGAGGACTTTCAGAATTTTGCAACTAGTTTTGCGAAAAGCCGTGTAGAGGAAGTCATTACCATGTGCTTGCGTCGTTAGCCGCCGACAGACTGCGATTTTGCAGCATCGTCCTTCTGCACGCGACTTTACGACCTTGAGAATAGGCCGCGGTCATACTCACCGCCGGCGGGGCGTGGCTGCGTTAACAGGCAGCGAGAGAAAGTGGCACGGGGGAGATGCAGAGATGACGCAGGCAACGGGGCAGGGTGGCATAGGCGGAGAGGCAGAGATACGCAGCCACGCCCCGCCGCCGGCACCGCAGAGTACGACCGCGACGTTACGCAATGCCGCAACTTCGTGCGCGGAGCCGCGGCAGTGCAAAATCGCAAAGACTGGCGGCGGCTTTATCATTCTCCTCAACGCTGTTTTTCTGTCAGTGGAACATTTTTTTGCTCTTCTTGTGATTTTAGCACTGTTTTTCCCTGACTATTTTATGATCCTTGCAGAGCGCCAACATTGAGTCATCCTGTCCTCGCGTTTTTTTATGTACTTCTGTGTTATTATACATGAACTTTCTCGTGCACTTCATTTTTTGTTTACTTTCATTGTATAATAATAGCGTGTTCATTTGTTTGTGGCTTTCAGTGAGCAGTCCGAATTCATTGCGCCCGTGCGAGTTGATAAACAGATAAAGTGGTGGTTTTTCTTGAAGTTTTATTAGGTTGTAAGGAAAGTTCTGGCCGCTTTTTCGTTATCACAAGATAAATTTAAATATCAGAGCGCGTCAACATGAATCAGCTGACATATTGTGCTCGTTAGATAGAGAAAAAGTTGCTCTTTCAGAATACATGTTTTATTTGGAATGCCATAAGGTTTTCAATTTATTAGGGAAGTTTTAAAGTGCTGCGAAAATGGCACTTTTAAGATGACTTCACTTCAAGAGTTCTTGTTTAGCCGAGTCCCAGCGAAGGTGACCACAAATGTGAATACTGCAAGAGGAGGGGGTGTATCACTGGATGGAACACATTGTCTCCGGTTTCAGAAGTGCAGAAATGAGGACGAGCTGCTCGAATTTTCAATTGATCAAATCGCTTTGACTAAAACGGCAGAAGGCGATGAGCGTCCATATTTGCAGGGGATATCCACAAGTATTGGCCCTCAACAAGCAACCTTAGCTGACCACCTCAAGTGGCCTTGATTTGGAAAAATCCAAAAAAATGGGTGCCGCGGGACCCCCCACGGCAGTCATGCGCAAGCGCATTTTTCACAAATCCTCTTCCACTAATTGAAGCAGTTGCAGGGTGAGGCCCTTACTCGTCTATCATGTTCATCAGATCTAGCGCTAACTATGCCCCACTTCCCAAAACATCTGGCCAGCTCCTTCAGTAGCAGTGTGTTCAGAAAGAGTGGCGATTTGAAGTCGACTTTTTTTCATTTCGCGCAATATAAATTATCAGCCCTTTATCAAATTGAGATGTGTAGGTATGCATAGTGTTGCCAAGAGTGTGGCGAATCTAATGGTGCTCACTCTGTGAGAAAAGATGCACTCTGAGCCGAGTTATGATCTCTCGAAGTTGAAATTTCAAAAACCGGCCAAAACTTTCCTTACAACCTAATAATTGTCGTCGCCGCGTCACTGGGAGCGAACAAAAACTGGAACACCGCGAGGGGGCAATATTGGCCTACGGTTGAACTAGGTGTTGAAGATATGCTACGAACTGAATTCTCCAGGGATCACTTATCAGGCTCGTTCTCGAGAAATGCAGATGCTGACACATTTACGGCTACCTGATCACTGCTATCGAGCAATTATCAGTTGATAAGGCAAGCAAAAAGCAAAAAGGTTGGGTCAAAAGCAAGTATAATTGCTACCGGCATTCCCGTTCGCGCTTTCACAAAAACCAATACAACAATTCATTTTCCGCTGTAGGAATCTACTCTACTAGTCTTCGCATCTTTACTGCTGGGCTTTGTTGGAACTTGAAAAAATGAGAATAAAATTTGAGTTTTGCTCATCCACGGAAGTTTTATGCGGCAAAAACCAAAATCCGACCACACGATGGGTGACGCGGTGTAGAGACAAACCGAATTGGGCGTGAATTATTCTTCCATCGAAAACAGTTCAGAAGTTGTTGAGCGGGGATTCGAACGATTTTTTGTTTTCTTGAATTCAGTCTTACAAGAAAGGGATTTTTAATTTTTTTGTGTTTTTTCTGACTACTGCGCCTTGTAAGGTGGTTCAAAGAGGAAATCGGAGCATGAGTTTTGATTTTTGATAACTGCTGTTTATCGCCGCAGCTCGCGATGCGAAAGTTACTAAAGTTAGTAACGGAGCATGAGTCTTTTTTAAGGCACAGTTTGCGACAAATCGAATACTCAGGTCCCAACCGTATGCACATAGACCTTTCCGCTACCATAAAGGGTGTGCTCTCCGGGTGATCCGCTAAGGTAGATGGTGATGGTGTCAGAGGACCCGGAAATAAGATGACGCCCACCGTCCCACACCGGATCAAGATGGCGGACACGCGCCACTGATTTGACCCGCGGCTCTGTTGTAGTAAAGCGGCGGTCATATACATTGCGCGTTGACGCCGGCACCGCCGACACCGGCGTCAATGCGCAAAGTATGACCGCGGCCTAGCGACTTGCTATCGATTGCTATAAGGGGGCATGTGGCAGTAAAGACGAGAAATAGGATACATCGCTTACTTTTGGCGGATAACGTCTCCAACCTGTCCCAACATCCACTTTTTGGTGACCTCGTCGAAGCATGGAGTCAGGAGTACCTCAGTTTCAGGGGTTTCTGAGGTTCTCTTGAATTTTTTGTTCACTTCTGTGCTCTTCTGAGCCCCCAAAGATTTTGCTCAACTCCATGAACCAAAAACATTACTGTGACTTAGGCCTTTGAGGCGCGTCATTCATGGCCTCTCTAGGTCTCCTTGCGTCCATTGATAGGGAACGTGTCTCTCTCCTCCCGAATACTCAGAGAATCCTCCGTGGTGACGTTGAAAACATCGGACAAGCTAATTCTGTTGCATTCGTAGAATACTGTGGAATACGAATGCTGCAGTATTGAAGGAACCGGAAGGGGTGTGGAGAAAGAGGAAGATGCAAAGAAATGATCATTCTGTAGCGAACATTCAGGGTAAGAAACGATAATCGGTGGAAAAACCCGGATTTGGAAGCGCGACGCTGTGGTGTGTATTCGCATCACATTCGCATTACTTCGAACTGCACACACTGACTTTCCGAGTTGTCCGCTGTAGAGATGTCATTTGTTGTCTCGTAGGGTGTATTTCATTTATTTGTGATGATGTGAACTAAGTGAAACAACACACAGCAACAGTCAAGTAAAACAATTAAATGATGAATAAGCGAAAGAGTAAGAAAAACGTGCGATTACATTTAAAATCTAATGAATTCACTTTCGACGTGTTAGCAAGGTGCCGTGTGTGCATTGCGGCAACGGCGAGCCACCGTAATCCCACACCGTGAACCATAATTACACTGCCCCGGTGTCTTCAAGAACATCGGATCGGCTAATTCTGTTGTAATGGTAGAATACTGTGGAATATGACTGTTGGAGTATTGAGTAGTGCATGTTGACTGAAAGTAGGACTTTCTTCTTTCGACCCTGAGCTTCGAGGTGAGCAAACCAGACGCTTTCGACAATCGGCTGCTACCGTAATCAGGTTTTCGTGGCAGGACCAACATATGCTTCCTTACATCCTCCAACTGTTTTGGGTCTGCTTTGCTTACCTCAACACATAGAACGAAGGAATTATGTGAAAATCAGATGTTTTAATGTTTTGGGTTTGGGTGCTATCGCAATGAGGGGGAGGGGGGGGGGCATTTTCTAAAAAGTTGCTTATCTGCGTATCGTGGAGAGATCCTTGATGGGTCAATCTGCACATTCACGCGTATACTTTTGCCTAAGCCTTGGAGGGGGAAGGAAGGGCTCTTTTCCCCTTCACGGCTTAAGTAAAAATAGGGTCCAGTTGTGTTTTGGGATGCCCCCCCCCCCCCCCCCACCTCATTGCCATAGCACCTAAGTTTGTTTTAACGCGACTCGTGGCGCGCTTCGCGTGCATTGCAGGGGAAGGAATTCAACGCAGGAGCTAATATGGGCTGTGGCCGAAAATCATTCCTAAGTTTACAACATAGGTGTGCACCATGACCCATCCATCGCCGCCAAAACGTTGCCGCAACGGTAGAGCTCCCCAAAGAACGCTTGCATGTCATCTTACCATGTGTCTCCGAAAATTGGGAGCGGCCAATCGTCACCTTGCCCCACCTTTTCCATCATCGCTCAGCCCCTCTCGGACTGCCACTCTCAACCAGGCGATGGGTTGTTGCCTTTCCTAGACCGCTTGCGTAGTACAATTCACGGGCAGTTTGCCACATGCTTTCTCCTACGCGGAGAGCGCAGAGAGAACGACAAAACGCGAGAGAGTGTGTGATGACAACAATACGCGTCCTGGCGCGAAAACATGATTACTGTAGCAGCCAACTGTCAAAAGCGTCTGGTTTGCTTTCCTCCTGAGCTTCACTGGCCGCTGAGGGGTAGGCAGATAACGACGGGTTTTGCTAGGCAACAGCAATCCAGCTAGTGAAGCAGTGGAGCTCGAAGAGTGCGCGATGAGATCGCGATAAAAACTCCAAAGGCTATCGCTTCATAACTTTTCTTTCCGTTACGGAGAACATCGTTCCTTCATTGTTCCCTTTCGGTGCCTTTAGCGTCCCCATTCTCACTTACAGTATCACGTTCCATTGCACACATCAGCTCGCAATGCTGTTACGATTCAGCGTTTGAGGCACTGAGTGCTCTCCAGTGTTTTTTGGCGCAACACTTAAGTATCTTAGACACACTCCGTCCAAATAGCGTGCATATGTTTTTACATTTGTCAACGTTGTATGCACTTCAGCTTTCTGCTTGTTGTTAGCTCAATTTTCTCGCACTTCAGACGAAATACTGATAGTTTTGCCCTTTTGCTATGTATTTTTATCAATTTTGTTTGCAGCCATTCTTCTCACAATCCGGCAGCGGTTATTCCGTGGTGAATCTCCTCTCCAAGTGAGAGGCTGTCGGTAAAGGTTGCTGTCAACCATGCAAATTTTTATTTACGTGTCTCCTTTCGATTTTGTTACCAATTCTCCAAAGACACTGTCAGGAATGGGAAGAAAATGAGAACCAGGAGCACACATTATCTGTGAACAAACATTCCAGGCCAGTAGCGGTGATCCGTGACGAAGTCCGATTGAAAAAGCGCTCCTTCGGATCTTCATCGCGATCGCGCAGCACTTCCTCGCATCCCCTGGGCGAGTTGCTGCGAGGGCGGGGCAACGATCGTTCCTGGCTGGCCTGACCCCTCGCCCATCTGCTTCTACTCCTGAGCGGCTAGTGATGCGCAGAGGGAGGGCGAAAAAGAAAAAGGTAGAAGAGGGGTGCCCGGCTAATTCCTTGGTTTCTTACCACTATTTCGTTCCTACTGTAATACAGCTGATCATCTCTACCTTCATATTTCATAGTTGATCCACAATCTGTCAAAATTACACCTAAAGGTGTTCATACTGTGCCAATCAGCAAGCTGTTTCGTTGTACTGCCACTCAAATGACCAAGTAAATTATATAGCAGGTTTGTTGACGTGAGATGCAGGGAAATCGGCGTAACTTCGATTTATCCTCGTTCTGTCATAATGGAAGGGCGGGCAGGGAGGGGGGGGGACATTTCATAGAAAGTTTACACCTACAATACCGCTCGCGTCGGGGGAGTAATTTTCGCCTTGCGACGGTTTGTTCGCGAACAAACCGTCGCAAGGCGAAAGTTACTCCCCCGACGCGAGCGGTATTGTATGCTTCAATGACTTGCTAAGCATGTCTTCACATGACTGACGTGCACGAGCATGTTTCACGGTAAGAACGGTAAGAAGGCCTTTTCTGAAAGAGTGAATTCAGTGAAATGCTCCTCCCCTCATCCTCATTAAAATGACACAAAAAAAACTTCAAAAAAAAAAAATCTATCACTGCGAAATTAAAGCAAATTACGTTGATTTTACTGCGTATTCTTGTTGATTAGCGCTTTCTTCGAAGTCTGAAGCGGCTTCATCACATCATGAATCTAACTCTTGTTTCCCTGGAAAAGGCTTTGTTGAATGCATCAGTTGAAGGCTGTTGTAATTCTAGGTACCGTTGTTCGTGACTACTTCTCGTGCCAAGCATGATGACTCGCGCGCGGAGGTTATGTGGCATTGAAAAAGACATTCCAGACAGCATTATTACATCACATTTAGCATTCTTTAATGGCTAGGTGTAGTGAAGAAGACAGATAAACCACATATGCTGCAAAACATTATCGCTTTGGTTTACACCTTCTCCGAGGGTAGCAGCAGTGTACGATATTTAGAGAGACAACCGCAGCTTCTGATGAGCCTTTTGTGTAATGAGTGCGCCTTTCCTAGAACTCTCAAAAGGAGCGGATATGAAGGCATAATGTCTTAGATGCAAGGAAATAGGACCGGAAGGTGCAAGTCTTACTAGCCTTTACCCAGCTAGGAAGGTGGTACAGAGGGAGTAGGAATTGCGGCACGGCGACAAAGCCATGCCATTCTAGGTTTTGGAATGAACAATGAAGAATTTTTCAGTAGCGATCTTATCCTCTGGGTGTCTGCTGAGGTGTGCGTAAAGGCACCAGTAGGGATGAGGAAAAACTGAGACCTAAGGATAAATGTCCGCTGAAAGCGAATCTCCTACTTCAGAAGAGGTCATATATGGCGAAAATCGCATTGGAAAAACGCGGTTTGGGGTCTTATGACGACCCCGCAGTGGTGCATATGGTCTTGCGGTGCATCGGCCGGGCGAGTCGCCGGGGAGAAGCGGGAAACGATCACGGCCGGCTGATTCGACCTCTGGCCTATCTGCAGTTCTCCCCTGCTAGTGGCGCAGAGGGACGCGAGAGATAAGATGGATTCCCGAGCTCCTGTTCCGCGGTTTTTTCGCAGTTTCATGTCGTTATTTATCTACTATTATATTGCTGAGCAATTCTACTTTCGTGATCCCTCAATTTGCCAAATTTACCCCTCCCGGTGTCTTTAAGACTGCCCAGCTAAGCCACTGCACCACACGAACTACGACCTCGCCGCGCGAAAAGCGCCTTGCTGGTCCCGCTGTGAATTGACCGCGCGGTAAGAGACGCGGCAAGCCTTATCACATGCCCTGACCTCAGGCACAACCTCGCCAGAACAGTTTCGCACCATGAGGTCAGGGCGCCCAAGGAAACACTAGGGGCAAAAAATAAAAAAAAAGAGAACCGGGAAGACATGTTCTCCGTAAATGAACAATCGAGTTCAGAAGAGATGATCGTTTTGTCACGCTGCTTTTCGCGCTGCCCCTCTTACGCCGAGCGGGTAGTTGCAAGGGCAGGGCGACGTTCGCGGTTATCTGGCTTAGCCTCTCGCTGTCTGCATCTGCTCCCCAACGGCTAGTGATGCAAAGACGGCGAAAGGAAAGAAGCGAGGGTAGGGGCTTCCCGGTTCCCATTATTCTGGTTTTGTCCGTTTTTTTTCGTTCTTTCTCTACTGTTGCCATTGGTCGCTTCAACATCCAGTTTTCATAATTGTTCAGCAATCTGGCAGATTACCCCTAACGCTGGTTTAAAACTCGAATTACCAAAATGGGTCTGCAATGGTGTGTCAGAATGTGCGCTGAAAACTGTAATCGTTGGTGGGAAAGCTCCAATAAGGATGTCAGCTCTAAATTGAACTGGCTCTATCTCATAGCTTCCCGTTAGTCCATATATGTATAATTAGTCAAGTAAGTACACAGATTTGCAATATGTCACATTCGGGCATCAACATCCCCTGGAAGTGTACTCTGAATGCGCTGTGCAGATGTTTCCCCGCATCCTTTGAAGAGTTCTTCTCACAATCGTAATGACATGCTGATATATAGTGAGAGACGCGGTGGCGCTTGATCTCCTCATTTTTCATTGCTCCTCTTCCTCATTAGGCTGCTCTCACAGTTCTGTCTGATTCGATAACGTTTAATAAGCTTGATTGTATTGGCTCAGCTTTAATTAGTCAAACATCTAATTATTTGCAAAAAACGCTTGATCCTTGCAATTTTCATCCGATGTAACCGGAATCAGTATCCGGCCCAGCACTCCCAGGTGTCAAGGAAAATGCCGCTTCAGTACGACTCCCCTCCCCCCCCCCCTTTTTTTTTGACAACAACCTTAGCACTAACTGTTGCCGGATTGCATAGTTGCAATGTGTTTTATTCCTATGTATCCTTTCCTGAGGCAAAATCATTATATTACTATTATTAAAATTAAAAACTAAAAAATTAGTATTTATCTATTCATAATTGTTTTATTTTCAATATTATTATTATTTATTCAAAATCACATTACATTACATTTATTTATTCAAAATTATTATTATTTCTGCATCTTGTCATACGGATCTGCGGTGAAATACCCTTTGCTTCTCATCTGCTTATTGAGCATTTAGAATTTAGTGCTTATTTCTCTCTCGAAGGTACGACTCCCCCCCCCACTCTCCTGTCCGGTAAGATATGGCCCTCCTGTCGAATATTCGACTCCCGATGTACCCTGTTATCCTGGCGGGTGTACGTTTACGCCAGTACCTCACGTGGTGGTGCAGCATGCGATGTCATGCGTGCTAGCTAAGGAAGCCATAGGTAAGTGGGTCCTCGACCGATTACACGGTAATTCTATGTGCGCCATATTTGCCGTGTAATCGCTTCATGATCGATTTACGTACGATGCCTAGCTCGCAGGCAACGCACTGCATACCGCGGTGCAAAATTCTGACGTAAGGATACATAGTCAATATTCAAGTGGATCTTCTCGTTGATAAGAGCGCGAAAAAGTTGTGGGAGTATGGAGAAGATCCGTGCGTACATGATGAATGGAAGCTGAGCTTTTAAAGCATGATTCAAACTCCAAAATTCAGTTTGAAGGTTGTCCATCCCTCTCCCGGATATGTACCGTCAGAACAGAGTTTCGCACCACAACATGCAACGCGACATATGCGACGTAGAAGCGTCGTTGGATCCTGAGGCGATTGCTGTGTCCTATGCCTAAATAAAGGCGCGAGGCTATGTAATCGCTTTGGGATGCCACTGCATGAGTACTTCACCTGGAATCGCAGCTCGGAGGGAAGCCTTCTAAAGGTACACCACCTCCCCTCCTTTGGACAGCAGCATTCTAATTCTCAGCTACCATGTCAAGATGTCATGCATTCAAAATAACACATAGACTGAGTTCTTTTTTTTTGACGATGACGAGACGACTTTTGAAAGGCGGGTGAAGCCTCAAAATGGGATATGCAACGCAGAGAGGCCTGACCGGGCGCTCCCCCTCCCTCCCCCTCGTCCCTCGGTCTCGATATGTTTTCGATACTATGTGGCATAGTCGTTACGGTACAAAGTACGCAGAACGATAAAATTTTCCCCTAAATTTTGCCAAATATTTTTGCCATTATTTCATTGTAGTCTTCTGTTTTGCCTGTTTTTTTAAGTACCGATGATGTTTGTTACTGGAAAGTGGGAAGATTGTGGTAACTAATTCTAGCGTTTGATCAGGTATGGAGGATCGTTTGTATAGCTTTCCAGACAGATGGTGTATAGTAAACAGAGAAATCTAATCCTCGTTGTTACATCTCAACACCTGTTTTCCCACAAAGCTTTTTTGAGGAAACGCGATGCAGAAGAAGAGTTGATGTTGAAACAGATGGGAGATGTACGATTTGTCTGAGCATCCGGTTGACGTTACGAATGATTATCGGAGGTGGCACCAATGATCAGTCATTTTGCGCGATGACTCTTTAGCTGTTTGCTGCTGTTTTTGATTTTGAAGATATTTAGTTTCTAGAACTTTCAGGGCTCTCATATCATGGTGGTGTGTACCACTTGGACAGAATTTCTCACCACTACGTGCGGCGCGCTGTGTGCGAGCCAGGGACCCCGTATGTAGTTGGGTCCCCGAACGATTACGCTGCTGCCCCTGATATCAAGCGAAAACCACGGAATCGCCTTAGGACCTAACCATAAACAGCGATTCTAGCTCACACCGCACGATGCAATCGAAATTTTTTCTAAAAGATACACAACTCAGATTATAGCATGGATACCTTGATATAGTACGTTTTTCTGTTGCATTGTACTTATCGCATTCTACTATCATTGAACAATCGTCCAAACAATTCATATCCCACTTTATTGGGATTGGGAATGCCAATGTGTTGAAATATATCGATGAAACCGCTTTCATACTCTGCGGTGCCGGCGACAGGGGCTGGCTGCGTGTCTCTTCATCTCCGCCTATGCCACCCTGCTTCGTTGTCTCTGCACTTCGCAAGTGCCACTCTGTCTTGCTAACTGTGAACGCAGCTACGCGCTGCCGGCGCTGAGTGTAAACGCACACACACGCATATAATTGACAGCTACGGTGTGGTTGTAGACATGTCATGTAGAAGCATGCTACTATTCAACATTCAACAAGTTGCCCCTCTCTTTTTAGTCGAGTACCAGCTTCAGAATGCTGTGCAGTCTGCTATAACCATCTGAATCTCTGTACAAGTCGAATCGCTCTGCTGACTCCCAAGAGATGTCATCGATGGCTGGCATTAAACAGTGTGGCTGGAGTAGCAGTAGACATATACTCCATTTCGGAGCGCTTGATTGGGAGTGGCCTACGGACTTGGGTGAGAGTGTATCAAACTTTCTCACCCCGCCACACACTCTCACTCTCGCCACTCACCCATGTCCGTAGGCCACGCCCTATCACGCGCTCCGAAATGGACTGTATATGAGGAAATTCTATGAGGAAATTTCATGTGTTTCGCTGTGGAATGGACCTGGTGGCTCCTGCTCTCTGCGCCTCTCCATGGAATGTTCACGTATTCTTCGTAGGCTGATTTGAATACGGCTGCAATTATCCATCGAGCTCATCAATTTTTTTGTCCTCGCATTTCTTGGAATTTTAAGGTTTTGCTGAGATGACTTCACGCGCCTGGCATTCTATTGTTAGGGACTAAATTCTGTGTATATTTTCGTTCAGATTTCTTCATGTATTCGCATTAATTACCTTGCTGAGGGTCTTACTTTTGCGACCTTTCATTTGACGAAATGTTTCGTCATAATGGTTCATTTCGAAGAATACATGCAAATGATACAGTAGCTAATTGTGAGCATAGAGATTAATTATCACTGCTCGCTCATTGAACACTTTCTGAATGCCACTATTCTTCGAAAAGTTCTGTCCTTCAATAATATTCCCGCGGGTGAACTTTGAAATTCACCCAATCACGTATAGGTGCTATCCTAATAATCCAGGGGGAGGAGGGGAGGGGGGCAGGGAGGAGGTTTTGCTATGTTTGACGCGACTTATACAGCGATCTTATTGACCGTCTAAAATTTTGAGGACGCGTCAGTTCGTAAAGTCATGTTAGTGTTAAACGTACAACATGTTTGACATTTCAGTCATGCAAAGTTTTAAACGTTACATGAAAGGCCCCCCCCCCCCTCCCTCTCCCCTCATAAAGATGGTACCTGTGCGGGTGTGTGCCACTGGGACAAAAAACACGTCGCTTTGTTCGGATTGTGACGTGATGGGTGCAAGTTAGGGGCTCGGCATTAGCTGGACCTAACGCGATGAATGTGTCTTATTCCTCATCAAAGGCGTGATCGCTTTGAGACCCACTCAAAACCGCTCCCGTACTTCGCGCTCATCGCTCGCGCGCTACACGCAGCCGGGTGGAGATCGATTGGTCGAATTTTCGCTCCGCGATGTCGCACTTGCGGCGCTGTCAGCACGATTTGCTGCAGTGGGTTGGAATTCCGCTTAGGAAGCAAGGATCTGTGCCATGGAGTTCCTTCAGAGAAATAGCTGTTTATCTTATCATTATCCGAAAACAATAACTTTTGTGCTCTGAAAAGACAAAATAGTAACATAAAAAGTAAAAGAAACGATAGCATGACGAATAACAACCTTAATTAGGAATCAAGTAATTCGATCGCAAAACCCTGAAGGGAGTGTTGCAACGTATGCACTCACACGCGAAGATACCCGCCGCGTCGTTCGCCGTGCGCGGCCGCGCAAAAATCCGACATAAATCTGTGGCTATGTTCAAACTTCCTATCATCGAAAGGCCTTTCTTCCGCTATCCTATTTCAGACCATACCACGAAATTTTTTTCGTATTTTGTACTGTCACCTTCTGTACACATTTTTCGGCATATGAGTCCTCCACCATTCGCACTATTCAAGGAAAAAATCCCATAGCCGATCAGATCTGCCGTGATATGCTGGTTAAATCAGTGCATTTCTGCGGAGAAACTCCCTATGTCGGGAAACAGCACAATTTCTCTTCTTTAGCACATGTGAACTGGTCCGGGTTGTCGAGCTTTTCTGTTGCGCATTTTCTTACAAAGCTGAACACAACTTGACAATCGAAGATGTACTAGAGGGCTGGGTGGAAATTGGTGACTGGGAGTGATGGCTGGCTGAAAAAGTACCGGAATGACAAGCGACGGTAGCATAACCTGTGGAAATGTATTAATCTAATGTACAAATGATGGCTAGTGGTGCACAGAAACGATGGATGGCAAAATTCGCGATGTAAGATGTATCTAGGCCATTGGCAGACCTCCAAAGCTCGTACTCCTTCCACAAGTAGATTCATCACGCACTGCGTATGACCACCACACGTCACAGATCAACGTGGCTCCGGTACGTTAGTGCTGGGACGCATTGGATTGTACATGGACCACATATGATTTTTAGTTCTTAATTTTCTTTAGTATTTGTTTTTTATCTCAATCGTGGAAAGTGTGTTTTTTGTTCTCTTATTTTCCTGTCTGTGTCTCAGCATTATTCTCACGTCGCATAGATCTTGCATAAGACGTACGTAATATATGCTGTGGGACGAAGCTGTTTAAAATGCAGATACTCATGTGACTACGTCCAGTTCAGAAGAAGCGCTTTATGGGATCGTGGAGAAATGTGGTGAGGGATATGAATATGCTCCGTTTTGAAAAAAAGAGTCAACTGCTCGCAAGTCAATAAACATGGAGGGGCACAAGCAGGTCCGTGGCGGTTCTCCTCCCACAAGTGGGTGCGTCACGTGCTGCCCATGGATGATTCCGCGTGGTTCCGTTCTATACGTTATTGGTAGGACCTCAAATCTTAAGACGAAATTTGCATTCGTCACAGGGTTTACCGGGGGTGTTGACCATTTTTTCAGTATTTCGCGCGTTTTGCATGCATATATTCCATATTTTATACTCTGCGTCCTCCTTTTTTTTACATTATGTGCCATGCATTATCCTTAATTGCATACCAACGTGAAGATATCAGAAAATAGATAAACTCTTGCCTCAGTCTAGGAAGAAGGAGCTGTGAGGTGAACGATGCATCTACTTGTGCAAGAACGCATCAAAGCGGAAGTGATTCACTCATCATATAAGGACGAGGCAGAATATCGGAAATGGAATAAATTTATGCAAAACGCTAGTATCAACCAATAGTGAATTGAGATGAAAAATATTCGAAAACAAGCTTAGCTGTAGAGCAAGACGAATAAAATGGGCATAGATTCGGTCGCCGTCATACACAATTACGTGCGATTTCCACCGAGGGCTGTGGGTGTGTACCCTTATGTCAAGATTTCGCATGACGACGAGCGGCGTGAGACTCAATGTGCGCGACCTATGCGCGTCGCGGTAGTTGGGTCTTAGAACGATTACACTTTAATGCTATGGGCGCGATACGCAGTTGACATGTAATCGCTTTGAGACCCAACAGCATGGCGGCTTCAGCTCGTCCGCATGCTGCGGTGCGAAATCCTGACATAAGGGCATACACCGGAGAGCAGTCAACTCGCGCGCATATGTCGCGCGGAGAACGTCACAACGCGAAATCCTGACAAAAGAGTACACGCCCAGTTTACCGGGAGGATAAGATTCCGTTTTTCGGTTTTTTGCCATTTCATCAAGTTTTTCTTCTGCTGAAGTGTTTCTTTTGCTGTTGAAGTACCAAACTTTTACATACAACATAGGACAAGCTACTCCTTCTTTCCTTTTGTTGCCTACGTATCTTCATCCTACACAAACATCAGGAAGATTGGACGATGTTTTCCCTTTGATTCGCTCTATTGCATATTTCCTGAGGAAGTGGGGAAGGAATCGGATTGCTCGGCTCTCTAAAAATGTTTTGCAAGGCGTCGTCGAGCCAATCATGTAGTTTTTATAATATTTGCTTGCCAAAGAGGTCCTGAGGGATATGTGCTGACGTCAATGTGGCGATTCAAATATTTGAGATGCCTCGCACATATACAGGGGGTGCCAAAAAAAAGAAGTAATTTTGTCTTCTCCACTTTCACCCCACTTCAGTCAAACTACAGCTAATTCTGTTGAGGTATCTCCATCCCCAGATTCAAGAGCAGACCTCACTCTATCTGTATACTCCGTGGCAGCCTTCTGCACGAACAGGAACGAGAGCGAGAAAAGAGTGAACAAGATGTGTCACCTCAATTGGGCAAAATCCGAAGTTTCGTCGCCCTTGTTCACAACCTTGCTGACGTCCGTTCACTCTGGGTACCTGAGGGGAATCATACTTGGTGGTCTTTTTTTAACATTCCGTTTTTTCGGGTTCCCAGCGCCCTTCGTTTCCAAAAGCGAAAACGTGCCCTTACCACTGAAACCCCTCCGGAGGCGGATTTGAGGCATGAAAATGATACTTCGGATTATAGCAGCCTTGTCCAAGTAGCAGGGGCTCTGTGACTTCCATGAACCGAAGGGCCAATCCTCAGAAAGCTTCCCACAAAAGACCTACCACGCAGCCTGGCTTCATTGTTTTAAGCGGACCTTGATACTGTAGGTACTCCGAAGCCCGACTGCGCCGAATGAAAGCTCCATATTTTCATAAAGGTGAACGTAGGGAGCCACAGCTTGTTCCTGCTTTTAGAAGAACATTTCGGGGATATTTTGCCCCAGTACTTTTATCACTTCGTTTCCCTACAATTTGTATAATTGGCATTTCCCTACAATTTGTATAATTGGCAGATGTGAGCCGTGGGCAAAATTACTTCTTTTTTTTGGCACCCCCTGTATAAATATATTATGATGATCGTAATGTGCTTTCTCTATAAGAAATTGAAAACAAGTATATTATTAGATGTGTTCAGTTGTTGTTCCTGTCTACACTATCTTTTTTTTCAACTTCATAATCATCGTCAACTTTTCTTTGGAGCTTCATGCCTGTAGATTCAGAGGACCAGGAGCGACTGCCTAACACTGTAGAAAAAAGGCCCTGTCGAAGTTTCCAGTTTTTTTGTGGAAAATTCTCTTTCCTTGAAATCGTGAACCTCAAAAGGATGAAAGTACTGCAGCATATGTCGAAGCTATTCAGCTGCACAATGGCAGTTCTTCGATTACATTCGCTTCGATGCGGGAAAAAGGAGCAGTTGGCTGCTGTGGTCACTAGCGGCCTGCTCGCTTGTCGGCTATTGCCTCGGCTCTTTGTTAGCTTGTCTTCACGCTTTCTATGCCTGAGGCTTCCATCGACACGCCGGAAGTCTCCACCCACGGTCATAACTGATGAAATATGCCACGTTTCAGCTCGTTTGGAATTTTTGTTTTCAAAATGTCATGTTTTTTGAAGCCTTCTATGGAATCATCTGAGGAAACAAAATTACCCTACCTCGTGCTAACGTAAGCGGGCCCACGAGGGCTGCGGACCTTCCCCTCCTTTTTTTTACACGAACCATTTCTCAAACCCAAAAAAGCCGTCGATCGATGATCGTAACACTCTCGCCAGGCTCTATGACCGATAACTGAACGACGCCCCACTTCCCAACCCAAAAGATGACCCCACTTGTCGAGAATCCCTCAACCCAGGCGTGACTCTTCTGCTGACAGTTTCGTTGTGCGATTTGTCAGAGCTGAGCAAAGAACTTGTTATTTCCTTTTCTTTACTTCATAACCCTTTCATTGAGGAAGGACTCTGTCTCGCTCTGGGACAGGTATTTCATCCATTTTCCTTCTTACTGATATACATTGCCCGGATGGGAGTTGATTGGTCGAATTTTCGCTTCGCGGAGTCGCACTCGCGGCGCCGTCAGCACGACCTGCTGCAGTCGGTTGGAATTCCGCTCAATATGCAGTGGGCTGGTATCGTAAGGGACCTACAAAGATTGCAGGTTGGAATCTTCGAAAGCTCTTATATGTTGTGGTTTATGCTGCTTCAACGGATAAAACTACAAACAACTCGCGCTCGCCGCGTGCGGCCTCTCGAAAATTCGACCAATCGACGACCCCCACCCACATTGTCTAAGCAGTCTGTCGCATCAAACATTCACATTGTGGAGGATTTGCGTATCGTCATGAATATCTCCTAATTATTTCTCTCTATTACCGCTCGCTGCAAAGGTATGCAGTAGGTAGAATTGATCGGTTCCTCAACACGGGCAATTGAGGTGGTTTTCACTGCTGACGTCAAAGTAACCAAAAAGCTATTAGTTCTTGCCGTTTTGCTGTGCCAACCGCCTACGTGGAAATAACACTTGGAAATTATTCAAGGACTTTGCTAGCGCGTGGTGATTTCTTTTTGAAGCCACCAACGAGACCGTCCACAGCCTGGGGAAGGGAACTGTATTGTTTGCTTTTTTCAAGCTGGCAGTATGCGTGTACTATTCATAGGAGAATGGATAGAAACGATAGTCGAAGCAGATGCCGCAACCCTTTCGCTCCGTTGCTGGTATGTCCTTCAGTTTGAAGACGTTCACTTATGGAAAACGCACCTGGCGATAATCACATTGGGAACGACTTACTCACTGGGGCACTAGATCTGAGTAACTATTTTGTATTTTGTTTGTTAGGTGCCTCCATTTCTGATCCGTTTGAATCCACGCTAACCACACCCTTTTAGCTCAGCTTAACAATAAGGTGCCCAAGTGGGCATAGCTAGCGTGATTTGAGGCGGGTGTAGCTGCATCCTGGAGGCGCAAAAGGGCTCCCATCGTTGCCTAGGGGTGAACCGCTCCTATAAGCTATGATCTTTTGGTGCTTACTCACTTTGAACGGAAAGTAATGATGCGATGCGCGAGGAAGGGACCAAAGATGACGCTAATCTTGTTTCGCCTTCCCCAACCCTGAGTCCCGGAAAGTAGAAAAACTTTTCCAGTGCAAGCGCGCTCGCGTTTTCATCATTCCACTGGGTTCTTTCTCTGACTTTATTTTTATCGCTTCTTGTTATGTTTTGTTGTTGTTGATTTAATTCTGGTCTTCTGAACTGCCTATGCACTTTGCTTTGCTTTTTTATTTTTAATTTTCTTAGATAGTGCTTAGAATGCGTGACTAGGCGATATAGGCAACCAGAGAAATGGAAAAGATCCGTATCGACTGGGCGATCAGTCGGTCAATCGAATAATCGATATTTTCCCTAAGCTCCCAAATCGCGCACTCTGAACGTTGTGCCTTGGACAGCCACTGATGCACTTTACCTTTTGTTTCCAGTTCAATATTCTTCCCTTGTTGTGGTTGAAAGCTCTGGTACTAAGCAGGACGAAGTGAAACACAGAGGGAAACCAGCTTGCTTGAGAGGATCAAGTCTAATTCCAACTTTCGGCTGGGTATCTCATGGGCTCAGTTGATAGAGCCATGACCATCAGTTATTCAAAATATTCCAACGTTGAAGCGTCTGCCATTCTCATCATCCATTCACTATTCTTAAATAGTCTTACACAAGAGCAAAATAGCAGACTGCTTGAAAAGTCGTGCTGATCGTTTCAAAATAATAAGTATAATCCCTCTACATTTATGTCAGTCACAATTTATACGAAGCCACCGCCTAAAATGGGAGGGGGGCAATCACTTGAAGGAATCGTCCATGGAAAGAAGAGTATCCATGTCACCCAGTTTATGTTGTATTTGGCTCATGTGGGCCGAATGCACAGCTTCACGCGAAAAATGTGAATCCGGCTAAGATACAGCACCACAAAGTCCTGGCCGGGTGGGCGCGGCCTCTGAGCAAGTGCCTACCCCGTCGTCTGCGCGGTCGGAGACGCATTGTAGGAACAGAAAGTTACGCAAACAGTCCCACTCTCCGTTCCCAATCGCGGCAGGCCAACGGGACGGGGTCTCTACGCGGAGGCCCCGCCCACGGCCAAGAATTTGGGGAGCTGTATCGTAGCTTAATCTACTTTTTCGCGTGAAACTTTGCATGCGGCCCTCATTAAGCAAATACAACATAAATATAGGGGTAATGAAGAAACTAATTCTTCCGTGGACGATTCCTTGGAAGACTCATTCGCATAGATCACCCTTAGCTCGCACTCATCGTGTTGTACACCGCGTGGCGAAATCCTTTCTTAAAGACAGTGTTAGGGGTAATGTGGGTGATAAGGAATCCCTAGGAGGAGTCATTCACTCAAAAACTACGGGTCTGGAAAGCCTACTTGCGGCGGAATCCCCCGCGAAGGGCGCGCCTCGGGCTGTGGCAGAGGCGGCCTTTTCTGCTCGAGCCGCCTTACTGTGCTCGGTCCGCCTCCTAGCGATTGATTGGCTGGGGTGGGAATAGAAGGTATCGCGGCCCGCTTTCTCAGTTTTGGCTATAAGCGCACTCCAGAAAAAGGATGCTTCCTCATTTCCGAACATCCCTTCGTGTTTAGGACATGGCAACATGTCAGTGGAAAACTCGTCTGAACTACCTGCCTCTTCACGGGAAGGCTCCACGTCGGGGATCAACGGTGGGGAAGGGTCCTATTTCTCAGGTCTTTGATCATTTCCATCCGTTTTTTTCTTTAGAGTCCTGTAACTGGGCATCTAGACTTTCAAATTCACTACTTCTCTTACTTTTCTGCCTAATTTCCCCAAACACTGCCTTTAAAAGCACCAGTAGGGGTAAGGGAAAACTGAGATTTGGGAGTGCATATTCTCTGAAACGAAGCTACTACTTCAGAAGTGGCCCATATGGTGAAAATCGCATTAAAAACACGGCTTGGGGTCTTATGGTGACCCTGCAACTCGGCATGCGGTCATGCGCCCGGGCGAGTCGCCTTCGAGGGGCGGGACAAGGATCGCGGCCGACTGATTCAGACCCTGGCCTGTCTTCGGTCCACTCCGGCTAGTGACGCAGAGGACGAGAGAGAAAGCGGATTTTCCGGTTCCTGTTCCTCGGTTTTTTTTTTTCGCAGTTTCATGTCGTTCTCTCTCTACTATTATATTGCTGAGCACTTCTACTTTCGTGGTCCCTCGAATTGCCAAATTTACCCCTCGCGGTGTCTTTAACGGTACGCACCCTCACACGGCGAACAGAAGACTCAAAGCCTTTGGTCAAAGTGGGTGCCGATACATAATAGTTTCTTGGAAGGCGTGCATTCCGAATAATCACCAACTTCTCCGTGTTTTCCTTCTGGCTGGCTTTTTTCCCATTGCGAGCAATTTGCTCGGAATTGAATAGGCAATGTGCTCCCAGGAAGCATTGCTGACGTCAAAGCCAATCTCGATAAAAATAGATTGGCGGAATACGTTGAAGACGGACATGTGAGAAAAGTGTAGTACGCTATGTATTGGGTCATTCCATAAGTAATGTCGCTTTTTTTCAAACCAAATTTTCTCCTATAAACCTACATGTTTGTGCCACATTTTATATGCCATTCGAAAGAGATTCCCCTGCACTACAAAATGACATGTTTAGTTTTTTTTTGTCTGTCATAAGCGAGCCGATCTTCAGGTTGGCGAAGTGGTTGGTTCAGTCGACAAAAATTGACCAAACCGGCAATCAATTAATACACTACCTTTCACTTCGGAAAATCGATCAAACATGTGTCTCGTACTTAGCCCCGACCTCTTCTATGAGTTCCACGAATTGGTTGCTTGAGAAGTCGCCTCGCTTTTTCCAACTTTGATTTTTGCGCCACAACTCGGTGATTTTTGACTATTTCTCTAAATCAAGGCAAGAAATTTTTCTCAGCCAAACAGTTAAAGAGTGGTGAAACGTCAAGGAGAGGTGATGAGTAGGGACGAGGAAACATTATTGACCTGATTCCTTGAATATCTGTTTAAAAAATAAATTGTGAAGTAATGTCATCTGGGCCCCTATGACATGGTTTTTAAATTCGAAATAAATCGTAGCCAAAATAAATCGAAACATCCTCTCGACAGAGCAGAGAAAATCCTTTCGTATGGTCCATAAAGCAATGCTGAACATTGGATTCGAAAGGAAAAATTCCTCTTTGAATAGACGTGAGGCTTTTGGAAAAAGGACTTTAGAAAAAGAACGACGTGAGTACTCGATCAACCAATTACTGGAATTTGTCGAAGAGGTCGAGGCCAAGTACGGGACACATGATTAGTTGATTTTCTTATAGTGAATTATAGTGCTTTAATTAATTGCCGGTTTGGTCAATTTTTGTCATGTGGACCCATCAATTCGCCGGCCTGAAAATCAGTCATATGCTGGAATATCCAAAAACTAAACAGTACAATTTGTAGAGCAGAAAAATCTCTCCCGAATGATGTATGAAATGCTGCAAAAACTCGTAACTTTATAGAAAAAAATTTCGTTTGAAAAAAAAACGACACTACTTATGGAATGACCCAATATTAGTGGGAGCTGAGTACTTTTCCCTCCTTTTCGCATTCCTCATTAGGTTGTTTTTGATAAAAAGTGTATCTGGACCTCGATTATCATCTGTCATTGTCGCGAACAGTTGGCAGGCTTTCTGGTCGAACATATTCAGCTGCATCGTCATCTTATAAACACTAACATTCAAATTTGATAACACAATCTTGTTAACTAATCGTTTTTCATTCTCTGAGCCTGCCTACTTGCTAACTCCTGAGGTACCTGACATGCTTATGCTGTTGTTTCAAAGAAATAGAATCCATGAAATCTGTTTTTTTTTTATAAATTTCACAATCTCTCTGCAGTTTTTCTGATTTTCCTTCCACAAAGTGTCTGCTCGAGTACACTACCCACATGAGATGCGTGAGACCCTAGAAAGAAGATCGAGAGCTGCTCCCGTAGAGAAAGCAGTCGATTGGGAAATGCCTCATGCCTCGAGCAGTAGGGTAGAAGAAGATTTCGCAAATAATCCAGGGTATGAAACACTTTACGACCGCGTATTGTTTTTATCCACGAAACCGATTCTCATTCCCTTGCGTTTATCACTGCCCACTCCTGTGGAGATTTTCATGTTGTATATCTAAGTATGTGCAGAAAGGCAAAAAGAACTTGGAGGGTGTTGAGAGCACGTTTCATCTCCCCAATAAACAGTAGATCCTTTGGAAATTATCCAGGTTGTATCGGTTTTATGTCGTCATGGCGTTACACTCGCCTGAATCCGAGCAAGCCACGCTAGTCAGCTGAGCTGGAAGGGCGTGGTTAGCGCAGGTCCAAGCGGGTGTAGTGCCGTGATAGCCCATAGAGGCAACGCAGAGGATGTAATGTATAGTTACCTGACGATCACTAGCCGCAAGGAGGTAGATCGACTACTGTAGTCATCGCGAAGTGTACTTCAAGCTACCGATGGGCTGCAGATCGAGTGTTATCTCCACCCCACCTCTTGATCATTGAGATAAGGTTGAGGGATGGCTTCCGATGTATGGTGCCGAAGCCTTTGGCGCGCTGACTGATGAAGGAAGATTGAAGCGGGAGCGATACAGCGCTGTGGAATTGGGCGGTGTTCGTTCCATCCTTCAATCGGCTTCGCTATGTGTTTTGGTCCAACAAGAAGAATTTCTGAATCGTTCTAGTTGTTTGGATTGGATTCGCATTAATCTTCTTCCTTTCCAATTATTACGCATAACTCGCTGCATCCTTCAATCGGCTTAACTATGTGTTTCGGTGCCACAAGTAAAAGTTCTGAGTCATCCTAAATTTTTTGATTGGGTTCGCATTAATCTTGAAATCCTCTCCCAATTCTTACTGCATAAATGTGCTATATCATGGGTAAAATATGCCAATGATAAGAGTATTTCGTATGACTAATCCAGTGTCAATTGGACTTGCATCCAATTCAACGACTGTTGGTTCCTCAGGAGTTAGGGTGAAGCCGTACGTGTGCAGCCATTTCTTCGATTTTTCTATTGCTCATGGAATATCATTTTAGCCTTTTGACAGTTGCTCATGAAAATGCTCATAAAATATCATTTTTGCCTTTTGACAGTTTGCCAAGCTTCCCTCAACTTACTTATCTTTAATCCGATCCGCCTCTGATTTTGTTATGTTCTGCTGTTTCTGATGATTCCTATCCGCAGATATCCTTGACAGAATATTTTTTGTTGTCTACTCAAAGACGGTGATAGAGGTAATGTGGGTAATGAGAACTCCTGAACTGGGTCACGCAAATGAAAGCTAGAGGTCTAAAAAGACTATATGTAACAAAATTTCTGATGAGAATTAATGTCTTTGGCTTTATAAGAGCCGACTTCTTCAACAGCTACCACTCATTTTATGACAGCCCGCCCCTTTTTTCGGGGCGACCCGCCCCTTTTGAATATGAAAGGCGGGAAGAGGGTCTCATTCCTCGAAATTTGACCGCTTCATTCGGTTTTTTATTCACTTCCCTACTATTGAGCACCTCGGCCTTCAAATATAATGATCCTTCCATATACGCCCTAATTACCCCTATCACTGCCTTGAACTCAGGCCGTGTTAAAATTTAGCATTTTATTCCAAAAAGCTCTAAGGCGACTGCAGAAGTATACAAGCCTTATGAGCAGTTGAATCGCTGCGCCTTCTTTGTGTCTGTAAACCGGTCGAAATTCCGAGGAAAAGGAACCCTTTCCTTCCACTGATTCTCATCAAGGGCTGGTTTTCGTGTCGTTTGTATAAGGGGGAGATGATGAGGCGACGGCCACGCCAAGTCCTGGTCGCGCCGTGGCCCATCACGGCTACTCTGTCGGCTGCACCACGTTGGCACTACTGACGACACATGTCCTTCCCCTAGAACTCGCGGCTTATTTGCGGGGACAGGTGTCCCACTTCTGATTACACAGACCACCCTTTCAGGTGCTTTTGCAAAATATTTTTGGAAATAAATTTGTAAATAAGACAATAAAACGGAAATAATTGGGGAATTTTCTTCTTTTTACTTTTATTTTGTTGTTTATCGTCGGCTCGGGTTCGTTTCGTAATTGACAGTTGTAATGGAGTCGATAAAATATGATGGAGTGGCTGCTTTCCAACGGATGGTATCACAGCTTCACAGCTGACGTAGCCGTGGTGGTCTCATGAGGGTTCATTCTGTTTCAGCAAGGATCGTGAGTTAACAATATTTTTCGCAATGCTTGTTCCTGTATTTTTGAGTGGGGGGGGGGGACACACTCGATTCCTTTCAATTGCCGACTCGAAGACAGATTTTCATCCCTTGTTTGAGCAGATGGAGTATGTAGGAATGTTTTGTAGAGCACTTATAAAGTGTTGGGCTTCTTTGGTTTCCTTAATAGAGCGTAGGTAGCAGCAATTTTTATCCTAACGCACTTTTTTCGATTTCCACGCATCCTCAACAATAACTCAGGAACACATTTGTTCTACGAATCATAAAGGCTCCCGCGAGAAGCTCGCTTCTTGTGCTTTTCCAGACATGCTTGAGATCAGCGTCACGCCAAAGGCTTCACACGTCATTTATTCAATCATTAAAGGAATCGTCCATGGAAAATGAGTTACTCCACCACAAAGACTTGGCCGGGTGTACGGGGCTTCCGAGCAAAGGCCCACCCTGTCGTCCACCGCGGTCGGAGACGCATTGTAGGAACAGAAAGTTACGCAAACAGGCCCACTCTCCGTTCCCAACAGCGGTGGAAGACGGGACGGAACTTTCACTCGAATGCCCCACCCACCCGGCCGAGAATTCGGGGAGCTGTATCTTAGCCGAATTCTCATTTTTTCGCGTGAAACTTTGCACGAGGCCCTTATTGGGCGAATACAGAATACAGAATACAAGGGTAACAAAAAAAGTAATTTTTCCGTGGACGGTTTCTTCAACTACTAAAGTTGCAGACGTGTACAGTAATCTTCCTCACGATTGAAATCAACTGAAAAATTGGTGTTTGGTTGAGTGCTCTTGGAGCTCTTGAACTTCTTTCATTTATTGATGAGCTTTCGGCATTAATGCATTTTCGGGTCTTGAATCACAATACTCCACATACAAAAAAGCATTTCAGTCGGTGCGACATCAGAGCAAACCTGAGGCAAAAGGAATCAATGCTGATTACGCTTTCACTATGTACTACTGTAGCGCGCTCTGTGCGGATGGTTGAGCAGCTGTGGCGGGGGTGTGGCAACGGCTGCGGTTCGGAACCCAATCTATTCGGTTATGAAGGGGGCTGGGACACATCCCTGATGCGAACCAGCCTGATAAATGGGTCTTGCATCTCGGCTTTTGGACCGTTTCATTCCGTTCTGTCTCCACTGCGGCACTGCCTAGCACTTAAAGGAATCGTCCACGGAAAATGAGTTTTTGTGTTACCCATATGTAAATGTTGTATTTGCCTAATGTTAGCCTCATGCAAAATTTCACGCGAAAAAATGTGAATCTGGCTGAGATACAGCACCACAAAGTGCGGTCCAGGTGGGCGGGGCCTCCGTGTAAAAGCCTCGTCCCGTCGTCCGCCGTGGTCGGGGACGCATTGTAGGAACAGAAGGCAACGTAAACAGTCCCACTCTCCGTTCCCAACGGCGGCGGATGACGGGACGAGGCTTTTACACGGAAACCCCGCCCACCTGGACCGCACTTTTTGGTGTTGTATCTCAGCCAGATTCACATTTTTCACGTGAAATTTTGCATGAGGCCAACATTAGGCAAATACAACATAAATATATGGGTAACACAAAAACTCATTTTCCGTGGACGATTCCTTTAAACTGCGTATTCAACTGAAGCCGAAATCACCTTTAGGTCACTTTCATAATTTGCGCACCGACGCCGGCGGCAAAATCATGCGACCACCGTGCACCACGGCGGCATTCTGATGACACGCTCCGTTTGGAAAACGCTCGACGCAACCCCACTAAATACGATGATCGTGGGAGAGCCACGAACTGTAATTCGAATATTGGCATAGTGCCAAACTATGTCAAGGAACAAGTATGATTTCGTGGGCTGTCATCACGATCATCATACTGTAGTGAGGTTGGGTTGAGTGTATTGCAAACGAAGCGCGCCACCAGAGTGTCGCCGTGGTCGGCGGTGGGCACATGATTTTGCTGCCGTCGCTGCCGTCAGTGCGTAAAGTATGGACGCTACCTACCGTGCTCTTAGAGGGTAGGTAATATGCTTCATTTTCCATAACCCTGGAATTAGGAAACGAACTGTTATAACTGTGGAACAGTAAGTGAGTGACTGCGGGGTGTACGGTGTCCTATCGGGGAGGGGGGACCGGGGGGCAGAGGGTAATCGTACTTTTGCGAAATTTTCCCCCGACAGGATGCTTGTTCCTAGTACCCGTAGTCACGGCGAATTCCAACCTTGTAAGGAATTTGCGCTGATTGGGTTGAGTCATAACGAGTGCCGACGCGTAGGCTACAAATGCCACATGTACAAATGTGTTTTTGCAGGTGATTACCCAGAAAAGAAATCTATTTGTAGGGCAACAGGGCAACTTTCGGTGCCGGCTATACTCGATTTGGTAGACTTCGTCACGATAACCGACGTTGACATGTCCCTACAGAATGGGGACGTGTCAGGCCAACGTTGGATATCGTGATTGTGCGATTTTGCGATTCTGCGGTGTCGCGACTTCGCGAAAGCGAAGGCGCAGCTATACGAGAGTGCGACATGGAAAAATCGCGAAATCTGACATAGTGCCTAGATTTGCCGACATTCTACGTCAGTTCATCGATCGCTAAGGAATCAATTCATAATCATATTTTGTTTGGTTGGGGAGCATTTCCATTATGAGTTGACGATTTTTCAAGGAATCCCAGCACTTGTCTTCTGGCGATAGGAACTCACAGATGGAATTGATGTGATCATTTTCTCTGTTTCTCTCCAGGGACACTTCTGCACTGAATAGCTTTTCATGAAACGCTAAAAGGAGTCCCTGATGATTTCTTAGTTGATGTCACCGCTTGAACCTGTTTGACCCCTTCACCCTACGCCCTCTTCCAAGGACGAATCGTTTGAGGAGGTCAAATTTTGATCTGACCACCTGTCTGTGTCAAACTGCCACCCGCTGGCGATTGATCGAGTAGCTATGTATTGAGGGAATTATGCTCACAATTTCACATTTCATTTGTTACCTCTATTTTCTTGCATACTTTTTGGATTTTTTACTTCCTCTGTTCTTTTAGTCCCTTGACAGCATGTTTTATCGTTTTTTTGCTAGTTAAAAATTTGGAGTTCAAAATCATCATGTATTTGCGCGAAATATCTAAGCATTCACCCACCTGAAGCTTTTCCTTTATTCAGTTGAAGCCAACATCACCTAACTTGGAATAGTACCTTCTGATCGTCCCCCCTTTCCATTGGTAACGTGTATTGCCTTGTTCTTAATTCTTGATGGAACGTGTATTCACATGTATTACCCACAGGCGTGCTCACATCCATATCAATCCAACTTTGGTTCCGCAATTTTGCAGCTGTTTGAATTTTGGTGGTTTTCGTCTCTTATTGCATTGGTTTTCTTTATATTAGGTTGTCGGGAAAGCTCTTTCGTTTTTTAAAAACGTGCTTTTCCCCTCCAAACTGCTTTCCAGCAATTTCTTCTGTACATATATATGTAGTACAAGTTTACACGCATCTATAGGTATTATTGTCCTTCATCTCCCGGATAACCCTTTTCGGCAAAATAAAAATATCAAAAGTCACCTCATTTTCAATTCCAATTTTTTTTCTTTGAATGGCATTAGACAGGGAAAGGAAATGGTGATAATCCGATGGAGCAAGATCAGGGCTATAAGGCAGCAATTTTTATCTCAGCTCGAGAATTTTTTGAAAGAAAAAAATTTTGAAAATTTTTACCACTAATGAAAAAATGACTCGTCAAAAAATTCTCGAGCTTGGATAAAAATTGCTGCCCCATCCACCTTATAGCCCTCATCTTGTTCCATCGGATTATCACCTTTTCCTTTCCCTGTCTAACGCCATTCGAAAAAAAATTTTTTTATAATTTTCGTATTGAAAATGAGGTTGACCGTTGATATTTTTATTTTGCCGGAAAGGGTTATCCGGGAGATGGAAGACAATAATACCTATAGATGCGTGTGGACTTGTACTACATGTGCATGTACAGAAGAGATTGCAGGAAAGCAGTTTGGAGGGACAAAGCGGTATTTGAAAAAACGAAAAAACTTTTTAGACTACCCAATATTTGCGACACAAGTTCTCTATTTTTATCGTCGACACTGCAAGATGTTTGTATACGCGTCTCAACCCTGAAAATTCATGCACATTCGGTCTGGAATGTGAATTTCCGTTGCAGCGCTTAACGGCATTTTCCGTGGCCAGTTGTGTGCGATGCTTCTGAATATTCATCATTGGCGGTCTCCACTTCGTTCGATTCAATTTTCGTAGCTTACTCTTTTTGGCTTGCAGCCTCACTTGCATCCTCTAGTTCTCTATATTCTGATGGAGAATATTGAAGATATTTTAAATTTTTGCACAAAAATTGAGTACATCAAACCAGTTGAACAAATATCAGGTGCTACATTGATGTATGAAGAGGAGGTAACGTCTTGCATAAAAGGATAAAAGGACAAAGTTTTCGGCGTTAATCAATCCCTTCTGTGGGATGCGCCGCACATTCTAGTTCCATTCAGAATCGTGATGGCTGGTGAATGTGATGTGGCCTATACAATGACTTGCGGTGGCCAGCCGATGTACAAGTCAGTGCTTTTATCCTCCCAGACGAGTCTGGTACCAATTTACCGACCCGGAGGGATGGAAGGCTTGGTTGGCCTGGGCGGGAGTTGATGCGGGATTTGATCCCCGCACCATGAGAGTGGGGTGCGCGCCACCTGTCACTACACCACCTCCGCCCACGTCTTGCATAATTGATGGTAATATGCCCTAACATGAGTTCTGATTAAAACCATCAAGTTTGCAGGATAATGGCATAAATATAATAATGTGTGATATAAATATGACATTTACGAGAACACGTTGGTCATGAGAAGCCCCCTCTTCTGTATCACAGTATCCACGTTGTCAATCATCGTTAGGTGTTTCGTCCTTTTCCCCGGTGGACTCGAAAAAATAAACTGAAGGGGGAAGTCAGTGGACAGGCATTGTTTCACGTTCTCAGCACCAAACATAAAAATCTGGCAAATCTCTGCAGGTCCACTTATCGCTGTTATCTGTGTAGGATGTGTGCCATTCGGACTGAAAATATGCGTGGCCACGTGTGGCGCGGCGACGCGATGCGCGCAAACTACAGGGACTGCCAAAAAAAGTAATTTCACTCACGGCTCACATCCGCCAAGTATACAAAACATAGGGAAACGAAGGAGGTAAAGGTATCGAGGCGAAGCTGAGATCTTCCTTAAAGGCATCAGTAGGGGTAAGGGAAAACTGAGATCTGGGGGTAGATGTTCTCCGAAACGAACCTTTTATTTCAGGAGAGGTCACATGTGATGAAAATCGCATTAAAAAACGCGGCTGGGGTCCTTATGACGACCCCGCAGCACGGCATGTGGTCATGCGCCCGGGCGAGTCGCCTTCGAGGGGCGGGACAACAACCAGGCCGGCAGGTTTAGACCCTGGCCTGTCTTCAGTCCACTCCGGCTGGAGACGCTGAGGACGAGAGAGGGAAGGGGGATTTCAGGTTCCTATTTCTCGGCTTTTTCGCAGTTTTATCTCGTTCTTTCTCTACTGTCATATTGCTGAGCACCTCTACTTTCGTGATTCCCCAATTTGCCAAATTTACCCCTACCGGTGTCTTTAAGAAACAGGAGCTAGCTGAGACTCACTACTTTCACCTTCATCAAAATACGGAGCTTTCAGATGGCGCAGTCGGGCTTCAGAGCACCTACGGTATCAAGGTCCCCTTAAAACAGTGGAGCCAAGTTCCGTGGTGGTCTTTCGTGGGTAGCTTTCCAAGGATTGGCCCTTCAGTTCATGGGAGTCACAGATTCCTTGCTGCTCGGACAACGCTGCCATGATCCGAAGTGTCATTTTTCATGACCCAGACCTGCCTCCGGAGGGGTTACAGTGGTAACGGCACGTTCCGGTTCTTGGAATCGAAGGCCGCTGGCGACCCAGAAAAAAGAAAGAAAAAACGGAATATTCAAGGGCACCACCCAATTTGAATCCCCTTAGGTACCCAAAGTGAACGGGCCTTAGCAAGCTTATGGACGAAGGCGACGAATTTTCGGATTTTGCCCAGTTGAGGTGACACACCTTGTTTACTAGTAACAAGCTCTCGTTTCTGCTCGTGCAAAAGGCTGTTACGGAGAATAGTGGTAGAGTGAGGTCTTAATTTTAGAGATGAAAGTACCTCGTAAGAATTTGATGAAGTACGCTAAAGTAGGATTAAAGGTGGAAGACGAAAAATTATTTTCTTGGCACCCCCTGTAAAGGCGCCATGTGCGGTTGTGTCTTAAAGCGACTGACTCCCGTATCCTACTGCGGAAGGCGTAGGACACTGCGATCGCTGTGGGACCCCATGCCATTCGACGCCTCCAGCTCGCACGCAGGACGAAGAGACGCAGATTTTCTGTTTCAACGGCGCACTATAATGTATGCGTATGACTGCGGGACTCATCGTAATTTCATTTTGTGGTTGTGTTCATTGTTTGTTCCCTGTGTTTGATTCTGATTCTCCCCTTATCTTCGCTAATTTGAATCGAGGAAATTTGAGTAGAAGAGGAGTTTCAATTTGTCTGGGTGTGCGCAGCTTTGGTGAAAGAGTGTAGAAGGGGGATCACTAATCACAAGTAGCGCTTGTGATTTTTGCACTGCCTCCCTCAGTAAAGAATTACTCTGCCACAACATGTTGTGTGTGTGGGCTCAGTGATTTTGAGGCTTGTTGATTGCTCTCCAATTTGCGGAGCATTACGTATGTCAAAGCGTTATTAAATTGACTTCTAAAAAAGGAAAGTAGTTAAGGGTGACGGCTGGGACAGAAAGACGACAGGGCACGTGGTAAGCATCCTCATCCCTTTTAGCTGTTCGCTATAACAGTTTTTCAAAGAGATTTTTAGGAAGCGAGTAGCATTGTACGAATACTGAATTGAGCAGTTGGGTGTGGTATTTAACTTTAATGAATCTTTCGTCATATTATGGGAGGTGTTTGTCAATCATTCTTAGTCCTGTGTCACGGTAGCTTCATCCAGTTGTAAATGCAGCAGAACAGTTTTGCACGGAAGACAGGATTAACATGATCACATTGTCCAAATAACCTATGTCATAGGGGCAAGAACCACAGGGTGTCATAAGGATGCAGAACGAGGTCAAAATCCGTGTGTCCCAGGGTTCACCCAAGTAGAAAGCCAGAGGTTGGACAAACTTCCGTTCAGAGGGGGGGGGGGGGGCAACCATTGTTCATTCGTTAATGTTCTCTCCCGTAAAGATTTTGCTAGCAACCTAACCGAGTTCATGTTATCTCTTCTGAAAGAAGGGGGGAGAACATGTTGAATATTGAACTTCTGCCTGCCTTTACATGTTCAGCATGTCAATAATTGCTGTAGGTGGTGCCATGATACATGTGCCGTCTATTTCGGAGCTTGATAGGGCGTGGCCTACTGTCTTGGGCGAGAGTGTATCAAACTCTGTCACCCCGCCACGCACTCTCACTCTTGCCACGCACTCTCACTCTCGCCACTCACCCATGTCCCTAGGCCACGCCCTATCAAGCGCTCCGAATTGGAGTACATGGTCCTTTAGAGCTGGAATAGTAAGCATCATGTAAATACGTGTAACGGTTTGAGCTCCTCACCCAACCCCCCCCCCCCCCCCCCCCTCCCCCTTCCTCCGCCTCTTTTATGCAATACCGGCGAGATTTTCGAAGGAATTCATGATTAAGTAGTGCAGCGATTGAAGATGGCTTCGTTCTGACGTCAGCTGCTGGATCAACGGTCTTATTCTCCCTTTATGTTCCCCTGATGTCTTAACGGCAAGATAACATAAAGGGAGAATAAAACCGGAGTGGTCGATAGTGGTGAATATCTTTATTTACGCAAATACATGCAAAACCATCACGGTTGTCGATTTTTTCGATGCCACAGGTGCACAATCATCGGAATCCTTTGCAAAGTAACGTTCAGTCTGAACACCCGTGAAGCTCACCACTTGTTCTTCAGATGTTTTGCTTTAATCAGTTTGCTTTGATGTGATTCTTGTTACTCCTATCTTATCGCCTAGTACTCGATGCCTGATGGTTATTTTAAGCCGAAGTGTGATTCTATTTTTGCTTTCGGTCGTCATCAGAAATGAGACTATTTTCGATGATTATAGTTTCACGTGAACAACCTATGAAAGCGCGGTGACGCATTTGTTCATTTCACGATGCTACCATACTTAAATGGGCTGGCACGCTTTTTTACTTTCGTGCTATCCTATCCCTCGTAGATGTGCACTTTTGAACACATCGTGGTCCCATATCTAATCGTGCCCATTTAAACCGGTCTTTTTATTTGCTCGATTTTAGTAATCACTTCCATAGAACTTACTAAAAAATGGGAGTATTGTCTCGCTGTATTATATCAGAGAAAAACTTATATCCTATCATACTTGCAAATTTCAGAGGCTCAAAGACAACCAAAAATCAGATATGAAAAATCTCTTACTTTTGTGGGAGCACTCGTGAAAAGTTTGAAGAGCCAGTCGCGAAAGTCTTTTTGAAATCCATCATAGGATTTTATCTCATTCATGCCTTAATCTCACACAGTAACCCATAAGTGAGAACTGATCTGGGGTGTTACCGTAGTTACACACATCCCATTTTGAACACGCACTTTAGACTGTTTTTCATATTTCATATTTCATATTATTTTCCACGCCATCCGTAGCCATCTTAAGCACAAGTTTCAGGCTCTTCACAGTTGATTGTCCTTCTTAAGAAGGCGGAGGGGGGGGGGGACGCAGGGTCGAGCCTCCGTTGAGGAATCCTCAACGGAGGGTCGTATTTGGTCCGTTAGGAGGGGGAGGGGTCGTAATAGCTGAGGTAGGCAGTGATCAACAGAATTTGTCAGGCTGAGGGTCTAAAGTGTACGGAGAGAAATGATAAAACTGACTAATTGGGTTCGAAGTTCGAACCCGAAACTAGTTTGACTTAATCATCATGGAAACCTCGGAAACCTTATTTATGGCGCAACCCGTAACGAAACCAGTCAACGCCAATAGCCCTTTCTGTCCGCTGACACCGAAACCACGTACAGAGACACCTCCAAAATTCACCGATTAACCGTGGAAAGCGATATCTATTCACAGGTACCACCGTGGATGGACACCCCAGAAACAATGGGATGAAAACGAAAAATTAGCTGTTTTCTCTCATATCTTACTACGATTGCAAATACGTAATCTTGTGTTAGCGGCCACTATGCGAATCGGAAAAACGTTTGTATTCATTGGGAATGTGGAAGAAATCCTCATGCATGGCGTATCCCACATAGAAGCTGACCGACGCTTCTCGCCTTCCCCCTGGGACTTCGAGAGCGAAGGATGCATACTAGAGAAAATTCAATTACAATGAATCAGTTTTCGGAAGATTCTTGAGAAGATCTCGCAAATTCGACGAAAAAAATTTTCTCAAGTGGCTTTCCTGAAAATTTTTCTTGCTTCGTTTCGAAGATATGGCATAGCTCAGGTAGTCATTCGAAAGCGGCAACCTCGCAGACCTTGGGCACTTGAAAAACGCATTCATATGGTCAAGTCTGAAGGAAGTTATGATCATTTGAAAAGAAACACTTTGAGACTTTAGAAATTTTCCTCATCTAATCCTCTACTGGCTTCCCTCAGAATAACGTCCTTCGTCGAAGATGTGGCATAGCTCAGGTAGTCTTTCGAAAGCGGCAACCTCACAGACCTCAATTCACCGAAACGCACTCATATGGTTATGTCTGATGGAAGTTATGACCATTTGAAAAGAAACACTTCGAAATTTTCCTCATCTATTCCTCAACTGGAAACCCATATCGAGAACTAACAGCAACCATTAGGAAAAGCAGACGGCCAATGGATAGGTATGAGGGAGTTATTAGGAAAACAGTTTACAGCTGTTTGGAAGATGGGCTCTACGTGAAGTTTGAAGTATTTTGAAAATGTCGAAATTTAGTATGGGGAAGACACCACGCTCCATCGTGATCGCCGCGTCGCAGCCGTCGCCTGAAATGAAATCCTGAACTTCTCTAGATGTGTACAGTATTCTGAATTATAATTTGAAATTATTCGATTATGAGATAGAGTGATGCGATCTGTAATCCAGGATTCATAGATTATATATTGAGTGTATAGTATTGGGGAAGTCCATTTGTACCAGATATTTTTCGAGTTTTTGTGTCCATTCAGATGTCTACTAGTGATGAGCATTTAAAAAATCGACATATGCTAAATTGATGGTTTCTGTGGAGTGTTGGAATGTACTACTAAGCAGTATTCTGAACGCCTCCGTATCTTTACTCCTTCTCCTGTTGAGCGTCACGCATATATAAAGACCGGTCTAATGTAACTACTTTCACAATTTCATTCCTTCTTGGTGTATATAACTTCTGAATATCATTCCTGGTAATTACGGTTTGCGTAGCCATGTGTTATACCGGTTTGGGCAATACGCACAGTTTCTGGTATCCTGGATCAAATTTTTGGGGCGCATGGTTTAGGTTGTAATTATTGTTGAGAATTTGTGTTATCGTGAGATTTTCGCCATCGGGCTTTTCGTTTATTCATGGACAACGTAATCTCTTACATCCTCGCTGTGTTTTGAATTTCTAGGAGTTTAACTTATAGCTCTTACTCATTTTTAACAATAAGTGGAAAACTTCTTGCCCCGTTACTCGTATCGTTAACCGACGTCTTTGTGCGTTATGATATCGCGGTAGTGCATAGCATAAGTGTCTTTTCAAATAAGCTGCGAATCCAGGATGTGTTCGCTGTCAGGCTACCAATAAATTGCAATTTGGTGGGGAGTTTAAATTTTTCTCTGTAGTAAGATTTAGGTAGATTCGCGACCAGGAAGAAAATGATCAAATCGAATCGGAGTGTCCTTACACAAGTAAGAGGAAGGGGGAGGTCGTATTGAGGCTCCCATTTGGGGGAGGGTCGTATTTTTTGGAGATTTACCTCAACTGGACGCTTGACCCTGGGGGGTTATCTTCCAGGCAGCATGCCCCTCGAGTTCTAAACAGGAGGGAGACGAGTTCAATCGCAATGAAATACACTTGCTTTCTTGAGAATGGCGTGATGTGTAGTAAGCGGTTTCGTTAATTGATAGGCAGGGCTTTGTGCGGTGTAGCAGCTGGAGTATGGTAAGTGGGGAAGTGAACCTGTACCGCGTATCATCTTGTACTGGTTTCAGATTTTCCGCTTTGTACGTTCGAGTGATCTACACTGTTCTGCTTTCGTAACAGACTTGCTCCCAACCTTCAAAATGATATTTAATCTGTGAGGGGCAGGGGGGGGGGGACGACTGTGCATGGCTCACACTGTAAATAAACAGCTCATCACGAGTTTCTTACAAATGTTCCTCACAACATTGCTCATGTGATTGAGACGTCTTAATATCTGCAGTGTTCATCGATGTCACTTTTTCGATTATCCAATCGTTCATACTCGTTTCTATTTTTGTTTGATTTTTCCCCATTTCAGAACGCTACGCATCACCGGGGAAGCGTGATTCCCTACTACGAGCGATTATAATGCGACGCATCAAGCGGTGAGTTATATATTTTTCAAGTCAGATGGCAATTCAAAGGCATATTCTATGCACGCAGCGATGGAGGGCGTCTTAATTCTTATCGCTGAGGGAATAGTTGGAGCGTTCTGGCCACGCCCACTGGCATGCTGATGGGTGTGGCCAAAACGAAGCTCGATGGTTTTTCGCCATTACGCTCGAGATGCAGCGAGCCTGGGATTTGTTTTAGAACAGCATTTGTTTCTGTGTATTGTTTGACCACTTGTTATAGAAATCTGAAAAAATGATCAAAAATCTTTGGTAAAGTAAAATGATGGAGAGCAACAAACACATTCTTCAAGCTGCAGCGCGTTCGGATAGCTGATAGAGTGAGCCTATTTACTATTAGTTGCCAGAGTAATTATTCATGATTCGATCGATAATAGCTGCTACAAAGCAAAAAAAGGTTAATTGTACTGGACTCTTCTACTTGTGATCTTACTCGACTCACAGATATCTTGAATATGATTTGAATTTCGTGCGCACACCACATCTGTTTCCTTCATTTGTCTGGTCCCTATCGACTACCGACCCTCTTATAGCCTTGGGCTTTCAAAACCTTCAAAGGGTAATCACTATTTAGTGTAAAGTTAGCTGATGCCTTTTCTGCCCGCGCTATGACCGGCCAGCCAGAGATGCGTAGTGCTTGATTCATTCGGTTAAATATTTTTATCATTTTGTACTTCTAGTTCTCAAAAAGATGCACGTTGATGCGTAGTTTGTTTTGTTTACATATAACGTATTACTTGGTTCAAAAATAAGAAACAATGCTCTTTCTCACTGACCTGTAGATTAGTGCGTGTTTTCTCATTTTTTCGGCTTTGCAGCGGCTTTTTCTAAAAATGAATAGACTGTTAATTGTGCTTCAGTACCTTGGACACCATAGATCTTCGTGTTAGTTCCAGTGGTTAAGTTTTATCACCCACATCACACGAAAGGGGCCCAGTAGGAGAAACCCATTAACTATATATTTATATTATACCGCAATGTTGAGTCAGCTTGGTATAATGGCTGGAACTTCCTACTCTTGGGAACGCTAGTCTCTTCCTAGATGTAGATAATAGTTGACCGTAGTTGGTTTGTTTATTTGGCATGCCGACGAGATTTCAGGGAAGAGGTAGCAAGTCTGCACGAGATGTTTCTGGGCAGAACATAGGCCTCAACATTCGGCAGCGCAGCAATGTAGCATGGACAAGACATGCTCCCAAACAAACCCTCACCGAACTGACGCATAGCGCATACCAACGCTATGCTATGTAGACGAACAAATGGCTAGACATGTTAGGGAACAAAACCCTCGCAGCACTGTTTTTTTTTTGCTATCTATCTGCGTGCTGCTATGCTGTCGCCTCTGTTTCCTTCCCTCTTTTCTGCAGTACACATTACGTCTTGGATTCTCCATCGTGTTTCGGACTGGGCCGTGATAGAAATCGTCTAGGTTTGTATCAGCAGTTACCCACATTTAAGTGGTTCGATCACAATGTGTAACAAAATATAGGATTGGAAAAGTTTAATCAAAATTGGGAAAAGCTACAAAGTTCCAGAAACGGTATTTTGGTGCTATCGCAATGAGAGAGCTTCTCACTATGGACATTTTTACCTCCCCCCCCCAAGGCTAGGCTGAATATCCGCCTGAGTGTGCAGATTGACCATTCAATGATCCCTCCGAGATGCTTAGATGTGAACTCTTTATAAAGTGTCCCCTCGTCATAGCACCGGTTTTTAAATTGCTCTCTCATTTCGGTGCTTATCACTTTCAGGATTGAATTAATGTGGTATATCAATGACCAATCACGTCACTCGGGTGCCAAATTTTTTTTTGCTTGCCACCCTTCTAGGAGCAGTTCGACTAAAGCTAGAAAAGATTTTATAGAGGTGCGAAAGGTTGGGTCTCTAGGAGAGTAAATCCGGGCGAATTTTTCATGAGACAGGAGTAGCGTAAATCATACGTGTATTATAAAATCACGTGAGACCACTCTATTTCAGTCAAGAGGGACAAGCACCAAACTTCCGAAATGGTTCAAATAAAAGGAGAAAAATGAAAAAAGTTGTTGACAAAGATAATATTTAATTGAGTTTGTGGTTCAATTCGCATCGTTTTCTCATACGAACCATTGTGCTTTCTATTCACCCCCGAGGCTCAAAAAACTTTTTTGGAATTTTGCATCTTTTTTTAGAATTTTGAATATTTTTTCGAATTTTCAATTGTTGCTACACACTAAAATTATCGTAAGCTCTCGGGTCAGCTCAATAACTTGATTCGTTTGAGTTAGGGCCACCACTATTCGGGTTGTTTCTCAGGGATTTAAGGAAAAAAAGACGGAACTTTGTTTTTTTGCCAATAAAAATCGTGTGGATCTGATAAGCTGTGTCTGTGTGGAAAGTGTAGAAGATGAGACGCTGTCAAAAATGTCTTGGAACTTCGATACTTCTACCGAGGTGTTCCATGAGCAGGTAAAAATCACTATGGGTACAACAACATATCCATATTTTGGGTCCAGAGTAGACTTGGCAGTGAACTGGGATAGTGCGGAAGTAATTTTTTTGTTACTTTCCTGTAAAAATGAATTTGTCAACGATTACTCTGATTATTGTGTACTTTCAGAAACCCTAGACACACCTTGGTCCGTCTCTATTATAGATCTGTGCGGTACTCAATTCTCGTCACACTGTACTATGTACACCAATAGGAACTTACTCAGAACTGATGAAAATTTTGAAAATTCTAAAGTCTTTTTGAGTTTTTAATGCCATTTTGGAGTCTTATGTTCTCATAGCAGTCACCTCCCCGCGAAATTCAGGACTAGCAGTACATGGGTACCTATGCTGCCCTATGCTATCGCACTGTGACGTGCGTCACGCTCAATTTTTTAAGACCTAACATTCACTGGGTGCAGCATGCCACGATGCCATTTTTAGACCTACGTACGGTACACGTGTTCAATACATGTAGTATGTATTGTAATAGTAAGAAGTGGTGGAATTTCTGATGGTAATAGCAAAGAATAAATTCAATTTCACTTCCTTGTTACTGGTAAGGAACTGTTCTTTTTTCCTTTCAGAGAGTATGGTTGATGTCTTTTTTCTGGAGTGAGCTTCAGGCTGAAACTGCGAAAGCGCGTCGCAATACCTTCGATCTCACCGCATATCCTTGGCCGCCTCATCGTTGCGAACCAGGTATGACGTCCCTTGGAGGCGGGGTCGATCATCCAGAGGCGGCAGCTCTTATCCGTTGCACCAATTTTACAGCTCGGAGGCACACTTTTTCACCGGGTTATCGCCACAGATAGCCTTCCTAGGCCCATTGTTTCCATGTAAGTAATTTCTTTCAGGGATTTCTCAATAACCTATCCCTAATGCTGTCTTTAATCAGTGATGCGACTCTCGAGGATTAGCTGTGACAATAGCTAAAGACCGCGCCCTACGCTCTCTGTCGCCGATTTAGCAGTTTGCGCTTGGTGCTGTGCATGCCAATGGCGGAGTAGTCGTGGAGGGCGGGGTAACGGCCATGACTCGAATAGGTCGTTGCTCCATTGTCTCAAGTGATGCAAATGATGTGAAAGCACGTCCGCGATATGGATCAGTGGTGGGGAGAAGGTCTTACTGAACTATTCGGCCATTACAACCCCAGTGGGGGTCAATTGGGGCAAGAAATTTTTTTTGCTAAAACTTATGATAGCTGCCCCATTTTGGTGCAAAATGGCGCCAACGTTGAAAATTAATGTGATATTCGTGGTCAGGAGCCTCAATTACCTCTGTAGGCAAAGTTTTAGCAAAAATTTTTTTTTGCCATTCGACCCCCAGTGGGGTTGTAAGAGTCGAATAGTTCCGGTCTTACTTCTAAGGTTTTTTACCCCTCCATCCCGCACCTCTACTGCTATATACTTTCTAACTTCACTATCTACCGAAATTATCCTAACGGTTTCTCGACGAGTAAAATTGATATAGTACATACCTATACATACATGTATAATGAGCCAGGGGGTGCCTATGGTTAGAAGAGGATTTCGCGCGACCCGATTCAGGCGTCCATATGGGCTCTAGCGACAAGGCAGTTTCGTGTCTTTCGCTTAGAAGAAGGCTCAGTGTAATCGCTTGGAACCCAACTACGTACGGTGTTCTCACGGACCGTGCGGTACGCTGCCCTCCACTGTCCAATACTTCCCTATCGATGCGTCTGATTAGGTTAGGGTCAAGGTGGTATACCTAGACCAAACTGTTGGGTTGCTGTTCAGATGAAATGTTTGCAATTTGGTCACTATTATTTTCCGTCTCCTCCTCGATTTGAATGCCTGTGTGTTGTCCTGCGGTGATGTAGAGCCTCTGCTGGCCTAATTCTATCATGGATATCCTGTTTTGGTGATCTTGTACTAAGCCACATGTGCTGCAGAGCATTTGCGCCTATGTTATGCTACCTGCTGCTTTGTTTTGCTTGTAAGAGAGCTGGAATGGGTAAAGAATTTGATAGCTTCAAGGGCGTCTCCGAGGTCTAGGATGATATTCAGCCTTGTGAAAGCAATACTAAGTCAACACGTACCACTTTCCTCCAAACTTTTGTCAAATGGAAGCAGTGACATACGAAAGTTCTGAAAATCATGTTAATGCTCAAATATTTACACTTATGACAGAATTCTGCAGTGTCCATTTCCTGTTCCCATTAAATTCGCTTTTCTGTTTTTCTCCTATTTCCGTTTTGTTTGTGCACTTGTCTAGTGGTAAGCAGCTGGTTTAGCCCCGTGAATATCACACAAGCTATTCATCCTTCGGGACTCGGATGTCACTAGTGACATATGCGGACCGCTTGACGGTAGCAGCTATTTTCGCTATTCAGGTGGGGCATAAGTAACACGATTCAAGATGAGCGCAAATGTGGCTGCGCCGCTGGTTACAAGTTGCTACTCGCTTTGATAGTTCATTCCACAATAAGACCCCATGAAATATAGATTCTTCAGATTCAAATCCGAAACGAATGAACTAATTTTTGCTCTAAATTAATCCGAACTTGTGTGTATCGTTAGAACAGGATTTCGCAACGCGACGTGCGACACGATGCATGTGAGCTAGGAGAGCCGTATGGAGTTGGGTCCAGAGGCGATATCGTGCCTTTTGTCTCAAACAAATGCGGAACAGGTTCATCGCTCTGAGACCCAAGAACATATGGTACCCTACCTCGCACGCGACACGCCGCATGCCGCACGCTGCGTTGCGATGAAATCCGATACCACCCATCCGAACCTTGCATCAGTTAGAATAATCGGCAAGTAAAGAAAACTCAGAACAATCGGATTACATCCCTTGACTTTCTCGAACACTTTTTGAGATAATTTTCTTTATTATATCTTAACTGACTTGACTAATCGGCAGTAGAGACGCAGTAACTTTCTCAGATGTGCTTTTAGTCCTCCCTTTTGATTGTTTGAATCTTTAAATTATGTCATTTACAATGTTAGGAGCAATATCAAAAGGACGACAACAATGCAAGGTTCAAAGAAAACTTATGATCGCGAAAAACGAAGATGAACAGAAGCACTGCGGCTTCTTATCCCATCGTGGGAATGTCAAGTAGGAAGTGGATGCAGTTTTCAAGTTGAAGGCTTTTGAAACTTTAATCCACTCCCGTTTCCTATCACACAGTCGCACGTAAGCAGCTGACTATATTCCTGCTTTTTGGGTAAGTATATTGAGAATGTAGAAACTCGGCCACATATGGGGGCAACAGCTAAGCGGCGGTTATTTTGGCCTAAGCCCAGGGGGAGGGAGTCGCTGCAGGCAAATCAAGCTCGTTCAGTTTGAATTGACCGAATTATTATGGGAAATCGATCCCCTTAAGCGATCCCTATGCGTTCCTTCTATAGCCGATGCTATCGATTTACTTGAGGTTTCTCCGTAAAAAAAAGTTCATTAATCGATAGTACTCAGTCCCTACCTGGTGATGGACTTGCCCTCCAAGATCTATCCTTCTTTCTGGAACTGGCTTGAGCCCGCTTTCACCTCTCGGGAGCCGATCTCTTGGTGCAAACGACCAGGAGAAATGGAGAACAATAGCTCGGCGGAGTGTGTTTTTTTTTTGCCTAGACCTCGACAGAAGCAAGCTTCAGATGATTGAAGCAAATTCTTTATGCATGGAGAAGCTTTCGCGGAACATTAACAATGCTTTAGCCGGCCGTAGCTACTTCTTCAACTTTTGTGAAAAAGTTGATTACAATTTCGTAGGCTACCTGATCAATGCTTCCTGTGCGTCCTTCTCAAGTATTGGTCCCAACTAGCTCTGTCCAAAGTGGAATACCATCTCTTTTTCCCCAATGGCCAAACAAAGATCGCGATATCAAAAAAACCGCTTTATCCCGCAAACAAAAAGCTGTCACGCCGTGGTGAAAAGCCAGCGGTGCCGTCATGCAAGTATGCGAGTGTTGGTGAGTGCTGGAGAGGTACCGCCTTCATTCGCCGCCCTCAGCAAGCTGTTAGTGCTGCCCTCGTTAACAACACACACACAGACACAGCAAAACACAATGTCGTGGATTAGACGGAAATTACGGTATGCTAATTTTTCTGTGATTTTTGATTCTTTCGCGATTTTTTGAATAGTTGTGTAAAAATATCGCCAGCCCGGCTAAAAATTGTACCCGGATATAAATGAGGAAGTGGGCAAGATTAGCCTAGCGCGTAGACTACTGAACCGTGGTATTTGGGCAAGACCGCTGTTGCAGTGGTTTTTGTATAGAACATATTCATATATGAGTTAGTCACACATTGCTTTGATTATGTTTTAAAAACTTATTAGGTTCTCGTCAATCCAAAGTTTTTCAGGAGAAGTCTTGGGCATATAAAAGTCTTTAGTTTTGCGTTTGATAGAGTTCTTCTTCTGGCTTTGATGGTCATACCCCTCTCTATCACTCTCTGATAGCCTATGCCAATTTTTTTCAAAGGATTTCGGGGGAACTTTTTAATTTTTTTTCTGAAATGCTTGCAACTCAGCCAGTATTGGGTACCTTCGTCATTTAGTTGCTCACTTCGAACTACTTTATGAATTGATTATGTAGTATTGTGGAGTGTAGTCGACTACTCTTAGAACAGACTACTTAACACCTGTTGCCTATTGATTTTCATCACATACTTATAGTCCGTCGTAGTGTTTTACAAATATTGAGTTTGTCAATTACATAACATTTGGTGCGATTGAAGTCTCACTGCTCAGAGCCTTTATACCTGTAATATCTAATTTGGTTAATTTTTCAATGGTTATTTCCTTCTATTGTTCCGTTACCTCTTTGTTTGGTTTGAATAGCAGCTAATAACAGTCTAGCAAGGTGTCATTACTAGTACAAGTCTACTTCTTCTGAGATAAACTGAAAGAAGTATGAGGATGAATAGTCGAGGGATTGCTTGAAAGCAGTCCTGAAAAATGGTAGGGACTCTCGTGTCTCCTTACCTTTAGTATGACCTCTCGAGGATGTTTCCTCAAAAATTTGCCAAAATTCCTATTCTAGCTTTTTTCACTTTTTTTTGCGAGCTCCTCTTGCATAGATTTTCGTGAATGACGCACTTTCACCTTTTTTGCAAATTGACGTCAGCAGTGGAAAGGCGTGTGCGTCACGTCATATGCCGTCTACAACTTTTCTATTTTAACCTAAGTCGTAGACTGACGTTAAGAGTAAGTAGTGATCCTATTCATATAAATCTAATAAAATCGATCAAAAAATTGTTTTTAATGTAAGAGGAAGGCGAAATACGTGCGTAATGCAAGTACAGTTGAGTGAGGGCATGAGCATAACGAATTCTACGAAATGCAGACTTGCAAGTTTAAGTAAGTTCTTTTTTGTGAGTATTCACGGAATAACCAACGCTCATAACAAGACAAAATTGACACAATTACTTGAATTGCACATTGTTGAGGTGAATAATAGGTGAATATAAGGTAGCCTCTATGCTTCGAAGTTATATCTCGAAAATTCTTTTTCTCAGTAGATCGGCATTGTTTGGCATTGTTCAGGCATTGTTCAGAGGCCGCGGTTCGGGCGACCAGGCTTTCAGGCGGCAAAAAGATAGGTATCGATTAAGCGATCCGAGGAAAGGAAAGCAAAGTATTTGATTATTGGATTTATTGCTTGAATCACTCATCGCCTGATCGATGTGTCCTTTCCGCCTGATCTCCTGAATCGTCTGATCGCAGTCCCGAACTGTGAACGCTACCCAGTGTATCATCATGGCATGTTTTTAATCAATTTGCTCGGCGTAGCAACCTCCTCTTAACACTCGAATCCCTTCCCCGAAGTGCCTTTGATGTATTTTGTTGCACTTTTCCTTCCGGGAATCTCCGTAGTCGCTACTTCTCAAGGGTGATGTGCACTCTGAAAATGTGACGGAATGAGATCTCTTCGATGAGGAGTGCACCAGTTGATCCAATTACTCTTTCCAACAATTTCCATTATTGTGTGCAGCTTGTCCACCATTATTCCCGAGTAAGAAACACGTTGATATGAAAGCATTGGTGCGGAACAGTTACTTCGTCAACATACTAATCATCAGTGTTCGCACTGGATAGTTTTGTTCGCCGAAATGGAGGTTGCCCGGAATTAGAGGGAACGAGAGAGTTCACGGGGCTTCGATGTTGAACCCGGGCAGTGAGGTGACTCGTACAGAATTAGTTGTACTTCTGCATGAAATGCTTTGGGAAGTGGTAGCGGCAAAGTCATAAACACATGAAATATTGAATGAGATTTTAAATAAAAGTATAAATTGTGTTCTCGTACGTATTAGGTTGTCCGGAAAGTAATGAGACAGATTCCGTAGTACTACGTAGCACTACCACTTTACCTGACACACGAAGAACTTCGTGTACCGTGGACTTAGGAGCACCCGAGGAGGCCGCAAGTTGCGCACTGTAATGTCAGATCGTTCCTTACAAATGGCAAGTATGAGCTGCTTTTTTTGCGTAAATGGACATCCCGATCGACCACAATTTCGAGACATTTTTCGAACTTGCCCTATCATCTAAAGCACGTCGCTCGAGAGAGTGCTTAATCCTTCATTTCCTCCAGCAAGAGCCAACGGGCCTCATCCGCCGATTTGCCGGAACGGTAGTGTAGAAGGAGAGCTGCACGATATAGCGTTTTCTTCTCGTCCATCTCCGGCACGTTAGTGAAAGATGAAGACAGTGTGGACCATATTCCCTTGATGGCGCATATGTACTGGTCTTTAAACACTAAATTCCAGAGTTTTGTCCTCTCACGACTTCGACGTCCAAAAATATTAGGTAGTCTAAAAAGTCTTTTCGTATTTTTAAATACCGCTTTTTCCCTCAAAACTGCTTTCCACAAAATTTCTACTGTACATATATGTATAGTACAAGTCCACACGCATCTATAGGTATTGTTGTCTTCCATCTCCCGGATAACCCTTTCCGGCAAAATAAAAATATCAAAAGTCACCTCATTTTCAATTCCATTTTTTTCTTTGAATGGCGTCAGACAGAGAAAGGAAAAGGTGATAATCCGACCACTAGTGAAAAAATGACTCGCCAAAAAATTCTCGAGTTTGGATAAAAATTGCTGCCCCATCCACCTTATAGCCCTCATCTTGCTCCATCGGATTATCACCTTTTCCTTTCCCTGTCTAACGCCATTCAAAGAAAATTTTTTTATAATTTTTGTATTGAGAATGAGGTTGACCGTTGATATGTTTATTTTGCCGAAAAGGGTTATCCTGGAGATAGAAAACAATAATACCTATAGATGCGTGTGGACATGTACTACGTGTGTACAGAAGAGATTGCTAGAAAGCAGTTTGGAGGGAAAAAGCGGTATTTGAAAATACGAAAAAACTTTTTAGACTACCCAATATATGCTGTCGAATCTCACCACTGCATTTGTCTCATTACTCACCGGACAACCTAATAAATATTTGAAGGAGCCGCTAAGTTCTACCGCAAAACTACCAATTTTCTGAGGATCGTCATATTTAATTTGGTCAACCGTGACATACCCCGTACTTTTTCTGGGTGTACTTACTTGGAGCTATAGGTAGTTTAGTGTTAGGTATCTACTAATCATTAAGGTCATTACTCGCTGATCTGACGTTCATGCTCAAACCAGGGTATATAAACCCAATAGTTTATCACTTATCAGTTCATCAGTTCGCTCATTAGTTCTCCTGTTATTCGATTCAACTAATAAATCTACTGACTATTCGCTGCCTATCGCCTACCACCAGCGGCCCACAAACATAACATTTGGCATGGATGAACTTCATGTTTCCATTTCCGGTATTCGTGTGTCCCATAGATTTCTGATCTCCATCATTTTTTTTTTCCGGTCTCTCGAGATTTTTTGCCAACGACCCGGCCATATGTGCAGTGGGAGCGGTTCATAATTCTCTGAATTGGAAGCTCCAGATCTTTCCGGCAGCGTTGAACAGCCCCAATGTTTTTCGGGTTGCGCCATACACTCAACTTCTTTTCAGAATCTTGATGGCACTTGGAAGATAGGCTGCCGAAGGCTTCTCATGCCGACGTCGGACTCGCAATTTTGCGATTTTTCGATTCTGTGGCGTTGCGATTCCGCATGTGAAGTTGCAGCATTGCAAAATGTCAAGATCGCGGAATCGCGTGCACGCGACACCGCGAAATAGCAGAATTGCAAAATTGCCATGTTTAACGTCAGCCTTTTAGTTAGGACTCGATGAATATAATTCTTAAACCTTTGACCTTTTTCCGAGTTATCGCACCTTTTCATCTCTGTTATCGTTCACTGATCATTGTTGAACTGCTTTTGTTCGGTAGCGCTCGAAAGTGTTTCACAAGAGGGGGGGGGGGGGGGCGTGTTACTGATTAATTTCATGAAATTTTCTGTCCCACTAACAGGTCTTGGATAATGGCGCTCCCTCTTGCTTCAATCTCTCGATATTTCGAGTAGCTTCTTTTTCTTTTCTTCTTTCAAAAAAATTGAAGTGGGAAAAACGCAAATCTGGGATGGGGTTCTATCGTCAAAGTGACAACGTCTTTCCTGTACTTTGAACGACTTCGCGAGAGTGCATCCCATGCGAACGGTGCACCAATGTAATCGCCAAGGCACGACGAGGCTCTCACACCCTCTGGGCTCTTCTGTACGATCAAAATATGAGAGACAAGTAACAGCAACCAACTTTCAAGGAGCACCTGTTATTTCGAAAGCAATATTATCGCTATCCGTTGTTAAATGTGGGTGCTGTCTCGTCGTGCTAGGGGTGCTTGCTTGATTTCTGAATTATTTATGATACCTATCCCCGCATGAAATTAACAGCAAGCAGATATTGTGAAATCAGGATGGACTTTGTAAGAGTGGCAGAGTCGACAGGGAGGGATATGTAGCATGGCATGTGGAAAGGGAGCGGTCAGCCTTAGCTCTTCTGCTCTCGATTTGCAAGATTGGCTTCGGCGTTTCACAACAGTCTTATTCAGAATCCAGTACACGGTTTCGGTTACCGCGGGATAATTGTTTTCCCTATTTCAATATTATGTTTTCCCTGATATATTAATAAATTAGCCGAGTGCTTCAAGAGCAACAAAAAAAGACATTTTTCATTCGAATCAAAAAATTGAAAATTCGAAAAAAAAAATTTCGTTTGAATCTCAGCTAACGGGAAGGTGTACGTCCCACAATTTACCGCCCGATTTTGGTTTACAGCCATCGCGTTCCCGCCCTCAATACCTATGTGTTAGTAAACTGGAGAATTGGAGAAATTTTACTATCACTGCCGGATTTGATTTCTCTTTCGCGTGAAACTGAGCATGTGAAGAAAAACGAAAATTTTCATGCACCTCACATTTGGTTCGCTTCGGTTTGACGCCTTGGAATCACGTGAATTCGAACTTTCTCGACCGGGTTTTGTATTTCAGTTCAGTTTAACTTTCATGTACAAGTATCAAATGTATACTTCATCACGTGCTACCAAAGTACGAGAAGTTCTCATTTGTCGCACAGGGACAACAACAGTTGCGTACGATTTGCGGTCGTCTGGGGCTCACAATTCGCAGAAGAGCACACTTTTGCTACCGAAACAGTCGATTCAGCATACGTGTAGCGTCGACCTGAAAAGGGTGTGACGTCAGCGGAAGGCTATAAGCAGTTTGGCCTCAGCAACTGGCTTCTTATAGAGAATTGACCATGAATCACGCATTGCAATGTTCAATGACCTTACCCCCAGTGTCGGCGGTTTAGAAATTTGTTCTGAGGAATCGAGATCGTCTTCCTCTCAGTGAGCACTGTCTCGATAGGCTCTTAGACGCTGATCTGAGAGTTGTCGTGTGGATCTCTTGAGCTACTTCTCGAATTTTCGACTATTTCGACGTGAAAATCAAGTAATCGTTCTTATCGATAGGTATCCGAATCCCGTAAGGTTGCATTCGTACTCGGCGACCGCGCGCTGCATCACTTGCATCACCGCGAGCGACAAGTTCCTCTCTGGTTTCCTCTCTGATTGAGAATCTGTTCAATTGCGAATGCTCACCTGATAAATTCTGTTTTTATTTGTACGGTGCAAGCGCTCTTGAGCGGTAGACGAACATCCCTTTGTGCATAGACAGAGGCGTCGAAAACGGTTGCCAAGGTTCCAGCATGAAAATATACTTCAGTGGAGTGCCTCGAGCAAGTAACATTCTTTGGCTCCTTGTAGTGAAGGCTCCGATCTCACTTGTATCAGGTAACAGACGTCTCACCCAGCCTCTTCTCTTCAAAGCTGCTTTCACACAAGTCTCATGTCTCCTTGTGTCTCTCTTTCAGCTTGATATCGTTTAAAGGCTACTCTCATTCGGTTTCATTGTCCACCTATTGTCATATTTCTAACAAACAACCACCGACGTTCATTGGCCTCTATGTTTTTAGAGTTCGCGATACAGGTGACCAGGCGAAAGGGAGAGGTATTGATCAAGCGGGCCATCCACGCGATCAATCGTATTATCGATATTTATCTTCTCCTTCCCACCTGATCGACTAATACACGGTTCGCGAACTGTGAAGAATGCCTAGAACAGCTGTGTATATCTCAATTGAATAACGAGAATGCTTCTGCCTCATTTTGTGACGATTCCTTGATTGACAGATTAAAATCTGCCACCCATGAACTGTGTTTTACCTTAAAGATCAGGAGGAATTTTCGAATAACGATAATCTCCTCATATTGGCATTTCTTCAGCTTAGACAGTCTTATCGGGATGTAGCATTTAATCGCTGTATATCGTGTCACGTGTCACGTGGAAGGATATGAAACTCTGATACCCTTCCTCAAGGGGGACATTCAGTTGACACCGAGCGCCGAGTCCAGGTTTCGCACATTTTTATAATATTATTTATAATGAACCAGAACCATGTTTGGTTTTCATCGTCCAAATCAATCAATTTTTAGGTTATAGTTTCATGGACCTACACTCTACTATTTAAAGGCAACATGTACGGTAATTTGGTTAATTGTTGAATTCGGAAGTAATTATGTCGTGCCGTGCACATCGTGGAAGGAAGGAAATAGAGCGGTAATAAAAGAATAAACGTTCGTTCTCCATGACCTCACTTCCATTCTTGGCTTGATTTTTTGGTAGAAAATTACGGTGCCGACCATCGCTGGTGTATCAGATTGAGCTACTTGACTAGGTGTGCACTGATCATGCGCAGCGCCGATGTGTCGCACGGAAAGTTAAGTTCCTTTGTTGCTCATACATATAATAAGTTATATATGCTTACCAAGAACCGCATGCAAAGTTTCACGAGCATATATAAGAAGCCAGTTGAGATAGAGTTCCCTGGAGTGACGACCGACAGGGTGGAGCGTCTGAGTGGGTTGGATTCGGATGCTAGAGAGCTGAAGAGCAAAGAGGCGGCAGTTGCGTGGTCAGAACGCAGAGTGAGAAGCAAGACAACATTGTGCGCGACAATTGAAACTAAGCTGTGGCCCCTTTGGAACAGAAGAAATTACTCGGCTTTTTGCGTGCTGCTGTTCATGTACTGTATCTGGTAGAATACTTCTAAGATTAAGTGTAATCATGGGATTTCCGTGGACAATGCCTTCGAGGAGTTGGAGCGTTGTCCACCGCAATTTCCCCTCCTTTGAAAACCCTATTTTATTGGACGGTCTACATTTGACGTATTACGAAGCCTTGATCTGAGGTTGGCTCTTTGCCGAAGATTCTTAGCCGCTTATCTGCATCGACGGTCGAACAGCAGTAGCAGAAGCGCTTAATGACCTCTTAACAGAAATTTTTACGTAACCGAATAGAATACGTCATAGTAAATCGGCACACGATAACATAAGAAGTGAATATTCCAGAATGAGCTCAAACTTTTGGTGGATGTGCTTTGCTGTAATCCTAGTGTAAGTCAAATGTAGCGAACCCTGCGTACCAGGAATGCGGACTCTCCATAAAATTACTCGTATCACCAGTGTCGAGAGCTCCGTGACTTTGTTGCCACTAGGTAGGAACCTATTCCGTTGGCCAATCAAGAGATGAAACACGTCTTCGTTTTCCACTTGTTGAGTGACAATGATGAGTGGCGTAAATCGCGCACGGTGGTTTGTAATCAAATGACAAATCACTTGAGTGGCGATGAAGAGAGGCTGTTGCCGTCAATATCAGATTGCCTGAACTTGAGTGATGCCGCGTCAGATCCGAAAAAATCCGGGACCCTCCGAAGCATGCAAGGGTACGCAAGTTTAAAATGTGGCAAGGTTCCTTTGTGTAATGAAATGGGAGGTCAATACACTGGATTGCGTTACGCAGTCGCTTATCATTGCACAATGATTGGCACACTGAACAAGCATCCTACTACGTGGGTCACTATTTATATTTCGGGAATAGGCAACACTGTTATCATGGGAGTAAATCTGATGGTTCCATCGTAAAGTTCGCCTTTTTTAACTATATACCCCATCATTCAATTTGCCGCACGGCGCTATTTGTTTATTTTATAAATTTTTGAAAATTTTGTCGACACAAGCCTTTTTTAGTGCGTTTGTCAAATTGTGTGGGTTCCAATGGAAAATATTTTTTGCAAATCCATGTGTTCAAGTAAAATTGTATGTTTGTTGGTGGAAATAATGTTTGGGGATGCCTCAATCTTAGGATGGGTGACATGGCGATCTTGCTTAATCATATTGCACACAGCATCGATGTTTTCGGAAACAACTGCTAATTTCGGACATCCCTCACAAATCTCGTCGGGCAGCGGTGTGGTCTTTGATGGAGCTTCATTGCCTAATTTTTTAATTTTTTTTTTTAAATTTCATTTTCATTTCCTGAAAAAACAAAATTTTTCAGATGAATATAAAATAAACAAAAAGCGCCGTGCGGCAAATTGAATGGTGGGGTATTTGGGTAAAAAAAAGGCGAACTTTACGATGAAACCATCAGATTTACTCCCATGATAACAGTATTGCCTATTCCCGAAATATAAATAGTGACCTACAAATATATAATCGGCCAAGTATGTCTGTCTGTGTGTCTGTGTGTGTGTTTGTCACGAAATTCATATCTCGCGTCGCAGTAGAGCTGGGACCCTGAATTTAAAGTGATATGGGGGGTGGTAAGGGAACATCAATGGTGGGGGAACGGAAGTGATAGCAACTGATAAGGGCTGATAAGGAGCCTCGAAAGACTAATGGCGGGAAATTCATATCTCGCGCCGCAGTGGAGCTGGGACCCTGGATTTTTAAAGCAGTATGGGTGGTGGTATCCTACTGTAGATAAGCTCCGCCTACGGTGGGCGGGACGTGCACTGCATCGGTTTTTAGACCGAATTTCTTAATTGGGTTCCAATGTGCCTAAAACGTGGGGGACAGATGGATTTAGATTAGTGATGAGTTTCTGAAGGTCAAGAAAGAATTCTGGGCACAGTGGACGGAGTGTGGGGGGCGGAGCTTGGACATTACATGATAACGATCTGTGGAGATGGGGACAAGTGCGCGATGGGTAGGGCATGGCACAAGAAGTAAAGACCTTACATTGACCAAGTGAAGCTCCGCCCACGGTGGGCGGGGCGTGCTGAATTGTCCTGTTTTCAGATCGAAAATTGTAGTTGGGTTCCAATGTGCCCCAAACGTGGGGAACAGATGGATTTGTTTCAGCGATGAGTTTCTGACATAAGATCCTTTTATGTTTAACCAGTTGGCTGGCGCACACTACTGCGCGCGACTCATGATACGTGCAAAATGGGTTCAATGCGACTTATCTATATTATTGCCGAGAGCTTTCTTATTAGGTCACCTCGCCTGCTTCTTTGCAAATTGAAAGCTCAGCTGAAAGCAGAGGAAAGAAAAATCCACTCAATCCCATACACAACGGTGGTCATGTCGATCGAACCCATTTTGCACAACATTGCCATGAATCGCGCACAGTAGTGTGCGCCAGCCAACTGGTAGATTATATCCAATTTGAGTCGATGAGCAATCTTAAGGTTGAAGTATCCTATAGCTTACAAGATAATACGATGCATGCCACCTAATAAATGGTACGTGACTGAGAACTTTATATGCTCCCTAGTCAATGGCCAAGTTTTTTTAAGGACACGGAAAGGAATAGTTTTTGGTTTACGGTAGTACGCTTGCAAATCGTACTTGGACGAGTTGCATCGTACCGCAGTGGCACACATAACGCTTTCTCATCTTGTCGAGACGTCAGGTTTCCAAACTAGGTGTTTTTTTTTTACCAAATCTTATTTTTATTCCGTCGTTTATTCTTGCTTTCTTTGTTTCACTTACTTACTGTTGTCTGTCGTTTCACTTGTTTCACATCATCATGAACGAAACCACACCTCCCTACGTAACATCAAATGACAATGGCGTAGCTCCAAAAACTTCCTCTGCCTGCAGCCAGCGCAACTCGGTCACTGAAGCGCTGCAGGTTGGGGTGAAATCGCGCCAGGACCGCAATAGCGCCTTAAAGACCCGCTTTTTGAAGCGAGTTCCATTACACATTATCTTTTCATCTAACCTTTTCGTTTACGGAGACCAGTGCTTGCAGATACACTTTGCTTCTTTGCCTCCCCTCCTTCCCGTTCCCTTGCAATGCCTTCAATCACGGCGTTGTTCTCTGAGCACGACAACTGTCATGTTTTTAAGGAAACTCCAGAAACTCCAATTGAAATTTCCGTCTTGCTGACAGTTATGACACTCAAGCCGGCGATTTTCGAACGAACTTTGAAGCGCCCATCGTATTTGCCGCACCTGTTCATTTCAAAATAGAAGCATCGACTTCGTCAATATGAGTCAGATAAAAGAGCGCCCAGTGAATGGCTGAGTGACTGACTGTTTTCCGTTGTTCTGTTCTGATTGATGTTGTTCCTTCGGACTAAATATCAGTTCAGTTCAACGATGTGCTATGACTCAGCGCTCTGAGAGCTCTTTTCGCGCAAAACGTTGAACGATAGATGAGCTGATGAGGTAAGGGCGCCCCATACCCGAGAAGTAGTGTGTTTTCCCAAAGTTGCACTCTTCAGCAAACACTTGAAACGGCTCTTTTACGATAGGCCACTTGCATAGACGAAGTAAAGAAATGGCACTGAAAATGATTGAACATTTCAAAGGTCGAAAAGGGATCATCAGGGTAACCAGAGCCATTCTAAGAAGAAGGATTTGCTGGAGTCATGACTTGGAATCCGGAAGGGTGTATGAGTCGCTTAATGACATGGATAGATGACGTCATTCCTGGGAATGATCGACCTTATTATCGAGGGAAAATAGATTTCATAAATGAATCAAGGGTACTGAGTCATGAAATCCACCGGAAAGTTGAAGAAGTCAGTTGTTAGACAAACTGTAAACTGTGGATAACCAAGTGCTGGTGATAATAGAATTTTCAATTCCCCCCCCCCCCCCCCCCCCCCTCCCATTCTGACATTTTTCGGTATATTGAGACGTCGTTCAGAGCTCACGATCGAGGCGATCAGGCGTAAAATAAAAGATACGTATCGATCAGGCGACCGGGTGTATTGGCCATTAAAGTGGACCACTTTCAGGCCATTTGACCATTAGGGTGGATGAGGCGATCAAGCATAAAAGAAAAGATGCGTATCGATTACTCGGTCGATATCGCCGATCACCTGAACGCCAGATTGCCTAATCGTCTAATCGCTTCGATCAATACGTATGTTTTACTTTCCGCTTCATCGCTTCGACCGTGAACACTGAACAATATCTGATGGAGGTGCGATGATAATCAAAGATCTCTGGAATCAAGGGGGTGCGAATCAGGTCAGGCCGAGTAAATTTTGGAGCCTCCCCCACTTCCAACTTAAAATGCGACCTCTAACTGTACCCGCTCCTGACGCTGGTTAAAACTCATTCATATAGAAATTCATCGATCCTTCCATAGTTGTACATAAGCGAGCGAATATTTCTGTTTTTTACCGGTATTTATCGTGTTTATTTTATTCCGTTTATTTTATGGAATTTACTCGTTTACAGGGGATTTCTCAGCTTTCAACAGACGCTACTTTGTTTTCTCAGCGAGTGCAGTCGTTTCCTAGAAATGATCGATCATACATTGGAAAGTCATCTGGCGAACGTACAAATGAGCTTCAGCGTTTTCCAGTCGAGCACAAATTCGTCATTTTCCCACTTCAGAAAGAACAAGGAACGGATTGTGTGCATCGCTGCGTATGACGCTTTTTTTTTGCGACAGCTACACGTGGGATGCCTTTGTAAAAAGACACACACACGACGAGGCACACATGGTGGCGGCGATGTCAAAGAAACAACGCCTCATCCACTTGAGATCTTTCGAGCCGTGTCTCCGGAAAAAAAAACCTGACAGCGATTAGGGGTGAAGCTGGCAGGGGCTACATTTTCGGACACTGGTATGTTGAACGTTGACTGTCCTGAAGTTGGGTTTAGGCATTTTATAGGTGAATAGCACAGCCGGAAAATTGCATGGTTGCATGACCATTAGCTGTTGGCTATTAGCGTGTGTAATTCTGTTATCGAAATCTTCGGTCGCGTTCTGGCTGAGCGGTCATCACAGAATGAGGTGCTGGGGGCATATGATCTTTGGTTTTGAGGGAGGAGGCTTTTGCCATGTTATGGATAACTTATGGCCTAGTGGATGGTGCTTATGCTGTCGTGAGCAGGACACTCCCAGGTGCCGTGGAAAATAGCCGCTTCAGTACGACCCCTCCCCTATACGAGAATTATATACGACCCCCCTTTTTAACCTCTATCAGTCAATATTGCCGGATTGTGCAATTTCAATGTTTTGTTGCCATGTATTCTCACCCGAATCGAATAAGAATATTTACTTAACACTTCCTCATACAGATTTGTTGTGAAATAACTTTCGCCTCTCAAGTGCTTGGTGAAATTTTAGATTCTAGAGATGATCGCTGATCTCTGCAAGTACGACTCCCTTCCTTTGCGATCAAATGCGATCCCCCTCGAGGGATCCTCGAACCCGGTGTACCCTGGTCGTGAACACCAGTAGTGGTGGCAGTACGTATCTCGATGACCATCCTCGAACTACTCTTCTACACCTGAACCGAAGTCGAGAAACGTCGGTGATCGTCGTTGGCCGTATACCTTTTGGGTACTTGAAAGCATCAGAATGCTTAATTTCAGCCGATTTTAGGAGGTGAAAGTCGAGGCGCGAGGTAGCGCGACAGCTGAGGAAGAACTTTATAAAATGGCCAGAAATGCAAAAAATAGAACCCCATTTCACTTCTCCCCTCTCGCCTCCTCTGCATCACTAGCCGTTGAAGGGTGATTGTAGATTGTAGACGGTGAAGAGCTAGACAGCCGCGAAGGTTGCTGCCTCGCAGCAGCTGAGCTGAAAGATCCTTAACCACCTCTCGATGCGATTTTCGCCACAGGTTGTCCCTTCATGGATGACTTTTTCATCTACAGAGGACTTCGTTACTAGTTTTTTCCTTCATCCCTCCCCTCTCCGGTTCCTTTAACTGAGCAGCTCGTCTGCTGAGACGAGTGCGTGGAACGCGCACGTGTGTGTCGAAGAAATTCAACTTTGACAGAAATATTTAGCCTTCTCATAAAGCTCACTATAGCATGTGATTTTCCTTGGCCATGTGGCCAGCTAATTATCTGAACAAGTTCTAAATATGCTATGGCGAATATATGTAATCACAATCAAGCTTTTCGACTATTTCCAGCAGTCCCACGCGGCCTATACCAACTGCTCCTCCTCCACCTCCGCCCCCGAGGTTTATTCAATGTAATAGTATCGAACTGTGAAACGTGTCCGAAAGCGTTACGATCGCATGATTGGTGATATTTCCCGAAAGCATTCTGTTAAAGGTATATTGCGTGTTCCCTCGAAGATAAATCACGCGCTGTCGATTAAGGCGCAGATATGGTTCGATTACTGCTAATCAGAGTATTCTTTGACTATTCATCGCTCGAGGTATTGCAGTGGCTCCATTAATTTGCTTAACCGATTCATCCCCATATTATTAACCCATAGCGGACGGTGCGCCACATGGCCACGCAACCCATAACGGACGGCGGCGTTTTTGCGCCGTTTTTTTTAATCAAATCTTTCACCAATTTTTAATTTGAGTCATTTTTGTAACCTTTTATGCAGTTGCTACTGATAAAAAGGTCATCACCGTGTAGTGGTATCACCTCATGCTGTTATACGCGGTACTTCTCTCTACCTATTACTGCAAAAAAGTTATGCATTTCGAGTAGTAAGATGAGCGCGAGGGTTTCCAAATGGGAAACGGAGTCTACGGATTCTAATGGATTATTGATTGTAACTAAAAACAATTGTTGTCATTTGTTTGTACAATTAGAAAGGATTGCTTTTGAAGTTACTCGCATGTTTGTTGAAAATTTGCGCTGCACCGGTCCTGGAAATATATGTTATTCTTCAATACTTGTAGTGTATACGTGTATAATTGGTTTTTTGGAAATATTACAAAACTAGATTTAAATGTTGGGAGTAACCATGTGGCGCACCGTCCGTTATGGGTTAACGAGCGCAGTCCCGTGCCGCTTTATTGTCACGTGAAAGAAGAAGGCTCATGTGTTCCTGAGAAACGTGGCTCAGGGGGATTTCGATGGCAGTTTCGGGCATTTTTCAAGCGGTTATCCTTTTCACCTTCTCATTGGAGTTGATGAAAATAACTCGTGAGAAGAAGGCTAGCTATACTGTGGAGTATTTGAAAAATTTGATTTATCGATGGTTGTTCAAGGCTCCAAAAAAAACAACTAGCCGGACACATCTGTTGCGCTGAGAACACGTTATGCCAGACTCTCCAGAGATTGTCTGAAAACTAGCAGGACCATAATTACGCTTTTAGATACCAAAGGGGAAATTAGGCAGACGGATATCATGGTAGGGATGCTCAGCAATGTAACAGTAGAGAAAGAACAAAACAAAGTGGCGAAAAATCCGAGAACCGGAAACACGAAAGCCCCGTTTCACTCTCGCACCCGTCTGTGTCACTAGCTGGGGTTTACTACAGAAGGGCGGAGAGCCTGAATCAGCTAGCCGCGACCGTTGTCCCGCCCTCGCCCGACTGCAGGACTGTAGGACGACACGCTGTGCTGCGGAGTCGTAAGAAACCCTAGGTCGCGCTTTTTCAATGCGAGTTTCACCACGTACCATCTCTATTGAGGTGAGAGATTCGTTTTTAGAGGACATGTATTCCAAGTGCTCACTTTCACCTTACCCCTCTCCGTGCCTTCAGGAGGATGCACGGACTGACAGAGCGATCCCAGTACAGAAGAACCGTTTAACGCTGTGTTGTTGAGTGCTCACGATCTAGTTTTTTTCCTTTTAACCTCATATCCTATGTAAGCTCCTATTCGATGAACTTCATTAGGATAGTATAAGGCTAAAGAATATCAAAACGACTTCTGCCAAGCAAAAAAAAACTTTGATCTCACCAACTTGAGCATTGCAGTACAGTTTTTTTGTTTTTTATGAAGCAGATATGGAAAAGGAACCAATGCGCAACGCGTAGGCTGGACGCGGAGCCGCGCCGCAGCATCGGTTCCTTCTGCAACAAACTTTGAGTAAAGGAGCTTTCATGTCGGAGAATATCTACAGCTTTGTGGACTTTCAACTTAGGTGGGGTAAAGAGGTTATGCGTATTGTTATGACAGGATTTTGTAGGGCGGCTCGCGATGCAATGCATTTAACCAAGGGTGTGGTATGCAGTTAAGTCTCAAAGCGCATGCACCGTGTCTGCGTCCTCACGTTGCGAAATTTTGTCTTAACAATACATACCCACAAAAGAAGAACCATGTAATTATGTGTATACAATACCGCTCACGTGCACGGCCGTGGGAAAGCGCTAGGAGCTCGCGATGGCGCCATCGATCGTATCGCTCTCCCAGGGCATGCAGGTGAATCGCACCGGCCGAAATGAGATTGAGACGTCGCTCCACAAAAGAAAACGGCTGGAAATAGGAAAATAAGACATTTATCACCCAAAGGTTTTTGTATGTCGTTCGATAGCATTTTCTGAGAGGAATCGCACGGCATACATTTCATTAGGGAATCTGCGTCTGCAGATGAGTTGAGGGATAGTTTTTGTTCAGCAGAGTATACACGGAGGTCCTGTTTAGGGCCACACAAAGGAGTAGGCTGACCTGAAATGATCGAAACTTCAAAATCTCTACACTTCTGTGAGTTCAGATTGAGATTGTGAAGAGATTTTATCTCCAATTCATCAGTTTCTGAAGAAAATTTCCCTCAAACTTCTCAGAATGTGAAAATGGTCCAGTATCGAGTTTGAGAAAAATGAAAACTTGTAGCATCCTCTTGTAGAGCTCGACGAGCTGATTACGGAAATGTATATAAGTCCGATAAAAATCTAATAAGCAATCGATTTATAGTGAAAAAATGAAAAAACGCGTTTTCGCGAGGTTTTCAGGACTGTTGCTCATCAAAATTTGACATTTTATAAATCACTGAACTCGCCTCATCAAGACAAATCCAATGCTCTCCGAATCTTTCCATTTTATCCACTCTGTACGAAGTTATGACGTTGCGACGGTTTGTTCGCGATCAAACCGTCGCGAGGCTTTTTTTATTCACGCGACGTGAGCGGTATTGTAGAATGAAATCACTTGCAGAACAGAGAGTTCGAAGTGCTTTGATTCTTTCATTTCTCGTACTTTTTCTCGATAGCTGGCGCAGTACAAATATGCAGGGTACCTTTGAATAGTGCATGCAAATGAAGCAGTGTTCTGATGCAATGGATGGTTAAGTGAGCAGCAATTAAATACAGGCTCACACAGAAAAGTCACATAAATCGGATCGACTTTCGTCTTTCCTTTCACCTCGCTTACCTTGCTATGCAGCGGGTTCTAATCCTTCTCGTTCGTCATTTCTGTTGTAGTTCAGCGAATACTCTTACTTTTCAGCAACTTGGGAGCTGTTCATTTCTAGCAGCAGAAGCGGTAGCTCCCTGTTGTCTTACATTCCGGGCTTTTCCGAATGTGTCTGTGCATTTCTGGATTCCCAGTACTCTTTCGTAGTTCCACCCGCTGTCCTCTCAGTAGCGGCGGTAATTCACTTACGAAGTAGAAACGCAGATTCGTAGAAATGACTCGTGCAGCAAAAGAGCTCGCTCAGAATTTGCTGTTTAATAACACTTGCTTCTCCTTCTGTCGCCCCTGCTGAGATTCGACAGCCGGCTATTCGACAACCGATACGGGCGCTTGCACTTCGAATGATGTCCTTTACGTTTACTATTTAGTCTAGGGATGGCTCCACGGCTGTGATAAGATTTGCATAGCATGAAGACGAGTAGGAACGTTATGTGACCTTCAAATTACTTTTCCCTTTCAGCCATACATGGTTACCAGTCTCTCTGTGAATGCTCCGCTTCATAGTATGTGGACTGGGGTGCGTATGGATCAATTTACTCACTCGGGTGGGGGTCGATTGGTGGAATATTTGCTTCGCGGCGTCGCACTCGCGGCACGATTTGCTGCAGTCGGTTAGAATTCCGCTCAGTATGCAATGGACTGGTATCGTGAGAGACCGTCAAAGAATTGCAGGTTGGAAGCTTCGGGATTCTTATCTGTATGTTGTGGTTCTTGGTGTTTCAACGGATAAAGCCACTAACAACTCGCACTCGCCGCGGGCTGCCGCGCGAAAATTCGACCAATCGACCCCCATACTTACTCTCAGGGGAAAATGTCGATTATCTGAGTTTACAGATGAGCGTTAAGACTGGTTTGTAATTATGCTCGCTCGCCCTTCATGTGCTGTGAAATACGTTCAGTACGCGCATAGAATGAACTAATGTAGCCCTTATGGTGGCATGACTCGACCGGAGCGAGCGACGAAGAAGAGTGCTTTCATGGACCAACTGACCACTTATGCGTGCTGTTACAGCGTTTTATCTATGGGCTGAGAAACTAACCTTTCGTATCGCCATTTTAGTTTCCTTTTTTTTCGCACTCGGTGAGGGTAGTCGACTCAGTAAATATAGAAGCAAGCCAATTTTTCCTTTCCCAGCTTCGATAACACCGCGTTCATGATTTGCGCAAGCAAGGCATGGCTCCGTTCACAAGCAGGAAGGCACAGTGGCACGCGGGAGGTGCGAAGACATGCAGCCACGCCATGCCGTCATCTTCGCAAAGTATGAACGGGGTCTAGGCTGTGCGGTCCTATTTCCACGTGCATGACTTCATCTTATCACCACTTAGAGGCACCAGTAGGGGTAAGGGAAAACTGTGATCTGGGAGTAGATGTTCTCCGAAACGAACCTTTTATTTCAATCCACTCCGGCTAGAGACGCAGAGGACGAGTGAGAGAAGGGGGATTTTCGAGCTACTATTCCTCGGTTTTTTCGCCGGTTTATGTTGTTCTTTCTCTACTGTTATATTGCTGAGCACCTCTACTTTCATAATCCCCCAATTTGCCAAATTTACCCCTACCGGTCGCTTTAAGGCTTATGTATACTTCATAATTCATCTGTAGGTCACTTTATCACAGCCCGCAGAAGAGTGAAAAGCCTATGTTAAGATATAGCATTTCCCTTATTTTTTCTATAAATGTTGCTCAGAGCTCGCGATTCAGGTAATCAGACAATTACGCGGTGATCATGCGATAAGGCGATCGGCGAACAGAAATAAATTTATCGGTAAGTAGATGATAGACTAGTCGCCTGATCGCCTAATCGACTAGTCACTTGATCACCTAGTCGATTTGTATCTTACTCATTATGTCTAGTCACGTGATCGTCTGAGTGTCTGTGCGATCGCAAACTATAAACAGCGAACAGCGACTTTCAGAGAACGAACGGTTCTCTCAAAAATGTCACTTTCGCCGAGCTATGGATAGAGCTTCGGCCTTGAAGGAGATGTGAACCAGCGCTTAAAGGCACACCACGCGATAGTCCAGTTAATGGCTTACTTTCGTGGGACAAGTAGGTCCTCGGATAACTGCTCGAACTGCATCCTTGTTGCGGCTGCACGGTGCACCCTCATGGTGTTGTGCCTGCTTCAACAAAACCGAGCCACGCCCACCCACCTGAATCACAACCGGCCTTAGACGAACAAATTTCCAACGTGGCGCTCACGTGTAAAATGAAACTTGCTTTAGGAGATGATAATTAAATGAAACAGCCATTTCTATGTCGTAGGCAGGTTCCACATCGGAAAATCGTACGTCTAACGTCGTGTCTGATCCAGTTGGGTGGGCGTGGCTCGGTTTTGTTCAGGCAGGTACACCACCGTGAGCGTGCACCGTGCCGCCGCAACAAGGGTGCAGTTTGAGCAGTTATCCAAGGACCTACTCGCCCCACGAAAGTAAGCCATTAATTGGATTATCGCGTGGTGTGCCTTTAAGCCTTCCATACGCTACGCTTATCCACCCGCGTTCGCTTAGCTTTAAAATTTTTCTTCATCCTCGATAAAATTTATAACGAGCTCCTTTCTTGCCCATTTTACCTTTAATGGAAGGAAGGGGGTTCAGTCACTGGACATTCTCTTATTTGGATGTCACTTCGTCATCATAGATACTATCTGATCACTCGGGACTTTGAGCTTAGAGATCAGATTTCTATTTGTTGATCGTCCGCTCTTGCGGCATATTGACATTGAAATCTGTCGCGAACATTTTTCATCTGGTGGTTTTTGATCAGGTGATCGCGGTATGGCGATCGCTCTTTGAAACGGTCATGCTGATCCCTCTGTAAGCACGTAAGTATGTGCCTTGGGTGCGAAAACTGATAGAACATTCGTGCGAGAACGTGTGGCCAATTTAAAGTACTGGTTGTTTGTGCAATCCGAGGGGGGGACATGGTAACGCTGATGAGTGGTTTTCATTCCATACCTAATACCGATTTCATTTTGAAGCGTGTGAGGCAAGCAAACTCTTGAGGGTTACCACGCTTGAAGTCTTGTCTTGAAACTGGCCTATTTTTGTTGAGTTCGTCTTCGTTACAGTATGAATTCAGGTGTTATCCTGATGAGGTGGGGGAGAAGGACACAACTTATGGGATTATGAATAGTAACGTACTTTCACATGAATCCAAATTCAGCAAATCTCTGCAATCGATGCTCTTACAAACATCTCTCAGAACGTAATTTTGATTCATTTTACATTGCTGATTTTTTTAATCGATAATCGCTCAGTTTCCGAACATTACCTATCTCAGTTTATTAGTTTCTCAGTAAAATATATAGGTAATGTATAATTGATCAAATAATATGAGAATGTTGAGAAATCTCAGGTTATCGAACGTTGAAACTAGATAAGATAAGCCAGAACACTTGAAATAGGTCATTACAAGGGTGTCGCTGTAGACACTCGGCTAATTCATAGCCAGACCAGTAAGGTGCTTGCGGCGTGTTGTGACCTAGCTCAAGTGTCCTAATACAAACCCCCATAGTTCCATAGCCATACTAAGGCTATGGAACTTAATAACGTAGCTGTTCGGCACGCTGACATTCATGTCTGGGTTTTGAAGTGCAAACGTTCAGAATAAGTTCGGAAGTGACTAATATGGAGCAAATTAAAATCAAAAAGTTGAAAAAAAGTTTTTTGAAATAACTGTCGAATTGATTCCCCTCTGCCACGATGATTGGAGGGTTTGAAAGTTCGCAATTTATAGCAACTTTTCAAGTTCTCTTTAGTCATTATCTCATCTTTTAAGTTTTTGATAGCTATCTTTATAGTTAATTCTCTTAATTTTTTTCAAATCTATTACAACTGATCTATAATTCTAGTACCTACTCTAGTTTTCTATTATCTTTTCCAGTGTAGAGGTGGGTTTTTGTTGTGGAAACTACCGATCCACATGGGTCCTGATTTCCTGTTGATGTCTGCATAGTTTGAACTTCGGACAGGGTCAAGCCTCCGTTGAGGAATCCTCAACGGGGGGTCGTATTTGGTCCGCTAGGAGGAGGGGGTCGTGATCGTTAAGGTAGGCAGTGACCAACAGAATTTCTCAGGCTGAGGTCTAAAGTGTAAGGGGAGAAATGATAAAACCGATTATTAACATAATCATCATGGAAAACTCATGCATGGCGCGATCCACAACGTCGTCAACCAATGTCAATGACCCTTTCATTGGTCCGCTTGCACCGATTTCACGTACAGAGACACCTCTGAAATTTACCGATTAGCCGTGGGAAGCGGCATCTATACACGGGTATCACCGTGGATGAATACTCCAAGAACTATGGGATGAAAAAGAAAAATTAGCTGATATGGACTTATTTCATATCTTACTACGATCGCAAGTACGTAATCTAGAGTTAGCGGCCACTATGCGGACCGGAAAGACGTTTGTATTCATTGAGAATGTAGATGAAATCCTCATGCATGGCGCATCCCACAGAAGCTGGCCGACGCTCCTCGCCCTTCCACTAAGTCTTCGTCAGCGAAGAATGCATACTAGAGAAATTTCAGTAACAATGAATCAATTTTTCGGAAGAATCTTGGGGAGATCTCGCAAATTCGGCGAAAAAGTTTTCCTCAATTAGCTTTCCTTAACTTTTCTTGCTTCGTTGTGAAGATATGACATAGCTCAGGTAGCCATTCGAAAGCGACAACCTAGCATACCCCGCCTCACCGGAACGCACTCATATAGTTAGGTATGAGGGAAGTTATGGCCATTTGAATGAAACACTTCAAAATTTTCCTCATCTAATCCTAATCCGGAAACCCATATCGAGAACTAACAACCATTGGGGAAAGCAATCGGCAAATAGATAGGTCTGAGGGAGTTATCACGAAAACAGTTCACAGCTGTTTGAAAGATGGGCTCTAGGTAAAGTTGAAAGTATTTTAAGAAGGTCGGAATTTAGTATGGAGAAGATAACGCGCTCCATCGGGCGTATTACATGGCTCCTTTTTAGCTTTTCTTTTGCTTTTTAACTTCTCTATTCTCATTTTTTGATCCTTTATTTCTGCCCTATGACTTGCATGACTATTAAGCCTTCTCCTTTGTCATCAGCACATTATTAGTGGTCGGCAACGCTTTCCTTCTGGAATATAAATATTGAATTGTAGGGTTCTTATGTTAGAGGATTTTGTTTCGGAATGAGTACTGAGCTTTGTTAGGTCCTTATTTCTCTCTTTTGTCAGGAGTTTGGTTTGGCCTCAGTATTTTTTTTACCATAAAATCTTAATTTCCCTGGTGGATCGCACTGGCTTGGTAGAAACCACAGAAGAAGCGAAACCTGAAGAAAGGGGGGAGGGTCGTATTGAGGCTCCCCTTTGGGGGGGGGGAGGGTCGTATTTTTTGAAAATTTTCCTCATCTGGACGCTTGCCCTGACTTCGGATCTATGTGGTAGAGTCTATAGTCAGGGTGTTGTGACAGCGGTTTGGGGAGCTCTGTCACAATAAGATTGATAGAGCAGACAGAGAGCAGGTGCAGTGGCCAGACTGGAGGGATACATCTTGGCACAGGTTACTGGCTGAGTTGTTCTTTGGAATTTCCAGCTTGAGAAGGACTAGAGTGTTTATCGTTAGGACAGAATTCCGGGACACGATGCGTGCGAGCTGGGGCACCACATGAACCGGATTCTGGGGCAGTTTCACCTCGGCAGTAAGACGCCGTGCAAGCTAAGCAGTTTGGGACCCAACCACTTTAAGCGCCCCAGCTCGTACGCTCCGCGCCGCACCACGCACCCATCTTGCAAGATTAACCTAGCCATAGACACCCAAGGGAATCAGTGAGATCAACGATTAGGTGGTTCCTTTCCTTGGTGTACAATATGAGCAAGAAGGGATGTTCTAAAGTGAATATTTCATACCTCATCAGCAGGAAATCGAACTGCTCGACTGCCGAATATTGCAGAACACTGAAGCAACAGGACTCATAAAAACGAAGTCTCCGCTAGAGACTGGCTGAATTGCAATTGCAACGGAAAGTGGTCGGTATCCTTATCCGCTCCAAAATAGAACTTTTTCTTTCGTGTGTTCCGAGAATTCGCCGCAGGTGCACTGTGGCTCAGAGCCTTTCGTTATTTCCTATTCGAAAATGTGTCGTCTGTGGTAGCCAGGCCATGTGTGTAAGGCTTTCGTGTAGGATTATAATGTTCAGCTATGAAAAAGGCTGTTTCCATAAACAACCCTTTATATGTGCTGCTGAAGGCATTTTTGGCCGAACGCTTCCATGACGATAACCATTTTGGTGGTGTCGTTTACCTATTCGACGCGCCTGGAAGTACGTGCTCTGATTTGTTCTTGTTGATGGATGATCAGTCCATGCATAGCACCCACAGTGATTGGGTTTACCTTTCTAGTCACTAAATCCTTTTGTAACCGTCCAGGTTGCGCCCTTCTATGCTCCGCCACGATGTCCTTCACGGTATTCGAACCTATTAGGTTGGCAACTAAGTGATTGCGGATTTTTGTTAGAAAATCAAAGACCTTTTTCCATAGAAATAAATCACCTTATACTGTAATGTATTGCCCGTTGTTATCAATGACCTTTTGCCATCTTTCAGGTAGCATCATAATTCCGCGTTTATAAAACTTCTAGTTTTTATCAGTAAAAAACTGAGTCAGGTACGATTTGACCTCATCATCACTACTGAAATTTTTACCACTCAAAGAGTTTTGCAATGATCGAAACAAAAAGTAATCCGATGGTGCAAGGTCAGGACTTTATGGTGGATGTGGCAAAACATCCCAACCAAAATCCATTAATTTTTGCCAAGCAGCCAAAGATGTGTGTGACCTTGCATTGTCATGACGGGATACAACACTTTTTCGGTTAATTAATTCGGGTCGCTTTTCTTGAATTGCATTGCTTAATTTTGTTAATTGTGCAATGTAGACATCAGAACTGATCATTCGGTTGGGTGGTAGGAGTTCAAACTAGACAATTCCTTTGTAATCCCACCACACTGACAACAAAACCTTTTGATGAATATCAGCCTTTGCTCTTGTTTGAGCTGGTTCACCTGGGCGGCTTCACGATCTTTTTCGCTTGGCATTATTGTGAACAGCCCATTTTTCATTGCCACTGATCATTCGTTTTAGCAGTGGATCATTTTCATCACGTTTCTTTAGCAAATCGCAGATGTCAATGCGTTGCATTAAATGCGTTTCACCCATATGTCCAGTTTTGACACGTACCTAAGTTGTTTTAAATGCTTTTCAATACATGTATGTGATACCTGTAGCTTCTCTGCAATCTCGCGTGTTATACTGTGACGATCCGAATCAAGTATTGCCTTGATTGGGTCGTTGTCAACTCCAACTGGACGACGAGAGCGTTTCTCATCTTTGAGAGAAAAATCACCAGAACGAAATTAGGCAAACCAATTTTGGCACTGCCGATCTTTTGAGGCTTCGGCACCATAAACAGCACATAAGTTTTTGAGAGCTTGTGATGCGTTTTTCCCTTTAAGGAAATAATAAAGCAATACATGACGAAAATGAATGTCTTGATTCTCCATTTTTCAGCACACGCCAAACGAAAATAATGCAACCGATCAAGAAGCTTTCTTTACTGATTGATAACAGGATTGCCTACTATTAGATAACAATATGTGTTTAACATTTGGCTCACCCCAGTAAAGCTAAATATTCAACTAAAGCCATCTATAAGTGAAATCCGCAATGTTACTTGCCGACCTAATATGTACGCTAGCCACTCCCACCTGAGCTGCTTATTGGTCTGTTGAACTGAAAGGGATAGTTAGCTCGGTGAGCGGATGTAGAGCTGTGATGGCGCATTACGGCTAAGCAAGAAAGGTGCAGCTTGGATGTTCATCCAAAGTGTACTGCTCCCATCACCGCGAAATATGCCTCTGAGGTGAGGATTTGCTTATGTTAGTTAAATGGTCACATTCACTAGTGAAACTATATTTAAAATTTATCACTTGATACACGTTTTTGATCACTCAAAATCAAGAAAATCGATTAATAAGGGGAACATGTCTTGCTGTGTTGAGTTTTATGTCCACCTACTCGCATACGATCTGATTGGGCCTTTTATTTTCGCCACATAATCGGTTTACTGCTCCAAGAGTATGAGTTGAATAATCCGATCACGCGATGTAAGCTTTTGAGGTCAGGATTTGCTGCGTTAGAGATGATTTTGTAAGTAAATGGTTCGAAGGCGCCTCCAGCTTACTCATAGTGCGAGATTTCCTGAAATTACACTATATGACATTTTCATGTCAAAAAATCAATGGGACTGGCTTTTACGAGGATATTCCATATCCAGTAGATGGTGTCGGCTGTGAAAACAATAGAAATCGTGGATACTTACGTCATATTTCGTAGCTATCCACCTGTCCATCCGGTGCACTGCTGCAATGAAGCCTTGCAAAATTGATGATGTCAATATAATCTATATGCTGTCCCATGAGAAAGATTGTTTCTCTTCCGAGAAGCCGCCGGAGACAAGTGGTAGTTAAAGTACTCCCTTGGGACCATAACCAGGGCCATATATCTGCGGTTGCGAAAGTTTTAGCTGGCCATCCAGTTGAAAGCCGTAGCTGGAGCACGAAAACGTAGAGCTTTTGTCAGTCACCCACTTATCTTTGAGAAATCCCTGGGATTATCACAGCCTGGAAGTCCAAGCACGAGTTATTTTTGAACTTGATCATTTGCTACACATTTCTGACCACTTAATCGCTCATCTCTCAAAATCAAAAAATGGATCACTAAGGGAAACATGGTCGTATATTATTGTTGTTTTGAGTTTCATGTCCACACCTCGTACATGGTAAATCGTGCCACTTATTTTCGCCTGCTCAACTTCCTGGGGATATGTCGGGTCGATCGATCCACAGCTATGCCATCATTGTGACAGCCGGCTGGCTGGCACCTTCATATTGATGGTTTCAATTGTTTAAGATCCTCAACTTTACTGAAACCGTGGGAAAACTAAACCATGTGAAAACTGCTTACTTTTATGGTAGTTACCTTTCAATTTGATCTATTGATTTTCCTTTAGTTTGCTATCAACTGATAAATGCCTTTTCTATGCTTATCCATCTTTGGGATCTGTATTAATGAACGGAGGGGACAACTTGGTGAATGTATTATTGGTGGGCGTATTATACTTTCACATGTCTGACATGTCAATAATGCACTGTACATATCACATACATATACTTGTATGTTCTTGTAAAGCTATTGTTTCTATTCAAATTTAGCAAGTTATCCCCCCCCCCCTCTCAGTTGAAGAGGCAACGGCTTTTGTATTGAGACGATTGTTAGAAGTTTAAGATGACCTTTTTAGTTGAAGGCTTTCTCAGAAGCATAGAAAAGAGAGCACCTTACATTGTCTTCATATGTAATGTATCGAACTAGTCTTGAAGCTGTGTAAGAAGTCTTGCTCATTTCATCTTCTTAACCAATCCAGTACAAATTCTTCCTCCTTTTTCTTTCGATTTTCTGTTTTTTCATGAATTTGTGTCAGTGGGTGTGGCTCGCAGGAATTTTCCAAAATGAAGCCTCTATGAGAACAGCCAACTGATCGAGCAGATCCATTAACATTCTCCGATGGCTCGTTTTGTGCACTGCATCTGTGTTTTCGAAATGATGAAAGCCCGTTTCCATAACATCCGGCATTTTGTGAGAATTCATCGACGCACGGAGGAAGAGGTTTTTCCCATTGAGAGTGCCATCTACATGAGTCCTGTCTGCTTAAAAGGTTTATAACTTTAAAAAACTCTGGAAATGCAAAAACCAGTGTTATTCTCTGGATAATAAGAATATTCAGTCACTTCTGCTGCTCAAGAAATTGAGGCGAAAAAAGTGAAGTGCAATTCAGCTGCTTAATGTCCTATTTTATGAATCGCTTTTGTGGCTTCATTTAAGACTATTCGAAATGGGAGCAATTCCAGATGACCGTTATTCCGAGTATAAAGCATAGACGCTGGATTAAAGGTGTAGCTAGCAGCGATATTATGCCTCCAAAATTCAAATGTCGATTTGGTAGCCGAGATCTAATAAAATCGCATCTCGATAATTAGATTCATATTCACTTCTTGTGGCAGTAGATCATTGCGTAACCATCCAGGTTGCACTTTTTGCATCACCACGATCGCCATCACGACATTGCATGCGTTGGAACCCACGCTAGCCACGCCCATAGGCTCCTTATTGGTTAGCTGAGCCACAAGGGTGTGGCTAGTGAGCGGTTGTGGCACCATGATGGTGCACGGTGGCGATATAAAGTGGATACAGCCTGCATAGTTACCGAGAGATCTACCGCTCTGGGAAGGTGAGTAAGCCATTATGAGGTTATCTTCACACGACTTTCTTATGGTAGAGATTTGTCGAGCAGTCGTTAAGTTTGGTCTGAGGAAATAAGTGGATTTTACCCCAAGGCCACATTCATTTCGGCTGTTGTTTCCATGACTTCTTTTATGAGATCTCGTGAGATTTTCGCAAGCTCATGCCATCAAAATTGCTTTTGCATGACATATTCAACGGCGAGCTCTATCGAAATTCTATATTCTTTGGTATTTTACCCTAATAATGAGTGGATATGGCAAGCTTCCACTTGCTTTGAACTGGGGACTTTTAGGAATATGAGATCGCACCTTTTGCATTTACCCAATTATGTAGTGGCGCGTTTGACTCCCAGACATCCAGGAATTTTTCTTTGTCCTCGGTACATACCCTTAAAATCGTCCTTATATCATGAGCTTGAAATAATTCACGGAGAAGATATTGCTCACCGTGATGGAACCATTTTCCAGATTTTGTTGTCGAATGCCTAGATATTGCACTGTTTTTGTGCTTCTATACGCTACCTGAAGAACAATTTCCGCTTGATTAGCGTTTATTCTCATGTTCTTAATGGTTTCCCGAAAGCACATATCCAGGATGCATCAGAAGAATGCCATATGGCTCACTGGTTGCTGCATTGCAGCAACCCAGCATAACCGAAGAGTGATTTCACAGATGTTCCTGAGGAACACTGCGTTTCCCTGATATCACAAATGAAACAAAATTATTTTAGGCAAAAGTCTCAGAGATGGGACCCTCATTCTCCCGTTGACTTTTTATTGAGCGTTTTCTGACGCGACATGTCGGTCAGACCATACGAATCGGTGATGTGTGGCGGTCATACGCAGCCCATAACTCCACACTTCCACATAAGGGATTGGGAGCGGAGATGTCTGCATACTATGAGCGCCCAGCTCTTCGGGGGAGCAGCAGCTGGCTTTTTGGGATACATTTCGCCGTGAATCGCGCCACATACCGTCCCCGTGGAACCTTAGGGCTCATAGAAGCAATATCCTTATGCTGATTACTCAATAGGATTGGTGAAATGAAATAGCCGAAATTTACACAATGACCAAGTGAGATAGCCTGGATTCCCACAAGCAGGCCCCGAATGCCCCTGATTACCCGTTAGTGGAGTTCCTTTGCGGCACGGCATACCGATTAACGCCACATGAATTTGTGATGTGTGGCTGTCATACACAGCGCAACTCGGACACTTGTGGGAGGAACTAGCCCGGCAAGAAATTCGCATCCAATCCTCCCGGTTTTGAGAATTAGAAAGCAACTCAACATGTATGGAATTACGAATTATGAGCATAGCTCTTTACAAATTCTTGAGTGCAGGGAAAGTTTCCAGATTGACGTGGCACGTTCCAAATTAGTCTAGTATTAACTCAGGAGATCCCATACATACTAGGCATATGTATTTGCCTCTGTTCAGTTTCAAATTTTCTACGTGATTAGTCTACTAACTCCATAATTAGGGTCGTCGTTCCCTTGAATACCATGTACTGGCGCGACCAATGTATTGGGTCATTCCATAAGTAGTGTCGTGTTTTTTCAAGCATAGATTTTTCCTATGAAATCACAAGTTTTCGCAGCATTTCATATATCATTTGAAAGAGGTTTTTCTGCTCTACAAAATGACATGTTCAGTTTCTGAGTTTATTAGAATGGGGCCGACATTTAGGCTGGCGAAGAGGTAGGTCCAGCCGACAAAAATTGGTCAAACCGGCAATCAATTGAAACAGTATATTTCACTTTAGGAAAATCAACCAGTCATGTGTCGCGTACTTAGTCCTGACCTCTTCTACAATTTCCAATATTTAGTTGATCAAGAAGTCATGTCGTTCTTTTTCTAAATTTTTTTTTCGAAAGCACCCACAATTATTCAAATGAAATTTTTTCCTTCAAACCCCTTGCTTAGAGTTGTTTTATGGACCACTTCGAAGAGCTTTTTCTGCTATATCGGGAACATCTTTCTAGTTTGTCTTGGCTGCGATTCACATTGAGTTTTAATACCATGTGGTAGGGGTCCAGTTGACATTTTTCACAATTTTTTTCCATGAGAAAGTTAAGGAATCCGGTCGGTGGCATTTCACTGTTCCTACCCACCACCTCTCCTTACCATTTCACCACTCTTTCAACTGACTGGTTGAGAAAATTTTCTTGCCTTGGATCGAAGAAAGGTCTAAAATCACCGAGTTATGGCGGAAAAACTAAATGTGGAAAAAAAGCGACGTGACTTTCCTAGCAACCGACTGGTGGAATTTGCAGAAGAGGTTCGAACCAAGTACCGAACACATGATTGGTTAGTTTTCTTCAAGTAAAATATAGTGTTTTAATTGATTGCCGGTTTGGCCAATTTTCGTCTGCTGGACCTACCTCTTCGACAGCCTAAATGTCGGCGCCATCCGTACATACTCAGAAACTGATCATGTTATTATGTACAGCAGAAAGTTCTCTTTCGAATGATATATGATATGCTGCGAAAACTTGTGGTTTTATGGCAAAAATTTTCGTTGAAAAAAAACGACACTACTTATGGAATGACCCAGTACTTGCCTGGAGTTCAGATGTCATTCCGTGTTAGTCGATGGAAGTTTGTCAGTACTTTGCTGTTTCCTTGCTGTATCCAGTCAGCACTGATTTCTCTTCCGTGTGTGCAATTTTCCTCTTCACGTGGAATTTCGTCAGGTGGAATGACATTCACAATTTTTCTGCATTGGCGACTGCGGCGGAAAATCTGCATCTGCGGAATGCACCCTACTCCAAGACATGGCGTTCGGAGATTGCAGTCCGCTCGATTGAATGGGAACGTAAATAGTGAGGCTTACTTTGAGATTGAATCATGCGGTCCTCTCTTCAGTCCGATTACTGGTTAATATAGCCTGTTGATGTCGGCCTCTTCATTTTCAGGTGAGTTCCTTCGGCCCTTAAATGTTCCAAGGCATACCTCGCGATAATCAGATGGGTCAACTTCCCTTCTTCAAGAGTAGATCTTTGGACTGCTATACAGGTTGTGTCCTTTTCGTACCGCCACAATGGCTGTCACGAGTTGTACCCACCCAACTCTTCTAACCACGCTCTTTTCGCTCAATCAACCAATAAGGAGCGGAAGTGGGCACGGTTGGAAGGGATTGGGCGGGTGTAGCTCGTGATGGCGTATCGTGGCGGCGCAGAAAGGGGGCAATCTGTGTAGCTGTCCAAGGATCTACTGCTCGGAAAAGGTATAGGTCGATCCATCTGATCATGGTGAGGTGCACCTTTTGAAAGCCTCCATACCACTCCATTAGGGTGACAGCGTCTTCCAGAATTTTTTGTGGGTTCGATGGGCCCTGGTCTCCTGGAAAGCCTGAAGCGACAGCGAATGTGCGAAAGCTGCAGGAAATAACATCAGAAAGCAATGCTGAAGCATTTTGTTTTCAAAGAGCGTCTTGCTGGAATGTGGGCACTTCTGCTAAGTTGGATGTCATCGTAGATTAGCCGTTTCGCAGCGATGACATGATTCAGTGCGATCCTGCCAGGCCTCTCAGACTTTCATTGCTTCGCTTCCGGCTCACCCGTTTGATTCATCCTGACATTGGGGAAAAAGTGGGCTGTACACTTTATCAAAAGTCTTGAACACGGTTCAGAACACACCTGTCAATTCACCATGTGCATATGTACGCTTACTTTGAATATAAGGTGCTATAGTAAAGAATGAAGGGGCAGTCTGTTGAATGCTGTGCGATAACATGACGCTACATGATCGTACTCGTACTGTATGCTGTCTCCAGTACATTATTAACACGTCAGTAATGTAAAGGCATGTCACTGTTCAACAGTCAACTCTTTGTCCCCTCTCATTGGTGTGGCACCGAGCATCATGTGAAGAGGCCGCTAGTGTCGCATCGGTCAAAGCCAGCTGTTTCAACAGTTTCGGTTCCATTATAATACAGCAGAATCCACCGTATCCGATTTTTTCTACAGAAGCCATACAACTATCGCTCTTCCTGGAACCAACTTTATAGGATCCGCCAGTCAATATTCCTCCGTTGCCGCTCTTTCCATCTCGTGTTAGCATAGTGTGCGCTAGGGTTGTTGATGAATGTTCCGGTGTAAATCCCAAGCGGCCATTCGTAATAGCCCTAGAAGAAAGCCAGCCTTTTTTCTCGAGACCTCTTTCGATGCTCTTGAAAGCCAATTTTGTTGGTTGTGTGTCTGTTCTTGCCTTCAGTCGTTTTAGTGCAATGATGGCGATTTGTTCTCATCTTGATTGGCTAAGGACACGCAGCTGAACGCGAAAATCGCTACAAACCCATTTGGCCTTTCTCACCAATCTTCCTTCATGAGAGGAAGCGACGAGACACGCGCTACCCTCCCTTGTTAGTGTTGTGCTTGTTCCTGATTGTTCTGGATGCATCCGCCATTTCTTCAATATCCTCCACCACTACAAAGTCTCATCAACGTTGTACAGTCCTGTTAATGCGGGTTCTGTGAATAACAAAACTATTTGATTTCGAAAATTAAAAAAGCTTCGAATATTAGGTTGTCCCTAAAGTCTTATAGGATTTTTTTCGACCATCATTTTTTATTATTTTTTCTTCTAGCAGACAACAATTAGGCAACAACGTATTCACCATTGTTATCGATAAGACTCTGCCACCTCATAGGTAAATCGTTGATCCCCTCCTCCCGGAACCCTGAGTTCTGGGAGTCGATGAAGTCAGCGATCGCCTTTGCAAGCATGCCATAGTCAAAGAATTTTCTTTTGGCCAGGAAGGATTCAAGAGGATGGGTAAGGTGATGGTCAGAAGGAGCAGTGTCCGAAGAGTGGGGCGGGTGGGGCAGGACATCTCAGCCGAGCTCGTGTAGCTTGGCCTGGGTGCTTTTCGTGAAATGGGAGGGGGCGTCGTCATGGGAGGGTGACTGCGGACCTCGACCGCAGACCTTTTTTGGAGCTTTTCTCGAACAGCGACGGCAAGCTGCTGGAGCTGGTGGGTGCATACGGTAGCGGTGACTGTCTCGCCTTGTACCAGCACTGCATGGAAAAGCATTCCTTCAGCGTCGCAGAAGTAGCACAGTTCTGAGCGTGGTTTGTCTTCCATATCAATCTCGCCGTTACTGGAGCGGATGAACCAGCGGTGCATGGTCTAGTAGCTCACACATCCCCTGCCCAATGCAGCGTTGATGGAGTGGCAAGCTTCCGTCGTTTTGGTGCCGCAAGACCGCTTATAGTAGTTGACACCGCGAGTTGGGTGGGTATCGACAAGGGCATTGTAGCTCGCTTTACGGGATCTGGTGGGTCAATATATATTTTCCTAGAAAGCTTAGAGAACGTTCTTTCATATTCCTGAACCGCCTAGACCTGCCTCGAAGTAAACAAGAGTTGCTGATTTTTTTTAAAAAAATCCTACAAGACTTTTGGGACAACCCAATATATTTATCAAATTTCGGATGCGTCCCTCATGCGATAGCACCGTCAAGACGTTAAATATCGGTGAAAAATTGGCAAAGTTTATGCTAATTAGATAATTCATGCGAGAAACTGTTTCGGTGTCAAAAAGGCCGTCGCTTCTCATATGAACACATGGCCTTCTTTTTGGATTACACCGTTTTCCTTTTATGGAGTGTGCACATTGAAGAAGGGTGTGTAAACTTACGACTTTTCCTTTTGTGTGTGTAAGCTTAAGTCAGGATTAGGCACCGCGGCTTTTAACATGCGAGCTGTAGGAGCGCTGTATGAAGTTGGCTCCAAAAGCGATTGCGTGGCAGCTACATAACGCGCTCCTGGCATTGCCTTGTAATCATGTGGAGTGCGCTTCTAGCTCACACGCGTCGCGATCACGGTGCGAAATTTTGACGTAAAGATTCATGCCATATTTCGTTGTAGCCGAGGAGCTGCAGCCATACAGGAAAAAGCGCCGACCAGCTACAGAACTGCAGATGAGCTCAGTAGCTGATCAGCATTGTTTACGGAACGATTTCCTTCTTACGATGGATCCCTCTATACACTTTTCCAAGCGGCTGAAAGCTTATATCGCAGTTAGGATGCGGCGTTCTACGACTTTGAACAACTAACCGTAAGCATCATTGATGTGTCGATCTGCCTACGTATATTTCTATAGCGTATATTTTGGCCTAGTAAGGGAAGGATCCGAGGACGAAGCGGCCATTCGGAATGGGATACAAATGGTGCGACTTATTTTCGGACGCTGATCTCGAACCTGCGCTCCAAATTTGCAAAACGATTATCTGAGCTTGTTATGGAAGTTTGTTCGAGAAAACAATACTATTCTATGGTAGGTTTGAAAGCGCAGGTTCGGGATCAGCGTCCGAAAATACGTCGGACCATATGTACCGCATTCCGAATGGCCAGTTTGATTTTGGGTCCTTCCCTTGTAAACGCAAGGACGAGAGGAGGGAGGGTTATCGTCTCGAGAGCTCAGACCGCTGCCGAGAACTGTGGATGGCTCCAATCCATTGCGATGCAGCGCCTCCTGATTCGGCATGTTTTCACTAAATGTACTGTTTGATCGTTAAATTAAGAGAAGCCTCCACAATGAACAGCAACGGACAGCTGCTGTTGCAGGTGTGATGGACTAAAGTCATATTGTCGGCATCTGGCCATTATAACACTATGCGCAGTCTTATAGCATTTTTGTGTTATCCGTCTCATTCGTAGCCATCAGTTAGTATGAACCTAGCACGTGGTAACATCACTTTCAATTTTGTCGGCTCCGCCCCTAGCGTTTCCTTGAAAGATGGTTTTTATAAGTGTTCAACGATCGGTTGCAGGAGTGTTCTATAGTGCGGTTTTCAGTATTTAAAATCCACCTTTTATACCCCGAGAAGATGAGTTTTGAGTTTCGAAAATAGCAGAATAGGCGATAAGAGGACCTATATTTCTGTGTTTTCTTAGATTCCTGTCGGATTTCAGGATATCCTGTATTGTCCCAGGACCTGCGAAAAGGTGAGAGCCATTTGGTCTTAATTTATAGCCATGTTATTTACACCTGTGTAGTGGCTCAAAGGAACACCTCGCTGTAACGAGTTTAGTCGTCATGGATAAATATCCAGATTGCATCTTTTTGCGCTGTCACGGTGCACCATCATGGCGCCACACTCCTCGAACCCACGTCAACCACGCCCTATTCGCTCAGCTGGCCAATGAAGGGCTCGAATGGGAGTGGCTAGCGTCGACTCGAGCTTGTGGGCGCGGTAATAGCGCATCATGGCGGAGGAGAAAAGGAGCATTTTAAACGGTTGCTGAGAGATCTACTGACTAAGGTAAGTCGACTAATCTGATTATCCCAAGGTGTTCCTTTGAAGTCTTCGGCTTCTACCATACGCAGATAATCTCTTAGCTGCAACAATAGCAGTGGGAAATGATGCGACTTTAACTTCTTGAATATTTTTCAAGTCTGGCAACTTGAAATCTGGAATTTTCTGTCGACTTTGGATCTGCTTCATGAAAACAATCCGGTTTTTGACTCGCAATCATACCGTTTAGGCTTGTGCGGTGATTTAAATTTCAACATGATAGAATTGAATATTCTTATTTGTTCCAAATATGTATTGAACAATTTGAGATTTGTAAAATTTATTCCAAAAGACTCAAAAAGACGTTTACAAAAGAATTTTGAGCTTCGTTGGCAACCTTTCGGCGCCTACCGCTTTTCTCAAGCCTGAAATGGTACAAATTAAAACCTATCGAGATACCCTATTTCAGAGCCGCTCTGGTTTATTTGTACTATACTGACTTACTGCTGCCACCGGAATACTGTCCTTACTGCCTTGGTAGGGATCCCTGGTAGTGGAACAGAACTCTTATTTGTGACTTCATGCGCGCGAAAGAAAATAATCCCGCACCTTTCCACGACTATCGCAAAGTCAATCTGTTCATGCAGCTATATCCTCTTTAACGGAGAGATTCAGTCCATATTTACCGTTTTCCTTCTTATCTATTCATCGAGACCGATGAGAAGCATCATAGTCGCTTCATGTTCTGATGCATATTACATGGTCATGGAGATATGAAGAACTTTCATGGCAAGAATTATGGATAGGTGTGCTAGAGACGCTCTCTTGTGGTTGTTTCAGGGAATTGAGCTATGCAGACATTCAGCTGCTCATCAAACTTTATCGGGTTTACTGTAAATTTCAAAGTTTTTTCTTTTATACTTTTTTCTGAGCATTCCATCAACTAAATCTGGCCAGCGTAATTGCATAGCGTCTTGAGAAAGAGCATTGACATTAGATTGAAAGGAAACGATAGGGGGAAAATCGGATGAATCGTAAAAAATATAGTGAACATAAATGTCGAGGTGCTTAGTAATACGCCGATGAAGAAAAATGAAAGGAAATAGCCGAAAACTCGAGAAATGAACTCCATTTCCACCGTTGATTCTGACGCAGACGATCTTTCCGTCAAGAAATTGGTAGTTCGGACGAGCTTTCCACTGACATAGCCAACTCATAATCACGAGAGAATGTTTGGAAAAACGACGGCATATATTCTTTGGAGTGAGGTCCAGCTAAAAGTAGGGAAGTGCGCCCCGATTCCTCCAACCTTGCCGCATCTACTTGGTCACTCTCATCGTAGCCAATTAGAGATTACGTCGCTTGGAGGTGGGGTCTGTCATTCAAAGGCGTCAGCTGTTAATCGTTGCGTCGTTTCTACAGCTAGGAGGCGCGCTTTTGGACTGATATTTCGCCGTAATAGCCTCTAAGGCCCCTAGCTTCTACGAGACTGACGTCTTTTAGAGTTTTCCTGGTGATCACAGTACCACCTATGCTGTCTTTGAACCTCTCTCTATGATTTATATCGATAAGCAGCTGTCTTCTTGGATTCTTTCGTTTCTAATTGAATCGCCATATCACGTGGAGATCAAATGGTGAGGATAACTTCGAGTTTCACCGAGTACCTAGAACTCATGTAAGCCTAGGAGCACTTCTGAACAGAGTTCTGTGGCTCTGGCTACTTCCTGATATTCATGAACTCCGTCCCAAGAAGGGCTCAACCACTTCCACTCATTAGTGCTTACTAAAACTTTCCAGGCTCTTACATCCGTTGTATTGGCTGCCAGTTCCTATTCCTACGGGCGCCGTGTTTATTCGGTCCTTTTTATGTGTAAATTCGTGCACGTTGTATCTTATTGAGAGTTCGCGATTCAGTCGAAAAGAATAATAAGGATATCGATTAGGCGACCAAGTGATTCAGAAGATCAAGAGAAAGAAAAAGATACATACGTGTCGGGTACTTGCCTGATCGCCTGAATCCCATAATCGGCAAGGATCCTGAATGGCCGAATCACCTAAAGCGCTCGATCGCGATCGTCTGATTGCCTGATCGATAAGTATCTTTTCCTTTCTGCTTATTTGTCTGATTCGCGAACTCTAAATCTTACCTTAGGTATACATAAAAACCTGTCAAAACTCATATTATTTCACCTCCTTCACGATATCTACCGTAGTATAATCCGGGAAGCTCCTGATTGCTTTGCATACTTGCACTACTTCTACATAATGAGCAATGTACTTCACATAAGGACAAACGCTCTCTAATTCGTATTTACGTATGCACTATTTGCTCAACAGGTCAAGGAGAGGCACCCTATGACGCTTCCGTGCCATGCGGCTTTCCTTCTACATAATTTATATCGTAAAGTTCGAGCATGACACGTCCGTCTCAACAGCTCCAATATTAATATTTGGCTAAACTTGTAGTTTATCTGATGAATTATTAGCCAAGGAGTGAACTGCTCTTGAACGTGACCGCGTGATTTTCTGCTTATAATTTTTAATTCTTTCCACTGATATCGTCCTAGATTTCCTTTATATAGCGCAAAAGCGGTAGGAATTCGACTTAGGTTCCAAGTTTTTAGTGACGCGAGATGGCATTTTGTTAGGTGGTGCAATCCGTTAAAAGTTTCTCTAACATTTCTTGACATTTCTGACGAGTCCGGCAGGTACGGTGGGCTCATAGACATACATATATGATCCAGTGAAAACTAGTTTTGTTGCTTAACATCCGCGTAAAAGCATGTTACTGTCTAACACACAACAAGTGTCCCTTTTTTCAGTATGCTTCCAATACACTTTTACTCAATCATTTCAAATTGTTGAATTTGAAGTTTTATCGAAGGTACAGAAATTTGATAAAATCATGTTTCGATACTCATCCTAAAACTATGTCTTTCGAATTTAAAAATGTTGACTGAAGTTTTATCGAAGATACAGAAAATTCATGAAACCATGTTTCTATACTCATCCTCAAATCACGTCTTTCAAATTTCTAGTCGCTTCCGTTGATCAGATAAGGTGCACCTTTTATGGTATGACGGCGTAGTGCGCAATTCATCGCATATGTGACCTCCATGACGTCATTTCGAGTTTTCGAATCCAACATGTTCTATGAAGGTTTGCGTGTTTCATTCATGTCGATGTATACCGTTTGCAGGATGCTGAAACGAAAACTGCAAGATTTGACGGTCTGTTGCTCCTATCAAGTGGAATTTCTCCATCAGAAAGGTTGGTTTCATGTCATTTTCTGGCCCTTTCCCAGTGAAATCAATATTGTTTTTATGAAAAATTCGACAAGTGGAATTCTTTTTTTAACTTTTTCTTGATTTTCTATGTACGGTCATTTACAAAACGTTCGAGTCGGGGCCGGGATTAGATGGACATCTCCATAGTGTAGTGCTGAATTATGTCATTCCAATGAATCTCGGCGCTAGCTCTGCTGTTCCCTCCAGCCTTGCATAAAGTTCGAAGCATTTGACATTAATAGTCCCCTCCAGCCTTGCATAAAGTTCCCTCCAGCCTTGCATAAAGTTCGAAGCATTTGACATTAATAGACATAATGAATGCGCCACGCAGTTCACATTCATTTACTATAATTGCGGTGGCTTCACGGGAGCAATTGTTTGAGCAATTACCTGCAAGATCAGCTAAGTGTGTTTTTATTCTCACAGATGTGTATGCTTGCAATTTATGGAGCTAGGGGGTCAGGAAGATTGAAGTGGCCAAAGGGACATTAATCTAGGGCTTGATAGCCAACCCTACGGGGTCGGCTATCACACCCTGGATTGGTACTTCGCCCAGACCACTCGAACTCTGATCTTCCCTGCTGGCAATTATCTCAGGTGCTCAGGTGCCCGTTCTATTTCTGAACAGCAGTCGATGCCTGGAACAATCCGTTGAATGAACGACAACATACACTTCTACTCGCGCTTCCCCTACGGTTCATAGTCATCACTTTCATTCAGAATCACAATTTTATAGCTTTCTTACCTCAGGTGAAACACGGATTTAAACGACAACTCAACACGATATACGTGTGAGGGCTGATAAGCTATGCTAAATGTACCATTCAGAAGCTGAGTTAGGGTGAAAGAGGCCTCGGTAGTACTATAATGGATTAGCACATGCCTGGAATGCATGGAGTGCAGGAACGAGTCCCGCCCGAGACCAAAGCTTTTCCCCATGACTAAACACTCTTGTAACAACTTTCGCTTCGCGCCTCCAACGAAAAACAGCACCTAATGAAATCAAAAAAACTGATTTGGAGGTTTGATTTAAATGTCGATGCATCCATCACATTTCGCATTTACCAGTTTCCCATGACTATTGAGCTGTCTTGTGATTCACTGACGTCGGAATGATTATTTTATAAATATTGTGGTCATTTACATCGCTTATTCAACATTCACGTGCTAAACTTCGGTTCCGATTTTCTTCTCCCTCTCATTATCTTCGGGGAGTGTTTATGAGTGGGAGTGATCGTTTAACAGATCCACTTCATTTGGCAAAATCGTTGTAGTACGAAATAACCACCGCATAGGAGTGCTCTGGTGTCGAATGTCTCATCAACCCTCACTGAAACCTCTGACAACTGTCCCGATTTCGCTGAGCATGGCGTTTCTCAGAAAGTTCTCAGGAAGACGTTGCGAGACTTCTTTTGTACTCCATTAAATGCTTGTTGGTTGTCTCTTGTGATCAGGTTTGGCTACTAATCATCGTCTGAGCTCCTAGTAAACAAAAGTGCAAGTGGTGAGATTGGCGCTTAGAGACAATGCGTCCGATTCAAGTTAAATGTCAAACACTTTGGAGACTTGAGCTTCAGAGGAGATTAAATGTCAAAAAGTAGCGCATCTCAGCATCTGGTTATATTTTTGAGGAAGGTAGAGGAATGAGAAGAATGCCTGTTAGTGGGCCGTCTCAGCTTCCTTGAGGGTTCTACCTCCCAATACATATCTCAATGTTGTTCGTTTGATTCAAGCACATTCAGGCAGAGCATGCCAAATGCCAAAAAAAGCCACATTTCTCGCCTGGCGTTCGGCGCTGAGACGGCAAATCAAATGAGGTTACATTCACGAAAGCATGAAATTTGATATCGTCGCTTTCGCGTCAGTTGACATCCCCTAGTTTTTGTAAAAGCACACAAAATCGAACGTGTAGCTGAAATGATAAGGGATGAAAGGGATCTCTGGAAATTCCTGAATTTTGGTCTATCGGTAGTTCGCTGGGGAGGTTACCTGATTTGATAACACAGGCTCATTTTGGTTTTTTTTTCGAAAGCATGGCGAATCGAACTCGGTAACACGTTACTGTGTCTGAAATCAGATAAATGCAAATTCCTCAAATGGCGCATTGCGCCTCCTCTTGTCATTTTTTATCCCCATTTCTCATCCTTGCTCCACATCCAACAATAGCAGGCTGGTGATTGGGAATTCCTCCCGTAGAGAGGGATGCACACGCCACCGTGAAAGATGATTTGGGAATTTTGAGAGAACTGAAGATTAGATGCCAGAAGTAGGTGGTCAAAGTCTAAAAAGCAGATGACTGGGGCTACTCACCGGGTGAGGTTACTTATGCCGGAAAATCGCGTGGCCGCCCGCGGCGAGCGGCGCGGCGGGTGCGAGTGCTAGTGGCGGGGCATGGCAGCCTTCAAGCGAGGCAGTGTGGCATGGGTGAAGAGGCAGGGTGGCATGGGTGCAAGAGGCAGCTCGACATGGGTGGAATCGCAGAGGTCACGCAGCCGCGCTCTGCCGGGCTCCCAAGAGCAATGGATTCGGTCGTACTGGTGGCGCCGCGAGTGCGACGCCGCGTAGCGATTTTCCGGCGTAAGTAGCCTGACCCCTATTCATCATATGAGGTATATGCTCCTATCCCTCAGGCCGCGTTCATACTTTGCGATGCCCCGGAGGGTAGGCTGCGTGTCTCTGCGTCTCCGCCAGTACCCCTGTATCGTTGCCTATGTTTCCCCAGTGCCACACTTTCTCGCTGCCTGTGAACACAGCTACGCCCCGCAAAGTACGAACGTGGTATTAGCGCGGCCCTGGGTTGACCTTTGATCCCTCTGTTGGCCGAGCTCTACACACAAGCTTGCACGTCACATGCTCTGCATCACTCCCACACATATTTAGTTATGTATGGATTTGATTGACATGTTAGTGATGAACGGCGGCAAAAATCTTTGTGATAGAAGTCAAGGGGGGTATCAGGGGTTGTATTTGTTGCATTTTGACGGTTTTATTTCGTTTTTTCTCCACTGCAGCACCACATAAAAGCTCTTTTTTGAAGTTCAACAGTCTGAAAGTTATTTCTCAATAACCACCCTGCCAAAAAAAAACTAAGGGAACCAATGTTACAAGGTGGAGCCGAGCAGCTCAGATTGAGGACTCACTTGCTCAAATCTGCTTTTCATTGAAAAAAAAGTATCACATACCAATGTCGCGGTAATATCGAAGGGAACTTTTCTCAGGAGAATGAGCCCTATCCCCCCACCTTCTCCCTCATATACAGTTTATTGTGCTTTATATTGGGTCATTCCATAAGTAATGTCGTTTTTTTTTTCGAATGAAAGTTTTCCTGATAGATCCACTGGTTTGCGCAGCATTTTACACATCGTTCGAAAGCGATTTTTCTGCTCTACAAGACGGTGAGTACAATTTTCGGATAAGTTGAAATGAGGCCGATTTTCAGACTGGCAAGGGGGTAGGGCCAATTGACAAAAGCGGCAATTAATTAAAACATTTTATTTCACTTCAGGAAAATCAACCGATCATGTGTGCCATACTTGGCCTCGACCTCTTCTACGCGTTCCAACAATTGTTTGATCGAATACTTATTAGGTTGTTCGGAAAGAAATGCGCGCTGAATTTCTTGACTTTGTCTATTTGTTCCTCTCCTAATATAGAAGATTTTTGAAACAGTTTTGTTCATTAGGAAGGGATTTTTATTGTGCATCTTTTGGTATGTTTTTATATATTTTTTGAATGTATATAATATTTATAATATATTTTTGAATGGGTACCGCACCAGCTGAGCGACGCAAACAAGGCAACACGAGGAGCAATGGCCGGAATTCTACTTCGTCGCTCCAAGAACAGCGGTTTTTTCGACTCTATTGTTACATTAGATGAGAAATGGATCTGCTTCGACAACGCAACGCGAAAAAGACAATGGTCAAACACCAGGGACACTTCAAAACCTTCCGAAACGGGATATACACGGCAAAAAGGTGATGCTCTGTATTTTGGGGAGCAGCAAAGGTTTGGTGCACTTTGGAGTTCCGCATAGGGGTCAAACAGTACGGTGGATATTTACAAAGATCAGTTGGACCGCGTGAACCGAGCACTGCGTCGTCAAGGTGTCGAATCGACGTCGACGAAATTCCTCCACGACAACGCTCGTCCACATGTCGCGAAAATCACTTAGTAAAAAAATGAGGAGTTTGGCTGGGAAGTCCTGCCTCATCCGTCATACAGCCCAGACCTAGCACCATCCGTTAACCATCTGTTCCGGTCGATGCAGCACTCCCGGGCCGAGAGAAAGTTCACAAACCGCGTAAAATTCCACCTCTGGGTGTCCAACTATTTTGAGTCGCAGCCGGCCGAGTTATTCGAAGGAAGAATCTATTCTTTGCATAAACGTTGTCAACAAGTCATTGATAGTAATGGAGATTATTTTTGAATTGATCTTGTTTACTTTTGTTTTTATAATAAAAAATTTTTTGAACTCAAACGCGCATTTCTTTCCGAACAACCTGATATTTTTCTAAGTTCCTTTCTTCGATAGCACTCACATTTCTTCAAATTGCAATTTTTCGTTTAAAATCCCTTGCTCAGCATTGCTTCAGGGACCATTCGTAAGGCTTTTCTCTGCTCTATCGAAAAACTGTTTTGATTTTGTTTTGGCTGCGATTCAGATTGGATTTCAAAACCATATCATGGGGTCCCAGATGGCATTATTTTACAATTTATTTTTTCAACGGATATTCAAGGAATCCGATGAATTATGCTCACCTATCACTACCTATTACCTCTACTTAACGATTCACCACTCTGAACTAAATGATTGTGAAAATTTTCTCGCCGCGGTTCGAAGAGTCAAAAATTGGGTGGAACATATAGAAGAGGTCGGGACTAAGTACGAGACACATGATTCATCAACTTTTCCGAAGTGAAAGGTAATGTTTTGATTATTTGTCGGTTTGGTGAAATTTTGTCGGCTAAGTCAACCTGTTCACCAGCCTGAGGATCGGCTCCATTTCAACGTACAAAAAAACTAAACATGTCTTTTTGTAGAGCAGGGAAATCTCTTTTGTATGATGCGTGCAATGCCACACAAACTTGCAACTTTATAAGAAAAAACTGCGCTCGAAAAAAAAAGCGACACTACTCATGGAGTGACCCAATATTTTTGATAGCATGCTGCTTCCGAATGATACCAGAGTTTACGCTTTTTGTCATAGCCAAGCGTTTTCGATCACCTCATTCCCATGAGAGGCGTTTCAGTCATCAGATGCTACCGCTGGCTACTGAGCAAGGATGAGAAATGGGAGCGATAAGTGTGACAAGAGGCAGCGCATTGCTCAATGGTGTCGTTGCTCAACCATCACTGACACCACCATATTGGCTGACCTCTTGCGGATGTTGCGATCTAACTGCGTCCAAAAGTGGGCGGGGGCGGAGACAAAAAGACGGACCCTGAGCTTCCGAGGAATTTGTCGTTTATGTGACATAATAATGTGTTACACGATGCGGCGTTTCTCTGAACTCCTTTCAGGGTCGTAACGGGGATTGAAAGCGGTTGAGCTCATGACGTGATCGCCAAAGTCGGAATCCGCTAGTGCAGGCTGATGTTCTTCTGTACAAAGTGCGCGCCCGTTATAACTCGCTTGAGGGTTCACTACATGAATTTGAAATTACAAAATACAGCGAGATTATTCATGGAACAGAACCCCTCCTCCAATTATCGTAACTCCTGCCGTTACACCATCTCCAGTAATCCTTGCCATCGAGCTTTGTGTTTTTATGCAACGCGCCCGTTAAGATAAGTATATTCATGAGCCAACTACTCACTATTGCCAAGCAATTACCTAAAAATGTGTTCACAACGATTGCAATTTACTTTCCGCTTGTGTACTGTAGCTGGTTCAGGGGCCCTGTACCGTTCACAACCTTGTTACTTCCCATGTGTTACGTGTCGACGATGAATAGCAGTGAAGTAAATTCCTAATAAACTAGTACCTTGGTGCTTGTTTGTTTGTTTGGTTGTCATCTGCTAAATTTGTTTCATTGTAGAGAACAATCCATAAATATAGGGAATGAACGCGCCAAGTTTGCTTGAGATTGGTCGATTGTCCGTGTATACAAATCACAGGCGTTCCTCGCAGATATCACTTGCTAATATTTTTGGGGTGTGTACAAAGTGGTACGAATGGAAATTTTCGCACATGTGGTGCGAAGAAACAATTACAAGGTGCGAGAATCAAGGGGTCATCTGTTGCCCAAAACCTACATTAACAGCAAGTAATGCAAGTAGTTGAGGAATAAACTGACTAGAAAAGGAAGTACCAAAATAAGTAGAATTATAATTTCTGTCCCACAATGGCAAAAATTTTCAAATTTATTTTTCTTTATTTGTGTCTAACTTCAGTCAACAAAGTATGTATCATTATAATCAACAGTACAGGGGGTGCCAAAAAAATGATTTTGTCTCCTCTACTTTCACCCCGTTTTAGTCGAACTACAGCAGATTCTGCTGAGGTATTTCATCCCCAGATACAAGAGCAAACCTCACTCTATCACTATACTCCGTGGCAGCCTTCTGCACGAGCAGGAACGGGGGCGAGGAAAGAGTGTAAAATAAATGTAAAATACTATACTACATAATATAAAATACTATACTAAATACTACTACATAAAATGTATTGAAATAAAAATGATTTACTTCCCTGTTCTAGTCAGTTAATTCCTTAATTACTTGACCCTACTTGCTGTTAAGGCAAGTTTTGAGCAACAGATGACCCCTTGATTCTCGCACCTCGTAATTGTTTCCTCGCATAGGTGCGAAAGGTTCGCACCATGTGTGCGAAAACTTTCATTCGTACCCACCCATATTTTGTCTTAATCTAATTTAATTTAATTTCACATGTAATCAAATTTTCACTTTATTATTCCCTGATTGCTTTAGCTCACTCCGCAAAAGAGTTCCGACGGCAATACACAGTACTGGAAGAAATTGGCCGTGGTGGTTTTGGTATCGTCTATCGTGCTGTCCGAATCGCTGACGGGCTTCCCGTAGCTGTTAAGTTCGTGGAACACAAACACGTTCGCGAATGGACCTTGGTATGGCCGCTATTTGTTGATTTATTGATTGTCATGAGCAATTCAAATGTTTGGTTTCAGACAGGTAGTCAATTAATACCTTCGGAAGTATGTCATTTGGAAACATGTAGTGATGTGCCGGGTGTCATACGGCTGATCGATTGGTTTGCCAAGTAAGCTCCATTGATTACTGAGTAACCGATCGATACGATCGTACTCGATTTTTCAGCTCCAAAGGCTTTCTGATAGTCATGGAGCGACCAGAACACTGCATGGATATATTCGACCTGATCTCTACTTATGGCCGACTTGATGAAGGTAACTCACCCTCTTTGATTGCATTCGCTGTGAATAACTTCAAGTTTTGATTATATTATACTATTGTTTTTTTTTATTATTTTGCTTTCTGATACTATTGCTGGACAATACAAGAGTGTCCTGCACCAAATTTCGTCAATTGAGACCTATTTGGTTTGTTCTCTGTTCGGTAGCCGTGTCAATGCTCCAGCTTCTAATAAACTTCTTAGCCTGAGGGTATATTGTTAAGACAAAAGTTCGCACCACGGTGCGATGCGTGCGAGGTATAGGGGCGCTATGGGTGTGGGTCTTTAGTCAGGATTGACCTTTCACGACTCCTGCCTCGCACCTTCCCTAATTACTTCGCACCTCTCCGAATACGCCCAAGGAATGACCTTCCTAATTGCCTACGCTTACGTCAATATAGCAGCGCAAGAAACAGAAGCGAGGAAGTAAGTTGGGATAAAGAGAGATTCGCAGAATTAATTGGAATAAGAATTCACGAATACAAGAGAGACAAAAATAAAATGAGAAAAAAAGAACAACGAGTCTGAAATGAGAAAGGACTAATTCAGAAACATTGGCCTCTTTCTAGTAACCAAATAAAAGGGAATAAGCATGTATTATGAGGAGTAATTCTGGTAGTTTTCTGTTTTTCTGACCTCCGAGTCCAGAAACGTTCGTGAGAAACCAGATACTTGTTATCTACGTCCGGCTATAACTTTTATATAACTTAGATTCTCTTTTTTTTCTGCTTCATAATGATTCCATTCAATTTTAATTATTCCATTTAGCTGATGTAATAATGAGTTAATAGTTACGTAGTTGATGAATCGATGAAGATAGTTTGATCAGCGAATTGAGCCCTTAGGCGCATTCGGAGAGGTGCGAAATAATTAGGGAAGGTGCGAGGCAGGAGTCGTGGAAGGTCAATCCTGACTAAAGACTCCCTCCCGGGGCGCTACCAGTGGTTTGACGCTGTTCTGCGTCCTATAATATTTAAAGCGGGTAATTGTCGTAGACACCTATTCCATTCAGCACTCCTAGCTCGCACGCATCGCGCCGTACTTCGTGCTACGAATCCCTGCCCTAGTAATTTATGTGTATGATTCAGCGCGTGAACTCCTCAAGGTCCTCCCAAAAGTACGGTGATTATGATTGCTGTTTAAGGGAAGTGAAGCGGCTGCTTTGGAAAGCAGTTGTTCAGGGACAAGGATATGCGGGTGCGTGGCCCTATGTATTGGGTCATTCCATAGTAATGTCGTTTTTTTTTGAGCGTCAATCTTTCCTATAAAAGTCCAAGTTTTTGCAGCATGTCATATATCATTCGGAAGAAAATTTTCTGCTCTACAAAATGACATGTTCAGTTTTCGAGCATGTTAGAATGGCGCCGACATTTAGGCTGGCGAAGAAGTAGGTCAAACAGGCAAAAATTGGCCAAACCGGCAATCAATTAAAACACTATACAGGGGTTGCCAAAAAAGGTAATTTCGTCTCCTCCACTTTCACCCCGTTTTATTCGAACTACAGCAAATTCTGTTGAGGTAATTTCATCCCCAGATTCGAGAGCAGACCTCACTCTATCACTATTCTCCGTGGCAGCCTTCTGCACGAGCAGGAACGGGAGCGAGGAAAGAGTGAACAAGATGTGTCACCTCAACTGGGCAAAATCCGAAATTTCGTCGCCCTCGTTCACAACCTTGCTGAAGTCCGTTCACTATGGGTACCTAAGGGGATTCACACTTGGTGGTGTTCTCTAAAATTCCATCTTTTCCGGGCTCCCAGCGCCCTTCGTTTCCAGGAGCCAAAACGTGCCCTTACCACTGAAACCCCTCCGGAGGCGGATTTGAGGCATGAAAATGATACTTCGGATCATAGCAGCCTATTATAAGCGGCAGGGGTTCTGTGACTTCCATGAACCAGAGGACCAATCCTTAGGAAGCTTCCCACAAAAGACCTATCATGGACACGGCTTCACTGTTTTAAGGGAACCTTGATACCGTGGGTGATCTGATGCCCGACTACGCCGCTTGAAGGTTCCATATTTCTATGAAAATGAAAGTAGTGAGTCTCAACTTGTTCCTGCTTTTGGAGGAACATTTCGGGAATATTTTGTCCCAATAATTTCATTTCTTTCGTTTCCCTATGTTTTGTATAATTGGGAGATGTGAGGTGGGCAAAATTACTTTTTTTTGGCACACTCTGTATTTTACTTGAGGAAAACCAACCAATCATGTGTTCCGTACTTAGCCCCGACCTCTCCTGTTGCTTGAAAAGTCGCGTCGGTCTTTTCCCACATTTAGTTTTTCCGCCACAACTCGGTGATTTCAGACAATTTTTCGAACCGAGGCAAGAAAATTTTCAACCAATCAATTGAAAGAGTGGTAAAATGTTAAGGACAGGTGGTGGTTAGGAACAAGGAAATACCATGACCGGATTACTTAACTTTCTCATGGAAAAAATAAATTGTGGAAAATGTCAACGGGACCCCTATCACATGGTATTGAAACTCAGGCTGAATCGCGGCCAAAACAAACTGGAAAGATGTTCTCGATATAGCAGAAAAAGTTCCTTGAAGTGGTTCATAATACAACTTCGAGCAGGGAGTCATTTTGAATAAGTGCGGGTGCTTTCGAAAATAGATTTTAGAAAAAGAACGACACGACTTTTTCATCAACTAAATATTGGAAATTGTAGAAGAGGTCAGGGCTAAGTACGCGACACATGACTGGTTGATTTTCCTAAAGTGAAATATAGTGTTTCAATTGATTGCCGGTTTGGCCAATTATTGTTGGCTGGACCTACCTCTTCGCCAGCCTAAATGTCGGCCCCACTCTAACAAACTGAGAAAATAAGCATGTCATATTGTAGAGCAGGAAGATCTATCTCAAATAATATATGACATGCTGCAAAAACTTGTAACTTCATAGGAAAAATTTGTGCTCGATTTATGCTCGAAAAAAACATTACCTATGGGATGACCCAATAGGATTTTCGCTTTTCGGCGTCGCACTCGTGGCGCCATAAGCACGAATCACCGCGGTCAGTTGAAATTTCGCTCAGGATGCGAGGGGCTGGTACCATGTCTTCGAAGAAATAGCTGTTTATCTCATGATTACTTGAAAACAACAACTTTTGTGCCCTAAAAATTCAAAATGTAACATAAAAGGTAAAAGAAACGATAACAACCCTAATCAAGAAATGATTGATTCGGACGTGAAACTTCAAAGGAAGTGTACTAAATGTACGCAATCACACGCGAAGAAATTTGCCGCGCCGTTCGCCGCGCGCAGTCGCGCGAAAATTCGACGTGAGGCTACGCACCCGGGACATGCTTGTCTTTTAGGAAAAGTTCCAAAACTCATGTTAAAATCCTTGTTAGACACTAAAGACCTGTTCGTTTCAAGTATATCACTCGTAATCTTTCAAGCTTTTCCTCAGCCAGGCAGTCCTCAAAAGGGCTGCATCTTTGTTGCAGAAGCTAGAATAACTTTCCCCGCGAGCGATGACTGATCAGTGATCCCCCGAACCTTTGAAGGTCTATGGTGCGCTATTCTGGTACATAGTGTGCCTCAACTGCTTAATACCGTGCTTATCGTGAGTTCAAACAAAAAGTGTTCTGGGAAAAGGATAGACTCGAAGGGCCGCTTGAGTATGCAATGGGGAAACTTCAATTACACCACAATTACCATCAGTTAACAAGAGATTCCGTGGACAACTCAAGATCAAAGCTTTACATTGAATCCCAGTGGGTATTACGCGAAATGGGATGAATTTATGCGCTTTTTTTCGTGAATAGTTTCTTTTGGATCCTCAGATGAGTCCTTCATATGGAAGGAAAAGAGAAGGAAAGGAATAAAGCGCTTTTCTCCGTATAGCTTTGCTGGAAATGGAATGTGGGTCCTTCACAACGTCCAAGCACGAGGAAGAGTTAGATCTTTTTATTGTTTTCATGGTGGCATCAGAGTTTTGCTATACCGTTTCCAGAAGAGAAGGACTCGAATGCGAACATTTTTCGGTTTCAAGTTGAATTTTCTTGAAAATTGAATTCACTCTTCACAATCATCTCTTACCTATAATTTTGAACGTCGCATTCAGATTCGGCACGAGGAATTTTTATTCAAGTAGTGGATACCGTATGTGCAATGTATGTGAAGCATGGCCTGATCCATCGAGATATCAAGGTGAATACGATTTACTTAATCTCACAATTTACAGATTTCTACATCTTTAGGATATTTCGAGCATCTTTACGGAAACCTCACATATAAAGGAATCGTTAACGGATATCCGAACTTTGCCACCACCATATTTTGTTGTCTTTGCTTGAGCCACGTGCAAAATTCCATGCAAAAAAAAAAAGAATTGGGTTATTGTGAGGTTCAGCTCTTCGAGATAAGGTCCGACGAGATAGGCTGTCCGTGGAGACGGTGCTATCACCGCTCTGGGAGCAAAGCGGCGGTGGACAGAGAGGTAGAGTGGGAAGCAATCAACATTGGGAACGAAACTTTGAATGTGCTCTTCTCCGCTGAAAGCTGTTCAAGTTTTGCTTTGAGGGGATTCTAACTAGTTGCTCGTACTCCAATTTTTTCGATTTCCGCAGAGAAACAATTGAAATTTCTCGCTTCTTTTCGTGTTTCTACTCATGTAGTGTACCTAGTAGAGTGATTTCGTGAGGGACGACAATAAAGCTATTCTGTGCACGATTCCTTTAGATTTTGTAAACGGCTTGTACAGCTATAAAAACTTGAAATACTCGTTCTCCCATCTTTTCCTATTTTCTTCCTACGTTTATTAATTTTGATCGATTTAAGGACGAAAACTTGATTGTGAACATGGAGAATGGTGAAGTGAAACTCGTGGATTTCGGAGCAGCAGCTTCTGCGGAAAAAGCGATGAAAAAGGAGTTCCAAGGTGAGCGCACATAGAGATGTGACATTACGAACACGACGGCTCCCATTTGAAATCGACAGAGTGGGTGGGGGGAAATCCGCCAAAAAATCGCGTGGCCGCCCGCGGCGAGCGGCTCGGCTGGTGCGAGTACCAGTGGCAGGGCATGGCAGCCTTCACGCGAGACGGTGTGGCAAAGGTGGAGGAGGCAGGGTGACGTGGCTGGAGGAGGCAGTGTGGCATGGCTGGAGTGCAGAAGTGACGCAGCCACGCTCTGCTGGGCTCCCAAGAGCAAAATCGATTCGCAAGTCGTACTGGTGGCGCCGCGAGTGCGACGCCGCTGACGCGATTTTTTGGCGGATTTCCCCCCACCCCGACAGAGTGCTTGACTGTAAAGTACATCTGTCTGCAAGCCAATGGTTGTTTGATAATCCTTCGAGATATTCTAGCTATTAGCTGCATCACCTTCTTTAAGAGTTCATTACAAAGTCTGTGAAGAATTTGATGTGACTTTCAAATTAGAAAGCAGGTAGAAGGGAAGAGGATAAGGAAGATGAGGTAGTGTCGAAAGACCTTTTTGCATACATCCTTTTTCTTATACGGGGGGAGCGCCACAAAGTCACTTTCTGACGTGCATGCTTCCATGGTTGTGCGTCAGCACTATTCAGTTGGGTCAGGCCGCGCAAAAAGATGGCAGCTGCACCGTGTAGCACGTGGCCAGCTCTCAACGGGGTGAGTGAAGCAAATTCCTCAAGAGCGGAGTTCGAAGTTCTCACCCACTCGGAAAGCTTCCTACTACGCCAAGCTGTGATCCCCTCTACTTATCTACACTGCATAAATTTGTGTTGTCAATGCAGTAAATTTCTTCTTAAGGTACGCGATCATACTGTCCGCCAGAGTGGTTTCGTCAATTGCAATATTTGCCATTGGAAGCGACTAGCTGGTCGTTAGGCGTGCTGCTGTTCATTTTGGTCACCGGGCAGTTGCCATTCAAGAACGAAATCCAGATCTGCTTAGGACGAGTGAAATTCCCGTCGTACCTATCGAAAGGTTTGTGAAAGATGAGGAGATGTTTACTAGGTTTGACATCTTTTGAATAAGTTTGCATGTAAAAAAGTAAGGCCACAAAGTACGCACCAACTCCTTTTTCTATGCTTTGACGTCAAGGTTATACGAGCGATGTATTTGCATAATTTTTTTGCGTCATCGCTGTTATCTTCCATTTCCTTTGGAAGCAAAAATGTGTATGAGGGAACCCGCTTTGTCGTAGGTAACTCAGCAAAAACTTGATAGACTTATCGATTAGTGCTGATCACCTAGTATTTCCAAGTGCTACTTGGTATTTTTAAGTATTACCGAGTGTTACCACGTTCCAAGATAACCAAATATTTCTTGCGAATTTCAGAATGTTGCCAGCTGATCAAATCATGTCTGATGACCGCAGCTGGTTCACGTGCTTCGTTGTCGACGATACGACAGCATACGTGGGTCAATAAGAAGATGCCCGTATACACGGAGACTTTCGAAGCGGTGCTTGATCGTACCCTCGGGCGAGCACAAGGTATAAAACGATGCCGCGAAAAACTCAAGAGATTATACTGATTTGTGTGTTTCTAGCTCAAGAACGTTCCCCAAGAACTCCCGCCGAAGAGGCTCGGGGGGCCGTAGAGGAAGATCGACAGCTCAACGATGTGATCCTGACGATGGAAGAAATAACTGCTGTTGCGGCAGAGAAGCCTTCCACTCCTCAGTCAGTCAGGTCAGATGCCATCAGCAATTGCACGATGATGACTGCCGTCAGTACTATCAGTTCCGCCAATGAGGGCTCTACTTGTCGATCAAGTGAGTTTCTTTCCACAGATGCTTATCCTTTTACCACAAATTTGTTTCTTTATTCTGAAAAATTTGCAGTTCTAGGGAACTTACAGTTTTTGGGTCTGGAAGAATTAAAGGCATATTCTAGGATTACTGGGGTATTGCAGCTCCCTCTGTGGTGAGACAGTTCAACCCGCAGCCACGTAGGCTGCGCCTTATCGAGCGGCGAGTGTGAGTTTCTGAAGCGTGCAGTGCTATAGAGGCCAGCGTGACTCCTCCATTCCCCCTGGCCAGCCCACACAAGGCGTGATTGGTGGCAATGACAACGGTGTCGAAGGCGTGGCTTGTGTACACCGTCAGGTTAGGATTTCGCATTGCGGCATCGCACTTGCGACGCCATCAGCGTGAGTTGCTGCAGCCGGTCGGAATTTCGCTCAGGACATATTGGGCTGGCACTGTGCACTGTGGGAGTCACGAAGAAACAGTGCTCAAATGCTTCGAACAGAGCAGAATATGGTTTTATCGCAGTGAGGAGGCACCTTGTAAAAAGATGCCGTCCTAAGCATCTATGAGGGGGCAATCTGCACATTCGAGCGTATGTTTTTGCCTAGGTTTCAGAGGAAGAAATGGGTCTTCCCATCTTCTTGGCATAGGTAAAACTAGGGTCCATAGAGAAATGCTAAATGCTGCTCCCCCTTCCCCCCCCCCCTCATTTCGGTAGCACATAGAATATGTAGGAATACTTTGAAAACATGACATTCATACAATCCAAGAAGCACTTCAAACAACAAACAACACAAGTACTTTTGACATAGTAGAAACAGATCGCATGCATAGAAAGACATGATGCTAATATTGGGTAGTCTAAAAAGTTTTTTCGTATTTCCAAATACCGCCTTTTCCCTCCAAACTGCTTTCCAGCAATCTCTTCTGTACATACACATGTAGTACAAGTCCACACGTATCTATAGGTATTATTGTCTTCCATCTCCCGGATAACCCTTTTCGGCAAAATAAACATATCAACGGTCAACCTCATTTTCAATACAAAAATTAGAAAAAAATTTTCTTTGAATGGCGTTGGACAGGGAAAGGAATAGGTGATCATCCGATGAAGCAAAATGAGGGCTACAAGGTGCATGGGGCAGCAATTTTTATCCAAGCTCGAAAATTTTTTGGCGAGTCATTTTTTCACTAGTGGTAAAAAATTTTTTAAATTTTTCTATCAAAAAATTCCGGAGCTTGGATAAAAATTGCTGCCTTATAGCCCTGATCTTGCTCCATCGGATTATCACCTTTTCCTTTCCCTGTCTAACGCCATTCAAAGAAAAAAACTGGAATTGAAAATGAGGTGACTTTTGATATTTTTATTTTGCCGAAAAGGGTTATCCGAGAGATGGAAGACAACAATACCTATAGATGCGTGTTGACTTGTACTACATATATATGTACAGAAGAAATTTTGTGGAAAGCAGTTTTGAGGGAAAAAGCGGTATTTGAAAATACGAAAAGACTTTTTAGACTACCTAATATAACATGTAAAAGTAACTGTAACAGTAAAATAATAACAATTCCATTGAGTAAATAATCAGGAAATCGTCCGCGGGAAAATGAGTTTCTCTGTTATCCACATATTTATGTTGTTAATGTGAGCCGCATGCAAGTGCCCAGCTCCGTCGTCCGCTGCTACCGGAGACGTATTGTAGGGGCAGAAAGTTAAGTAAACCGTATCACTGTTCGTTCTCAACTGCGGCGGACACGCGATTGGGCTTTTACTCGGAGACCCGCCCGTCCTGCCAAGAATCTGGGGAGCTGTATCTTAGCCGAATTCTCACTTTTCGCGTGAAACTTTGCATGCGGCCCTTATTAGCAAATACAACATAAATATATGGGTAACGAAGAAACTCATTTTCCCGTGAACGATCTCATTAAGTCAGGCGTGTAGCTTCAACGGGAATGCGCAATCACACGCGAAGAACTCTCACACTCGCCGTGTCGTTTATCGTGTACGGCCGCGCGAAATCCTTGTCTTACGATGTATTCCTCAGGGTGGCAAAAGAGGCCCACAATTATTGCGATATAATAAGAAAGAGATTTCAGTGGTAAAGGGACGTTGACATGGGAAACCGATGATATCGCGATTTCTCATAACACCATCCAGCTGAACGAGACTCAAACGCTTACTCTACGCGGTAATTTCGCACAAGGCCAGATGTCTGGAGTTCTTACTTTTGCCATTTTCGGGAGCTCCTTTTGAATTTTCCTTCGTCGAAGTATTCCTCAACACCTCATATTTCATAATTCAATGCAAACCCACTCAAAGTAGTCCTGGAATGTGCCTTCGAAGGCAGTGTGTGCGACAATGGTTGGACAGTGATGGGGGAGTTACTAGTCCTACTGTAGCTATGTGACGCATTTTGCACTTAAAGAAACGCTCCAATCAAACATACCGCTTGTCACCTCTCCGGCAGACTCCGCCTCCTAGTGGACAAGTTTGCGAGTTCGATGACGCTTAGTGTCATAGATTCGCATGGATCCAATCGGTACTACGGTGCTGTGACACACCGGCGAACTCGTGTGTCGCTAAAACCAAAGGAAGTGATATCAGCTCATTTTTCGACTGTTGAGCTCTTTCATTTTTTCCTTCGCTAATCTTCACACTCATTTATGTTCAACCAAATTTCGTAAATGCTCCTTCAAGATTCACAGATTTTTACGGTATGAGCGGTTTTTTACGGTTTACGGTATTTACATTACTACACATGATAGTTACTACTGGAAAATTCAAATCAAATATTGCAGTTCCTCGGAGACGGCTCCCTTCTCGGTATGATAATATCTCGTCATCTTCTCTGGCTGAGTACATGTCGTTGGCGAATTCTCAAGAACGGGCGTCGATGCTCTCAGATTCCGTTTCTGTGGCAACGACAGCAACGACAAATGTCTACTTTTCCTCATATGATATCAATGAGGAAGAAGAGATGGATAGGTACGAAATGTCAGATCGTAGTACAACTAAACACGGTTACTCTTGTTTATCATAACTTATCGTTAGCTACCACTATTTCGTAGCATTTCAGCTCCGTAACGTCATCGGTGTTGAAGGTGCCAGTGAAAAGCGTCTCGGCTTACAATCTGGCTGCTCGTTCCCGCAAACGTTCACTCGTGTTCAAGTCATTTGATCGAGAACTGGACACGGTACACGAGCACATAACACCCGAACACATACCACGTGTCATGACGTCATCGACGGATTCAGAAGACCAAACGATGATCGAGGAGCCGACGCCGAAGCACGATGCCACCTTCGTCGAGAACAATAACACCCCGCAACACTATTCTCGACATCGACCGCTGCAGGTCGTCTCAGATATGTCGACGTTGGCAATTTTCCAAGCCACTCCCCGACAATCACTAACCACAGTGGTGTAGTGATCGATTTTTTCGACACTCCATTCTGGTACCTCAAGCAGATACGGAGTCTCCTTTCTCAGCTGACATGGCGTTAAGGGAACAGACGTTGTGACGAGTTTTCACTGCACGGGGTTACTGCACATTTGCACATTTTTTGCACGATTTATTTGAGGTGTTGGAGTTGTTTTGGCACTGTGCCAAATATCATGTGGTGACGTTGTATTATTTTTGATACTTCACATTTTCAGTACATCATGTCATATTTTTTTCGGGAATGGGTTTTTGGGTACATGGCTTTTCTGCGGCTCTTATGCTTGAGGAAGATGCAACTAACGTTATTGCCAATACTTATGGTGACGCAGCGGAACCGCACGCGACTGTTTTTTGTATGTGGTCACGGGATGGGTACTACTATAACGTTCTGATTACTTGATAGCATGGTGCCAAGCAACTTTTTCATCAGTTAATAATAATGTATATTGTTAATAAGTAGTTATATGATATAGATAGTGTATACGTACGCGTAGTACGAGCTCAGCCTAATTGTATTCACTTCGCTAACTCGGTGCTAGCCATATTTGCAATACAGTACAACATTACAATGAACAGCTCTACTATTCACTCTCTGCAAGTTTCGACTTGTTCCATACGAGTATGTATTGATTGATATCGATTGATTCATTGATTGGTGCTACTTGCATGATATTGTGCAAGTGTTCACAGCACCCATTGATTTTCACACCGGTAATTTTCCTATGTTGATATTGCTCCTTTCGAATGTATGTGCATTATAATGTAATGTACAAAAGTAACAATATACACAGTGAATATGAACAAGATGGGTCATCGATTTTATCGATTTTTGTCGATCTTACATCCGTTTCTGTTTTTTCGCTAGATCATGGAAGGGGTGGACAAAGGGGTAGTGGGCAATGTGTGTGTCGTTAATCAAGGGCATCGTTAGGACAGAACTTCGCGTCGCGGCGAGCGGCGTGCGACGCGATGTGTGCGAGCCATGGACACCGTGTGTAGATGGGTACAAAGCGACTGCGTTCCATGTGCTCTTAACACATTGCGGACCGAGGCCTATTTCGCGCGGTTGCCGCCTGTGCCCGCGGCGTTTTTTCAAATGTGCGCGGCATGACACCCATGCGCAGTCAAGCGGCCACACAGGGCGGCTTTTGGTCAACATTTGTGTTTATCCGTATTTTAGCGAGACTTTTTCATTTCCGACTAATAGGTAACATTTAGTGGCCATGAGTGATCTAGACGAAAGCTTTGAACGATTGCTTCTGGATAGCGATGAAGAAGTAGAGGAAGCCGGTGAAGCTGATATTCCCGTTTTGCCGATGGTAGACATTGAAGAGGAGGATGTCGAAGACGAAGAGGAAAGCGATAAAGAAGAAGAGGAGGATGATGTTTGGAGCAGCATGATTATTCCCCACGACCACATTCCATTTACTGGCGATCATGGCGTGAAAGATGAGTTGTTATTTCGATTGAAGGAGCCTGCAGAATTTTTCCGCTATTTCCTCAATGAAAATCTTATTGATTTGATTCTGACCGAGACCAACAGATATGGAAAGGCTAAGAAAGATACGTTTGAACCTCTCGATGAAACAGAGTTCTGGAAGTTTTTTGCCATTTGTCTGCACATGGGTATCGAACGCAGAGCACACCTGAAGGAGTACTGGTCAACTAGGGCAGTCTATAGCAAATCATTCTGTGCTCAATACATTTCAAGAGCAAGATTCGTCGAGATTCTCAATTCACTGCATTTTGCCGATAATGAAGCTGCAGATAGAACAAACAGGCTCTACAAAGTTGCCAGGATTGTCGAGCTCTTGAACCAATCCTTCTATGATGCTTACACCCCTGGCAGAGACGTTTGTGTTGATGAAAGCATTGTTCCGTTCAGAGGTCGAGTACTGTTCAGACAATATGTGAAGGGAAAAAGACACAAGTACGGCATCAAGCTTTTCAAACTCTGCATGCAAGGTGGATACACATGCCGATTCATCGTGTATGCTGGTAAGGACGTCAGCCGGCAAGGATCACTTGCAGAAGACATTGTGCTGAAGCTGATGAGTGGACTGCTGGACAGTGGACGGAGCCTTTATACAGACAATTTTTACACTTCAATTCCTTTGGCTGAAAAACTGGTTGCTCAGAATACTCACCTCATTGGCACACTTCGGAAGAACAGAGCCGGCCTACCAAGGGAGGTTGTCTGCAAAAGATTGAAAAGAGGCGAACAAATTGGTCGGCAAAACGGAACAGGCGTCACTATCTTGAAATGGAAAGACAAAAGGGACGTATTGATGCTGTCGACCAAGCATGATGATACTCACACGGCCAACAACAAACTACGTGTTATCGAGGACTACAACCAAGTGAAGGGTTATGTCGACTTGTCGGATCATATGGCGGCCTATACGCCTTTCATTCGTAAAACTACAAAGTGGTATCTGAGATTGATGTTTCATTTGATCACTCAGACAACTCTGATCAATGCATGGAAGCTCTTCAACATCCTCAAGACCAAGATTTCCCTGCACGAGTTCAAATGCCAGCTGATCGAATCTTTTTTGACGGAAACACACCATCGTGGACTTCCTGTTCGACAACACGTACTGGTACAAGTACAAGGTCCAAAACGACAAACCAAAAGAAGATGCACAGGTTGTTACCGAAGTGTTTCGGACCAGTATGATTCGAAGTATGCGGCAGGGCGATGTAAGCGTACGGACACATATTGCAGCAAATGTCTCAAGTTCTTCTGTCTGGGATGCTTTCAAGAAAATCACAAGTCATGTCCTTGATCTTCAAGCGAAGACTAGTTATTTTTGTTATTATTATTAGTTAGTCTTATTGTCTTTTATTGTTTGTATTATTCGGAGTTATTTTAGATAGTTGCTTTACGATCATCATCTCAACTCAATGATGAGTCTGGTATGGCCCAGATATATATCTAAATTCAGACCCTCAAAGAGATATATAACAGCAGAAAAAGCATGTCAAAAAATCAAAACCCTGAAAAAAATTAGCCCAAGAAAATCATGACACCCCATGGGTGTCACGCGGCCACAGAGAGCAAAAAGTGTATGACTGCGCATGGGTGTCATGCGGTCCGGAATGTGTTAAATTCGCGTGATAGCTTCAAAACGTCACTGTGCAAAATAATGTTACAGCGACACATTCCTCGTTGTTCTTGGGCATTTTCAAAAAGTTGCGCACCGCATGTGACTCATTCCTTAGAATCAATGGATTTGCGCTTGATCAGTACACTGGTCTTTGTTTCCCTGCTTTTCACGAGCCCACCCAAGGAAGATTAGTGCCCATTGCCTGACGGGTAGACTGTCTGTGGTGTGTATGAGATCTGATCCTGGCATCATGCGAGAGGTAGCAGCGCTTCCTACCACTGGACCGCATCTCTGTCTTTCATGTAGAGATCACGTGGAGAAGCATTTATTCGACATCCGACAGTGTAAACCTGCGTGGATAGCAGACTCGATGCCAATGCGCCCACTGACGCCGTCAAGCTTCCAGCGAACGGATATATCGTCCTATCGTGCTCGTCACTTGAATGATACGATCTTGTGGTGACGAAACGGTGAAAAACCATAATTGACGACCCAGCAGACGATAGTGAGCAAGCGAGGGTCAGGTAAAGAGCGTCAAATTTCATCCACTGACTTACAAGGTTATGTCGTTTTTCGGAATCTTTTGCATTTCCCTTTTATCAGCCCGTGTTCTCCTCCGTACCTGGAAGCAGCCCGGGTATCACTATCCTATCATAGCGTCACAGTTGTATGAAAATAGACTGCTTTGCCCTTTATCTATCTTAGCTCTTGTACCACAGAGAGTGGGTCCGCGCGAAAACTGGCTCGTAGGTTGTAGATACAATAAATTCATTCGGTTGGATTCGGCGATCTTCTTATGCTCTACAAAATGTTGCTATCTGTTTTTTATTCATACAGATATTAAGTATTTTCAAGGCTTGATATAGAATACCCAGGAGGCAAGAATTTGCTACCTGAGCACTTGCTGCTCCTCCACATCGAGGTCCATAACTCTGATTTTTCCATCAGGTCATGAGGGAAATCACTGATGAATTCATTGTTATCATAAAGGTTGTTCTGGTCAAATAGAATTTTTGATAGAACCGTTTTGAAGCGAAGAATGGCAGGTGTTGGAGCGATTTTTGTCTCGTGTCGTGGGTATTCCATTTTTAAGCGTTAAGATACTAAACAACTAAATGACTCAAAAAAACAATCGTGGGTGTTCCATTTTTAAGCGTTAAGATACTAAACAACTAAATGACTCAAAAAAAAACAATCGTGGGTATTCCATTTTTAAGCGTTAAGGTACTAAACAACTAGATGACTCAAAAAAACATTAGATGTTACAAGGATGCCGATTTATGGGCAAAAGCTTTGGTCTCGGACGGGTCTTGAACCCGCACTCTACGCATTCCGAGCATATGTGCTAATTTCCATGACCGAGACTCCTTTCGACTTAACTCAGCTTTTGAATGGTATGCTATAGGCTGTTACAAGTATACTGACAGGGGAAGGATAGGAGGTCGAAGTGGCCATTCGTAAAGGGATACATATGGTCCGACGTATCGGACGCTGATCGCGATTCCAAATTTACAGAACGATTCTCCACGCGAGCCAGACGTTCTCGCGCAAAACAGTGCGATTTTGGTGTTAGGGGGATCATACTACCTCATGACATATTCTCAGCCAACTCGAGAATTCGAGCACAATTCTGAAAAATTCTTGGCATACCGAGAATTTGACCGAATTTCGAAAAAAATCTTAGCTTATCCAATAGGCCTCGAATTGGCTAGAAACATGTCTCGTAGGGCAGTTTGGTTCTTTGAACACGGAAATTGCACTGGTTTGCGCGAGAACGTCTGGATCGCGTGCTACGGCTTCAAAACCTATCATACAATAGCATTGTTTTTTCAAAAAAAAACCTCCATAACTCCGCTCAGAGAATCGCTCTGCAAACTTGAAATGCAGGCTCGAGATCAGCGTCAGTAATACGTGGGACCATATTTATCTCATTTCGAATGGCCACTTCGACCTCGGGTCCTTCCTTTATGAGTTATAAGCTTTCGCCCATAACTCAGCATATGTATTAGGTGTGTGCAGAATAAATGGCCAAAACATAACTGGCCATAACTTCGCTCAGACACAACTTTATTTGTTGAATTATAAACCATTCGAACCTACAGAATTTTGCCAACGATCTGATAAAGAAATGTCATCAAGATAAAATTCTGAATTGCGAAAATTAATAAAGTCAACAGTGGGATTTTCAACCTGCATCGTATCGGTGAACTCCTGGCAAAGGTTTGCATCGAAAACCTGGAAGAAGCGGTAATCCGTTGGGGATAGGGCTGGGGATTAAGGAGGATGAGGGAGTCTCGATGCCTAACTGCATCAATTTTTGCCGGGTGCGCAAAACAACCGAAACCCCACGTTTCGCAGGTCACCCGGCAAAAACTGATGCAGATCGAGAATGCCATTTTTACCCTGCATAGTATCGGCGAATTTTTTTCTGACACAGGTGAGAACCCGAAAAAAGTGATAATCCGTTGAGGATAGGTCTGAGGAATAAGGAGGGGGGGGGGTGAGGGAGAGTCTCGATGCCTCACTGCATCAGTTTTTGCCGGGTACGCAAAACAACGTAAAAACCCACACTTCACAAGTCACCCGAAAAAAAACTGATGCAGTGAGGCACCGAGACTCTCCCTCACCCTCCTTATTCTCCAGACATATCCCCATCGGATGGCTACTTTTTTCGGGTTCTCGATGCAAATCTGCGTCAGAAGGAATTTGCCGAAACCAAGCAGGTCGGAAATGCCATCGTTGACTTTATTAATTTTCGCAATCCAGAATTTCATCATTATTGCATATTTTCTATACCAGATCGTTGGCAAGGTTGTGTAGATTCGCATGGTTTTTATTTCGACAAATGACGTTGTGTCTGAGCGAAGTTATGGCGTTTTGAAAAAGTGGTTCGTTTTGGCCATTTATTCTGCACAGACCTAATACTTGTAACAACTTTCGCATCGCGGAGTGCGGCGAAAATCACCAGCTGTGAAAAAATCGGAAATCCCAAAATTAATATCTGCTTATGCTTTCGGCTTCACTGTTCGATGCCGACATTGGCCAGTTGGCTCGACACGTTATACGTGTAGGTGCTGATAAGCTATGGTAAATATACCATTCAGAAGCTGAGTTAAAGGCACAGTTAACGATAATATGAGTACGTTGGTTCCATCAGCGAGTAGATGGCCCCTTCCACAAAGGCAAAGCGTATGCCATCATTACGACGCGAGGCTGGGTGCTTAACGCGTAAGGAACATGTAGATAAGATGACGGCCACCGCCTCAAGATGGCCCACACCCATCTTCCATTCAACCAGCTGGTGAGCGGTGGCTTTTACGTGAATGAGAGGCATGACATAAGAAATGATAGAAAGTACTCACATTGTAAAAGCTACCTTATCGGATATTATCACGTAAAAGCTTGTGGAAATATTACTTGTTTTTGAGCTGCAAACTCGTCGAATCCAAAGGTCAGAAACACTTAATTTTCAAGGTTCCCGAAAAGTTTCCCCGTTTCTTCTCCACACTTGTGTTCTTTAGCACTTCCAGAGTCTTTATGGAGCGCGATGGGGCACGAAAATTATCGTGAATGGTGCCTTTAACGTCAAAGGGGTCTTGGTAAAGCAGATTAGCACATATCCCCGGAAAGAATGGAGTGCGGATTCGAGTCCCGTCCGAGACCGAAGCTTTTGCCCATATCTCAGCATATTTGTAACATCAAACAATACAATTCGGTAGAACGGAAAACCCCGAATACCTATGTGCACTTTGTCGGCAAAACTTTGGAAGCATTTTGGATAAATGCCCAAAATCTTAAAATGACAAGGAAAGAGAAGTGTATAGCTATAACAAATGGGCTTGCCCCATATCGGAACCTGTGTGAGCTGAGGCCGCGTTCATACTTTGCGATTTTGCGATTCTACGATTTTCCTTTGCCCATCTTCAGGTGTGTGTATTTGCGTATGTGTGTATGTGTGTATGTATGTATGTGTGTGTATGTATACAATGGACAATACGTACGAGCAAAATCGCGGTCGCAAAATCGCAAAATCGCGGTCGCAAAAGCAAAATTGCAAAATCGCAAAGTCTGAACGCGGCCTAATAAACGCTAGTGGTTTCATGACGATGAGCTAGAACACCTGAAGCCACCCACTAAGTCAGACTAAAGGTGGTCTCAGCGACAGCCGGTTGTGTTTACAGGTTACTCAGACTGGAGTTGTGATTCGCGACTCCTTTCTAAATTTTTCTGGTCTGTAAGAAACTGTTATATTTGAAATTTATTTCTGGGGTAAATCGCATTCATCTTTGGCTTTCCAAGCTTAGACGAAGGCACAAGGCCGAAATTTCAGCCGAATAAAGTTAATAAAGCAGAACAATGTGTATAATTACCTCAACTCTTAATTTAACTGTCGTGTTGAAGCAAATAGTAGGTCTTTGTAGTCCATCATTGTTTTTGAACTGCTGAGATTTTGGAAAACCTAACGACTACTTTATTTATTCCTTTATCAGTTTATTTAAGAAGACACACAGTCAGGCAAGATCTGTTTTTCCTGGTATGTGCGCTGGAAACAGATGGAAGCAGCCATGTCCTACTTAGCTATCTCTGAATTAGACCTCAGCTACTCGATACTCATGGTCCCAATGTAGCATATGTTGTATTTGCCCAAAAAGAGCGCGTGACGCGAAAAAGTGAGAATTTACCTGCGTTACACCGCCTCCCTTCGAATTCTCGGCCGGGCGGGCCGGACCTCCAAGTGAAAGGCCCGTCTCGTCGTCCTCCGCGCTTAGGAACGGAGAGTGAGAACGTATACCTAACTTTCTGTTCCTACAGTGCATCTCCGATCGCGGCGGACGACTAGGTGGACACTCACTCGAAGACCCCGCCTACCCGACCAAGACTTTTTGGTGCTACATTCTAGCCAAATCACATTTTTTGCGTGAAACTTTGCATGCAGCCCCCACATTAAGGAAACACAACATAAATATATGGGTAACATAAAAACTCTTTTTTCCGTGGACGATTCGGCCAAATCAGTAGTAAACAAAGCAAAGCCCGATTCGGAAATCTGAAATAAGGTGTGAATCTTGAGAGCTCTATAACAAGGATGTACTGAGGCTCACAGGGTGCACAGTAAGAAGATCTGAACAGTGCTCAGTTCTGGCAACAGTCTTCGATAAAATGAAAGCTTATTACTATAAGGATGCTGAGTTATGGGCAAAAGCTTCGGTGTCGGACGGGACTCGAACCCGCATTTCATCCTTTCCGGGGATATGTGCTAACCCATTACACTACCGACACCCCTTTCACCTTAGCTCAGCATCCTTGTAGTAATTTTCAGTGAATTCTTCAGTCCTGTTTCATAATCATCTTTTCGCAAAACTTTCACCTTTATTGGGTTGTTTTGATTACGCTAGGATTTGAATTTGGTTGTGTTCAGGAATGTCCCCTCCTCCCCACCTTTCACCGTTTTCACTCACTACTGTGTACTGCGAATTCAGCGTACTTTTGGTGGATCACCAAAGGTTGTACAGGCACGTGTAGTATATGTTTATTACGACGTACCTTTTGTACAATAACTGACCATAATACATCGTAATAGGGGTTTATATACAGACAAATGTGGGCGGTGCATAGATATGGTCTCAATCCTGGACCGAAAAGGTCCAGTGGAGACACTCCTATTAGGGGATGAAAGAGTGCACCGCGCCAGGGGCAATACCTGGGATATATAGTTGATTGCACACTTATGATACCGCGAGGTCATGCCTGCGGTATCTTTTCAATAGGTACCTATCTAAGTTATTTTCTAGAGTAAACAACTTGAACTAACATATTATCATTCAATTCTAGGTGTTAGATGATAAGAATAAGATATTATAGTTGTGATCTACAACACTTTGGTTGGTGACCAATGGATAACTATACGCACGTGTAACAAAGGTTTCATTAGCACGTTACGTACAAGAACATCTATAATACATTTTACTGGGTATATATACAGAAGAATGTAGGCGCACATACTACATAATAATATCTAGGTTCGCCTCTAGTTGACTTGTGGGGATAATTGCTAGTAGGCATGAAAGGGAGTGCCGCGCCTAAGGGCAACTACGCATAGCACTCCAGGATACCTACTTAGAATATGCTCAGTTCATGCCTATGGATACATTTTGAGTGATACTTATCATTCATTGCATAATCAAAAGTGCTCACCTTTATCAATGCTATACGTTTGCCATGGACAAGTTATTATAATATTATGGAAGGGTGTGAGTCCACAACAGTACTTTTGTTGGAAAGGGTTTGCGTCGTTAAGACAAAAATTCGTGGAACGCTGCAAGCGACGCGAGCTTGCGAACCAGGTAGCGTATAGAGTTGAGTCCTCAAGTGATTACAGTGCCCTGCTCCTTATTTTGGTCCTGAGCCATGATTATCGCATTTTGCCCCCTGTTGGAAACGGTGCCCCATGGATGGTCCGCGTGGATCGCGGACCACGCCTAGTCTAACCCCCTGAGGCCCTAACTAACTAACTAACGATACTGAACTACTTGGGTACTGTTAACGGTGTCACACAGGCCGACGCCTGGGAACTTTCACCCGGTAGTTACAAGCCCTACAGTACGTAAAGACCCTCCTGAATTAAACCACACGCACCGCTGAGAGAGACCAAGGAACAACCTCTACTAATACGCAACAAGTACACGAAAGGGGACAAGTAGTTTATATTGGAGTAACAATAAAATCAACACAACACATCAAATGTACTAGAACCAAGACTCACGCCGGGCTCTCGCTACGAGCCCCGTCCGACGACACTATGGTGAGACTTCAGGTTGTTTCCAGAAATAGGGACAATTCCATTGCTGGTTCTAAGGGCCCAAGCCCCGTGGTGCCGCCGCCGGCCTCGTTAGAGAGGCCCGTGTGGTTAGACGAAACAGTTAAACAATCCACACGACGTGAAGAACCCGAAGAGAAGACTGCCCGGGGTGGTCCGTGATGGTGCCGCGGTACGCAGCGGTCGTTCGATATCGAACGATCACGGATATGACCAACGTGGCGAGGCGGCGGTCAAACCCACGGAAACCCGTGCGCCACGGGAACTGAGGAGCGATCCTCGCTATTCGCGCCACCCCCCCCCCCCTTCCTCACTGCACGCGCCGACCCTAGATCGCACGCTGCACGAGAAATGCTGTCCTTACGATACACACCCAGAAGGAACAACGCCAACTCCCACTGCGTCGTAGGGCAGGACGCCCTCCCTCTTCATAATGCCCCATCCGCAACAACTGCTTTGCAGCTCATTTTTTGCTCACCCATGGTGCACATGCCGCACGCGGCGCCGCATGGGATTCGTGATTGCCGCGTCGCGCCGTGAATGGTGCCTACTAACCCTACCCAAACGTCTTTATATCTTGCGGCCTAGGCTCGCACAGACGAGTGATCAGAAAGGAGTCATGGGGGTTTGGTCTACTAGTGAAATGATTGATCTTCTAGTGGCATTCAACTGAAAAGGTCGAGTAACCCAAAAACGCAATAAAAAAGGAAGACAGCCGACATCCTTCTGATGCTCAATCTTTCTTATGAAACTCTCGGAGAGGCACTCGGGCCAAGTCTTTTTATCAGTGTAGTTGCTCTTCTGTCTACAAAAGCAGACCTCGTTTTTGCAAATAGTCGGCTTTTACAGTGCAGTGCAGTACAGAAGCGTAGAAATGCCGAGCCGCCACAAGAAATATTAACTCCGAATTGTTTATTTGGCCTCAGTTGATCGCTAAACAAGTAAGTGCGATAAAAACGACAGTATGATGTAGACGATTAGCGTAACGATACAAGTAAGCAGTTTCGAGGGTTTTATTCAAGAGGCGGACCAGGTAGTCGTCCAAGTTCTCGTATGTATTTGATGCGAAATCGTTTCTGCATCTGAAGTGGCTCGTCATCATATGGAATGTCAGATCCGTCGCTGAACTGTAATAGCAACAAATGACGTCATCCGAGTACGTTTTCTTCGTCCTTTATAAATAAAGAAAGTAAACAACAAGTAGTAGGAAAAGGTTTTTGTGTGAGAGCTTATTGGTTATTACATACTATTATTAAATGCATGGAAATGGTGAAATCCAGCATATTTATATATTCTTAGAAAGCGATATGCATTCACACTGGTTGCGCCAGGCACATTGTCTTTCCTAAATGCTTGCGCAAGCATCTTGCACGTACTAGAGTAGGACTAGAGTAAGCGCACATGCGGGAGCGACCGACCAGAGTGAGCGTACGTGCGGTGGAAACCTAAAAGCCGTCAAGCGAACTCCCGTGGACTAGCTTCCACGAGTGAAGCCTTTGTGTGTTACTTGTGACCACCACACATCACAGATCCTCTTAACTCCGAGTCAGTGATGCAAAGGGCGGGAACATTCATTCGCGGAGTATGAACCTAGTATAAGAGTATGAAATCTGGCAATTTTTTTTAGTTCCTCCGTAACTACCGCTCTATGAATATTTCCTATTATTGCCGAAAGACTTGAGAATCTACAATTCCCTTGATCTTCGCGGCTGCAACGCACACCATCGCCCTCGTATTGATGAGATTTTTCTGAACAAATACACTCGGGCTGTGAAAAAAGGAATTTTTTGTCGGCGGACTTGACCTCAGCGATACATGACTACGAGCGTTTCCACTTCTCATAGCATCACCTCCGTCTTTGGCCTGTAGATTATATAATCGTGATGCTGCATTTTCATACTAGCAGTCTCACAAGCTTTGCTCTTTTGGTTCCACTTGGACTGTAGGGATTGCCACCGACGTACCTTTGTGCTTTTCCCCGTTTCTCATGGCCCGACTTGAGGGGGGGGGGCAACTGGAACAGCTAATTTTTAAGAAAATGATTGCAATATCCTACCATATGAGAATGGTCTGATCTGCTTGCCCGACTCCTTCCCTGTATGTCTGTCTGTCTGTCTGTCTGTATGTATGTATGTATGTATGTCTGTCTGTGTGTCTGTTGCCTGTTTTCCTATCTATTGTCTTTGTCTTTCTGTCTGGTTAGTTGTCTGTCACGAAATTCACGAAAAGACGAAGGCGGCCTCCATACGAGGGTGTCTAGATTTTATGAACCCACCTTTTGTGCTCCAGGCATTTCAAACCAATAGTAGTGGCACAGTGCAACATCAACCATCACAAGAAGGCATAGGATTCTGACGGCCAACGACATCTGAAAAGGCTGTGGACACTCAAGCATTGTTCAAGGTTCGCGACGATTCAGCAGATCGAGCGGAAATAAAAATACCAGTATTGATTAGGCGCTCATATGGTCAAGAGAGCGGACAATCCAGGTGCTCGAGATTAGGCGAAAGGGAAAAGATACGTATTGTTCAATCCATTGATCAGCTGATCGCCTTGTCGCCTAATCGATACGTATCTTCTCATTTTCGTCTGATCGCCATATGCGATCGCTAACTCGGCACAATACCATAGAGGAAGGTTATTAGTCGCATAAAGGAATTTAAGAGGCGGTGAGAGTGAGAAGCTAGATATTTCCATTTCTTGAATAGAGTAATGCTGTTCCAACAAAAGTGTTAGAAAAACAAAAAATAGGAGAACGATGAAGGTGAGGTATCCATAAGCTTCAGCCCTCGCAATCACGTTTCTGCTCTCTGTGAAGTGCATTTGAACCTTTCTGAGAGCCTCAATTTTCCTTTTTAATAACCACCTAGAGGAAGTAATTTCCTCACCGCTTTTTCCACAGAACCCTCTAGCAGACCCTAGTAGTGGGTCTGAAGTTAGAGAACTTCCTGCTGGGTGGATACATTTCAAGTTGCTGGGCAAACTGGAGACCGAGAGCAACACGGATTGTGTCTTCGTTATAGATGGGGTGGAAATTACGGAATTTCGCCAGAAGGACGGTAATCAGGGGGGGGGGGGATGCGACTCACTGAAGGTTGAGAAGGGGCGCTTGCTGTTTCATACTTGTGTATGTATCACATCTATTTTACATTTTGTCACGTCAGTCAAGTAAAAGCATGTTATTGTTCAACATTCAACAACTTGAACCTTCCCCGCTACCCTCACAGTATGACAGCAAGGGCACATTCCGCGCTCGCTGATGGGTGGAGTAACCAATTGACTCTCCATTGGTTGTCGGCGGTTGGAAGGCGATCTCTCCTCGCCCTATTGCCTGCAGTGGGGCGTGGAGAGACCGCCTCCCAACCGCCGACAACCAATGGAGAGTCATTTGGTTACTCCACCCATCAGCGAGCGCGGAATATGCCTTTAAGTGTATGCAGAATAAATGGCCCAAACAGACCACTTTTTTCAAAACGCCATAACTTCGCTCAGACACAACTTTATTTGTCGAAATGAAAACCATTCGAATCTACACAACTTTGCCAACGTTCTGGTAGAGAAAATATGCCATCATGATGAAAATCTGGATTGCGAGAATTAATAAGACCAACAATGGCATTTTAAACCTGCATAGTATCGGCGAACTCCTTTTGACGCAAGATTGCAACGTGAACCCGGAAAAAGTGGTAATCCGTTGGGGATAGGTCTGGGGATTCAGAGGGGTGAGGGAGAGTCTCGATCTGCATCAGTTTTTGCCGGGTGACCTGCGAAACGTGGGGTTCCGCGTTGTTTTGCGCACCCGGCAAAAACTGATGCAGTTAGGCATCGAGACTCCCTCATCCTCCTTAATCCCCAGCCCTATCCCCAACGGATTACCGCTTTTTCCGGGTTCTCGATGCGAACCTTTGCCAGAAGGAGTTCACCGATACGATGCAGGTTGAAAATCCCACCGTTGACTTGATTAATTCTCGCAATCCAGAATTTTCTCATGATGGCATATTTTCTCTACCAGATCGTTGGTAAAGTTGTGCAAATTCGAGTGGTTTTTATTTCGACGAATAAAGTTGTGTCTGAGCGAAGTTAGGGTCAGTTAGTTTGTGCCATTTATTCTGCATACACCTAGTATACTCCATTACGGAGCGCCTGGTAGACCGTGGCCTACGGACATGGGTGAGGGGCGAGAGTGAGGGTGCGTCGCAAGAGTGAGAGTGTATGGTGGAATGAGAGAATTTGATACCCTCACCCAAGACCGCTGGCCACGCCCTATCAGGCGCTCCGAAATGGACTGTAGCTTCAGACTATTGCCTTTTCGATGCTCCCCATTTTAAAATTAGTTTGAGTATATCGGACAATGAAGGGGAGTGGAAAGGCAAAGTTCCCTTCTGATCCTACTATATATAATTCGCTTAGTATGTCTGTGTGTGTGTCTGTGTGTGTGTTTGTCCGTCTGTCACAAAATTCATATCTCGCGTCGCAGCAAAGCTGGGGCGCTGAATTTTACAAGTTATATAGGGGGTGTTAAGGGAACCCCAGCGGTGGTGGACCGAAAGTGATGGCAGCTGATAAAGACTGATAAGAAGCCTAGAAAGGCAAATGTAACCAAATCCGTTTCGCCTTTCGGGTTGATCCTAGAGCGCTGACACCCATAGATGTTTTGCGGGGCGGGTTAGGGACATTGATGGTGGGTGACTCGCATTGAAAACGGTTGATAAGATCCGATAAGGAGCGTAAAAAGGCTAGAGTCGTCAAATCCGTTCCGCTTTTCTCATTGGTCGTGGAGCCTTCATACTCACAGGTGTTTTACGTAGTGAGACGGGTACATTGATGGTGGGTGATTCGGTTCGATAACGATTGATAAGATTGGATAAGCAGCGTAAAAAGGCTCGAGTCGTCAAATCCGTTCGCTTTTCGCATTGGTCGCGGAGCGTTCATACTCGCAGGTATTTTAGTAGTGGGACGGCTACATTGATGGTGGGTGATTCAGTTCGATAACGGTTGATAAGATGCGATTAGGAGCGTGAGAAGGGAAATGTCACCGAAGCCGGTTCGCTTTTGCGGCTAACAATGGAATGTTCACATTTGCAGGTATTGTAGGATACGGGCACCTCAATGGTATTGTTGGGTACAGGAGCCTCAGTGAAGCTGATAACGGCTTCCGGCGACTGATAAGAACCGTTAAGAATTGGATGGGATGGAATCCTTCACATTTCCTGCTACTACTGTACGACCGCTTTAGCAAAAGCGTCTGATGCTCATTACCATTAGGTGAACATATTCTGTTTACTAATATCACTGGCTGAAGTGTCGACCGCTGAATTGCCTAGCGTTCCAAAAAATGGTGCATTTCTCTTGATACTGCGATCTACATTGATACATGATACAACCTATATTTGTGATAGCAAAGCAAACGGTTCACTTGGAATCATTTTCTGTTGCGGTACTGGCAACAATACTGGGTATCGACTGCCAGACCATGTAAAATTCCAAATAGTGAAACATGTTCACAAAAACGATAAACGTCGACAATCGGGATATGGATCTACCTTCAATGTGTAGGAATTAGATGCTCAGCAAGTGAACAATTTTCTCGATGCGATCGAATACAAAGTATCTATCTCTTAACTCTCCAAACTCCCGATGATCACCTAAACCACTTGGCTGGCACACACTACTGCGCGCGATTCATGTCGATGAGTGCAAAATGGGTTAGATGCAAAGCGACTGAAGTATATCAGTACCGAAATGCTTTTTTACCACGCCATCTTCTCTGCTTTTTCCAATTCAATAGCTCAGCTGCAAGTAGAGGAAAGGAAATTTCCACTGAATTCCATACATAACTGTGCTCGTGACGATCAAACCCATTTTCCACATTATCGCCATGAATCGCGCGCAGTAGTGTGCGCCCGCCAACTGGTAGTATTAGAACTAACAAATACGGTAAACTTGGACGAAGCGCTGCCAGCCGAACGCACGCCTTCGACACCCGCAGAATTTTTTGTTCATTTGACATGAAATAAGGGACATTTCTAAAAGAATTGCACTAATCTCAATAAAATTTAAATTCGCTGTTCATTTGGAGAACAGCAATGATGACTGGCAGCGGCAACGCTGAGAAAAAACTATTTGGACACAGATACAAATATTCAGTGCTGTCGGAGTGAAGTGGGAGGTGGGGGCATCCCACTGTGCTGGCATCGGTGCTGATTCTACTAAAGTTCCAGGATACATGGGGATTTATGGAGAGTCGAACTTGTATAGTTCTAGGATAACTTTTCTCTTCCATCAAACTCTAAGCAAGATATACCCCCGAATATACGCAAAAAATATAAAATTCTCAGTGTCCCCGAATTACGGGCGCCGATGTTTTGCAACCTCTTAATCTTTTAATAAGTTCACTTGCATGATGTACATACAATAACATGCAATAGTCATATTTCGAAATGCCTTCCGCAAGTGCAGACAGAGGTTCGAAGCCTCCTCTTAAGCTCATCGCATCTTCTCAAGCCTTCTTGAGAGCCATTTCGATGTTTCCAACTATGACGTCGACTTCTACAGACCTTAACAACATATGCTTTAGATAACGGACCGCACCGGGAAGTCAAGTTGGCTGAAGACTGGTGAGCGGGATTCCCACCGTCGGCTGTGATGGAGTCGTTCAACAACACTCTTAGACTATCTTGGCTCTGGGCTGGAGCACTGTCCGTCTGTTGTTCCCAAAGAGTGATCGGATCAAGGCCTCATCAGTTTGATAGAATGCTACTCACCAGGGAAGGGTTTCGTTTTCCATGGTACTTTGAACTAAGACCCAAACGGATCGATGGAGTCTGAACACCGCTCAGAAGTGTGAAAACCAAAAATAGAAAACACCATTCTGAAGCGAGTTGGGAAGGATCAAAGTTTGCTTGTAATGCCTCATTGGCGATGCGCTTTGCCATTTGCGACCAGCGCCCTGGCCACCATGGCTGACTGGTAGTTTTCCAGATCTGTAGGCGCGAAATCTTGGATTTGTTCCCCGTCAGGACGGTCTTTTTTGCATTTCGTGTTTCATCGTCGGTAAGTGCTTTTCCTTCACTTCAGAATGTTTCCTTACACGAGCACCTAAACGCACCCATCAATACTGCCTGTATTTATAATTACTATCATTACTCACGAGGACAGTATATCAGATCGAAGAGGTCATTTACAATAAGACATATTCAAATCTGTGTTCTCGGAAGGGAGTTATGGACGTTTATCTGAATAAGTAATACCTTCATGGTACGTTCGAAAGCCCATAACGCGTGAGTCAGTCGTTTTCGTGCAAACCCACTGTAACCGTGGTGTGCAAGGAATCCAATTACCCCAAAGAATAAGTTTTTAAGCTATTCGAGAACTTGACCAAATTTCGGACATTCATGGGCAAATTCAATTCCAAATTTATTAGGTGACACATTTAACAAAGGGGAAGTCGTTGCTGCTTGCCAAGGAAATGCACTTAGGTGCTTAATACGTACGTTTAGTGCGATGGACAAGTGTAATACAGTAGCGCTCAAAAGTCTCGGTCGGCCTATTGCTTTTTTGCCATAACTTTTACTAAACGAACCGAATTGGGCAAAACTTTAGTATGTTGTGCTCAAACCTCTTGTGAATATTCGCTACCTTTTGAAACCGCCAGACTCTTTTCGTAGATTTTTACAAGCATTTATTACGAAATCAACTGAAAACGCGGGAACGCCTGGTCAAGAAAAATGGGTTTCTTTTGAAGAACAAAACCGACAAACCGTAGAAAACATTAATATTCCGTAGGAAAACCGCGAATTTTGTCGGCAGCAGCACCACGGAACGAGATCAATTCCATGAGCTTCTCAGTAACTGTACGAGACAGACGTTATATTCTCTCACTAGTTTAGCGTATTTTTCTTACCTGTTTCTATTGATTCCCAGTGAACAGCGTCCCTCGAGCTGTGTTCTACCGCATTCAAGTCCAGGGATTATATTGGCCACTATGGAAGTGTGACTTGCTGATGCTGGAAGGCTTCCTTCACCTTTGTTGACGTGTGTTTTGGACTGATGCTAGCTCTAGAATCCATCCAGCAGGCATGTCTTTCCTAGCTTATGGTAGTACGATCATGTCTCTGTGCCCTTTCCTGTCATGGTTCCTCTATCTGCAATATGAGACCCACTCCATACAGTGAAAATGCCCCATACCCAAACATAGTGAAAATCTCCAGACAAGTGATATCACCGTCTCTTTTGTAGAAAGTGCAGTCGAAAGCACGCCAAATCCACACCTTCAATTTTTGAATATGGGTCAAAACCTCAATATGGGTTAAAGGAATCGTCCACGGAAAATGAGTTTTTGTGTTACCCATGTATTTATGTTGTATTTGCCTAATGTTGGCCTCATGCAAAATTTCACGCGAAAAATGTGAATCTGGCTGAGATACAGCACCACAAAGTGCGGTCCCAGTGGGCGGGGCCTCCGTATAAAAGTCTCGTACCGCGTGTGCCGTGGTCGGAGACGCATTGTAGGAACAGAAGGTTACGTAAACAGTCCTACTCTCCGTTCCCAACGGCAGCGGAAGACGGGACGAGGCTTTTACACGGAGGCCCCGCCCACTGGGACCGCACTTTGTGGTGCTGTATCTCAGCCAGATTCACATTTTTTTCGCGTGAAATTTCGCATGAGGCCAACATTAGGCAAATACAACATAATTATATGGGTAACACAAAAACTCATTTTCCGTGGACGATTCCTTTAAAACCTCGATTGGGCTGGAAACTTATCCCTGGAAGTAGTTACACCCTCTGAGCACGAATATCGTATCCGTTTCGCGCTCGTTTGCGCACTATTACTTGAACTATTACTTAGCTCTGGTAAAAATTGGAATGCCAAACTTGCTGGAAATGGACAATAGAGGTAGTCTGAGATTTTGAAGGTGATTGCTGCATTTAGTTCTCATATGCAAATATTTACGAACCCAGGAAGCAAAAATCCTAATTTTGCAAAGATTTCTCCTCAGTGGGGATCGAACCATAAACCCCTTTTGGCATTCGTAGGGTCGCTTAGAAAAAATGGACATCAGTTATATACGTACCGCCATATAGACATCAGTTATATACGTACCGCCATAAAAAATCGCTTTTAAAAAGCTCCTCATGAGTTGGAAGACCCTCCTTGCAAGAAATGTAGTAGGCTAACGATGCCTTCTAAATTGGCTTGAACGCATCTTTCATACGCATTATTTACGTGCCACATCTTTTTTGAATGAACGAGCATGCGAAAAACATCGTAAAAAGAGAGAAATTGCGTTTTACTCTAGGTTCCATTGAAATCCGACCAAAGTTCTGTCATTTTGAATTGTTGGCATTTGTTCCTTTTCTTTCTTGACGACCCAAATGTTATGTGGAATCTGCATTTGGCTAACGCTTCAATCTTCCCTGCGCCTAACTCGATTAGAATTTTTTGTGCAATGGTGTGAGTGGTCAGGAAGGCCGCTATAGGCGCGGAGGAATGGGGTTTTGTTTGACACCAGTCACGGTGAAAGGTCCGCTGTGAGTTTTCGGCAGTCGTGCCACTCATCACGTCTGCCGTCTCCGCCTCCAAGTGGCGAGTATACCTGGTTGGTAAGGCTTGATTGACCATTACAGGGATGAAGAGAGCTCGTATATCTACGTTGTATCACCTTGAGAACACAGATTCACGTGATTCCGATCGATACTCCAGTGTGAGGAGGCTCGAAGAACGCGTCTGCCAAAGAAGGCAGCGCGGCAAAACAGAGATCTCATCCCGTTCTCGGGTCTTTAACCATTTCAATTCCTTTTATCTTCACTTTCGCACTACTGACCACTCTCAATCTCATACCCAACAATCGGCCAAATTACCCCTCTGAGAGCCTTCACGAGTGCTTATTGGCCCTTACAGTGGCAGCGAATGGACGTCCCTCTTACAAATTGAAAAACTTGTGGATATCCTCACTTCACACCTCATGATTACTTATGTTTTTCGCGCCGCTTTCCTACACTGATATGGTGGGAATTAGAGGTAGCACCAATGAAATAGTCAACTGTAAGAAAAGCAAGAAGACGGGGTGATGCGATTGGCGGTAAAAGTTTGTTCGAAGCCTCTGAGGCGATATGTTGGTAGGAATGCTTCCACTTGCTGGCTTTTCCCCCAAATGGGCACTTCGTTTGCTGCTTATGGCCGCCACATTTCACAGATACGCGCAACTCTAATCGATAAGCCAGTGATGCAGCGAGGACAAGAGAGCACGTCTGTGGACTGGAAATTAAAAAGTAGTGGTCCCTCTTTCCAGTTTTCTGATTATTTTTGTAATTTTTTTTCCAACACCTCCACATCACTCCGTACGTCTGCTTCCACTTTTGACTTGATGAGAGCCGCCTCCCTCCTTTGTGCGAGCTTAATTTTTGATTTTTAAACATTGCGAGGCTTCTGAAACTTTGTCCAAAGTGCTGGAAAGGAAGGGATGTTTGATAGGGCAAGGCCAAGTTTATGTCTTCAAAAGAACACCAAGGTCGAATCGATGGTCGAAAGGAGGGTTTTGAATAGCCTCGGGACAAGTGTGGTAAACATGTGGGCAGAACATGTGCACAAACGTCACCTACTATTTCATACATGCATACCTCTAGGAGAAGTTTTGGCAACGCCTCTAAAAACGTGCACAATGCGCAAAGAGGTAGATTCCTGTTAATTCTTTTCACATCCGACAGATACTCTTCGTATTCACATAGGATCGGTGCTTCGTATTTTATTGGCCAAGGCCTCAATTGAATAAGCTTCACTTGCACCAAATAAATCATTAACCGGAAAAGTGGTAGTTGACTGGTCCAAGTTTGGTTCAGTAAAGAACGCATCACAAAAACTACAATCGAGAGGCAGTTTGCAGAAATCGTGAATTAAAGGGAATCAGGTTAGGACTGCCTACGTTGGCTCATTCGTCTATGAGCAAATGAAAAATTCCATGGGGATTCTACTACTGGGTCCTTAATTGACACTATGCTTATTGATGAGTTCCTCGCCTACGGAGTTCAATACTTTCGATATTTTAGTGAAAAACGCACCACGTCGTTGTGTGCTGCGCATGAACGCCACACAACTCAGATCTACGCAGCTCCAATCCATAATCAGTGAGGCGACGGTAGCCCCCGAAATTCTTGAATGCGTCAACAATGAGGGACCCTGTGAGGCAAAACAATTGAAATTTAATCGTTTGAAATCAAGACATTCATCAAACGGTACATTTCTCGATAATCCTGTGTGAGTTGTGTCATTCCCTTCGGTGCTTCCCCGAATTCATCATCATAGCCGGTTTACGAAATCCAGTTGGGGCATCAAATAATGAGGGGTGTCAGCCATTTGAGATCCCAATAACTCTGATAGAGAAGAAGCAGATTTGAGCTTTTAAATCTTTTCATCTTCTGATAACTCAGTGTGCTTTAATGAAAGACTCAAAGACATCATAGTGTATAATCAAATCCATCGTTAAAGACAAAAATAAAGGTGCTAAAAGTGCCGCAGTGCAGAAAGAACTGATTGAAAGTGCCAAAAGCCCGGAAAAAGGCCCATTGACCCTTGTCTTGTGCGGAATTAGGTAATTTTTTTATTATACCTTGGAGTAATACAGAGAGACGCGCATTGGTCATTCGGATGAGTTGTCCCTTGGCGTTCTGCGAGGACGAATTTAGGCTTCATATAGTACGAAATCGTCCGGAGTAGTTACGTATGATTGTAATTATCGAAATTTTGCTTCAGTACTATCACGTCATGAAAAATTGGCACAACTACGAAATAGCATTTGAGATGCTGTGAAGAAGTGAGGGAGCATCGCAACAAGAAACGGTCTCTTACAGAAAATGAATGAAAGAAGATCAAGCGTGTTCGAAGCTCCTACGAGCGACATATTAGTTCGAATCACTGAAAGAGAGGAGGCGGTTTCTCAAAATGACACCGGCTCTCAGATTAGCGTAGTTCTGTGACCGAAGACCTGGAGTCAATGTCGCAAATCTACTAGTCCGAGGCATATGTGATCTGGTGCAAGGACTGGGCCCGTTGATCACAGGATCATGTGCCTCTCCGGACCAGGAATCCAAAACTCGGGATGATAAGGTGTTTTGGCGTTGCAGCGAAATGAAAAATTGAGGAGTTGACGAAGATGTGGCGCGTAATGGCACGCGATGATAACACGGCAAATGGGCAAAATAACGAGCCATACACAAACTTATTTCCAATTTTAGGTTGAGAACTTGAATACGTCGCTCCTGACGTAGAGGGAAGCTCCACCGTAAGATCTCCTTTGTGTGAAACATCTCGAAAACCACATTGCACTTTTCATTTCGGACAATATAATGAAATTCTCACAATGTGATTTCGCGGGGTAACTTTTCAATAGAAAAGCCACTGCAGCCTCATGGATGACGGGGGAACCCTTGTCAACGTGCCCTTTTGGATGACAACGCTTAATGCTAGAGAGCCGAGGCAGTGACAAGAGGAGCATGTCTATTTTCCTCCGGGTGCGGGTAATTACGCCAAAAATCCGCGTGGTCACCTGCGGCTAGCGGCGCGGCGGGTCCGAGTTGGATTATATCGTCTCAGGAAACCTGCAATCTGAGATAAGGTGCGACAGCGCGGGCGGTCGCGTGCGTATCGTTGCTGGGGCGTGCCAAACATTTCGAAAAAGAGGGAGTGGCGCCGTAGCGATTTCAACATAGATGCCAAGATCTAATCACATTTATACTCTGCCATCATGCGCTAAAAAAGTCTAGATGTAGGAAGATTTTCAAATTCCCTTCGAAATACCTCAATATCCGATCACCAATGATCAGCTACTGATAGTGCGAAAAGGGTCTGAAGAACTGACGTTTCGCGATTTTCCTCATTGAAAAATCAAACACTTTGAAGACTCAGTTTTGCACTCATTATGTTCAATCACTAAATTAAAATGGACTCTTCCATCAGTCATCCGTCTCTAGAGCACCATAAAAGTAGATACAGCGGTGTTAATATAGATGTAGAGAGGCCCTCACTATTGCGCTCAATCGAAACCGTTATACAATCATCAGTTTGTGCATTCAGGTGTATATTTTTACTTAAGCCTTCTTTAAGTGGGATAGAGATTTCCCCCAAAGAAAGCCTTAGGCTAAAAACCTAGGCAAAAGTAGCACGCGACACCGAGCACAGTGAAGTGCCCTCACCAACTATATTAGCACCGGATGAAGGGAGGTCTTCAAAATACGTGGGTTGAATTCAGACAGAAGCCGTGGAATTCAAGAGTGGGTCAGATACGTTGTGAGCTAGAACGAGGAGTTATCGCTAAATCAATACGACAAACGATTTACGAGTAATGCAGATTGTAACGAGATATCAGATACAAACAAAACGTCCTACGAGATACCCACACTCAGTACGGCGCCGCTTAGCGCGCCCCAGCAACGATGCGCACGCGACTGCCCGCGCTGTCGCTATGTTAGTTTAGATACGATCGCCATCTTAGATGTGCAGGTTTCCTGGTACGATATAATCCAACTCGAACTCGCCGCGCCGCTCACCGCGGGCGGCCACGCCGACTTACGGCGTAATACTCCGCCCATTTTTTCCTGATCAAATTTTGGGACCAACCCTGGCTAGACAAAGAGAATTAAGCCTTCTAGAGAGTGTATGGAATGTCACCTGACCTTTGTAATGGGATAAAGGGGGTGTGTACGCTCATGTCAGGATTTTGCACCGCGGCATGTCGCAAGCGAAGCAATGCGGACGAGCTAATGGCGCCATATTGTTGGGTCTCGAAGCGATTACAAATCGACTGCGTATTGCGCCCCTAGCATTAGCGTGTAATCGTTCTAAGACCCAACTACCGCGACGGGCATAGCTCGCACACACTGCGTCGCACGCCGCGTCGTCGTGCGAAATCCTGACATAAGGGTACACACCCGGATAAAATACCCGGATAAAGACATTGGCGTATCCTCTGTAGGCTCCCACAAATTGTATATATGGTCACGAATACACTATCACTTTTGGATGCGGTGTGGTAAATTTTAGGATGGTTTACATCATACACGAGCCTTTTTTCTTTTGTGATTTTTTGCCGACCCTTTTAAATCAACTTCCTTGCTGATGAACCGAACAATGGGAACACTTTCTTGAGACTCTTCGCTCTTCCCCGAAGGATTCGGCCATGTGGATTATTTTGGCGCACACTTGAAGGAATCGTCCACGGGAATCCCATGATTCTAATTCCTATTTCTAAAAATCTTCCTTTTCCAAAGCAGAAATCGTAGTGGGGAGAGCGTCTCGTTTTAGTTACCGCTGGACAAAAGTTTTTGGCGAACAGAGCCCACTTCAAATGTTCGCGCCCAGTGCTGACCTGAGTCTCGCTCTGCGTCACTGACAACGTGACCGCCCCCTATGCTCCTAGTGGTCTCGTGACCGCTCCCTCTCGTACGTACGCGCTACCCCTACGGACATCACTTTGCGAGGCTCTATCTCAGCGAAATGGATTTTTTTTTGTGTGAAACTTTGTATGCGGCTCTTAGTGCACAAATGCAAGAGAACATGAATTTCCGTGAACGAACAACTCATTAAATGCGACCCGGTATCTTTTAAATGCGTTTTTGGTGCTATACGAATGAATACGATTCACTCAGCTTTCTTTGTGGGTATTTAGCCGAGCGTATAGGAACAGTTTACGATAGTATGAGTGTCTTGGTTCCATCCGCAAGTAGATTGGCCCTCCCACAACGGCATAATGTGTGCCATCACCGCTGCGCGAAGGTGAATGCCAAACGATAAAGAACCCTTTAAATGATATGGCGGCCTCCGTCTCAAGTTTACCCACACCCATCGTTTCAAAAGGAAAGGTAGTGGTGGTATCTACCAGGATAAAAAGCATGATAGGGACAGCGATAAGCTTGGATAGGTGAACATTCCACAGTAACAGCAACCTTATGAGATAATATCATCAGTAGGACTTGTCAAAATTCTTGCCTCTAGACTGCTAACTTCTTAGTGATGTTATTTTCTTTTCTTTGGTCTTGTTTTGTGTTTAGTTTCGTCCATTTCATTTGTTAACTGCTACGTTGCATTGAAGTATGCCATCTTCCCTTATTTGTACACACTCGTGTGAGTGTATTTTTAAATAAAAAAAAACTCGTCGAGGTCAGTGGTAAAAATGCCGCAATATGAGGGTTTTGAAATTTTTTCGGTTTTTTCTTCGCTCATGTGTCGTTCGGCACCCCCAGTGTCTTCATAGAAAGCGACGACGCACAACAATTTATCGTGAATAGTACCTTTGAGATAGAGCTCTTTCCCTCTTGTGGCTAAGACAAATTCCTTTGAGCACACAATAACTCTTCTTCAGAAAACCTCAAAATTTGTGGAAGTTCCGAAAATGTAGCACACAACTCGTAAATATTGAGTAGTCTAAAAAGTTTTTTCGTATTTTCAAATGCCACTTTTTCCCTCAAAACTGCTTTCCAGAAATTTCTTCTGTACATATGTATGTAGAACAAGTTCTCACGCAGCTATAGGTATTATTGTCTTCCATCTCCCGGATAACCCTTTTCGGCAAAATAAACATATCAACGGTCAACCTCATTTTCAATACAAAAATTATAAAAAAAATTTTTTTTGAATGGCGTTAGACAGGGAAAGGAAAAGGTGATAATCCGATGGAGCAAGATCAGGGCTATAAGGTGGATGAGGCAGCAATTTTTATCCAAGCTCGAGAATTTTTTGGCGAGTCATTTTTTCACTAGTGATAAAAGTTTTTTTGAATTTTTTCTTTCAAAAAATTTTCGAGCTTGGATAAAAATTACTGCCTTATAGCCCTGATCTTGCTCCATCGGATTATCACCTTTTCCTTTCCCTGTCTGACGCCATTCAAAGAAAAAAAAATTAAATTAAAAACGAGGTGACTTTTGATATTTTTATTTTGCCGAAAAGGGTTATCCGGGAGATGGAAGACAACAACACCTATAGATGCGTGTGGACTTGTACTACATATATATGTACAGAAGAAATTTTGTGGAAAGCAGTTCTGAGGGAAAAAGCGGTATTTAAAAATACGAAAAGACTTTTTAGACTACCTAATATTTGGCAATGATTATTACCAAAGATAATCCTACTATATATAATTCGCTTAGTATGTCTGTCTGTGTGTGTGTTTGTCCGTGTGTCCGTCTGTCTGTCACGAAATTCATATCTCACGTCGCAGCAAAGCTGGGACGCTGAATTTTACAAGTGATATAGGGTGTGCCAAGGAAACCCCAGCCGTGGTGGACCGAAAGTGATAGCAGTTGATAAGGGCTGATAAGGAGCCTCGGAAGGCATATGTCGCCAGATCTGTTTCGCCTTTCGCGTTGATACTAGAGCGCTAACACTCATAGATTTCGTGCGGGGTAGGACGGGGCATTAGTGGTGGTGGACCCGCATTGATAATGGTTGATAAGATGCGATAAGAGGCGTAAAAAGGCCAGAGTCGTCAAATCCGTTTCGCTTTTCTCATTGATCCCGGAGCGCTCATACTCACAGGTGTTACCAGAGTGAGCCAGGGACATTAATGGTGGGTGATCCAAACTGATAACGGTTGATAAGACTTGATAAGGAGCATGAAAATGCAAATGTCGTCAAATTCGTTTCGCCTGCGGCGTTGATCGAAGAGCGCTGACACTCATAGGTGTTTGGCGGGGTGGGCCAGAGACATTAATGGTGGGTCATCCAAATTTATGATGGTTGATAAGATTTGATAAGGAGCATAAGAAGGATTGCCACTTGCTATATTATATTCGATATTTAAACTATCCAAACTCTCAATGATGACCCAAACCAGCTGCCTGGCGCACACTACTGCGCGCGATTCATGTCCATGACGTGCAAAATGGGTTCCATGCAAAGCGACTGAAGTATATTAGGTTCAAAATGCTTTTTTATCACGCCATCTACTCTGCTTCTGTCCAATTCAATAGCTGAGCTGGAAGAAGAGGAAAGGAATTTTCCACTCAATTCCATACACAACTGTTGTCATGCCGATCAAACCCATTTTGCACAACATCGCGGTGAGTCGCGCACAGTAGTGTGCGCCAGGCAGCTGGTCATTAATAATAAAGGAAGCAAAACAATAGCAATAAACAAAAACAACAACACCAACAAAAGCAAAGCAAAACAAAGCTCTTTATAACTTCATAGGATTATTCTGGGATGGTACATTTCGCGCTGTGGCTGTGTCCATCATATGAAGGCGTAATACTGTTAAACGCTTGACACGTTTGACACGTCAGCCATGCAAAGCTTTCAGCGTTCAATCAAATGTCCCTCCCTCACGTTTAAGTTCGCCTGTCAATCGCATCTATAAGACCAAGAAATTAACACGAAATGCGAGAAGTATTCCGGACTATTTCGTGGAGTTCATTTAGGTGACATTTTGCAAATCTCTCATTTCTAAGCTCAATTGTCAACATAAATTTGTGCAGGGTCGACACTTATGGGGTCTGTCCCAACAGGGGGGGGGGGTCCGTCATGCTTGTGACATCGCAGAGGTGGCAAACTTGTAGAACATCCAACAGTAACATGTATTTATATGACTGAAGTGTCAATAATGTGCATCAGATTTCCAGAGCTTTCCCTTCCTAGGCCTAGGCAATTATCCATACACACAAACCTACGGAACCCCTTCCCTTACCCGAAAAATGAAAAAGTCGTGCATACGAAAAGAAAATTCCATATGCAGAGGAATGAAACCATATACGACATCTACAGCACATACAGTCCATTCGTAGCGCCTGATAGGGTGTGGCCTACGGACTTGGGTGAGAGTATATCAAACTCTCTCATCCCGCCACACACTCTCACTCTTGCCACGCACTCTCACTCTCGCCACTCACCCAAGTCCGTAGGCCACGCCCTATCGGGCGCTCCGAAATGGACTCCTATTGAACGTCAATCATGTAAAGGTGGGTGTGTATACATTGGTACGAATGACCTCGTTCGCACCTCATCGAACGCTTAATTACTTCCTCGCACCTCATGTGCGAGAAAGTAGTTAACTAGCAGAGGTCAGCAGTAGACCGTTAACTTCGTTAACTGAGTGTAATGTCCATAGAGGAAAAAATTGAGACAGTTTTATTACAGTGCAACCAAAACACTTATTACATTTATGAAGAGTACAACACTTTGCAGAAAATGAAATGGATTCCAGACCTGCCAATAAATTAAATAAGCTTATTAGTAACGTCTTCTATTAGTATTAGAGTATTAGTAAGTATTAGAAAACATTACAGCTCAACAAAGTTGGTTGGAAAGAAAACTTGTACGTGGATTGCTCAAACACCTAATTAAATACCTGCATTGGACCTCTCATCGAACTGCCAAATTTGTGACCATATCAACTCATATTGAAAGTGTGAAGATAAAACTGCTCTCCTGTATGACTCCCTTACGGGCATTCTATAACAATTCTTCGAGATTGATAATAATATGCCATCATATGGTAGGTAATATGCCATCATATGGTTGGTTAACATTTGCGCTTCAATAATCCAACAGGTAGGTTTTATTCCCATCTATAATGTTTATTCCACTCACTTATTATTTATTCATTATTCCAACTATTTTTTTATTTGCAATACTATGATTTTTGAGAATGTTATAATGATTCCCAATCACCAGTATCTGATTGGTTGCCATAGCACCATCAAACCAAACTCTTTTTTTTTGAAAAGTCCTTTGATCAGCATTTCCGCCATACTGTTTTTTCTCTATGGACATCACACTCAGTTAATGAAGTTAGCGGTCTATGGTGGCCTCTGCTAGTTAACTATTTTCTCGCGCATGAGGTGCGAGGAAGAAATTAAAGGAATCGTCCACGGAAAATGAGTTTTTCTGTTACCCATATATTTACGTTGTATTTGTCTAATAAGGGCCGCATGCAAAGTTTTACGCGAAAAAGTGAGAATTCGGCTGAGTTACAGCCCCCAATTCCGGGCCAGGTGGGCGGGGCTTCCGAGTAAAAGCCCCGTCCCGTCATCCGGCGCAGTCGGAAACGCATCGTCGGAACAGAAGGTTACGTAAACAGTCCCATTCTCCGTTCCCAACGGCCGCGGACGACGGTACGGGGATTTTACTCGGAGGCCCCGCCCACCTGGCCCGGAATTGGGAGGCTGTATCTCAGCCGAATTCTTACTTTTTCGCGTAAAACTTTACATGCGGCCCTTATTAGGCAAATACAACGTAAATATGTGGGTAACAGAAAAACTCATTTTCCGTGGACGATTCCTTTAAGCGTTCGCACGTGAGGTGCGAAGGAGTTCATTGGTACCAATGTATATACACCCATGTGAAGGTGTGTTAATTCATAAACATGTCTGACACTTCAGTCATGCCATGATCTCGACGTGGAACCAAGTTCCCCCCTTTCCCACATTAAGGTTATCAACAAGTGTGACATTTGCTCTCCCTGGCAAACGAGGACAGAAACAACGAGGGGCTGAATTGCGCTGTGGCAACCTCACACCAAAAGACTCAGAAGGAAATGAAGGCTGCTCAAATAGATGAAACGACACTTCTATGTTCCCGGGAAAAATTTCTGTGTTAACAGCCAACCTAGGACAAAGTTGCTTTCTGACGCGGCATTCTTCTCGGCCGATATTGGCTCAAATTTCATCCACACTATGTCATTAGCGCAAATTCCGTGAAGATGTGATCGCGTAGACCAAATTCCATAATTTGACTGGAATGAAAAAATGGTCGCTGTCCATCTACGAGAGAAGATGAGCTGGTACACGGTCTTGACGAAAATCCTCTTCACGCTGACTCTAAAATACGAAAAGAACGTATATTTCTTTGGCTTGAGAGGGGGAGGGGCAACACGCTTCAACAGGACTAATTTGTCGGGAGCTCCAGTATATTGACACCTTAGACAAGCCACTATTCTACGAAGAGTTCTTCCGTTTGAATTATTTATCGGCACTCTGACATTTGAATGGGATCCAGTGTAGGTACAGGTGCTATCCTATTCCGATGGAAGAAGGGCGTATTATTGCACATTGAAAACTTCGCTTGACTGAACTTGCCGCAGATACTCATGTGTATAATCTTGGAAAGGTACAGCGAGTCACGTCTTCATTCCCACGCCACTCATTAAAAAAATGTGTGTAATTTTTTGAAGATTTTCATGCTTGGAGGGGACAATTTTTTAGGGCTTATGGGTATCTGCCCAGGCCTAGGGAAGAGGAACTCCTCCCCCCCCCCCCCCACCGCATTTACTCATTAGCATGTTTGAAATTTGAAACGAACGCCATTAACACGTTAGTCATACGAAGTGTCAGTGCTCTGAACATTTAACACGTCATTCATATAAAGTTTCAACGTGGTAAACAATTCATATAGCAGAACCTCTCAGAAAATAATGGTGTTTAACATCACACACGCCCATGCATCACTTATTGCTTTGTGGTCTTCAGCGACTCACAATTATGCTGGGTACTAACTCGTCGGGCGGAGGTGGTGTAGTGACAGGTGGCGCGCACCCCTTTCTCATGGTGCCGGGATCAAATCCCGCATCAACGCCCGCCCAGGGCAACCAAGCCTTCTATCCCTCCGGGGTCGGCAAATTGGTACCAGAATCGTCTGGGAGGATAAAAACACTGACTTGTACATCGGCTGGCCACCGCAAGTCATTGTATAGGCCACATCACATTCACCTGTCATCACGATTCTGAATGGAACTAGAATGGGCGGCGCACCCAGAAGGGGATTGATTAACGCCAAAAACTTTATCCTTTTTATCCTTAAACTAACTCGTCACTTATTGCCACTACAGCTCATCGAAAAAGCTCGAATAAGGGAAGGTTCTCAGTCGTCGAAATTTGGCAGGACATCCTCTGAAGTGAAGCTATGAAGAACACTCATTTCAATCGAGCTTGTCATGTCCCAAAACACCATGTTGATCTCAATGTGTTTGCAGCAATGTGAGACTCCCAAAATTTATCACGAAAGACTCAAAAAAGCGCTGAGTTGTCATTTTATTAATGCTTACGGGATAGTGATTGGTTTTATTTCCGGTATCATTTTGGACAAATGGAATATGATAGTGGCATTCTGCAGAAGCTAACTGGTCCTATTACATAGGTGCTCCACTATTATGCGTATTATGAGCACCTGGTCGGAATGCTCGAACAAAATGGATTACACCCGTTACCTGGATCCTTCTATACCAATTTTGGCCAAGCGACACGTCCATTGGTGCCACTCATTAGTCACAGAAATCTGGAATAGTACTCTGTCATGGTAAGGTCCCAACATCCGCTTCCAGCAAACTAATCACTCGGATATAGCTGTCTGAGTCGGCCTTGTGAAAAAGATTGAAATCGTTTTCATTCAGTGGATTACCCACTCTATGATCAGCATATTTCAAACGACACTGCTCCGATGATCTAACATACCTGTATGCAGTCCCAGTGTGCCGACACCTACATAGTGCGACGTCAGCACACTGCGGATGTACTGCGAGAGCATAAAATGATTGTGTAATCTCTACGGTAACATAGCCTTACATGACACTACGACAACCGTTAGTTTCTCACTACTTACAAGGAAAGGCTCTCGGGTCACCGTGGCCATTCAAGATGAGTCGTATATCCTCCTATGTAGTTTCGAACGGGGATCTCAAATCTGCCCTCCAAATCTGCTAAACGATTCTGGAAAGGAAGTTACGGAGGCGTGAAAGTCCTGAAAGATATGGCGCAAAGCGCAGGTCCTGGTCATATATGACTCGAGGAAACATGCTCTTAGTGGTAGGATGGAGTAGCTGGTAGCGTGACGGGCTACAAATTGGGGTATGAGGGTTCGAATAGTTGATGCATTTGCTAGTTTTGCTCTTGCTTTGAGTGTTTTCTAAGCGTTTGCAAAACGCTTTTACGCTTCATTAAAGCATCCCGTGCCCCCCACTGATGAGTAATATGCTATTGGTTCTTTCCTGCATAATTGAACATTCTGCCCATATTTTTTACCCTACTGTTCTGCGATTGTGAGGAATTTGGCGTTGTTGCGTAAAAGACTATGATATTCGTGTTCAGGGGCTCGAATTACCCCCCTGTGCAAATTTTCAGCCAACTCGAGTTTTTGGCCCAACTTCGGAAAATTGGGGGTGCCGAGGGGGTAAGTAGTAGTTTTTGAATTTTTTTCTACAAAAAATCATGCATCCTGAACAAAGGTAATCTAGACATATCTATTACAGATGCTCATGACAAATATGGACGTGACAGCGTCAAATAAGAGCATTTTCCCGGCAAGAGTCAACGACTTCTCCTTTGTTGAATGTGCTGCCAGCCCATTCAACACGATCACGACCATTCAACACAACATAGATCACGAATTTTTCCGAAATTTGGTCAAATTCTCGAATTGGCTAAAAACTTGTACAGTGGGGTAGTTTGGTCCTATAGAAACGAAAATGGATCTGATTTTGCGCGAAAACGTCAGGCTCGCGCGTCATAGACTTCCGAACGTACCCTGTAATAGACCAGTTATTCATGAAACGCTCCGTAACTCCGCTCCCTGGCCATTCAAAATCAATTGTGTACGTTTCTATGTAGTTTTAAACGGGGATCTCACTTCCCTCCAAATCTGCTAAACGATTCTGGGAGTGGAGTTATGGAGGTTTTTCTGAACAAATAATACTATTACGCGGTAAGTTCGGGAGCCCATAGCGCGCGAGCCAGTCGCTCTCGTGCAGAACCAGTGTGTTTTTCGTGTTCAGGGAATGAAATTATCCCAAGGAAGAAGTTTTTAGCCAGTTTGAGAACTTGACCAAATTTCGGAAAAATTCGTGATCGTTGAATGGGCTGGCAAGCCCATTCAACGAAGGAGAAGTCGTTGACTCTTGCCGGGAAAATGCCCTTATATGAAGCCTGTTACGCCCCTCTTTGTCATGAACATCTGTAATAGATATGTCTAGATTACCTTTGTTCAGGATGCATGATTTTTTGTAGAAAAAAATTCAAAAACTACTACTTACCCCCTCGGCACCCCCAATTTTCCGAAGTTGGGCCAAAAACTCGAGTTGGCTGAAAATTTGCACAGAGTGGTAATTCGAGCCTCTGAACACGAATATCATAGTCACTTTACGCAACAACGCCAAATTCCTCACAATCGCAGAACAATAGGGTAAAAAAGATGGGCAGAATGTTCAATTATGCAGGAAAAAACCAATAACAGATTACTCATCAGTGGGGGGCACGGGATGCTTCAATGAAGCGTAAAAGCGTTTTGCAAACGTTTAGAAAACACTCAAAGCAAGAGCAAAACTAGCAAATGCATCAAGGATTCGAACCCTCATGCCCCAATTTGTAGCTCGTCACGCTACCAGCTTCTCCATTCGACCACTGACAGTATGTTTCCTCGAGTCATATATGACCAGCACCTGCACTTTGCGCCGTATCTTTCAGGACTTTCAGGCCTCCGTAACTTCCTTTCCAGAATCGTTTAGCAGATTTGGAAGGCAGATTTGAGATCCCCGTCCAAAACTACATAGGAGGATATACTACTCATCTTGAATGGCCACGGTGACCCGGGAGCCTTTCCTTGTTAGAGTGGGTTGTCTTGCTCTATCACTCCCTAAGGGCGGAGGTGGTGTAGTGACAGGTGGCGCGCATCCCACTCTCATGGTGCGGGGATCAAATCCCGCATCAACGCCCGCCCAGGCCAACCAAGCCTTCCATCCATTCGTGGTCGGTAAATAGGTACCAGACTCGTCTAGGAGGATAAAAGCACTGACTTGTACATCGGCTGGCCACCGCAAGTCATTGTATGGGCCACATCACATTCACCAGCCATCACGATTCTGAATGGAACTAGAATGTGCGGCGCATCCCACAGTAGGGATTGATTAACGCCAAAAACTTTATCCTTTATCCTTTATCACTCCCTAATCACAATCACTCACATGCAGACGGACAGACGTACCTACAAACTCACAGACAAGATAACTAGTGATACGTACGTTGACTAGTGATACGTTACACATATAGATAACAAGTGATATGTTACACATACGTTGTGCTTGCATTATCAGGAGGGTGCCACTGCGAGGCTCCATTACGAATAGATCCTCTGAGCAAATGTATGAGGTGTCTGTAAGGACTGATGCTGTACTATGGGAGAAGTCAAAAAAAAAAACAGAATTAAAAGATGCTTTTAGCTAATGTGATATGTGCTATAGTAACGAGGGGTATATACATATCTTGCGATGTTGAACAGCGTGCATTTACATGATTGATCTACCGTAGATGTCGCATATAAACGAGTGATTCGGATATATGTCATTAATGCAGAAAATTCGAAAAAAAGGCGTAGGACAACGTTATCGCTTCAGGACCCATCCAATAGGGCGCACATAGCTCGTATCGTCACGTCGCACACCGAACGCCGCAAAGCGAATTTTCTGTACACACTGAGCGATTTCATAAAACTTCAAAGAATTTTTTCTTGGAGTTTGGTAATGAAGAGTTAGTTTGGCTTCCGTTTCCCACGGGCCCTTGGACGAAATCCAAACAATAGTGGATATCCTCCCTATGTGCTCTTCAGTAAGGGAAAGGAGAAAAAACGACGTTGTTAATGTGCATATTTATTTAAATTTTATAATTGCGATTTTAGAATCTTCCATCCTCATGAGATTGAAAATTAAGTCTTTCAAAACTATATCTATAGTTTAGTGTTGCAATAGTTTATACAATCAAAGACTTACCATTTTTCTTGCTTTACTAGTAGAACCTGTCATCACCACTTCCTGATGCGGTTAAAACAATGTATTTTCCTCGAAATGGATCTTCGAAGACATGACGAACTCGATAAAAAAGTAATTTTTAAAACCCATTTTCCAGCTTGAAACTGCTGATCCCTAACATAAGGGATACCATTATGATCACGAGTTCGTGCTCTCCTCGGATACGTGATTATTTTTGACTATGAAACTTTTGTTCTGAAACTCACAGATGAAGTGGAGGGTTTACGACTCCGTCGCGTCGTCGAAAATAGCCTGTGGTGAAATTGGGGCTAAATTTGCGGAAACCTCTAAAATAATGCTAAAGGAGTCGAGAAATGCAGAAATTAGGCAAACCATTCCATTCGTCGCAATCAGAGCTTTCTATTGGTACCATTTTCAAAATATTTTGGAATCTTTGAAGGAAGTTATAGCAAAAAGACGGGAAAACCATGGGGTTCACGATTTCGGGCGTCGATTGACCACGAATTAGTAGCGGTATTGTAGGTTACCTGTGTTGTCGAACTGCTCCTTGTTCACTCGATTGACCGTGTCCTTCTTTCGTTAATTTAGCACCAAGGGATAGGTTGATATTTAAATGGCAGAGGAAATATTCCGGAATACTGAAGTACACGGCGGCATTCTGGTAACAAATGCGTGTGACCAAAACCCCTCATTTTCGACCGCTCTGCACCAGGGTGCGAAGCAGTATTGAAGGACTAGTCCATGGGAACCTTTGTTCTTCTGTTACCCATATACTCATGTTAGTTTTTAGAAAATAGCAATAAAATTAATAATGAAACTTTGTTCAATAGATTCAAGAAGATTTATACGTCGTGAAATAGTGAATGTCAACAAGTCAAAGTGCGAAAAAAAGTGCCTCAGACATTATACTACGTTTAACGTCTAATAAGCTCAACTGGGAAATCTAAGATGATTTTTGATTTCAAACGATTGACGTGTGAATCGGTAATTATTGATATTACTGTAACGAAGAGGTGTTATTATGAAAAATGGTCAATTGCCTTGGCTGCAGATTTACGTGCATGAGGGATGCGTGACACTAAAAAAATACGTCAATTTTTTTGCAGTAAACAGAACAGCAAAAAATTCCTCGACGAGTACTTGGTCGCTCATTTACGAGGTAATCTTAGCGAATTAGTTCTTTCCAGAGTGCAGAAAGGACTAGACGGAAAAGCCGGTCCATTTCCTATTCAAGAATTGCATGGACCTTTCCCTAGCAAAATTTATCGCCTTGGAAAATCACTCAAGTTACTTATGAATATTAAGCTGACAGATTCGCATTGGTCCACCTCATGCCATGTCAAAATCGCTGTGGCATTAGCATTTGGGATTTGGTCTACACAATAACTTGCAGGGCTACATGTTTCAATGTACCGGCCTCGCCGGGACGTTTGCTTCGCCTTGAGATTCCTCGATCAGGGATTTGATCCCCGGTTCATGGCAGGTTTAGCGGCACCACTTTCTTGTGTATTCACAAAAGCCACGAGCCATAAACATTCATGAGCGGATAACAATATTGGGTTATCGTGGTGCACATGACCATAAAGATCTCGGGGTTTGTTGAGCATTCGTTACTTGTCAAAGCTAAGAAATGATGCGGAGTTGTCGTTGTTTTGAAGCAGCTGACAGTCCCCTATTGTCATTCATGTTGTACTGATGTGGTTCAGAGTGGCTCACAGTATCCAGATGTCGCTACTGTAGCTCAGGATTGGCTCAATCAGGAGATTCTTCCCGAAAACACTCGTACCCGCCCCGAGACGTCGATATGTGTGCGCTTCGTGTCTCGAATTTGAGAGATGAAAAGCTCAAGAGCTTACTTCGCCGTAGATGCCTCGCTTGTCCCAGGGTCTTATTTATGATCGGTGCAAACAAAAGTATTATGTTGCTGTCCCACTTATGCTGTCTTATCTTATTCTTCTCTCATACTTTCTTTATTATCTTATTCTTCTCTCATACTTTCTTTATTTTTTATTTGTTATTTTCCTTATTTTCCTTACTTACCAATAGTATTTGATTACTTATTTATTAAATGATGCGTTCTGTGACTCGCAATCATAAATACAGAGCTGTAGGTAGGACTGAGACAGGCAAAAGTTGGACGAAAAGCATTCCTAATACTAGAGAACTAACTAAATTTCTTAATGCAAATACATTTCAAATACTATAGATGAGTGAGCTTTACATTTGACTTTGAATTAAAAAATAAAATTTCTCTCACAATATGGTGGCCGATACCAGGTTTTTCTTGAACATAATGGTAAAGGTAAGCCTAGGAATTTCGTGGGGTATGTAGAGTAAAATAGGCCCTGGTCATGAGATAATTGTGATGGGCATAGTTATTAGTTATAGCATATTAATATTATTTTCTACAAGACTAAGCCATTGCCTCTCACACTGACCCGGAGCCATACTCAGGTTTTCAGAGAGCACGTTTGAAAATGAAAAATCTTATAAGTGGGACAGAATTCACGGAGGAATGTTACAGAAAGCATTTATAATGTAGTAATAGCTTCCCGAATTCACATAAAAGGTGGGTAAGGTGGTCAGGACAACTCGTCCACTCTCTTAAATGTGTCCGAAAAACGTCCTCCCACAAAATTTTTTGGATAGAGATGGGTCTCATGGCGGCCTGTGACATTCTTGGGTGGAAAGTGAAAATATGACCGTAGATGTACTTACTATCTACGGTCGGTTTTCAAACACCGTATACAGCACATAGTTACTGTGGGACGTCCCTCTGGTGATTCTAGTCTCTACATGTCCAGTAGCGGCAAAGACCAATCATCAGTTGACTGCTAACTGCTCAAGTCATTCTTAGAAGTAGATTGCAATTTAATGCACCACTTGAAAGAGCGGAAATCTTCGTGTGCACGAGAAGTTGGCTAATGCGCATCTTTCTGTGCAGACTACAGGGGGGTGCCAAAAAAAAAAGTAATTTTGACTCCTCCACTTTCACCCCACTTAGTTGAACTACAGCTTTTCATCCCCAGATTCAACAGCTGACCTCACTCTATCACTATACTCCGTGGCAGCCTTTTGCACGAGCAGGAACGGGAGCGAGGAAAGAGTGAACATGATGTGTCACCTCAACTGGGCAAAATCCGAAATTTCGTCGCCCTCGTTCACGATCTTGCTGAAGCCCGTTCACTATGGGTACCTAAGGGGATTCATACTTGGTGGTGTTCTTTGAAATTCCATCTTTTCCGGGTTCGCAGCGCCCTTCGTTACCAAGAGCCATAACGTACCATTACCACTGAATCCCCTCCGGAGGCGGATTTGGGCATAAAAATGATACTTTGGATCATAGCAGCCTTGTCCAAGCAGCAGGGACTCTGTGACTTCCATGAACCGAAGGGCCAATCCTCGGGAAGCTTCCTACAACAGACCTACAACGGAGCCTGGCTTCACCGTTTTAAGCGGACCTTGATACTGTAGGTGCTCCGAAGCCCGACTGCGCCGAATGAAAGCTCCATATTTTTAAGAAAGTGAAAGTAGTGAGTCTCAGCTTGTTCCTGCTTTTAGAGGAACATTTCGGGAATATTTTGCCCCAATACTTTTATCTTTTTCGTTTCCCTATGTTTTGTATAATTGGCAGGTGCTAGCCGTGGACAAAATTACTTCTTTTTTTCGGCACCCCCTGTATATGAGTAACCAGTTGGGCTGGCGCACACAACTGCGCGCGTGACACATGAAAGCATGCTAATTGGGCTTGATCGATACCGATCGATCAGTAGCATCACTCGAAAAGCTTCATAAATGGGAAATTCGCAAAAACGGGAAAGGGAAACAGTATTCCTCCCGTCAATCTCGTCCTTATACCACTTTAGGAATTGAGAGTTCCAGCTTTACTGTGACGCAAGATATGAATTCCCCATCATTCACCTTTCGATGCTTCTTATCAGCCCCTATCAGTTGCTATCACTTCCGCTCCCTCACCACTGATGTCTCCTTACCACTCCCAATGTATCACCTTGAAAATTCAGGGTCCCAGCTTCGCGGCGACGCGAAATATGAACTTCCCATCATTTACTTTTCAAAGCTCCTTGTCAGCCCTTATCAGTTGCTATCACTTCCGTTCCCTCACCATTGATGTCCGCTTACCACCCCTTACATCACCTTAAGAATTCAGGGTCCCAGCTTTGCGGCGACGCGTGATATCCATTTCTCGCCATTCGCCTTTCGAGGCTCCTTATCAACACTTATCAGTTGCTATCACTTCCGTTCCTTCACGACTGATGTCCTCTTATCACCCCTTATATCACTTTAAAATTCGAAGTCCCAGCTCTACTGCGACGCGAGATATGAATTTCGGACAAAAGGACGGACGGACGGACGGAGGGACGTACAGACAGCGAAGTGTTTTATATATAGTAGGGATGTTTACGCAACAAGGTTAGCAGCACCTCTGAAACTTTCTCGAAGAATGGGACTTATTCGTTTATTTGTTTATTCATGCGTGCTGTGACGCGCCGTCGAATATCACATAGTTATAGGTACACTATAGGTAGCTATAGGTAAACTTGGTTCCCTTTTGAGGAGTACTTCAGCTTTGCCGGCTTCTTTTCCTGTATTTTTTCCGTAGATAACGACTTACTATTATTGAATTGGGTAACACTTACTATTATTGAATTGGTTAAGGACATGGTGTGAGTGAAAAACACCGGAAATTGTAGCGAAGTCTCGTAACTATTACTGGTGTCCGCCAAAAAGGGACTTCGGTGTCAACGGCCCAACGGAGTCCTTTCTGGGCTAAGCAAACCATCCATCTTTCTTGGATTCTAACTCGTATTTAGGCATAAACACTAATTCGCATACACGTGAACTGGTAGTTACGATGTTGCCAATATGGAGATTGTGATGCTTCCAGAATAGAAGTTCAAAACACACTGTGTGTGAAACAGAACAGTCAACTTCCCTTTTTGTAACTACTCAGGTTTCACCGTTGACTTGCCAATCGCATACTCGCTCAACCCATACTAACCACACCCTTCAGTTAGTATGACCAATAGGGAAGTTTGGTGGGCGTAGCTAGCTCGGATTAGAGGTTTGTCGCCATGATGGCGCCAAAAGTTATCATTTGGATAGTAACCCGAAGATCTACTGCTTCATAAGTCCACTAGCTCGATTATCGCGAGGTGTGCTTTTAACAGCAGTGGTCGATTATATGAGCACAAAGGGTGTGATCAAAGTCAACTACTATCATTGCTTGGCTTCGGAGGAAGAAGGGTATAAGTGCCTTCAGAGACATCAATCATTGAACGTTGAGGTGTTAAGTAGTACAGCAGTGAGGAAGGAACAATAAAGTGGTGAAAACATAATGAGTTCCTCATTGTCAGGTGGCATCTTTCGCTGACGTACTTTCCTTCGCGTCTCATCGCTGACCTGTCGGTCTGAACCACGTGGATTTGCTATGTGTGGCGGTCATGCACAGCTGTGACGCGTCCACTTGTGGGAGGAGTTAGGGTCACGAAGGGTCCGTAGGCAAGAGTAGGGGGTGAGGCTGCTTACGCCGGAAAATCGCTTCGCGGCCGTCGCACTCGCGGCGCCACCAGTACGACTTGCGAATAGATTGTCCATGGGAGCCCGGCAGAGCGTGGCTGCGTCACCTCGGCGCTTCCACCCATGCCACACTGCCTCCCGCACCCATGCCATCCTGCCTCCTCCACTCATGCCACACTGCCTCGCTTGAAGGCTGCCATGCCCTGCCACTGGCACTCGCAACCGTCGCGCCGCTCGCCGCGGGCGGCCACGCGATTTTCCGGCGTAAGTGGCCTCGCCCCAAGAGTAGGGCGTTGTCGGTGAGCTCGAACGCGCCCTTTGCCGTGAAGAAATTGCGCGACACGTCACTCTCTTAGACTTGTAGGGTTTACTTATAACAACCGTTATATCACTACTGAAGATTCAAAATGCTTCTTATAACAAATTCAAGGATGTGTTATACTTATGCTTGAACAAAATATCACTGTAATTGCGGGACGTCCCTTCAAGTTTTCTAGAGATGGAGTTGATCTTATTGAGCGCAGTATTCTGGACCTCTTTTGTTTTACCCTTTTATCATACTGCGATTTGAAGTTGAGACTCATCACTTAGGTCTCTATCTTCTGTCTGTGAGCGCCGCTTATATACCTCTGGTAAGAAGCTTCCGGGCAAACCGGCGGCAGACGCGGGGAAGAAACCACTGTTTTGTCTATTCAGAAATTTTTTCGAAAAAAACATTAAAAGTCGTCTAGTGATAGCAATTGTAAGCCCAAAAGCAGTATGCAAATGGAAAATAAGTATTAGGTTGTTGCAAAATTAATTTCGGTTTCAAGGTATGTATAAATAAGTAGATTTTTTACCCTGAACTATTCCATCCCAAGGAACGCCAGGCATACCATTTGGTGGGTTTTTTTCTGCTCTTTCAGAAACTTCTATGAATGTCGCTCTAAGTTTTCCAGCCGGCCTTTTCCAGGGCTGCGTATAATCATGAACCGACGCGACTATCGATTCATCATGCTTTATGAGTTTAAATTGGAACACTCCGCAGCGGAGGCAGCTCGTAATCTCAGCAGTGTTTTTGGGACGAATTGTCCTTGCGAACGAACAGTGGAGCTCTGGTTTAAAAAATTTGCTTCTGGCGATTTTGATCTCGAAGAGAAGTCGGGTCGCGGCCGCAGGTCATCGCTTAATGATCAAGATTTAAGGAGAGCCGTCGAAGCAAATCCGGAGACGAATACTCATACGTTAGCAGAAGACCTAGGCGTACATTACTCTACAGTGGCCAGACATTTGCTGACAATCGGCAAGGTGAAGAAGATGTCGAAGTGGGTGCCTCATGACCTGACCGATGAGCAGCGTCTGGCACGTTTCGACACCTGCTCTAATCTCCTAGTTCGCCATAAAAATGAGCCATTTGTAAACCGTATTATAACTGTAGATGAAAAATGGGTTCTTTATGATAACAGGAAGCGGGGATTAGTCTGGGTAGATAAGGATGCTCCTCCAAAAACTTTTCCTAAACCCGACCTTCACCCTAAAAAGGTTATGATTACTGTGTGGTGGTGTTGTAAAGGTGTAATCCATTACAGTTTCTTGCAACCTGGTCAGCCAGTCACAGCAGAGTCTTACTGTTGTGATCTGGAGCAAATGTATAGAAAGTTGCAAAAATTGTGGCCGGCGGTGGTGAATAGAGGAGGGCCGATCCTGTTGCAGGACAACGCAAGGCCACACACCTCACAAATCACTCGGCAAAAATTGACCCACTTGGGTATAGAAGTTCTCCCTCACCCAGCGTATTCTCCCGACCTTCCCCAACAGACTATCACTTTTTTCGAGCCCTCAATTCTCATCTGCGTCAGAAACAATTTACTAATTTAGACGATGTTGAATGTGCCTTCCTTGACTTCGTTGATTCTCGTGATAGTAGTTTTTATAGTGAAGGCTTAGATTTATTGCCTGTTCGTTGGCAAAAGTGTGTAGATTCTGATGGTTTTTACTTCGATTAATAAACTTGTGTTTAAGCTGAGTTATAGTAGGTTGAAGTATGCGGTCCATTTCTGAAATCAATTTTGCAACAACCTAATATCACATAATATAACCAGATGACACAAAGTTTGCAGTTAATACCACATAGTAATGTATATACATCGTCTGAGAGGCAGTGAAGGAGAAGCACAAAGCCGGTGAGCTGAAAGAGTGAGCAGCATCACCGCCTTGCCCCGCCCCAAACCACCCAGCCCCTCCAGAGCTTCTACTCGATTTATGTGCCCAGCCCTTCCAGAGCTTCTATTCGATTTATGTGTGTCGAGACAATTCATCATAACTATGGGAATAAATGTACGTTAGTCATTCACCTTCCCTAAAGGACTCCAAGGCTGACTTTTAACCGTGGGCGAAGGGCGTCGAACAGGGAGCGAGTTCAATGTACCTGGCTAGAATTCAATTTTTTTTTTGATTCGTGAGAGCCACGTATGCACAGGTTATTTAAACATTTAATGGCACCGGAGGTATGATGTGATCGATTATTGAATGCGAAAGGAAACCTGAAGAAAAAAAGCGAAATGAAACAAATCAAATTGGTCAAAACACAAAGGTATCTTAGCCATCGATTTTTATGAAACATGTGTCTTCCGGGACCATCAATAATGTATCGGTCGGAGACACGTGGCTCTGTGATGTGTGGCGGTCTTACGCAGCTCATGACACGATCAACTGCGAGAACAGCGAGAACGACCAGCGTTGGGCTTCGATGAAAATTTGCGATGTGCATTCACCGATAGTTACTTGTATCAGTTACACTATCTCGTTGCACTCCTAACGTTCATTTGACTTACAATTTTACTCTCTTGAGTACGATCCATTCTAGTGATCTTGAATCGGGAACGAATCTTCATAGTGCTTCCAGTGCAACCATAGGAGCTAGATGGTAGCTGATTGGTATCATTGTTGATCTTTCTGAAAGGGCCTGATATCATTTACTGTTCACGGAAAGGACTACTTTTCCCGTTGGCGGAGGGCATTCCACAGCGAGCAAGCTTAAAATATCGGCCAAAGGGTAATTTTGAAGTCACTCAAGGTTTCTTAAAATAGTGCCTTTCCAATTTACGCCTCTGAAGTGAGTGCACTTGCATTCGTAGTATGAGAGAATTAATTTGCCTGCTACACTCTGAAAGTACTTTTTCCGTTCTTCAGCGGAGATTTGCGAGCTGTTCTCAAAGCGCTTAAGACCGGATACGGTAGAACGTCCAACAGCACAATCTGCCGTGAGAGACTGTGCAGGGTTTCTATGAATAGGTAATCAACTGTGAGATGCCTGAAAAGATACAGAATTAGATGAGGCTATTTTCCGGACCAGCGTGACTGGGCTAAAAGTGCAGCATGTGAAGACAGTTTTTGGGTGCGATATTCTTGGTTCAGGCAACATTAACGATAATCCACAGGAATGATTTCCTCTTAAATCCGCTAAATTACATGCATACTCGGAGGAAAACTCGAAAAAGGACGGAAAAAATTCTTTCGTTCTACGCCGGGCAACTTTTGAAGGTGCGTTACCCATCATTTGACCGTCAAGCGTTTGCTCTCAAAGCCCTCGCGACCACGCCTACGTTACCTGCGTTCCCGGCGCGGCGGAGACTTTGAGGGAATGCTTTCCGCAAATGACACATACATGGTGGATGGAATTCTTATTTCCTTGAATGATCCTTTGGACCCAAAATCCTTCTTCATGCTACACTGAGCTATTATGACCCCCGTAACATGAGAGGTGCACTGGCGGTAGTTGGTGCTTCTCCCATCACGAAAGAAACGTTGTGCAATGTTGTGCGGGTAATGTGGTGCGAAAGGCATGACGTAAGGTTCATTTCCTGATCGTACAAATGTGCAACTATGTAAGAGCAGCATTTTGCGATGTTGGTCTCAAATGTATAAATCAGATAAGGGGAGCGGAATTCTCAGGGGACATACGGAGTAGTGGGTGCTGTCACGAGCATCTTCACTGAGCACGCAATCTGCGCTTTTTGATCTTCTGCTAATATGACTGCCGGGAAACCGAAGCAGAGGCACTATTTTTTGGGAAGATTCACGGTACCGATGACCCATGGCAGGCAGGACCGTTCTGGTTCGAAATTAGAAAAGAAACAAGTTGCAACGGAAACCGTATTCTACACTCCATTAAGGCCGTGAGCGAATTTCCAACTAGGGGGTTGGGGTTTGGGTCAAGTCTATCGATTGGTTGCTCTGCTAATGGGCGTGGCCGCAACCAAGGAAATTCCACTGGCACCTACCTGATGGTTCCCTTGACACATACCCGACCCAAAGAAATCGAACTTCAAAAATAAGACACACGCAACGCCACACACCAGGGCTAATCCATTTCCATGGTCGTACATACTCACCGAGCTAACTCGTCCATTTATGGGCGCGCCTGCGCCAGAGGCGCCCATGGTTTTCTACGGTGCGAAAACAATAAAGATCTACTATCCTGACAATATTCTCCCATTCCACTATCCATATTTGCCCCTATCAATCCAAGAAAAATAACCATGCCGCAACCTTTAAAATTTGTCATTTATAAAATATATACATTCCGCTACAAAACTTTTATTGAGCATGTGAAAACAACGTACAAAATTCTCAAAGCGATCACCACGCATTCTGAAAGACATACACTTGTCTTTAGGAGGAACAACGTTTTGTAAAAAAAATACAGCGAACGACATCAAGACGGGTGATGATCGCTAATCACAAATCATTCATTCTACATGACTGTTCTGCTCACAGTGACATCGAAGAGATCAAACAGTCCATTAGTGCCATAATTTGAAGTTGACGACGTTATACTAGGGGTTGAAGGGTATTATTAATAAAACAAACGACATACATATATGCCACTGTTATTTCGATGAGATGCTACTAAAGAGCAGCTGTGAAAGAGAATACGAACCAATCGAGCGGATTCTAGCGTCTATTTCGCAGAAAAGCTATATCAGTCGCACCTGCACTGCGCTACTGCAAAGGCGGAAAATCTGCCGAACTGAAGTTTGCTGCTGGAGACGACGGCTTCAAAGGTGCTGGTTGTTTCTGAGGGGTCGAGCGGCGCTTGCTTCGTGGTCCGCGAGAATAGTGGAAAAGTGGCTGTTGGGGTATTTCCACTGGAGGACGAGGTGCACCTGCGCTACCTTCGGTCAAAATAGACAACGGATCTGCTGTTAGCGGAAGTGTTGACGGATTGTAGGCTTGATTCTCCGACAACCACATCATCCAGGCTTCCAAAGCTGAAGAACAAACGGAAATAAAAAATAGAAGTAATAAGTAAAGATAATAAATAGTAAATAAAAACGCAGAAATGTCTATCGCAGCTTCACAAAGAACTCACACAGTCCCTGCTGCAATAATTCGTTGAAGTCAGATGCAGAGTATGATCCCGCACACCTGAAACCTTTTGTAAGCAGTGATCAAAGCACAATACAAGACATTTAAGGAATATCAGTGAAAAATAAAGAGGACCGTAAATCGTCAAATGAGCTCACAATTCAGGCAGCATCAATGATGGCGAGTCTAAAGGACCACAGGCGGAAAAGTAACCACTCAATCCAGTCATTTGATTCATTATGCCGCTTGCGTCAAGTGCTGATGGGCTGCTAAACATAAGGGTAAGTTTGGTATCTCATCTCACTTATCGATTTAACTTCCTAGAGCCTTCGTTTTAGCGAAATCACTAACTTCTGAACGTTGGCGAACAAAGGTTGTATGGGTGAAAGTGACGACACACTTGCTGGACTTTTCGGTGATTTTCCATTAACACGTGGATGAGAAGGTGAGCAGGAATTTTCTTTCTAAAAATTAGAAAAACTTGGAGAGCGCAATAACCTCGTGGAATCCTAAGTTTAGTTTCCCCTACCTGATCGTCGGAATCGTCTAGTGATACTGGACGTAGTGAGCACAGTAGACGGTACCTATTACCTCGACGAATACACGGCAACAACAGTCCTTGTGGTAGTTGAGATGAACTATCTCCAGACAGTACGCTCCCAGGAATGACTTCGATTCTGCAGAAAACTCGTGATAACTTTCACAAAGGTCGATAAATTGCTATTTTCTAGCTGGATTAATGCAATGGAAACTCACGGTGCTACCGTGTTCCTATGTAAATGATACACAGAAACAACAGGACGTGTCCAAGCTGAGTATGGTACAGGTAGTCTGATCATAGCCCAAGGCATATGATTGTTGGTTAAGATGGTTAAATAAGGACCCCTTGATGCTGCCCATTGCGCGACCTGAATCGGATACAATTACCTTTGTATCGGTTAAAACTAGATACGTCGATCCCATGATTTTGTCAAACTGCAGGTTCAGAACCAGAATTGCGGTGACAATCATCAAAAAATACGAATCAATAATAATAGACAAATAAATAAAAGAGGGGGCTTAACCAGTGCACTCGCTGCAGCCCAATCTGCCAGAACACTATTGTTACTGATGTCCAACAGGCGAAGACGAGGCGATACGCGGACGATTTCCTTCAGTGCATCGCTTGACACATTAGTTCCTTCAGCGAGCATTAGCTAGAAAATAACGCCGTGAAATTAAGCTTACAACAAACAATGATAAGAATTCAAATCCACAAGAAATAACAGAAGGAAAGTCACAAAAGCTAACCCTAATTAGTCGGCCTTGCTCGGCTACACTTAGAAGCCCGGATGAAATATCCCGCTTGATGATACCGTCGAGATTCAAGCTATTCAATTTTGGCATTCTCGCTAGCCGATGAAGACCCGCACTAAGAATTTGTGGAAAAGGGAAAATAAACGTTCACATGAAACGAGGAAAGAATTAATGTGGTAGGGGTACAAAATGTAAACTTACGAGCTGATGTTGAAGCAAAACGCCAGTGATAGGCTTGTGATGTTGAGTGCTGCTGGGTTGTCGCCAAGTTCCTAGAAAACCTTCCTTATTAAGACAAATATTCAACGTAAAATCAGACGAACTAGAGAAAGGAAAAAGTACCGCAAGAAATCGATCTGTCACAGCCGGGATTCCCTCCAAGCAAAGATTTTGAAGGCTGGGAAGGCGTGCCAGAAGGCCCAGAGCAGAAGCTGATAGATCTTAATATGGGGCATTTGTGAGCCGTAATTGCACGCACTTATTCATTACATAGAAGCCGAAATAAAACCACAAGATGAAATATGCTGTAAAAATATGTAAGGACAGAAAACAAAATTAAAAATGAGCAATACCTAAGTTGGGTGCATCCGGATTACCAATGATTGAAAGGTCTTTCAGGTTCTTGAGATTGCTCACTAATGCAGAGATAATCTGATCCTTCAGAACTTTCAACTCGGACACGTATAATATCTGGAAAAGATTTTTCACAAAAAATCAAAGATTTTACTAACCAAGTCATTTTCGGTAAAAATGGAAGCTCAAACAATAAAATTTTCGAAAGCTTCCTACCTCAAGCTTCCTAAGGCGTGCGAATATGCAACGCATAGAAGTTTCAGACATTCGCAGACACATCTCTAATTCTAGTCGTTTCAATCCTAATGGTACAGCCTAGAAAGAAGGATATATGCACTTCATAACTGGTAATTTGGACAGTGAGGAGGAGCTCTTGCAGGAAAAACCATGAGCAAACACAAAAAGTTCTTTATAGATCGGACATCACAAATGAAATGCAATTCAGACTGTTGATAAGTAAAGTAATTTCAAAATGAAAGATTTTTGAAACAAAAAACAATGCAAACGCACCTGGAAACAGTGTCCGCTCAAGTACTGAGCGTCGATGCAAAGGGCTTGAAGTTGTGGACATTCGCGGAAAATCTTGAGAAAACAGAACTTAACATATTTGGAATGCTACCTCAACGGATTTTTAAGGGAGGACAAAGTCATCCGTAGCTTGAAGCGTGTTTCTTTTAAAAAAATCCCCAGTGCAAGGTTGCACCCTGAACTGCATCTTTTGATTTCAAAATCTTTGTGGTAGCAGAGCTGTGTAGGCGGTGACCAGTTCCTCATTTCAAAAAATAAAGAAGTAGAAGATAAATAGATAGGTCCTAACCGTGAGCAAATCTGTGTCTCTCAGTCGATGACGTTTGCAAACTAAAATATCTAGTTCCCTAAGATTTCTGCACATTTTGACGACAGTTATCACAGATTGACGCCAGCTCCATTGAGTACAGCCCTAGAAATTCTCGTTCATTCAGTGAATTAAAAAAAGCTTATTGAATTACGGTAAAAAAACCTACTTCATCTTCAACGGAACGGAACAGATCAAAATTGATGGCGTTAATTTGCGGACCGTGAATGCTCAGAAAATACTTGATCCGTGTATCACTAAGTTCATCCAATTGACTTTTGTAGAAAGCAACCGAAGTTATTGAGCGATAGACGCAGTCGCGAAGAGTACGACACACGCGAGCAATAGTAAGAGTACGAACTGGAATCAGCAAGTTTGAGTGAAATAGTAAAGCTTGAATTGAAACACAGGGAAAAAGATATGAAAAGGCCAAGGTGTACACCTAAACTTGTTCCAGGAACGAAAAAGAAACTTGCCTTTAAGTGGAATGTACGAAACGATTCTGTCTAGAACGCTAGTTGGTAGATTTATAAGAGGTGAAAATTGTGTCTGAAACAACCAGATTACAGCAGGAAACAGGAGGCTCAACCTTAATAATGTAGTGAAGAGAAAAAAGCAAAAATTGAAAAAATAAAGCAGAAAGATGTACATTATCTTCTTCATGTAAGACTTGGAGTGGTGAGAATGAGGGAGCGGTTAGTGTATCCATGTTATCAAGCAATGATGATAGAAAACCTGATGACGGGATCGAATTCATCGTGAATATCCGCAAGCCGCTCAGCGGCTTCTAGTGATAACCTGCAAACAAGTTATTCAAGAAACAGTGCGAAAGTCCTCGAGTAAAACGAAAAAAAAGATCAAAAAGTCGCCATAAAAATTACGAAGCTCAACATATGAGATAAGAAGGAAAAAAGCTTATTACAAGAATCCAGTTGAGCTATTCGAAATACTAGTCGTACTTATATGTTTTTATGTATTGTATTCTGTTGTTCTTTCTCTCACTTCCAGAACACTAACAACTAGACCCACATTTGACTTTATTTAAACACAAATCAGCTTTCTCCAGAACCCTCAAGAGTTTTGAAACCTTGGATGCATCTGCTTTCGGAACTATTCGGCTATTACAACCCCAGTGGGGGTCGATTGGGGCAAAAAAATTTTTTTGCTAAAACTTTTCCTACAGGGGTAATTGAGGCTCCTGATCACAAATATCACATTAATTTTTAACGTTGGCGCCATTTTGCACCAAAATGGCGCAACTATTGCACCAAGGTCATTCTTACCAAATTTGATAGAAACTTGGTTATAGGGGTAATTGAGGCTCCTGATCACGAATATCGCATTCGTTTTCAACGTTGGCGGCATTTCGCACCAAAATGGCGCAAATATTGCTCCTGGTCTTCTCCACCAAATTTTGGAGAAAGGAAAAAATCGAAAATCGCACTATCTTACAGCCAGGGAGAGTCAGTCATGGAAAGAACATGTGCATAAGTAACAAAAGAACATGTGCATAACAAATTGGTGCAAAATTGCGCCAACGTTCAAAACCAATGTGATATTCGTGATCAGGGGCCTGAATTACCCCTGCAGCCAAGTTTTAGCAAAAAAATTTTTTTGCCCCAATCGACCCCCACTGGGGTTGTAATAGCCGAATAGTTCCCTGCTTTCAAGCGTCGAGCTTCCATCTTTGCTATGTGGTACGAAAAAAGAGAGCTATTACTTAAACAATGAGTTTTCTATTCTTTCCAGGGATAACGGTCCTTTCAGGAAATCTTTTCAAAACCAACCGCCTTGGTGGTCGAAAAACGATTTTGTGACGGTAATGTGACATAAAATTGAGCTATTTTCCAAACAGAAAGAACCTGGACGCCGTCCCGACGAGTGACTGAGAAAAATTCGAAAATTCACTCGTGTACAACGCGTTGTACGCAAGCTACGGACATTCCCTTGGAAATGGCGGTACAGTTATACATTTTCAACAAGTTTTTTTTATGCTTTGTATCGTCATCCAGCACAGGTATGTTATCATCGCTGTCGATCAAAAGATCGCTGAAACTAGCATTCAGCTCTGTGATGTCGTTGCAGGTATCCATAGTCAGTTAGGAGATTTGTGGCCATTCAATTCTTAGTCCAGATATTTATACTCGCGAGCGTCGACTTTTTTCCCATGCCCATCACTTGGTTAAGCACTTCCCATTACTACCATGCAGTAATCCCTTATTCAAGTTCTCGAGGGGTATCTAAAGTTTCGCAGCGCTCACTACGTTGTATTAGCCCTCAAGGTACGCGCGAAATTTACGGGTTTGGAAAAGTGATATCAAAAACCCCAATGCTGGGACGCAATTCTCGGCATAGGCGAACGCGCGATGTCCCACGTGACAGACACGTGAAAAACGCGCGGTCGCCAACGTGTTAAAGACACCAGAAGGAGGTAATTTTGGACAGACGTAGTGTGGACGAGTTCAAGTGGCCGCCATTGCACAAACTCCCCAATTTGACGCCGTGGCATGGTGCCAAGAGAAGATGTTTCTTTTATAAATTTGCTTTTTCCTTTATTCTTTTTTACACTGTTTCTAGATGTACTTACATGAATGTTAATGTAGTTGGGAATGGCCACTCCACTGCGCTGGGAGTCAGGTGCTACGACTAATGTTGGACCGCGGCCCGTCTCCTACAGTGGGCAACTCGGAAAGTCGGTGCGATGGTGCGAATGAGGCGCGAATACACACCGCAGCGATGCACTTTTGAATTCGGGTTTTTTCACCGATTATCGCTTCTAACCTTCTGCGTTTGTTACAAAATGCTCATTTCTTTGTATTTTTCTCTTGTTTCGGACCCCTTCCGGTCCCTTTAATACGTGCAGTCTTTCCAACTCTACTGAATTCGCAGGTCGTGTCAGTCATATTTAGTGAGAGGCTTTTAGTTCATAGGTGCCCTTTGTTTCAACCGTTGTTACTCCATGAGCGCTGATTTCATCCGCTCATAATTTTGATAGTGCTTACGTTTGAATTGTTTCCGATGGGACCAAATCCCAGGTAAAATGAATTTAAACACAACTGCCAGTGAGTTTGCATCTGCCACTAAAATCAATGGTGTCCAGTTTGTGGCTGATTTGCAGTGGCTTCTCGATTGCTGTGATGAACGATTCCTGACCGATACAAGTAAATGGTGAGGATTTCTATACATGAATTGTGAGTAGTATCGAGTAGGCGGTGTCGAGATGTTTCATGGTTGCTGTACGCTCACGTATCATTTACGTGCAAGCCCGTGGGCTTCTCCGCACCCCTGCAGTTGAATATTCACTCCGAGCGGCTTGCTCTGAAAAAGTACCGTCTTTTTGATGTTTATAGCGCAATAATACTACTGGAGCTGAAATGGGTAGCTACTCTCCATTTCGGAGCACCTGATGGGGCGTAGTCTACGGGCTTGGATGAGAGTGTATCAAACTCTCTTACCCCACCACACTCACTCTCGCCACTCACCCATGCCCGTAGACAACACACCCTGTCAAGCGCTCCGAAATGGAGAATATGCATACATTGCACACTTGAGCCGACATCGGACTTCGCGATTTTGCGGTCTCGCGACCCTGCACGTGAAGATATTAGGTTGTAGGGAAAGTTCTTTCGTTTTTCAAAAACGCGCTTCTTTTCCCTCCAAACTGCTTTCAAGCAATTTCTTCTGTACATATACATGTAGTACAAGTTCACACGCATCTATAGGAATTATTGTCTTTCATCTTCCAGACAACCTTTTTCGGTCAAATAATTATATCAAAGGTCAATGTCATCTTCATTATCGAAAATTTTTCTTTGAATGGCGCCAGATAGGGAAAGGAGAAGATGATAGTCGATGGAGCAAGGTCAAGACTATTAGGTGGGTTGGGCAGCTCTTCCCATTCGAGCTCGAGAATTTTTTGGCAAGTCAATTTTATGGCGAGTCTTGCCACATATTGAAAAGTGGCTCGTCAAAAAATTCTCGAGCTTGAATGGGAAGTGCTGCCCCATCACCTTATAGCCCTGATCTTGCTCCATCGAACTATCATCGTTTTCTTTCCCTATCTAACGCCTTTCAAAGAAAAATTGACAGTGAAGATGACATTGACCTTTTATATGCTTATTTTACCGAAAAAGGCTATGCGGGAGAAAGACAATAATAACTATAGATGCGTGTGAACTTGTTCTACATTTATATTTATAGAGGAAATTGCTGGAAAGCAGTTTGGAGGGAAAAAAGCACGTTTATAAAAAACGAAAGAACTTTCCTTACAACCTAGTAGTTCATTGCAGAATCCCGCCGCGTGAGGCTGAGGCTATACCTTGCGGTTAGGGCGGTTCGAGCGGACGGTCCGCAAGAACCGCATTAATCGCAAGGTATAACCTCAGCCCATTCGCACGAAAGTGCAACATCCCACCCCCCTCCTCCCCAAATCGTAGAGTCGCGGAATTTTATAGTCGCAAAATAGCGAACTCCGTCTTCAATTATGTCGGAGAAAACCACAGATGGCGTGTAAGCTTATCCAACAAAATTCTCAAAACGCTGTGTTTGAAGGCAGCTGTTGTTGAACATGGGCAGAGACGGTGTAGCGTTGCGCTCACAGTAAGCCTAGATATCTATCTATCTATAACAAAGTCAAAAGTAGCGATAGGTCATCATCGAAGAACTGCTGAGGCACTCGACTAAAGTCTAATAGGCCATATTTGAAATACCCAGAGTAGGTGCACAAAGGTTATGGAGGAACTGTGTCGGTCCAGGGGTTGGTTAATTTTGAGGCTGGAGTCCAGATCACGTATTTTACGGTTTTGTGAACCGTCGTGAGTACTCCATAAATGGCTTTGTGCCGTTTTAATACACAACAGAACACCGTGCTACGATCCGTTACTCCCCTTCTGCATGGTGTTGCCGCTGTAATATGCCTATGGTGCGCGAGGGCAAGTAAAATGAAGTATGGTGTTGGTTTTCTTGATTTTTCTTGGTGTTTTTGGCTATTCTGCACGAATGTATAACGAATAACCTTTCAATCACCATTTATAATGTACGATGATTTTATTCATTATCCTTCAGGGCGCTGGAGATATTGGCATATTGCCCAGAAACATGGATCTACGATTTTGCCAACATTGGCGATAACGCGTCCTTTGACGGAGCAAGTACATCCACTCAGCCACCAGTGGGTTTTAGCTAAGATATGCTCTCTGGATTATATCCGAAGCATTCATCAGTGGTGTTAGCTTCGTTTCTTACTCACGATTGCCGTTACCGATCAGGTCATGGTTGTAAACATGAAGGTTGCGTGAGGTGTGTACGGCTGTAGTGCCTGCTTCGCTCCTTGCGCAACAACCTATTCGTTTATTTCTGTTCCTTAAACAGCTGGCTCTTTGATTCCTTCTTTTGCTGAGCCTTTGTCATAACGGGAGCAAGATTTTTCAGCCCGTGATTCGCTCAACTTCTATAAATCTTGGTAATCGGAATCTGCTTTTTGGGAAGAATCTCCTACTAAATCGCGACTTTGCACGAGCTTCATTTTTCCTGAAGAGAGCCAAACTTGTTGGTCCTATTGAACGATTTCTGTACTATTGGAGCAAATACTTGGTGAGCTACTTATGTTTATATATTTTCAATAGGATGATCTGAGGCTTCGCTATGAGGATGGTCTACTTCTAATTAAGTTTTTGTAACACTTTCATTTTGCTGTTGTAGTTTTGCGTTCGAACTCACTTGGAAAATGAGGCAGAGGCAATTGATAGAAAAGCTGTGGAGCACAGTGACGATAGCGATTTCACCAAGCTATTACGGGAAATCGGCCGAGAGCCCCGCCCACTGGATATTTTCCTAGTATATCTGTAAGTATGTTATTCTTTTTTTTCACAAAAAAAACTGCTGTGAATTTGCAATAATTGCAGTTGTATCATAGTATCCAGACTATATCTATTCTATTTGTAAATGAGACCCATAGAAGCCAAAAGAAAAGCTGCCTGGCTGTGAAACAACCTGTCAAGGCGAATCTTACCTTACTGTTTATACATTAGTTCATTTTCTCAATTAAGTGGTCATCGCGTCCCAGCGCGCATTTGTTCCATGCCATGAAATGTGAGAGAAAAGGGCTGAGAGTTAGGAGGCGATGGATGTGCTAGGGTTGCTATTTTACGTAGAAATTGGCGCTAAAAACCGATGGGTTTATCCAGATGGGATTCGATTCGTCATGTAGGTAGTCATAAGTCTGGCCTCTATCTCTACCTTTCATATTATCAATTGTTTTGTCGAATGCCATCAAAATAAGCCCGTCAGCAGTCTTGTTTTATAGAGAGGGAAAGATCCAGGCCTCACTTGGAGTTTCACAAGCCGCCGCAGAAACAATGAAGGAGGTGCTTAGAATGGATTCTAGATTCTGGCCTGCATGGCAGGAACTGGTGCAATTGATCGGAAACGTCGACGAGGTGAGCATTTTGTGTTCAACATCCTATGAAAAGATGACGCAGAGGTATTCGTGTTGGATATTTGTAGATTTAGATTGCCACGTGCAAGGCGTTATGTACAAGAAGCCCAGATACATCTTGGATGCCTGATTGGTTTGAAAGTTTGGCGTTGTCGAGATTCCATATGGATGCGTAAGACTGCACAGTCTGTGGCTTGCTTTCTGGTGCTTTAAATTCACTTTATTTTGTTTAGTGAAGCACTGAAAAAGGCTGAACTCCTTGTCGCTCGTGGACTACCCGGAATACCAATGATTTTAACACAAGTCGCTGCCTGTTCGAATCATCTTCATGGTCAGTTGATGGCGCGACAGTCACCTAGTGTTTGCGAAATTGTTTTCACTTGCTTTGTTTTCATTTCATTTGGTTTTTTGATCTTTTATACCTTTTTTGGAATGGCTATATGTTATTTTTGCTGTTTGGGTTCCCAAGCTGTCAAAACAGGCCGATTATGGTCACAACTGCGGCGTGAAAACAATTGTCACGGCTTTCGCAGCCGCTTCCAAAAAGGAAAAGACGACAATAAACGGGTGGCTGTGCATGCTAGAGGGATTGAATGAGCTAGTTTTTGGTAGGGTACGCGACTATTGTGTGTCCTAAGCTCCTGCCGTCCTTTACCAATATACAGCTTCATTTCGAAGAGCTGCTCCTTTGCTCAGTTACTGAGTTCTGAAGTTGCCGGCTGCATGCCCCTTCGACAGGTCACACTCATGGGTGAAATTCTGCTTTTTGAACATTTCGAACATAACGGTAGGCGCTGGAAACTGTGTGTTTGGACCTACCATTAGAGGTATTCGTCAGGAGTGTTTGGTTCGGTGAGGTCACGCGACGAGGCGGCCACCGCGCTTCTCACTGTGCGGCCAGTTCACTACCGCTCTGCCAGAGCGTTTTTCGCGCGGGAAGACGTAATATGCATGACGCGATGGCTTAGTTGGAGAGTGTTGACGCACACGTACTCACTGAGTAGTGAGATTCTCATGAGTGGATAATTCCGTAGTGATTACAGGATATACGTTGATCTGATGAACCATTGATTCCAGGCATCTGAACTACCAACTACAAACGTGGCATTAATTGAGGGTTCAGGGTTGCCCATCATTTTCATGATTTTAGTTCTTCAGATCATGAGAAAACTGTTGAGCTTTTCAAGTGCATTCGATCCATGGACCCTCTCAGGATAGAGCAGATGAACCTGTATTCGGATTCTTTATATATTCGGGTAAGCATTTCAGCACTTTGATGAAGGAATTTGAATGTATGTGTGTTTCAGGGCGATCGCGTTCAACTGTGTGATCTGGCTCATGCATTCTTTGAAACGCATAAGTACTCATTTGAGACGTGTTGTATCGTAGGTACGTTTGCGACGTGAATTTTCAAAGAACATTTTAACAACGACTATTCAACTGAGCAGTTTTCTTCTTCAAAGGTAATTATTATGGTCTTCGTCGCGAGAACGAACAAGCGATACGGTTTTTCCAACGTGCTCTCCGAATGAACCCTGGCGTCGCATCAATCTGGGTGTTGGTAGGGCATGAATTTATGGAGTTGAAAAACAACGCAGCAGCGTGTATGTCGTACAGAAAAGCGATAGGTGAGGGATATATGTATTAGTACTACATTCGAACTAAATTACGATTCCTGCTTGATTTCTCTTTTTTATTACCAACTATCTTTTTATTGAGATCATCTTCAAATACGGAATCTTACCCTCCCAACTTCATAACATGGTGTGGTTTCCAGAAGTGGATCCACAGGATTACCGTGGTTGGTACGGTCTTGGTCAGATGTATGATATCATCAAAATGCCAACTTATTCATTGTTCTATTATCAACAAGCTCACCTCTGCAAGTAAGCTGTTTTCCTTGTTTTTTTTTTGTTTTCATGTGAAACATTTTTTTGTATGCTCTGGACTTCGGATATATTTCGAAAATAATTTTTCTTCGGTTCAGACCTCAGGATTCTCGCATGTTGGTCGCTCTTGGTGATGTTTATCAGAAAATGGGTCGTCTGCGTAATGCCGAAAAATGCTTTATCTCAGCGTTCAAGTATGGTGATGTGGAGGGCACGGCGCTCTGGATGCTAGCGAAGTGAGTTAATCTCCGTCGAAAAGCTGTCTGTATTCTTTTTTTTCGAACTAGAGGCACCAGAAGGAGTAAGGGAAGAGAGAACTGTCAATACATTTACGCTGAAAATAACCTATTCTCTGAAGAGGTGATGTGCAGCGAAACTCGCATTGAAAAAGCGCGGCTTGGGACCGTATCAGATCCCACAGCACGGCGTATGGCTCTGCAGTTCATTAAACGAGCGAGTTGCCGGCGAGGGCGGGACGTCGTCCGCGGCCGGCTGATTTAGCCTCTCCGCCCCCCTGCGGTCTACGGCTAGTGACGCAGAGGCTGCGAGAGGAGAGAGGGTTTTAGCATTTCTATTCCTCTGGTTTTTCGACGTTTTTCTTCGTTCTTTCTCCACTGTTGCAATGCTGAGCACCAATACTCCAATATTCCACAATCTGCCAAATTTGCGCCTCCCGGTGTCCTCCATTGATGGAGGATCAGCCATAGACATTGATCTGGGTGAAGGTTGTGAGTATTGCCTCTGCTGGAACTTCTGCATACCCAGAAACTTTTTATTTGTTGTACCTATCCATTTGTACTAATCACCATAAATCTTCCAGATTATATGAATCTGAAAACCAAATGCAACGGGCTGCAAGGTCCTACGAGGAATATCTGAGAGAGTATCAAGATATAGAGGTATGTGCGATTATTTCTTATATGGACGACGTGCCCTCATTAAATTCGGGTACTCTTAGGATACTGACGAGAATGTGGTCTACTGTGTACAGTTTCTGGCCAAGCACTATCTTGAACAGCGTGATGTGGAGAAGGCTATTTTCTATGGTCAAAAATGTCTGCAGCATGATTCGGTAAGCGTGACTGAATCCCAAAAAATTGACTCAAAGCTAAGGGATTTTATGCGTGCTGTCGTAGCCAGAGTAATGCCCATGTACCGTTCCAGATATCTGAAGAAGGTCGCCTTGTCCTGCGGACAGCTGAATCGATGAAAGAGGAACATCATCTCGATAATGCTGGGGACATGAATCCAATAAAACCAATAGATGACTCGTTTAATTCTACGGGTGGATTCGATATAACTCAAGGAACGAGGTAAGAGATTTACTTGTTTTTATGCAAATGTTTTTTTTTGTCACAGAAAGTGGGTCACTCAGTTTGACCATGGTGCTGTTCCCGCATTGCAGGTTGAGCTTGTATCGGTTAGGGCTTCATAAAATTTCAAGGTTTTTTTCGAAAAATTCTGCCCAGGGTGATTTAAATTTGAGTGTCAATCAGCCGTAAGGGTTTCAAGGTGCTGGTACTGGTGTTGTCACCTGCGACTGCCCTCCTCGATGTTTCTTATGCTGCTCTAAGCTGCACTTTATGTGCACGCTAGCTGGGCTGGTAGTGGTACCGTAATGGTGAAAGTCATAGCACCATTGACCTGGAAGTGCTCATGACGTGCTGTTTTTTTTTTTTTTTTGCTTTCTGCTTTCTATACCAGAAATCTTCGAGGCGAATTAAACGTTTTGATTCAGCGTTATCATGGGAGACGATTCGGAGATGGTGATCTCAGAGGGAGAAGGAGATGAGTCGTTCTAGTACTCTTCAGTCGTATTCCTGCATCTTCGTTTTTTGTTGATCCATATGGTTGCCGGCCAGATGGCAAGTCTGTGCCTTTCTTTATGATGTTGAGAACGAGAATTATTTTGGTTTCAAGAATCCAATGATATGTCGTTTTTTGTGCTATACTAGGGATGTGTATCGTTAAACAGAATTTCGCAACGCGGCCTGGGAGCTGGGAGCGCCGTGGAATTGGGTTCTAAAGACACCGGTGAAGGTAATCCTGGCTGATTATAAAATGAAAATCGAAATGCGAAGTAGTGTGACAGCAGAGAATTAAGTGGATGAAACGGTCAGAAACGCGAGAAATAGGACCTTTTGTCGTTCTTTCATTCCGCTTCGTCTCCCCCTGTGTTCCTCGCCGTAGCAACTTGACCAGTGAAACACAAGAAGATTGCGATGAAGCCTCCAGAGACACTCCTCTCAACGCAAAATTGCACCACAGATCATCCTGCTACCCTCGCACATCGCTCGACAATATTACGCATAAGATAGTGTTTAGTAAAAATAGCGTACAACTCTATCGTCGCAGCGAGTGTACTCATCCTTTGGTGCGACCCTTATGGAGTTTAAAATTCTGCGGCGCTGTTTTGATGGTGTGGTTCATTACCATTTGTGGCTCCTGCGCGCAATTTGATGACTGACTGATCATGGCTTATTATAGACTTACAAGGAATAGTACGGTGTAACGACCTCTGCATCGAACCGTTCCTTCAGCATCTTTCTCATCCTTTTCTGTGTTGATATCTGGCGCGGCACCCTCAGAATATCTGTACTGAGTAGGCATTCATATGAGTACCACCTCTAGCTACGCGATGTACCTCGCGCATCGCATAGCACTAGTGAGTTGCGGACTACGCATAAGATAATCTGAACAGGACTAACTCAGCGATGTGGTTTAGGAAAGATAGGACTTGCAATTTTATTGAATCACACTCATGCGGGTGAAATCATCCCACTGATGTCACCCATTAGCCAGATCTATCGGAGTTTTGCTACTCTACCCCATGACGGGAAGATCCACTGTCCGTTTCCGACCCTCCGTCCTCGCCGTGATAGCTCACTGAACCGTCCAGACTTGGGAAAAAGAGTGCAGCCGTTTTCATTTACGCAATCACCCATCTTCTGGTCGGTCTAGTCTAAACGGCACTATCCCTCCATGATCCCAACATACCACATACCACCTACATGCCATCCCAGTGTGCTGACACTAGTGCGACATCAGCACGTTGTAGATTGGCTGCGTGTATGCGTGGTGCGGGTATGCGTGGTGCATTCCTACTATTCCCTGCTATATCACGAAATTCATATCTCGCGTGGCAGTAGAGCTGGGACTTTGAATTTTTCAAGTGATATAAGGGGTGGTAAGGGGACATCAATGGTGAGGGAACGGAAGTGATAGCAACTGATAAGGGCTAATAAGGAGCCTCGGGAAGTGAGTTATGGAAAATTCATATCCTGCGTCGCAGCAAAGATGGGATTCTGAATTTCAGAAATGATGTAGGGGGTAGTAAGGGGACATCAGTGGTGAGAGAACGGAAGTGATAGCAACTGATAAGAGCTGATAAGGAGCCTCGAAAGGAAAATGATGGGGAGTTCATATCTCGCGTCGCAGTAGAGCTGGGACTTTGGATTTTTAAAGTGATATAAGGGGTGGTAAGGGGACATCAGTGGTGAGGGAACGGAAGTGATAGCAATTGATAAGGGCTGATAAGGAGCCTCGAAAAGTGAGTAATGGGAAATTCATATCCTGCGTCACAGCAAAGATGGGATCCTGAATTTAAGAAATGATGTAGGGAGTGGTAAGGGGACATCAGTGGTGAGGGAACGAAAGTGATAGCAACTGATAAGAGCTGATAAGGAGCCTCGAAAGGAAAATGATGGGGAGTTCATATCTCGCGTCGCAGTAGAGCTGGGACTTTGGATTTTTAAAGTGATATAAGGGGTGGTAAGGGGACATCAGTGGTGAGGGAACGGAAGTGATAGCAATTGATAAGGGCTAATAAGGAGCCTCGAAAAGTGAGTAATGGGAAATTCATATCCTGCGTCGCAGCAAAGATGGGATCCTGAATTGCAGAAATGATGTAGGGGTAGTAAGGGGACATCAGTGGTGAGGGAACGAAAGTGATAGCAACTGATAAGAGCTGATAAGGAGCCTCGAAAGGAAAATGATGGGGAGTTCATATCTCGCGTCGCAGTAGAGCTGGGACTTTGGATTTTTAAAGTGATATAAGGGGTGGTAAGGGGACATCAGTGGTGAGGGAACGGAAGTGATAGCAATTGATAAGGGCTGATAAGGAGCCTCGAAAAGTGAGTAATGGGAAATTCATATCCTGCGTCACAGCAAAGATGGGATCCTGAATTTAAGAAATGATGTAGGGAGTGGTAAGTGGACATCAATGGTGAGAGACCGGATGCGATAGCAACTGATAAGAGCTGATAAGGAGCCTCGAAAGGTGAATGATGGGGAATTCAAATCTCGCGTCGCAGCAAAGCTGGGGCCCTGAATTTTTAAGGTTATATAAGGGGTGGTAAGTGGACATCAATGGTGAGGGAACGGAAGTGATAGCAGCTGATAAGGGCTGATAAGGAGCCTCGCAAGGCGGATGGCGAGGAATTGATATCTCGCGTCGCAGCAAAGCTGGGACTTTCAATTCCTTAAGTAGTATCAGGAAGGGATTGACGGGAGGAAATTTGTTTCCCTTTTCCGTTTTTGCGAGTTCCCCGTTTCTGAAACTGTTCGAGTGATGATACTGATCGATCGATACCGATCAAGCCCAATCAGCATGCTTCCATACTTGACGCGCGCAGTTGTGTGCGCCAGCCCAACTGGTGTTTATATAAGTAGGAAGTGCTATCACAACGATAATATGGTCTTAAAGGAACCGGAAGGGGGTCCGAAATAAGAGGAAGATGCAAAGAAATGAGCATTTTGTAATGAACACCCAAGGTTAGAAGCGATAATAGGCGAAAGAACCCGAACTCAAAAGCGCGACGCTGCGGTGTGTATTCGCATCCCATTCGCATCAGCGCATCCATTCCGAGTTGCCCGCTGTAGGAGACGGGCGTGGGCCAACGTTAGTTGTAGCACCTGACTCCCAGGCAGTGGGGTGGCCATTCCCAACTACATTAGCATTCATGTAAGTACATCTAGAAACAATATAAGAAAGAACAAGGTAAAAAGTAAAGGAAAAAAAACAAAATTTATAATAGAAACATCTCCTTTTGGCACCATGCCGAGGCATCAAATTGGCGAGTTTGTGCAATGGCGGCCACTTAAACTCGTCCACCCTACATCTGTTCTACCGTAAGCCAAAATTACCCCCTTCTGGTGTCTTTAAGGGCACAGTTTACGGTAATTTTCATGCGTCTTCGCGACATAAGCGAAGAAGCGGCCAAAGAAATTCCCATAAATGCTCAAAATAAGGTGTTTCCGATCTTTTCCTTCGTCGAGTTTTCAACTTAGAAGCAAGCATCTGAACAGCTTCCGCGTGTCAATATCATTCGCTAAGGTTGCTATTACTCTGGGAATCCTCCCTATCTCATCTCATCGCAGTCCATATCATGCCTCTTATCCACGTAGATGCCACCGCTGCTCTGCTGGCTAAGTCGTAGAATGGGTGTGGGCCACCTTTAGACGGTGACCGCCAGCTATTTACGGGTTCTTTACGCGTTTGGCGCTCAACCCTCACGTCGCGGAGATGGCGCACACTTTGCCGTCGTGGTACGGCCTGCCTACTCGTGGATGGAACCAAGACATTCATATTATCGTAAACTGTCCCTTTAATCGATAGTCCAGCACCAATTAGTATCCCATACTTGAGCAGTCGATTCCCCCTATCATCCCTTATCACAACCACACATGTAAGGACGGACAGGCACGGCACAAACCGACACACAAAACAACACACAAAGTTGGTGGTTTATATATTAGAAGGTTATATAGTCAGTTAAAGGCTTATTCCGCGCTCGCTGATGGGTGGAGTAACAGTTGACTTTTCATTGGCTGTCATCGGCTGGGAGGCGGTCTCTCCACGCCCTATTGCCTGCAGTGGGGCGTGGTCGATCCGCTTCCAGCGCCCGACAGCCAATGGAGAGTCAACAGTTCCTCCACCTATCAACGAGCGCGGAATGTGCCTTTAAGAATGTCTGTTGCTATATTTAGCAAGAGATTCATTGCAGCAAAGGTGGGATTCTGAATTGCACAATTGATGTAGGAGTGGCACTGATGGAAGGTGACTCGTCCTGATAACAGCTAGTGAGGGCTGATAAAAAGTGTCAAAGGGTTATCAAATGTGTTGCGCTTTTCGAACAAGGAGCGTTGACATTCATAGATGTCATGTGTGCTAAGAAGGGACATCAGCGATGAATAATCCAAAATGGTAACAACTGATAAAGGCTGATAGGGAGCGTCAAAGGGCAAGTTCATCAAATTCGTCGAACTGTTTTAGGTGACTGCGGAGCGCTGGGACTTCTTAGGGGAGACGGTCGTTTGGCGCGGCCCCTTGGAGCTAATTTGCCAATGGGACACTGCCAAAGCTCCTCCCCTAAAAGGCTTAGGTAAATTTGGGAGAGTGCAGACGGCCCATGCGCCTCATTGGCAAATTAGCTGCAAGGGCCGCGCTAAACGACATACACCCCTTCTTAGTGCTGCGTAGAGTGGTACGGGTACATTATCACTAGTCCGGTATCAGTCGTATCAAAAGGTATCAACGGATACAATATTTAGACTTTCGGAAATTGATGTGATACTTGATACACCTGGTAGCAACGGAATGTCTCGACCAAACTGCGCGGAATTTCTAATATTCGAGAATAGATTTCTCTCAGTACTGTACAGTGCTGGGCTTATAGCAGCTTAGAATAATGCGATATGGAGTTTTTCAAAATCCGGTAAGCATTATCGGCCATTTCCACCTTGCACAACTCTGCCGTGTTACTCGTGCAGTACTGTGCGACAGTCCAACTTTTCCCATCATAATTGGGTTTTTCATTCACGGAGAACAACGTTTCCAGCCTTCCTTTATTGGTTCCGTTATATCGCGCAGGCAGCGGTGCGAAATCCGGCCCTAACGGTATACACTCGAGTGGAATCCAATGTGAAATGAACTTTTCGATGCTGTGTTGCTCATTGTCGCTGCGATATCATTTGTACGACTTTCGACCTGAGTAAGGATAACTAATGATCTAACAATTTCATACTATTGAGTGTTTTGCTAGGTTGTTGTATAAATCCTTTCCATTTTTCATGCGAATCTTGTTATTGTTGACGATTTCTTTCATGGTTCATTGTTCAGGTTTGCATGACATTTCCTTTCATATTTTTTTAATAAACTTAATAAACAATGAGTACGGAGTGATCCATTATCACGTGTTGCGACAATAATACTTGAAATGTTCTTAGAAAAGGAGTGCTTTTATTGTTGCTTAAAACATGAGAAATGGAAGAAAATTTCATAATCGTTTCCACCTGCGCGTAATTCAGTCACTTAATTGTTATTAACTTTTATTCAGCTTATTTACTTATTGTTTAGTCCAGTGTTTGCCTGTTTTTTGTATCCCACGAAGTTCGAAAAATATAGTTTCTGCGTGCTGGAGGCAAGTCGTTTTTGATTATTTATTCGTTGATTATAGAAGCAGCGTGTTCTATGACTTGAAGTATGGCGTTGCCTCAATCATTATTTATACTCGGGTGTGTATCGTCAGGATAGGAATTTGCAGTGCGGTATGCGAGCTAGGGGCATCATATCTATATCATATCCTAAACCAGTTGGCTGTTGCACGCTTCTGTGCGCGTAACATCTTATGTTAGGGTGGGCGTACCCATTGCCACATCACACCCTGCCCATTGCGGGCGAGCTCTCTCTCATTTTGAGTGTGTTTAAAGACAGCATTAGGGGAAAGTCGGACGTAAAGTAAAAGAGGTAGTGCATATGAAAGTCGAGATGCCCAGAAACAGGACAGTGGAGAAAAAACGGATGGAGATGGCCAAAAACCCGCGGACGACCTTCCCGTCAAGAGGCGAGTAGTCTGGTCTAGTTTTCATTGGCATGTTGCCAAGTAAAACAAGGGAATAATTGGAAATACGACAGCATCTACTTTTTGGAGTGAGCTTCAAGCTAAAACTGCGAAAGCGCGCTGCGAAACCTTTGTTCCTGCCGCATATCCTTGGCCGCTCCCACCCCAGTCAATCGGAAATCACGTCATCCGGAGGCGGGATCGACTTATCAAGAGGCGGGACAGATGGGCGGTTGCGGCGTTTCTACAGCTCGTAGGGGCGCTTTTTCACCGGGATTTCGCCACAGATAGCCCTATTAGGCTCAGGACTACCATGTGAGTGACTTCTTGTAGGGATTTCTCCATTACCGCATTACCCCTAATGCTGTCTTCAGGATAACTTGGGCATTGGTCATTCCTGGCGGTTTCTTCCTAGTCTCAAGGCTTCGTGAGGCGAATTGTGAATTTTTGTTGTACGCCCACCACCCAGGGTGCGTTTCGCCCGCTATGCCCAGGCCTCTCTTATGACTTTGAAACTCATTCCTGGTCTTAATTCACTTTACCTCCGCGTTCGGGTCATAATGGAACCCAATTTGCAATTTTCAGTTTGAAAACGGAACATTCCAGCCCAGGTTCCGCCCACTGTGGGCGGAGCTCAACTCGGCCATTTGTGATCTTTGCTTCTTGTCCCCATGCCTACCCATCCCAAACTTGTCTCCATCTACACAGTTGTTTTTATGTTACGTCCAAGCTTCGCCCACCACTACAAATGCTCCGACCACTATGCTCTGGATTCTTTTGTGACCTTCAGAAACTCATCGCTGACTCGGGTCAATCTTCTCCTCACGTCTGGGGCGGGCGCATTCAAACCCAGTTACCAATTCCCGGTCTGAAAACAGAACATTCCAGTGTACGCTCCGCCCAATGTGGGAGGAGCTTAGCTTGATCCCTGTGTGCTTTAGTTTTTGTCCTATGCCGTACCATCCCAAACCTGTCTCCATCTCCTTAGTTGGTTTTTCATCTGATACCTAATTTCGTGACGGACGGACGGAGGGAGGCTCGCACACAGCGCTGCGATATCCTATCCTAACGAGATGCACACGGAATTTTGGGCCTAATGTTAATGTGAATGAATTGCAATCGATACTTATTTTCTTATTAGCAACTGATCGCTTGGTTTAGACGTAGGACCGCTTGTCTATCTTTTCAATCCCTAGATACCACTCTCGCTGTACGCCTGAACCCTGAGAAATGGAATCAGGTGTAAAATCAGAATGAGACAGGCAACTGCGCTTGTGAATATAACCTTTCGCTGTCTTCTTTACACGGAGAGAAAGTAACTTTTGCCATACACTGATCGGGCCAGCTACTTTTCCTTGTCCATCAGGGTTTTTGAAGATCTGACAGGTGTGTGAGGTCTTCATGAAAGGGTGATTTTTGATGGATTCTAGGTATATGGACTCGTGATGTCCATCTCGGTTGATTATTTTTGACTGTTCAGGGGGACATGAGGTTCTTTCAAATTTCAAAAGATCTCTTGTAATATGCTGTGGAAGCCGGGCATGGCACGAAACTGGTTCCTGCAAATGCCGTTTCAGCTCTCCTCCACCGAACCTGGCACAGTTCTAGAATAGAATAGACAAGCTTTCTCCTGTAATTACTCGCACTTCATATCAAAAGCTCATTTGTGATGTGAGGAAGTAGGGGAAGGGGGGGGGGCAGGAGGTTAGAAGTGGGGGGGGGGGGGGGGGGGAGGAGGGGAAAGGTGATATCGGTTGCTTCCTTCACGAAGTGAGGCCTAATGATTTATACCCAGTGTGACAGAATGGAGAGGCTTTCTCCTAAAACTCCTAACTTTTCATATCAAAAACGGTGGTGAGGGTGTGGGGAAGGGGGGGGGGAGGTTGTTAGAAGGGAGGAGAAGGTCATATCGGTTGCTTTCCTTACGAAGTGAAACCCAATGATTTATATCCAATGTGCCAGTTTCGTTGAGATATTCAGAGTCTTTTTGTGATACCTTTTGAACTCTGATGTTTTCCTTTTTCTGATACTTTGCTTCTTTCGTGGGAAATCTCTTCGCAGGGTTTGTTTTTGACTACGAAACATTGGTTAGCGAATGATGGTCACACCAATTCTGTTATTCCTTGACAATGTTTACTGTTTTCCTTGGGTGTGAATTGTAAGGACGGAAGTACCACGCTTGGCGCTTCACTAACGAGCCAGAAGCGGCGTATGGCCGGAGCAGACTTTAAGATTCTATGGTGTCGCGGCATAGCACAATCTCAACGTCGTGATATCACCTGCGAAAGTGCGATGTCGCAGAATTGCAGAATCGCAAAATCGCAGTCTGATAGCGGCTTATATGATCAGCTCCCAAGGCGATTACTCCTTGACTAAGGGTACAGGTAATCGCTCCAAAGCGCAACTATATACGGCGCATAGATCGCACGTCGCGGTGCGAAATCCTGTCCTAACGGCACACATCCGTTTCCCATAGGGTCTTTGGAGAACGCAATGCAAGTTTTTAGGCTGTGAGTAGTTCAGACATCTTTCTGGTCACTTTGTCATGTTGCTCCTTATATAGTGATCGATACGATACCATAAACTTCCTGTGTAGAAGCTTTCCCTCCCAATATAGCTACGTAACCCTCTCCTTTCTCCGTTTGTCAACAACTTTGCTACGATTCTGGATTCCGTGTTCGATTTTTCTATCAATGAGTGAGGTTGTGTGCCACATACAATCGTAATACTTGCTTATCTTGTAACTGTTCAACCCGCAATTATACCTTGGGAGCAGTTTGCAGCCCAGTTGCCGTTATAGTAAAGTCCGGATACGTATCAACTGCGATCTCGCGAAATCACAGAATCGCTTCATGCATTCGTATCTAATCTTGGTCTGAACTGCAACAGGCAGTAAATTATTCACAAGGTGTAACTGCGACCTCAAAGGTAGATATTTCATGGTATTAGCGCGAGAGTGTCGGTAATTCTTTTAACGGGCAAGGGGTCTGCTTCAATAGTAAGAATAATTTTTATGCCAAAATTCAATCGAAAAAAAAGGCTAAGCGAAACATTTACTTCAACACGTTTGAGATGTTCGTGGAAGCAGAACTGTGGTTTCAATATGTAGCCCTTTGAAAAACATGTCATCCTGAATGTGAATGTTTTGGCCTTCTTGTCCGTACAGGAAAGGTATCGATTGGTCCATCTGATGGTTTTGCGTGTTTATGCTTCTTTTTCGTCGTGGTGATGTGCTTTGTTGTCGGCGCTTTGGTGGTTTTTCTTGCCGTTGTGGTGCGTTTTGTTGTTGTTGTTGGAGCTTTAGTGGTTGGAGCTTCGGTGGTCGGAGCTTCGGTGGTCGGAGCTTCGGTGATCGGAGCTTCGGTGGGTTTTTTTGTCGTCGTGGTATGCTTTTTTGGTGCCTTATGATGTTTGGCTTTGCCTATTCGCGAACACAGGAACGGATGTACTTCTTTTGGATCGGCTCTTGATAGCTTTCCTTTTATGAGCTTGCCATGTTTCTTTCCCTTCATGTGAATTTTGATTATTTTTTCGTTTGCTGCTAAAAATAGGCTCTTCCAACACCTATCCGTTAACAAACGAATGATTGTGATAAGGGAGTTGATAGGGAAAAACAACACTCACGAGAGTAGGTATACTCCAGTTCGGAGCGCGTGAGAGGGCGTGTCCTATGGACATGGGTGGCGACGAGAGTGAGAGTGCGTGGCAAGAGTGAGAGTGTGTGGCGGAGTGAGAGATTTCGATATACCCTCACCCAAGTCCGCGGGCCACGCCTATCAGACGCTCCGAAATGGACTGTCGCTAGATAGTCTCGCAGTATCATTCCTAAAGGAATCGTCCACGAAAAATGAATCTCTTTGTTAGCCACATATTGATGTTACCAGTTGGGCTGGCGCACACTTCTGCGCGCAGCAAACAGTTCAGCACGCAAAAAGAGCATGATCGATATCGATTGATGTTTGGAAAAATGAAATTCACGGGGTTTCGTTTCCCTTTCCCTTTTTCTGCAGAGCTCTTTTAGCAAACCCTCTGAATGATTATACCCAACAATCGATATCGATCAAGCTCATTTGCGTGCTCGCCTGTTTGATGCGCGCAGTAGTGTGCGCCAGCCTAACTGGTTAAAGTAAATGGATCAGGAAGGACATATGTTTGTCCACTAATCTTTAACCCTTCTGCTGTAGTGGTCACTATTGGGAGTTTGGATAGTTTAGAGATCGACGGTTTTGGATTCTACTGCATCAATTTTTAGCGATTTGTCCATTTGCTGAGCATCTATTTGCTACATATTGGTGGTAGATTCATATGCCAGTTATATTAGGTTGTAAGGAAAGTTTTGGCCGGTTTTTGAAATTTCAACTTCGAGAGATCATAACTCGGCTCAGAGTGCATCTTTTCTCACAGAGTAAGCACCATTAGATTCGCCACACTCTTGGCAACACTATGCATACCTACACATCTCAATTTGATAAAGGGCTGATAATTTATATTGCGCGAAATGAAAAAAAGTCGACTTCAAATCGCCACTCTTTCTGAACACACTGCTAGTGAAGGAGCTGGCCAGATGTTTTGGGAAGTGGGGCATAGTTAGCGCTAGATCTGATGAACATGATAGACGAGTAAGGGCCTCACCCTGCAACTGCTTCAATTAGTGGAAGAGGATTTGTGAAAAATGCGCTTGCGCATGACTGCCGTAAGGGGTCCCGCGGCACCCATTTTTTTGGATTTTTCCAAATCAAGGCCACTTGAGGTGGTCAGCTAAGGTTGCTTGTTGAGGGCCAATACTTGTGGATATCCCCTGCAAATATGGACGCTCATCGCCTTCTGCCGTTTTAGTTAAAGCGATTTTATCAATTGAAAATTAGAGCAGCTCGTCCTCATTTCTGCACTTCTGAAACCGGAGACAATGTGTTCCATCCAGTGATACACCCCCTCCTCTTGCAGTATTCACATTTGTGGTCACCTTCGCTGGGACTCGGCTAAACAAGAACTCTTGAAGTGAAGTCATCTTAAAAGTGCCATTTTCGCAGCACTTTAAAACTTCCCTAATAAATTGAAAACCTTGTGGCATTCCAAATAAAACATATATTCTGAAAGAGCAACTTTTTCTCTATCTAACGAGCACAATATGTCAGCTGATTCATGTTGACGCGCTCTGATATTTAAATTTATCTTGTGATTGCGAAAAAGCGGCCAGAACTTTCCTTACAACCTAATAGATGCTTATCGTTTTTGTGAACATTCACCACTATTCCGAATTTCACATAGTCTAGCGGTCCATACCCAGTGTTGTTTGCTGGCACCGCATGAGAGGATGAATCGCTTGCTTTACCATCACAAATATAGATGGTGTCTTGATCTACTTTATGAAATCGGCTTTATATAACTACTTTATATAATCGGCTAAGTGTGTGTGTGTATGTGTATGTGTATGTGTATGTGTATGTGTATGTGTATGTGTATGTGTACGTGTATGTGTATGTGTATGTATGTGTGTGTGTTTGACCGGAAATTTATATCTCGCGTCGCAGCAAAGGTGGGATTCTGGATTTTAGATATGATATAGGGGTGGTAAGGGGACCCCAGTGATGGTGGACCGAAAGTGATAGCAGCTGATAAGGGCTGATAAGGAGCCTCGGAAGGCTAATGTCGCCAAATCCGTTTCGCCTTTCGGGTCGATCCTAGAGCGCCCACACTCATAGGTGTTTTAGGGGGTGGGACGGGTACATCAGTGGTGGTTGATCCGAATTGATAACGGTTGATAAGATTCGATAAGGAACGTCAAAAGACAAATATGGCCAAATCCGTTTCTCCATTCGGGTTGATTCTAGAGCACCGACACTATAGGTGTTTTAGGGGGGGGGGGTGGGACGGGTGCATCAATGGTGGTTGATCCGAATTGATCACGGCTGATAAGATTCGATAAAAAGCGTCAAAAGACAAATATGGCCAAATCCGTTTCTCCATTCGGGTTGATTCTAGAGCACCGACACTCATTGGTGTTTTAGGGGGTACATAAATGGTGGGTGATCCAAACCGATAACGCTTGATAAGATTCGATTAGGAGCGTCAAAAGACAAATGTGGCCAGACCCGTTTCCCCATTCGGGTTGATCTTAGAGAAGCGACTTTCATGGGTTTTGTGAGGGGTGGGACTGGCACATCAATGGTGAGTGGTCCAAACTGATAACGGTTGATGAGATTCGATAAGGAGTGTTAAAAGGCTAAAGTCGCCAGATCCGTTTCGCTCTTCTAGCAAACAATGGAATATTCACACACACAGGTATTACAGGTACCTCAATGGTGACTTTTCGAATATTCACACACACAAGTATTACGAGAACCTCAATGGTGACTTTTCGAAATTGATAACGGCTTGCAGGGGCTGATAAGACCCATCAGGAGGTGGAGAAGGGATAAAATCCGGCACTTCGCTTACTACCACCACACAAGTGCTATAGTAAGAGCGTCTGATGCTCAGTGCCATTGGATGAACATATTTTGCTTGTGTTCTGATATCTGTTGCCGATGTACGACCGCTTAATTACCTTGCATTCCAAATAATGATGCATGTCCTCTGATACTGCGTTCTACATGGACCAGTTGGGCTATCGCACAGTACTGTGCGAATTAGTCATTATTTATTCAACGCTATAGAAGGGAATTCATTGGTCGATGTTGAACTTTTGCTGAGCATCTACTTTCTACATATAGGTGATAGATATTAACCGTTATCGAAGATATCACCGCTGAGGAAGGTCACCGTTTCTCACAGGCCAGATGATTTAGCGGTCGATACCTTTTGTTACAATGATATCGATGATCAATGTTCAGGAATGACATGGGAACATCCACTAATCAGTTAACCCTTCCGCTGAAGTGGTCAGTGAGAATTTGGATAGTCTAGGGATCAACGGCTTTGGATTTAACTGCATCGATTGGTAGCAATTTGTCCATTTGCTGAGCATCTATTTGTTACATATATATTAGTGGTAGATTCATAGGCGCACATGTACTATGGGGGTGGCACTCAAAAACTATTTCTAGAAAGTGGAAATTTTTTCCTCACCTTGAGAGGTTAAGAAGGAGCTTCGAGGAGTGTCCTCAACCAGAAAAAGGATGAAAAAATATTTGCTACACTAAAAATATTCACCCATTCCGAAGCTCCTTCCTCCTCAAGGCTTAGGCCAAAACCACATTTCCCGGTTCACGGATATCTTAGTACCTTCCAACACATTAGAAAACATAATACTAGAACAGACACGCGTAAAAAACCCAAAAACGGTACGAAGAAATGCGTGTGAACTAGGACCAAGCATTTAGCCTAAGCCTTGGGGGGGGGGGGACACTTCACACACGGGAGATCATCAATAGACAAGATTTTGTTTGTTTATTTACTTTCGACATTTCAAAACAAAAACATACTAATGACAATCGGACACGTTAATAGTACATGTTTTGAAGATTTGTAATGGAATTAGTTCTCTATTGTAATTTCAAATGTATTTTTGAGTGCCACCCCCATAGTACATGAGCGCCGATTCATATGTCAGTTAGCGATGCTTATCGTTTTTGTAAACATCCACCACTATTTGGAATTTTACATAGTCTAGCGGTCGATACTCAGTATTGTTGCTGGTATCGCATGAATCGCATGCTTTGCTATCACAAATTTTGATCGTGTCTTGATCATCCATGTAGATAGCAGTATCAGAAGACATGCACCATTATTTGGAACTCTAGGAAATTTAGCGGTCGATACATTGGCAGATATCAGAACATGATTAAAATATGTTCACCCAATAGTTCTGATCATCAGACGTATTTACTACAGCAGTCGCATAGTATAGTAAGCGGTGTACCGGATTTTATCCCTTCTTCATTTTCTAATGGCGCTAATGAGCCCCTGTAAGCCGCTATAGTTTCGAAAAGTCACCATTAAGGTTCCCGTATCCTGTAATACCTGCGAGTGTGAACATTCCACGTTAGCCAGAAAAACGAAACGGATTTGGCGACAGTAGCCTTCAGACACTCTTTATCGAACCGTTATCAGTTTGGCACCCACCACTGATGTGCCCATCTCACCCCTCAAAACACTCATGACTTTCGGCAGTCTAGGATAGACCCGAAAGGTGAAACGAGTCAGGCGACAGTCGCCTTTTGAGGCTCCTTATCAGCCCTTATCAGCTGCTATCACTTTCGGTTCACCACCGCTGTTATCCCCTTACCAGCCCCTACATCATATCTGAATCCAGGATCCCATCATAGACTCACTTAGCCGATTATATAAAGTAGGATATTCCTAATAAGGGCCTAATAAGGGCCGCATGCAAAATTCCACGCGAAAAAGTGAGAATTCGGCTGAGATACAGCTCTCCAAATTCTTGGCCGGGTGGGCCTAGTCCGCCGTCATCCGCCGCGGTTGGGAACGAAGATTGGGACTGTTAACGTAATTTTCTGTCTCTACAGTACGTCTCCGACCGCGGCGGACGACGAGGTGGGCACTTGCTTGGAGGCCCCGCCTACCCGGCCGAAGCTTCGTGGTGCTGTATCTTAGCCAGATTCACATCCTTTCCGCACTATGCATGCTGCAAACACATCATAAATAGGTAACAGAAGAACTCATTTTTTCCTGGACGATCCCTTCAAGCTGTTATGACACCAAGAAATGAAACGGTTGCAAGTTTTCTAATAAGTCATGCTCGGCCAACTTATCATGTGGTTTGCACAGAGGACCGATAAAGGGTAATGGGTCACTTCAGCAAGGGAGCAATGTCGCAAAACTTCAAATCTTACAACTAATGAGTCACACCTACAGAAGTGTTAATTCAGTAGCGTTGTACACTGAATTTGCTTAGCCACATTGCTGAGCAACTCCTTATCAGTTTGTCATACGCGTAACTCGCTTCTAGCATTGCTGAATACGCGCGAGACATCGCGTGGTTACATCCGATCATATATGAACCAACAGTTTGGCCTGTCAATCTGTCTGTCTATTTGTCTTCGGCCGAACAACCTGAGGAGTTCCGGTCAAGTTCGCGACGGGTGGACATGAACCAACATGTGTAGCGCGCGCACGGGCTATGTAGGGCTCCGCCCACCATAGGCGGAGCATACGCTTACATTCTTTTGGCTGTGGTCGAAAATTCTTCGTCTGTTTCCAAAGGAATGCAGTCGTCGGCAAAAGATAGACAAAGGGGAGCAGAGAATTATCAAGGTGGTCAAAGGGATCCGCCCTCAGTGAAAGGGGCGTACCCAATGTTGCTGAAAACTTCGTGACTCAGCTGTAGGTTGGGTTGCAATTATCTGATGAGCACCGGTTTACGCAAGGATCAACCCCCCCCCTGTCCCTGATTAAGCGGAATGAGATGCTGCTTTGATGCTAAATACAGTGGGATTCATGGCGCCTATGATAAGCGATTTATCAATGCTCAATGATTTTTGTTTCAGAATAACTCAGTAACTGACCTCTTTTTGTTCTATTATCTTCTGTTCTATTATCTTTACCTATGGGATGGAGCGTTTCCCAATAATCATCCGAAATCCCTGACCATACATCACCGTGCTTATCAGGCAAACGGACTGAAAAGCTATAGTTTATGGCATGCATTTTATAGGCACACGCCGCGATAATCGAGTCAGTCGATTACCTTCTTTGAGCAAATCCTCAGAAGATCCTCCAGGTTGCACCTTTTTTGCATGTGCGCCGTCCCAGTGCCACTCTCATATTCACGCGCCACCCCCACTCGAGCTCCTTATTGGTCAGTTGAAAGGACGTAGTTATCACGGACTCGAGGAGGTGTGGGGTCGTGATGGCGTACTGTGGCGCCGCAAAAAAAGTGCAGCCTGGTTAGTTACTCAAGGGTCTATAGTCATGAGAAGGCATATCGGCTAGCCTGACTATGGCGAGGTGTGTTTTTAAAGGACTTTGGTTCTGCACAATTAAGTTTGAGTTCGTACCACCGGGCTAGAAGATGTGCGCTCTACTCGCGCTGCTCTGAAATCGAGTACACAATGTCCGTATGCTCCTAAACTCACGTGCAACCCATTTTCTTTCGAATTCATTTTGTAGAACGTGGAAGTGGTATTTAGAACCACATCCTTCAACGGATTTACTGGAAGGTCCTTTGCCTTGAATTCTGAAGCACTTCTTGCCGATGACAAATTCTCCCGACTTGCAAATAATGTCATGTCTCTCTAAATACAACTATTGTGTATATTTAGTAAATATAGCTCAAAATAATTGTTCTCCACATTATTTTCTAGTACTTATGGAAAATTTTTTCGTGAGGAATGGGCTGAGTGATAGAAAGTCAGGCCAGAACGAGGGAAATGGTGCCATATATCTCTAGGTCACAGGGATTGTAGTACAGTAGGGACCGGAGTAGGTATTCATCATTAGGGCTCGGTTTCGCAGTGCGACACGATGCTGCGAGCTAGTGGAGCTGTATGTAGTTGGTTCAAAAAGACGCAAGCCAAGGTAGCTCATCAAAACCCAGCTGCATACGTCACTACTAGCTCACATGCATCGCGTTGCAATCCGCGTTGCGAAATTCTGTCCTGGGGATACACATCTGGAGGAAAAGTTCGGAGTCTATAAGGCGGTGTGTTACGTGGCCAAAGGCGCGCTCCACGCCGTAGATAGGGACCTACGCTAGTCGCAGACGCGCCGTGGTTGAGGAGCGTCTTGTGGTTGCTCTCATATCAATCACGTCTTTGAGATACGCGTGGCCTCGATCGCCATGCCAGTGAGGGTGCGGTCGGGAAAACAGTTCCCACAGGAAATCAGTAAGAAGTATTGGCAAACCTCACCGTAAACACATTTGGTTGATTGACCATGCATGGCTTCTTTGACATCGAATGGCAAAGAGTTTTCACACATATCCTGGGCTTCTGATTGGGATTCTGTGTCATAGGGGAACGTTATGGTACACAGTTTTTTCTGAAAATCACGTTACGTTAATCATTCGTATTTCATCTAAAATCGTCCTACATAAGGTACTGTTCATAAATCGCAATTCGCGCCTCGCGCGATTCAGACGGAAAGTGTAAGGTATGTATTGATAGTTGTGTGATGCGCCTGAATCGCGCATTCACCTGAATTGCAAAGTATGAACGCGGCCTAAGACTCCGCAGCATACTTGCGAATGCAACTCTCCTTTTCCCAAATGTGGAGGATACACACAGAAACGTTGGAAGTTGTCTCGGATACGAACTGAAAGGAAGTCGCTGTTTTGATCAATATGTATTGTTTCTAAAGTTGATAGTAAGAAAGCATGTGATAGTATTTGATATAGATACTTGCGTAGCCTTGGTGAGAAAATAGGCAGAAGATAGTAGTGAGTGCATAGTAATTTGACATGCTGTTGTTGTATGCTGCCAAATGAGTAGCTCTGAAGACGTAAGCTGCATCTTGTGGTGTCACTTAATGCCACAAATTACAAGACCTTACCAGGAGCTTCCTTTGGGCTGAAATGAACCAGACCCGAATGATTTCCATGTCATGATTCTAGACAAATCATTGCTGTGATAACAAGAAGTCGATTCCAGGCACCGTTCAAAGTTCGCGATTCAGGGGATGAGTTGATCAGGCGAAAAGAAAAAAAAACGTATCGACGAGATATTAGGCGATTTAGGTGATTAAGCGCCAACGGTTAGATGTTAGTAACACGGAGTTATCAAGATCGTAGTGTATTCTCTCTTCCTAAATCCGCTCTGATCCAAATCGCCTGGTGGGCGGGTCGCCTTCATTATTAAGGCATTGTTCAGAGATTGCGATTCGAGTTCTCAGGCGGAAATGAAATGATACATGTCAACCAAGTGATCAAGCTTGATATCATACACCTAATCGACACGTACCTTGTCCTTTGCGCCTAATCGCCTGATCGCGTATTTTTTCTTTTCGCCCGATCGCCTAAAACGCGGGCGCATCGCCAACTTTCAGCACTGTTTGGCTCCGAACAAACCTTAGGCACGTTATTAATCAGCTGTCCGCATGGTAGAGACAACCGACAGACTATCTTGAGAGTCGTTTCAGCGGGTGTATGCCATTAGGACAGAAAACTCGCTTTGCGGATCTCTCTCTCTCTCACGTACGGATATCTTTGATCTGTTCAGTTTAACGTTCCTGGTTGATAACTGCATTGTGTAGCATGTGCTACAACGTGCTATAACTCTTTATCACTTACTACTATTTCTATAACCAGCCTGCACCACAGTTTTTCAAAAGTGAGGCGCAGTCGACTCATAGCATGCCTAGATCATTAACTGTTCTCATTTTCCTACTGCTCTCGCTCGTTCTTTGCCTTATCTATGTTTATCACTTGTTATCACTTTTGTTCTTGTGAAAGATATCCAAAGAGAGATTCCATGATGATATTTCCATACTTCACCAGGCCGCCTTCATACTCTACGGTGCCGGCGGCGAGGTGTGGCTGCGTGTCTCTGCATATGCCACCCTGCCTCGTCGTCTCTGCGTCTGTGCATCTGTGCACCACCCGGGTGTATATCGCTAGGACAGAACCGTCGCGTGCCGAACACGGCCACGCGACGTTTCTGTCCTAGCGATATACACCCTGCACCACCCCCCCCCACCCCCTTCTGCACTCTGTCCAAAATAATCCTCAATAAGGGAATGAGAGAATCACTGGCAGTAACAGGTGATAAGGGTTGGTAGTAATAGGTGATAAAAAGTTGTAGCAAGTGATAGCACATTGTACCACCCTTTAGTCATCCTCTAACCCTTGTCTCAGCAGTGGTATCGGTGAATCCTCATGTTCTGTTGCCTTTTCATGCCTTTGTATATCTCATTCAAAATTAATTTATTGACTTATTGAATAACCATACAACAAAATAGTAATTATGCAAGTAGTCAAGATTCAAACGGGATCGGTTATAAGTGGAGCGATAAAAATTATAACAATTCATAAGGAAAGTGACTAGTTGGCATAGAACTATGCGAGTTAAAGTAGCACAAACTACTACTAAGAAGAACATTTGAAGAATCAACCTTGTTGTGCCGTCTACATTGAATTCGTACTAAAAAATACCATTCAAAATAATCTTGATGAAGGTATAGGAAAATCACTAGCAGAAAAAATATGGATTGGTAGGATGATTGTGATAACAACAGCTTTTCGTCAGAATAGGATACACGCCCGTAAACAAAGAGCACTCGGTTGAATTCTGAAGTGAAAAACGCGCGTACAAATTCGGGTTCGAGGAATTCACAGGACAATATGGATCAATGTGTTGAGTATGCCCACAAAAACACGTATCTTAACAATTATGATAGATTCTTAAAAATCTCCAGTGTCCTTATCGATCCGCAATTCCTACCAAACAGCAAGTGGCTCACCCGATTCTTGCTGTTCGTGGATTTTCTCGAATATTGTTTCGTTATACTGCTTTCACCTCCTCTTTGGCACCGCCTATCGAGTTTTGAGATGGAGAATGGGTGATGAGGGCTTGTTCGATTATAGCACCTGGTATGCCTCCAACGCTTTTTGGCTAAAATATCCACCTTAGACATCACACAACTGTTCTCCTGGAAATTTCGGAAGCACGGTACTGTAATCACTTGGGGCGCCACAAGTAATTACTAAAAACGAGTGTCCGCTACACTACTGTCACTTCCCTAGCCGAATTTCAAACACAAATAAGACCGACCGCACTCTGATCGGCAGCCGGCAGCGGAGTCCATTGAAGTTTGCCTGCTCGGTACTCCGCAACAAACTCCTCCAGCACGGCTTCTGAGACATCTGGTCGATCACAAACACATAGATGACCGGCAAGACCATCGACAATGCAAATCAGCGGTAGCTCTACGTCACCAAGGCCAAGGATAGACTCCAGAATCTGAAACTGTATGCTTCAGAGAGGATATTTCAGAGCTGTTCTTCTCAAGCTTCAGTGAATGATCAAAAAATTAACACTCACATGATCACATATGGGATCCTCGCCTGTGTACAATAATTGCAACGGATCAGCTTGTGGTGGAATCGGTAAATCCGAGCCAGTAGAACTAAATCATTCAAAAATGCAAGGAAATCACGCCCAGAGTTCTTCGCGATTAGTGTTCCGAATTAATAGGGTGTACCTGCACTCTTCGCTACTAGCCGATTTTGACAATCCATTGCCTTGTTCGGCGTTTTCTTCACATTTCTTCTCAGCCTCTTCTTGACGTCGTTCTTCGATCTTCAATCGCTCTTCGAACAGCCGTTTTGATAACGAGTCCATCACAGAAAGAGAGAATTGTATGTCATCGGCTGAGCCTTCTGGAATGATTAGAGTGCGTACCAGGATGTTGTTGAATTAGAAACATGCGTTGAACGATACAGAAGACTGACCTGTGAAAAGAATCAACGATGGCTCATCCCTGAGACGACAAACGGTATACTCATTGAGCTCATATAATGGACGAGGGCCCCATGGGAAATAGCGTCCCGTCGGATCTTCCAACAGCGATGATCGGCCATGATTTGTTATTACACGACCAGACGAATCCAAAAGTATCAGAGATGGGATACCTTAAGTGGTACGAGTAGAGGATACTTTTATGATATGAGTGTGACTTATCTTCAATCCATAAAAATACAACTTAAAGCTCACCACTTATGTTATAAACTCTTGTCAGCGCTATGGTTTTAGCCGGGTCATATGCAAATGCAGGCCATGGCATCTGAAAAGGGATTACAGTTTGTTTCAAGAAAAATCAAAAAGATTTAGGTGAAGACTTGATGTACAAAATAATAAATCAATTAAACAAAACATCCAACGGCTACATTGAATGTTCTTACCTGAGCAGTGAATTGATCATAAGCTTCTTGCGTCCTATCTGATGAACAGAAGACGATTTCCAATGAAATTCCTTTCGTTTTCATTTGCTCATAGATTGGCGCCAGCTGTTTCACCCATTGTCGACATGGTGGACACTGTAGCAATAAGTACGATGAGTTTTAAGACACAATGTAACGTAGTTAGGCTTAAAAACGATAATATCGTCCTTCCTTATTACTCTTTTGACACATATAATCAGCAAGGGGGAGCAAGGGGACAAGGTTAAGGGAGAGGATGAAGTGAGGCCAAAGAACAAAAATAACTCATGTCACAACATCCAGCCCTGTTCGTTCGAGCTCAACCTACTACTACTACTACTAACTTCAAACATGAAGAAAATCGTGAAGAAAAAAACTCCAACCATACTATGTGCAAGAAAGCAAAATAAGCTCAATCGAATGAACAACGCTTCAACTTACCCAGTGTGCTCCAAATAAAAGACCACGGACTGTAGTTTTGATCTTTGAAAAGTCTGATGTCTCCACGGTACCATTGACCCGGCGCAGGATGTTGCCTTTTAACACTTCTAGCGCAGCTGGTGGCCACCTGGATTAGTTGGACCTTCGTCAATATGTCGTCATAGGAAAGAGTTGATGAAATTTAGAATGGAACTACCAGCGTAAATACATAAACACGATAAAAAATCCTCTAATTAGAAACCCAGTCAGATCAAAGATCAAAGATGAGAAATCAATGATTCATGGCGTAACTTGAGGCACCTAACCATGGGAATGACCTTCCATTCACATCATCAGCCAACAATCGTCGTCCTTCCGTTGTCACTACACTTCGTGAAGCCGTATCGACAACTATCAGCGATGGCGGGAATTCAAAACCCAGCGCTCGTAGCAGACGGCTCTGAATGAAGTCTGAGTAAGACGAGCTAAACATCAACACGTTTCTAACCCCCATGAAAGCCAAACAATAAAGCGGAGGAAATGAATAAGGATAAGCTTGCGGGAAGACGCCGTCATGAAAAGCTTAAAAAAATTTGATGTCCGGGGGTGGGAAATTCCCGTTGAAGAGGTCATGGGACGGCATTGTGTGAAATATGTGTGGGCACGAGGCATGGGTATGGTAAATGGAATTAGTGGCACAGGAGCCATAAAATTAACCATCGCATTAATCACTCTAGGTACACCCTGGTGACCTTATTTTTCTGTCATGAATTCACCTGGTCTTCGAAGTCTATGGTTAGAAGTGGGAAAACATTTCATAAACCCCCTATAAGCAAATGATGAATCTCATTATTTATTTATTCATATTTGTTTAGAATGCACAAGAAAAAGCTATAGATGAGCGATTTATACTTAGCCTTATTCTGACCTTTGTAGCCAGCAACTGTGGTGCGTATACATACCAGCCTGGCTGTGCAAGCTGTGATGAGGCACCATCCTCAGAGTTTGAGCGATAGTCAGTATCGACAAGAACAACCGAAATCAACGTCGCATCACCGCCGCTGCCGTTGCCATCCTTCTTCTTCTTCTTTTTCATACTGAAGAAACGACGTATACGTGCGGGTGAGCTGAAACAATGCTATTTTCTTGTTGTAAAAATCTGAGAAATTTCTCTGAAAGTTTGACTCCAACATCAACCAATAACACGTTCAGGGAGACCTCCTCATTGGTCCCCTCTTTTTCAAGTCCTAAACTTCCTACTAGCAACTTCAGTCGTCCTCCGATTTTGCAATGAAAATTTTTCATGAGGTATTAACTGGCAGCTGCGCCGATACTTTCTCTTTTTGCGCCCACCTCTCTACTACTACATAACACTCCATCAACTCGCGACCATCTCAGAACTTTTCGAAGGAGTTGTTCGAGACATTGGCGAGTGCTCACTATCGCTTGCTGGGATCAGCGACGGTGAATCCATCATGCGTCGGCGGCACACTTTGATCAGTTCGCCGCATGACGCCGTCGTTGTCGCTTCATCAACTACAACTAAAACACTACGTAGCCACTACCATCAACTACTCCAAATCATGAAACAAGGAGATGGGGGGGGGGGTAGAGATGGAAGAGAAAATGCCGACTGAATAGGAGTAGCTACATAAGCACCGTAGGCTTCTGGACCTTTTTCACGATATTCAAACAATACTCTTCGTCAGAGTAATAACTTAACCCTCCCAGGACGACACTTGAATCGTAGTATCAGGTTAAAGTCACACAGTATATTCATTATTGTGTAGTGACTGCAAATTTTGATTGCATACGTGCTACCGCAATGGTGGGACATCTTATCAAAGCACCTCGGAGAAATCCTTGAGGGGTCAATCTGCACATTATGGCGTATGCTATTGCCTAAGCCTTAATGGAAGAAAGAAGGGGTGCCTTTCTCCCTTCAAGCTTAGGTAAAAATAATGTCCATAATGGGATGCCCCCCCCCACTGCGATAACACCATTGCATAATAAAAATTTCTACTACCACAGTACCCCATTGTGGTGCAATGGAGGTTGCGAAGTGGCTGGAGGCACTGCGTGGCGTCCGCGTATCTCCACCCCTTAAGGGACGAGCATATGTTTATCGGACTGAGGCACTGACACTAGAGAAGATGTGTCATTGACTAAACATAAAATAAGCATCTCCTATGCCTATTTTTTTCATAACACAATGTGCTAACAAGATACTGTAACGTGTAATCCGCTCCAGCAACATCTGTTCAATTCGCATCCAACCTCGTTCCCTTGGATCATAAGGCAGTCGCCGCGTCACCTGTCGCGAATCATTCATTCGCACCTTTAGAACACACAACACACCCTCTTTAGAGCAGGTTACAGTCAAATGGGATCAGATGACACGTTTCAGATAAACAGTCAGCAATCTTTGGAACTATTAGGACTTATTGTCAAAGAGCTCGTCATTGAGGAAAATCAGTGTTACACTGAGAGATGGACCTTATTTCACCGTATTAGCACTGGAAAAGAGGTCGCAATTTTTCTCTACCTGGAGGAGATTAAATGGGACCATAGAGGAAATAAAAGCTGTTTCGAACATAGGCGTTAACCATAAAATACCTCTCACTAAAGTTGGAGTTACGTGATATTTGGAAACAAGCACTGCTAATCATCAGTCTCAAAGTCTGGCATCTGATATGTACTTGACCTTATTACTAATAAACACTAGTGAATATTGACCCCGCAGCAACAGCTGCGACCCCACAAACAGCGTCAGGTTTTAAACCGTGCCTAATGACAGCTATTCAAGGTATCCACCAAAATGAGGTGAAGGTGGATCGACCAAGGACACACGCACGAAAAGACGCACAGTACAAGTCGAAAAAAATTCAGGCTACTAATGTTCCCACAGTTCACATAGAAATTCAGCCATCCCTTCATAAAAAATCCTTCTGAGTTTTCTTAAATAAGCTTCCTACGAACTTTTCCGCGATCGGTCCTCTTTCTCCTCTCTTCCCAGCTGCAGGTGCTAACGCGCCGCTTGATGTGAAGGTGATGACAGTGGTGGTTCGTTCGGAAAATCGAGTGGACTCCCTGCTGTTACACTATAAAATCCCCGCGAAACGACCATGGCTACCCTTTTTTCCCTTCGCGTTTCGAAAACTCTAGCTACTGCATTAGCTATGGGCTATCCGAACTTGGAACACACAAAGATGAATGGAAATGGGATGCTCTTGTCAAGAAACTAAAGTTTTAGTCCTGACTCATGACGCCATAACAAAAACGTCTAGTATTTCCTATCGAGGAAAAAGCTTAGAAAAACACAGTGTTGAACCGATAAGAGGCAATGGATAAGGCTTAAATAAATGCGCCTGACTATTAACAACAAAACAAGAAGTCAACAGGAAAGGAAAGAAAAGTGTTTAAAAGTCTCATTTTTATGAATAAACATAATCAAACACACAAACTTACTTTTGCACCTTGTCCTTGTCGTCTTTTTCGTTCTTCTTACGAATCATATTATCCAATTTCAAGCTCATATCGGCTCCTTTAGCGCCCGCAGTTAGAAAAAACACCACATATTGGCTACTATTCATCACATGGTCAAGTGTAACCAAGTATGAAGCATCATCTTTGGACTAAATCATAGAGTATTAGACTTACAAAAGTACCGTACAACGCAAGAATAAGAAAATGTACCGGTTTTCCCTGCGGGACCCTCACAAGCGATGCGTTACGAAAACAACTCTCATAAAGCTCGTCAAATGACATCTGAAACGACTGATTACGCATGTGTCTCCAAATGATGCCCGCTGGAAGCGAGCGATGAAAGAGCGGCGGATCGTAAACGTCGCTGAGAATAAGTTTCGAAGTGAGTGGAAGGGACAAAGAAGCTCTACGATCGTACAACGATAAGTGAAACGGGTAATGAGTTTAATGGTGAACATACTTTTTTATTCATAAAAAAGGCACAAATGGTGGCAAAGAACCATTACGTAAGTGGGTATGCAGTATATAAAATCAGTAAACCATTAAGTAATTGGGTAAGCAGTTCTGAAGCCAATAACTGAAAGTCACGCAATAGTGTAAAAGAAGTGAAGGAAGGAGGGCAGAAAATGAAGGAACTGCGCTGAAACAAAAAAAATTCTCTTCTGAAAAATAGCCTCATCTCAATCGCTTATAAACAGAAAAGTCAGGAAAAGTAAATAGAAGGAGAAATGGGTGCTAAGGTAGTTGTGGGGGGAGGGGCACTCGACAGAGGCAAGTGTCGCGCCCAATTTCTGCTCATAGGCACTCTCAAGGTTATTTTATGTATGTATTTATGTTTTTATTTCCAATTTTACCCCTTTTCGAAAGTGATGAGAACCACTCTCTTAAAAACCCACCTTGTTCTCTATTCGCCCGCTAGTGAAGTGTAAAGCTTTTTTGCATTGTGTGGGAGTGGGACAGTGTTAAAGTTAATCTAACTATACGGCCCAAAACATTTTTCGAGAAGAAATTCTGCTACCGTGAAAGTACAAATGTTGTAATGTACTAGTATTACTAAATTGTACTTTTAAGAACAAGACAACCAGGATAACCAATAAAACTATGTATTTTGAAAAAGTTCCGACGAGCTAGCTCAAAACGGCAACAAAACAACAACAACAACAACAAGCAGCAATGAACAACAACAAGACCATTTCTACAAGACCTTGGTGAGTCTGAACCTACTTTTATTCCTCTTTTTTGGTCCTTGACATTACCTCTTCATCCCGCGACTTCACTCCTCAAGTTCCATTAGTGGGAGGTTTTTTCTTATTTATGTCCTAAATGTTAGGTAAACTAACTTAGTTTATAACGGGAACAAGCTTCCGTAGTATTTAGTGAGGAGTTGGAAAAATCAGAATTCCCCTCACACGTTCACGTTAACAGCAGCGAAAGCCCTTTTCTAATCCAGTTCACATACCTCTCGAAAGGGTCTGAAGTTCAGCTGATAGACAATGGAATCCGATCTGATAAACCACGAAACTCTTCTATAGGATGCCCCCATGGCCCGAAGGGCTACGGAAGAGGAGTTTGGGATAATACTTCACTACAAAGACCATGTCACAATATCGAATAAATATTGCTGAAGCATTGGTTTAAAAAAAGTGGTTTTTGCTGCCAGTAAATCTTATAAAAGATTCAATGGCAGAGCTATTACTGAATGAAAACAACAAAAACAACAAGTAGTAATAATGAGACAGTATAGGTTACTCCGAGAAATATTATCTTAACCAAGCAGAAAAGAAGGAGATTCATAAAAAGCATTTCAAAAAGAAATCAGCCAAAATCCAGCACGTTCAAAAAAAGGTGATATAGCGCGAAGATGAAATTTGGGAAGTTCAGAGAACAAAAGAACGAACGAGTACAGCGACAGGATCGCTAGTGACGATGGTGACACCGAAATTTTGAAAAAAGAGAAACGTTATTTATAAGCTGCAACGACAGAAAACCATTTCAAGTGGCTGAAATCAACAGCGAATCCTTGAAATTGAAACGCGCGTTGTCGAGAGCTTATGCAAATAGTATCATCATCATCATCATCACACATCCCACATCGGGCGAGGGGGGGGGGACGAATGACTGGGAGCCAACCACGGACTACTGAGAACCCACCACGATCGATAATGCGCTATGAGAGTGTGCGGTCGATGAACGTTCATTAGCCATCGAAAACGGGCAGCAAATCCACTGCAGATATGGCGAAGAAAATATAAAGCAAGCATTATGACCATACGGCGGCCAAAAATTACACGACGTTGCCCACAATTCGCATTGAAGTGGAGTTTCTTGAATTACTGAGTTCTGGCACGAATGTCTGTACAGTAAGCAATCCAAATGCTTCAATGAATGTAAGAGTAGGTAAACATATCAGATAGCTCCTTCCAAAAATTAGAAATTTTGAAATGAAAGCACAAAAATGGTTATGATTGTGACCACATACGGACATGTCTGAAATGAAACAATATAACATGAAAGTAGATGGAGTGAATTAATAAATTAAATGAATTAAGTGATGTGAATGAATTAAATGAATTATCTCTAATATACTAATGGGAGAATGATTCAATCGTTTTCTCACTTAATTAGCTGTATCTAGGCATAAATTAACCTTGAGAGTGCTTATAAGCAAAAATTGGGCGTAACTCTTGCCTTTGTCGAGTGCCCCCCCCCCCCCCAACTACCTTAGCACCATATTTTCGTCTATAGAATACTAAATCTAAACGAGTGCACGTTCATCATATTTCGAACCTTCGCACTTTCCCAGATTCATTTTACCAAGATCACGTCAGGTTAAGCATCGAGTTTACATGATTTTGAACATTTCTCTATATTAACGGGAGGACAACATGTTCACTTTTGGGAAGTCTTTATAAGGCTAATGTGTCAAATAATTATCGTAATATATCGTTATCGTAATACCATAATATCGTTCACATGCTGACTTGTAAAGTTAATGATACCGTCCAGCAATCATGTAAAGACATGTTACTATTTAAAAAAACAACAGACTGCCCCCCCTCAACTACCCAATAGTGAAGTCGGAATAGTTTCGAGAAGTGGTTCATGTTTGAGACATCACTAATGAGTCGAGAAAGATAGAAGACAGTATTACAGGAAAAAGTTTTGGATTTCAGTGATAAAAACACTATAGGTTAAAGAGAAAGCTCTGGAATCCATTATGCAGAATCTTTTTTGTGTCTGTTATTCCAAGCCATTAAGAGGCATTCAAAGAACGATTATTTTACAGCAGGCTTTGAGTTTTAGCGATGTGTACGTTACGGTCTTCTACTTCAATAAGTGCTAAAAATCAAGTAATCAATAGAAACAACTGAAAAATTGTGTCGCGCAAATTGAACAGCGACCGATTTCCTAAAATAGGCAAGATAGGCCGTCGCTACGGACGGCACGCGCGGGTACCCCGACTGACGACCAGTGCCACTGAACTGGCGATCCGCCCACATTTTCGGACGGCGCTCTGAAGACTGGTTATGAGATTTCATGTGATTACGAGAAATGAGTGTAGCAAAGTGGAGTGATGGACGGAGGAAGGGGGGGGGGGGAGCAAATTGAAGTAGCGCAAAGCCGTTTGGGACGCTAAGTTATGCGAACGGTTCATGCCCGTGGATTTCCGTCGAAGTAGTTTCCAGAAAGTAGAGTTACTATATCAAATATTACAATACCAATTTTAATAGGATCTAAAAAGCAATAGTACCACTGAGGATCTATCCGAAACAGTCCACATCCATGCGTGAGGTCGCGAACTAGCATATCTCGCACCATGAAAATATTCCAAGAAGTAAAGTCACTGGATTACAGTAGGTCAACCTAACAGGGTTCATAAAAAAGACAGGTAGTCGTAAGAATGGCCGCATGAGGGCACACACTCGTGTGCGGTCGCGAAGCGGCAAATCTTTCGAGTCATGGCCCCTTTTGTAGCTCATTCTTTCAATAAAGAAAGTAATATAAATGGTACGACCGAAAACTCCCAACTGTATGAAACAGGCATATCAAAAGACGACCCGCGGCGATAATGTGCTTCTCTGTTCAAAGCGGAAACACTCAAAAGGCGCTTTTTTTTCGTCCGTCGGATTAGATGCCGGTGGGCGAGGAAAAGGAACGGTTGGCGCGAAGTTTCCAGCTGTGAACCAGATTCCGAGCGTGATGGGTAAGTTCAGATTTATGGGCGCGACTCGTTGAGCATCAAAATCGTTGCCCGGCTAAGTAGGAACCTTTACGTTTTGTCGAATAACCGTCATGAAGTAGCGATTTTCAGTTACACCCAAAACTATTTCCAGCAGGAAACAAGGCTACGATGAATGTTGTAGGAGCTAATGTAAAAACTAAAGAAATCATGCGCGGAAATTTTATGATTCCATTACCTCCCGAAAGGTCCATAATAAATAGAGCATTACAAGAGGAATATAAAAAGAATTGAAAGTTTTCCTTCACTATAATTATGAATTCGAAAAAGAGAAAAAACTACTAGTATACGACTGAATTCCCCCTAAACAATTTTCAAAAGTGGTCGGCGGGACAAAAGTTGTCCCCCCCCCCAGGTTACCTGCATGGACGTAAACTACGAAGACTTTGAGGGATCGTATCTCTGCAAGGTTTTGGTTTTTTTATCGTTAAACTTTGCATGTGGCCCATAGTGAACTAACAAAGCATAACTGGAAGGAGGAAGGAGTAGAAATAAAATTTTCTAGGGCGATTCTTTAATTGCTGATTGAAAGGAGGTTTTCTGATATATTAGAATTAAAAATACAGTCTCATATTAGAAATAAAAATACAGTCTCGCGAAATTTGAAGTGAAAGCAAGCTCATAATGTTAGAATATAGCAAAGAATTCAAATTCAAGCAAATGGTTGGATTACTGTAAGGGCTTCCGACAAGGGTCAAGTGACTACCATCGACTCCTAATAACACCAGCTACGCAGATGCCCAACTTCTTGTGGGCCAGCTGCTATTTTAATCCGATTCGTAGCCAAGAATACAGTAGCTTCAGCTAGGACCATCCTTTCAGACACGGTGCGCATGCGTTTTCTTTTGAAATCGCAGAACGTATTGGAAAGGACTTTTTGAGCACGTATTCGATCTATACGATACCATGTGGCTGGCCAGTTGCCAGTTGAGGTGAGTAGTTTTGCACTTCATAGTGATAATTTCAATGAAATAATCACGCAAAACGGAGGTCTAGTAATGGATACGCTCTGTGGGTCGAATCGCGGCTCAAGTTCCACTATAAGGCCGTCGTCAGATTTCGTGATTTTGCGTTTTTGCGATTTCGTGGTGTTGCGGCTCCGTACACAATGTTGCGGCAATGCAAGATCTCAAGGTCGCAGCATCGTAAGCGAAAGTGCGACGCCGCAAAATCGCAGGCTCATAAAATCGTAACAAAGAAATCGCAAAAACGCAAATATCCAAGCCTTTCATGTCTTGAAGTGGCCAACGAGACGAAAATGGTACCAGATGCTTCTGAACACGTAAAGGGTTCTGCACATTGGGGGAAATTTGTTGCACAATGATAATTTCCTTATGAAACCAACCTCCTCACAGGTCACGCCTCTTTGTTGGTGTGAAGGTGTGAAGTGCAACAAAAATATGTATACCTTTTACGTTTATTTTATTTTTTGAATTCTCCGGGAAGAATTCTGCAACTGACTGGTTTTCGTTGAACGAACTGCACTGTGGGTCAAGTATACTAGCAGATTGGCACTGTGCCAAAGTGTAAGAGCTTCTTGAGCGAAGCCACGAAAATAAGAGGGGTTATGATGAAAGAGGAGCATTGAGTCAGCGTAAAGGTCGTACTGAGTGGCTATTTGAGGAGTGCAGAATCTGACACGGCAAAAACGTTTTCAATGGAAGACGATTGTAGAGGAAAGGTCATGTATGAAAGAGACGATTCCTAACCGTCCACGGTAGCCGTCACACATTGAATGAATGATGGGCATGCTGAGAACAAGGAAACGGGTGGAACAGACGTTCTGATGGGTCGCAAATTGCCCCCCCCTTGTAATCCAAAGTGTTCCAGAGCGAGAACGATTTACTAGAACTTGGGAATTTTCTGAAAAAAAAAAAACTCGGTAGGAATGCTGTCGACGAGGCAGCTGTTGTGCTGGATAGCATATTGGAAGGAGTAAGGCGGAGTCATCAGCTATCGTCATCGACTTCTTGTTGCCTCCGCCCACAGTGCGGTTAATCTCTTGACATTGCTCTGTCCCGAGACTGCACGGATGATTTCCTCTTTAGGCTCCTCTATGGGACCACCGCATTTGAGTCGGAAGTGGACAAGTAGGTGTTCAGGCGCCACATACCACTGTCGAAATGAAGCCTCGTCACTGTTCAGGATGGGCACTGGAGGTTCCAAGATGGATGGCGTGGTTATCTGAAGGATCCATATGTTATAGTAGATGGGCCTAGGAAATAACCTAGGTATTTGCTATTACGAAATCTAAAAAGGAAAGGAATTCCGTCCATGCTTCCTTAGGACGCCGACAGGTTTCTGATTGTCATTTTGCAATTATGAGAAAAGGGGGGGGGGCAAATTATTTGGGGTCTCTTTAAAAAATAAAATACTAGGTTGTCGAAAAAGTTTTTTTCGTTTTTTGAATACGCGTTTTTTCCCTCCAAACTGACTTCCAGCAACTTCTTCTGTACTTACACATGTAGTACAAGTTCACACGCATTTATACTTATCATTGTCTTCCATCTCCCGGATAACCTTTTTCTGCAAAAATATATCAAAAGAGTACTTTCGGGGCATTCTACTATATGATTTCAAATATGTCCTCTAGCAACCGAATCCAGTCGTCGTATAAACGCGCATTCAAAGAGGGTTCAATGTCTGAACTTGTGACACAACTTTGGTTCAAACACCTTTGAGAATACAACGTCAAAGATTCTGACAGGTCCGGACCCCAACGGTTGACAACGAACGATTGCGGGTGCTGGCTTGCAACACTATACAAACAGCAGACCTATACCGTCAGCAGCCGTATATCCTGGTCGCGAAAATCACAGAGAAACGTCTGAACCATGACACGATTCTTTTCCCACCGATAGTGCTCGCCCACATGTAGCAAAAGCGACTCACCAAAAAGCTCTCAAACTTGGATAGGAATTGCTACCCCATCCACCTTATAGCACTGATCCTGCTCCATCGGATTATCACCTCTTCCTTTCCCTATCTATCGCCATTCAAAGAAAAACCTTCGATAATGAAGATGACATGGAACGGCGTTGAGCAACTTCTTCAAGTCAAAGCAAGAACAGTTCCATGCGGATGGCATAATAAATTTTCCTGAAAGGTGGAGAAGAGTGGTAAAACAAGATGGTGATTACCCTGGTTCATGGTATGCTCTGTGTTTTGTAATAAAATGTAAAAATGAATTGCTTCAAAAAACGAAAAAAAACTTTTCCGACAACCTAATATAAAGAAAGTTGAAGCTCCTTTCATGGGAGTGGGTTCGAACCCTTGAGTCCTAAGGGAACTACGCATGAATAAGACTATAGTTCCGCTACAGAAACAGTAAAAATCACGTTCTAGGCCCAAGCATGGTGGGAACCATTACCAAAACCAAATTATTAATGTTGAATTAAAACCAAATTATCAATTATGATTAAATTATTATTAACCGTAAATTCGGGTTGTTCGAATCCGTTCCCCCTCCGGATACCTTGAATGCCATGTTCCACTGTCCACAATGTACCCAAAGATGTCTAAAAGTATCCATAAGCGGAAAAAAATATAAGATGTGAGAGGAAAGAAGACTTACCTTGTTAAAATTCTTAAACGAAGCTTCGCCTCATGTCTAACTTGTTTCTTTTGCATGGAAAAAATCTGGCATTTCGACCCCACGCACGAATGTGTCTTTGGAGGAGCTCCGCCCATCGCAGAATCTCTCTGCCCACCGCCGGACATCTCACAGACACTTTCTTGTGAGTCTAGAGGAGACTTAAATTACTCCTCAAGCATTGCGGCTAAATTCCGCTTATCAAAGGAGCTTTTTACGCGGTTCTGCATCTTAAAAAGCTGATTTCCTTTTTTTCTCAAAGTTGCAGACCTTGAGGGTGGTCCTATTCATAAGCTTATAGGCTCAATTTCAACTCTGTGATGCTCATGGGGACTCTCTGTGATTCCTGAGTGCGAGTGAACATTTCACAGATTGCAAATATTGTATTTATGCAGCATGAGAATAAGGAGAAATATAGTGATTAGCGGTTCCAGCAGTCTCACAATACGCCACACTTTTGACGTATATCCATTTTGATATCATTGATATTATTGTTTATGATATGGCTTGTTCATCTGCATTTGCAAATTACTTATAATAGGGCCAGTTCATCTGCATTTGAGAGCAACAGAGGTGTACAGGATTGAATTGACTGAAGCTCTCAAATAGAGCCCTCAGGCTTATCGAAACGATACGGATGTAGTAGTAGTTGGCCGGTTTCTTCAGCGAAGACAGGTCCCTCAAGGCTGAGCAAAGGAGGTTCGATCCAGCGACCGAATTTCAAGATCTTTGCAGAGACAACTGATGCTATCGAAAAGTCTACATGAAAAATTCGGGCCAAAAGTGTTCAAGCATGTTTACTTTTTGAGGAGCAAAATAGAAAGCTAAGGGTAAACTGAAAAGCATCAAGTTTGCACATGACCTGAATAAGCCTTTTAGCCAAGTTAGTAACTAATAATAACAAATAGTAAAGATAAAGATGCATCAAAATTTGCTTGCGTGATATTTTTTGAAGGATCTTGCGCAGAATAGACATTGAAATGCTGCAGAAAGTCGAATATATTCGAAGAGGACTATAAATTCGAGAGAAGAATGCGAAAGGAAAATGGGTGATTTGTCGGTTCCATTTGGTGACGAATGACCCGTAGAGGTTTTGGCTAAGAAAGCAATTAAGTTAAACTAACTCAAGATTTGAATATAAAATTAAAACAAACATTTAAAATTTGAAAATAATACCTATATGGTAAAAAATAAAGAGTTAAAGTAAACCCATGAAATTTCAAAGTAATCCCCATAGGGTAAAGAATGAAGAATTTAAATAAACTCTTAAATTTTGAAAATAATCTTAAGGAAGAATAAAATTAATCCAAAACATTTAAAACTAGAGGAAAAACAACCTCGAAAAGAGGTAGCGCGATCTCAAGGAACGACTAGTTTGAAGGTGATATGTCCGCAGAAGAGAGAGAGCTGGGTATAAGCTGGGTATGTGTGGATAGCCTATGGTATGGTACAATTGCCCTTAATGTGTAGATAAGACGTGTCTTTTTTATGCTGCCGACAATTCCACGACGGAATAATGCTTGAGGCAAATGTGCATCTGAGGTGGGAAGACACAATGATTTCTCGAATGGGAATACTTTAGCGCTACAAGGAAACCAAAGGTGTTGCCTATTCCAGAGTGTACAGTTTGGTCTAAATGAGTGGTGGGGGTTGGGGGGGGGGGGCGTGAAAAAATCCATAAACTTCAAGGCAATGGCTACGGTAGCCGAAAGCAATTGTTTACTCCGTTATTTGGTTGGCCCTTTTTGCATCGCTTTCATTATCAGATGCAATGAAGAAGAAAAACTATTCCGATACGCTAACCTCTGCTCACAGACCCCGCCCAGTCACAGGCACCACTAGTTGGTCTGGAATGCAGTAACGACATATGGTTTCTTGAATTGCGTTGTTTTTTCAAAGAATTTTGAAAATGGGCAAATATGTAGAATATGTAGGTTGATTACATTCTCAGGTTCATTTTTATTTCTTGCTTAAAGACAATGGTAGGGGTAATGTGGTTGTTAAAAATTCCTCAAAAAAGTCATTCACATGGAAACTTGGAGCCAAAGAAGCCTATTTGTGACGGAATTCCCGTTGAAAAGGGCGTCTCCGGACTACAGGGACAGCGTAGCGGTTAACAGTTAACGCCTTTGGATGACAGACTCCACCTCCTAGGGTTGACTTTGCTGATGAATGACTGAGGTGTAGAATAATGAACATGATAGTAGATGATACTTATCGCATCGTATCAATCCGGATCATCGAAATGACGTGTCGGCTCTCGTGGAGAAAACGTCCACTGGTGAGTATCGAAGATTGGAAAAAGATTGGAATGAAACAAATTACAATCCATATATGGGCAAAAAGTGGCCCGAAAAATTCGGCTTAAGGAGTAAACCAGTGTATCGAGGGCGTTAGTTCTTCAAGCGAAAATAGCCCACCAATTTTATTATTTGAGCAATGCTGAAGGGAAGTTTCATTTTTCTGCTGCTCCTAAAAACTCAATTGATAATGTCGGTAAGATCAAAGCATTCAAAACACGACAATCTTGCTGATAGAATCTTTACGATCCTACTTAATGTCGAACATAAATTGTTGCCCCGAACTCTACAGCGGTTCTTCAATCATTCAAAAGTTTCGAACGTTTGAGAAAAACGCTTCGACAAATGACTGAGTTCGTAGGATGAGTTCTATGAAAAACGGATCAAAGTGGCATTTTTTAGACCTGTTTGGCCAATTTGAACGGAAAATCCTATCGGAAAAGGAGAGATAGGCATAAGAGGGGTTGCGTTGGACAATACTTCAGTTGTGAAGTGAAGTGGGATAGAAACTGGGACGTTTCAAAAGCTCTCGTCAAAATGAGGATAAAAAGGGAAGGATGATGCATTTGGTGTTAATCGATCCCTTTATGGAATGCGCCATGCATTCTACTTCCATGCAAAGTCTTATTGGCAGATGAATACAGTTCGGCTGTAGGACAACTATCATGGGCCGGCCGGTGTGCAAGTCCCTGCTTAAAGGCACCGGGAGGGGGGCAAGGGCGGAATAACGTTTACAAAAACAATGGTGTCTGAAAACAAACATATGGGTTCGGTAGATACAATGTGTAACGAAACCGGCGTTGAAAAACGCGCCATAGGGCGCTATTTCCCCCCAGGGCGCGCTTCCGTCCGAACTGCAAGCTTCCATGGCCGAGCCACGCTTCGTTCATTTCAAAGCTTGTCTTCGGCCTGATGTAACCTTATTTTTGAATTATTTCCTCTTAAGACTGTTTTCTAGTGACATATTTTACTTGTTTATTTATGGATCTTCTTAATTGTGCATTATCTCAGAAGGGTCAAAAGTCGGGGGGGGGGGGGGGGGGGGGGAGACGCAACTTTGCGTCGACGTCGAAGCTCCTTTCCCTTACTAGGCTTAGGCTGAAATTGATATCCCCTCCTCCCACATTGAAAAGCATCTGTCAAAGCATAGGTCTCATCTGCTTTAGCCTAACCCTAGGAAGGGAAAGAAGCTTTGACGTGGGTGAAAATTTTGCGTCTCCCACCCCCCACCCCGACTTTATTTGACCCGTAAGTACATCTAGAAACAATATAAGAAAGTACAATGTAAAAACTAAAAGGAAAAAACAAATCTATAATAGAACCATCTTCTTTTGGCACCATGCCAAGGCGTCAAATTGGCGAGTTTGTGCAATGGCGGCCACTCAAACTCGTCCACACTACGTCTGTTCTACAGTAAGCCAAAATTACCCCCTCCTGGTGTCTTCAATTTGGTAGGTCTGGACCAGGGTCAGGCTTGAATACAAGGGTCTTTGACGGTGTCGTATTCTGGGTATGAAAGGGGAAGGATTATATTTTGAAATTTCAGCCGAGTAATGCTCCACAACCACGCACCGTCGAAAAATTTTAGGCCGGTGAGCTGATCTCTGAAAAATGGTCGTCAGTCGATAATCATAGTGCTAGGCAACAACGCAATGAGTTCAACTGATCGTTTGGTGACCTCTTTTGAGGAGACAGTTCAAGTATAGACACAGCAGCCACAAATGCGTCGACTTGGGGGTGAGGGAGGGGGAGGGTCTCATCTTCCAAATCTTTGACAACAGTAACTTTGACAACAGTTTTCTCCAGAGTCTATGAAATGTTTCGTTTGAACCAGAGTCAACTCCTTGACCCTGATCTGAATGAACCAATTCATGAACCTCAGAGAGAAGTTTGGAAGATTGGGTTGACCTGGACGAGCACTGGTCCGTGGATTGATCCCAGTAACGTGCTGGTATAAACGAGCGAGTTTATCACTACACCACCCTCCTTCGGATAATATCAATCCGTACATATAATACGTTGCTATCATTTTTATATCGAAACCTATCTATCTAGATGAAACTATGTATCTACCCATGAGGGAACTGAACTTTTCCGTGAGTTTAAGCATGCTGCTCACAATCCTCGTTATATCTCCCACGGCAGAGATGGCGTAGTTCTCATTCCACTCGCACGGTCAGGGGATCAAATCCCCCATTAGTGCCCGCTCAGGCCAGCCGAGACTTTTGCGGTAGGCAAATTGATACCAGACCATTCTGGGAGGACAAAGGCACTGATTCGTACATCGACTGCCCCACAAGTCATTGTATGGGCCAAATAATATTCATCTGCCATCACGATTATGAATGGAAACGGAATGCGTGGCGCATCCCGCAGAAGGCAAAAACTTCATCCTTTACTTTTTATTTTTTTCCAAGTATTACATGGAAATATTGTTAGAGATAGACTGAAATTCCATTTGATCTTGTTGATTTTAGAAGGGGCGGAACGAGCGGATCTGAAGCACTCACAGATTTGTGACAAAGCTGTCAATCATCTGAGCAACCGAAAATCACCTGCCTATTGGTCTTTGAGCGATGTGGGAAAGCGAGCACACTAGAGCCGGTTTTCTACCGTGCACTACTAGGAGCATAAAGGTGGGACGTTACTATCGGTTTCCTTCTACTACCTAGTACATATGGCATGCAAATATTTGCGGGATCAAAGCTGGACCTAATGTCTGCTCAATAATAAACTTTCACTGAAATTACAAGGTATTGTGCTGACAAGGGAAGGACCCCAGGTCGGTGGCCATTCGGAATGAGATACATATGGTACGACGCATTTCCGGACGCTGATCCCGAATCTGTATTCGGAATTTGCAGAACGATTCTCTGAGCGGAGTTATGGAGGTTTTTCTGAATGAAGGCTACACGTTGGATCTCATTGGCGAGGCACTATTTCATCAGCACGGCCGTTGGTTAGATAGCAAAGGCCTGAGTAGCTCGCTGGTAATGTTTCGGATCTGCGGGACGTGGGTCATGGGTTTGCTCTCCGACGGTGCGGGTTTTTTTGCATTTTGTGTTTCATTGTCAGTAAGTGCTTTTCTTTCACTTCTGGACGTTTCTTGTACTGGTACCTATCGCACCCATCATTTACTCTTCCACTTTATTTATAACTACTAACATTACTCACAAGGGAAGGATACCAAGTCGAAGAGATTCCCTTACCGCACGAATTAGGCCTTGTTGCGTAAAAAGATTGTGATATTCGGGCACAGGGGGTCGAATTACTCCTCTGTGCAAATTTTCAGCCAAATCCAGTTTTTGGTCCAACTTCGGAAAATTGGGGGGTGGCCAGGGGATACAGAAGTTTTTTGAATTTTCTTCTACAGAAAACCCTGCGACCTGAAGAGGATAGTCTGCGCATACCTTTCACCCTTGCCCATCGCACTAAATGGACGGAACAAGCGTCAAATAGAAGCATTTCCTAGGCAAGAGTCAACGACTTCTCCTTTGTTCAATGGGCTGCCACCCTATAGCCCGTGAATTTTTCCGAAATTTGGTCAAATTTTCGAATTGGCTAAAAGCTTGTCCCTTGAGGTGAATTGACTCCCTGAACACGAAAATCGCCCTGGTTTTGCTCAAGAACGTCTGGCTCGCGTGCTATGGGCTTCCAAACCTATCATATGATAATACTGTTTTTTCAAAAAAACCTCCATAACTCCGCCCAGAGAATCGTTCTGCAAATTTCGAATACAGATGCGAGATCAGCGTCCGAAAATACGTCGGACCATATGTATCCCATTCCGAATGGCCACTTCGACCTGTTGTCCTTCCCTTGTGAGAATAAAATCAAAATATGATTTTCATGATATTGATATCAACATAGCATAATTTACGTATGATTTGATAAAAATCATAAATTTATGGAGTATTAGATAAACTACTACAGAACTATGCAAGTAGGCGAAAAGGTTCGCTAACATAAGTTCAAACGCAGCCCGCAAGGGATTTGGGCTGCAATCAAGATTACTGTCCCCAAAAAAAAACTTCCGAGACAACCGGTTTAGGTATGGGTTCCCAGACTGCGTTATGCAATGGCTGGTAGTTGCGCTCCATTCGTAATGTGAAACCCGAATGCGTTTTATTTCAACTCGTAAGATATTCCGAGTCATAGTGATGAAAATAACAAACTATCGACAAAAAATATTAGGGACGACATATAACTGAAAAATATCACATAGGATCAAAAAATGAAAAAAATCAAAGAAAAATGATAAGGAGATGAAAGGTTGAACTGCATCATCAACAAGTGAAACGTGATCGGGGAACAAATTATGAATGGGGCGCACATAGCAGTCGTTGTACGACTCGTTGTTATACACATGGAGGTGTGTAAACTTATGTCGGATTTTCGCGCGGCCGCGCGTGGCGAGCGGTGCCGCAGACTTCTTTGCGTGTGATTGCCTACACTGCAACGCTCCCTTCAGAGTTCCACGCCCGGATTAATTATTTCTTAGTTAGAATTGTTATCATGTGATGCTATCGTTTCTTTTACTTTTTATGTCACTATTTTTAGGGCACAAAAGTTATTGTTTTTAGATAGCGGTGAGATAAACAGCTATTTCCTAAATGACCTCCATGGTACTAGTTCCTTGCGTCCTGAGCGGAATCTAACCGACCGCGGCAAGTCGTGCTGATGGCGCCGTGAGTGCGACGTCGCGAAAATTCGACATAAGTGAACACACCCTACTCATGGAAACTAGCCACATCAGCCACACAGCAAAACGCTTCTAGGCATTGTTCAGAATTCACGACCCAGACGATTAGGCGGACTGGCGGAAAGAAAGTAATAGGAATCGATCACCAGTGCGAGTGATTCAGGGGGTGTAGGTTGGGACACACGAATCTAGGCCGTGACCCTGTAACAGCCTGTGGCCTTTGACCTAAGCCTTAAATAATTCAGACAATTTGTTCATGTAAATCGTGTCCTCCTTGCAAGTCTGTTCCGTTGTATAGTCAAATTGTCTGAATTATTCATGTCACAGGGAAAAGGCCACAGGCTATCACAGGGTCACGGCCTAGATTCGTGTGTCCCAACCGTCACCCGTGATTCAGGGGATCAAGCGGGCAAGAAATCGATTGATCGCCTAATGGACGTATCTTTCTTTACGCGTGACTACTTGATTCCCGGGTGCGATCGTCAGCTCTGAACACTACTACTCGTAAAAGGGTATAAGGAAGTGGAAAACGAGATAGGAAGAGGGTTTGTTAAAGATGAGTGGGGGCAATTTCATGGAAATGAAGGCTGAAAAGCTTTTCGTGATCATAAGCACATGCAGTTTACACTAGCGGCATATAGACTCGGTAAAATGATAGTCATTAATTGGAATGGGATTGTTCATGGCGGCGGATTCAAATGAGGCTTTTCGAAAAAAACAAGCCACAGCTGCTTGATGAATGAGATCTCTAGCTTTGAAGGCTGAAAGCGGTATCGCCGCTTACCACAAAAAATAACGCACGGAACATTTTCCAGTAGAGTTTTTCGACGAGGATGACAGGCTGGATCAACTTTGAAGGACCATCAGCACGGATCGCTGTGTGAGGGCTTGCTGATGCTCACAGCGACTGCCAGGAACAGCGCTCGGTTTGTTCGACGTCACCCTTTTGGCTTCAAAGGAGAAATCCGCTGCGATTATGTGATTTCAGCTAACGACTGACAATGAGAGTGATGGGAAACGAGTCGAAACTACGCCGTCCCGCATGGATCATTAGCAGAATGCAATGCGATAAAATTGTGCCTAAATCGCTGGGAGAATGCCAATCTAACAAGGACGTCAGTGAAGAAAGACGCGATTGGAAGAGGGTCTACTGAGGGGAAATGCGAAAGAATTGAGGTCGAAAGACAAGTCGTCAGTTCAGAAGGTGTTTGCCATGTTTCGGAGCTCCTATTGAAACTTGGGACGATGTTATATTATTGGGAGAGACAACTCGTTGGATGCTGGATAGTAACATGCTTTTATATAGTTGGAATGTCAGCGATGTACGTAGATGTCATAATAAGCTTGTATGATCCTGTAAAGTGAAGTCACTGTTGGACATTCATGAAAAGACGTGTTATTGTCTGTCATTTAATGATTTGTCCCCCCTTATCCGCGTTAGTGTAGCACATATGAATAGGATCCATCTAAGCTTTACTTGAGCTGTACTATGATCTATTCCATCCTGTACCTCCGATTTAGGTCGGAAATTCAACTGGTATCCATTCTACAGCATAATAAGCGCGCCAAACATGCTGTGGATTGATGATCGCTAATAGGATTAGCATGCAAAGGCTCCAGCATCATCAATGCCAAGCATAAAATATGGCTTCTGTTCATCCAATCCCTCGAGGGATCGATGGATGTCATGTCAGATGAGGACACCAAAAGCGAATTAGCGAGTGCTCAAACAAGTGAGCAGCATCAAGCCGAGCTTATAAAGACATCTTTCCGCATTGAGCTATCTGACCAACTTGTTTTTTACCAAGTGATAGTGCTCTTGAAAGGGTTGTAATGGCTCTAGACCACAGGACATTCCGAAATTACAACTTTAAGTAAGGTCGGAATACTCTACAGTAGCGCGAGCGGTCGCGTCGCGTGCCAGCACTATTGCGTTTGCTTCCAGAACTGAAGTTTGCAACTTTTCATATTTTTTGTTGGTGGTTTGTCATATCGGCCTCTTTGGAGGACAACTTCAACATAAAGTCGAAATACTCGCCAATTCAGCGTGCGCGTAGTGTTATGGCAATTCTATGTTAGCTGCTTCTGGGACCAGTGCTTGAAACTTATAAAAGAAATAATTTACTAAATCAGCAGCTGGTAAAGACTTAAGACATGTATGGAACTGTGGAAGAATTGGGTGTTACAGATCAAAAACGTTGCTGGATTGGGTCTCACCGAGAACGGGTGACTTCAACGAAGAGGTAGAAATTGTTTTTTCTTCAAAATGAATCAGAAGACGCGAACATCCTAACTGCTAGATGAACTGAAAGAAGAGAAAGGAATCTGTGGCAGACGTCGGTCGGATTTCCCGTAATTAACCCAAACAACTGCGCCGCACCACAGCAAACGGCGCACAGTATTTTTTACAGCTTTCGCGTGACAGAAATGGGCCAAAATGCTGGCAACTTGTTCACACTCAGGGGATAAGAGGATGTGAGCGAAACGGAAACGAGGAGGGCGATCGCCGATTTCATCACTCAGCTTAGAGAACCAAATTTCATTTACTATGAAGACGCCGAGATCCGATGCCAGGAATTGACGGAGCGGGAATGTTGTCCATGTATCTGGGAAAGCTTTTTCCTCTGGGAAAAAACGTCAGAATCGAAATGACTCAGCAGGCGCTCTTCGAAAACCTTCCTGGGCATATGCAACCCGCTAGAATCATGAAGAAGACACATGAAATGGATAGGAATCGATTGTTTGAGAAGAAATCGGAATGGGACATCGCTCGGTACGACATGTGCTTAGATGAAACACCATCGTAGGTCGGAGGTTTAATGGGACGTTGGAATACCAGCACGAAACACATCAAACACGCCGTCTAAGCACTGGGACAACGACCACGATACTCCATTGAAGTGTCGCCGATTATCGATCGATCTATGCATTTATGGATGGTCTGGTTTTTTGCTTTAAAGGGAAGGTATTCACAAGAGTGTGCACAATCTAATAAGTCACACTTTTTTTTTTACAACGGGGCAGTTGACTGTTGGCCGTGGTTCTATGGGCTGATCAATAATCGACTTCGGAGAAAAAAAACGATGACTGTTCTTCTCTGATGGCTTCCTTACAATAGCCACTTTCTTGGACGCGTTCCGAAAGAATTTCGACAAGGGTGGGACGCGAAGTCTTAGGCTTCAGGCTCGATTCCTTCAGGGAATATGAGCGAATTGAATAAAATTTGATTGATGCTCTACTACAAAGTAGAAGTCGAGTAAGTAGAACTGGAATATTGGGAGGGTTATTCGAGGAATGGCGGAGCCCAAAGTGTTGTTGAAGCTCTCACGTCTTATGAATAATTGCGATCTTCAAACTACGATTGAAGACTACGGTCGCCCTACGGTCGACGCGGCATCTCGAAGATTCTATAGCTTGTCATCGGGGGCAGACGCTAACATGAAAGAGTGCGACGAACCGCCCTCCCAGACAGTAAAGCGGCTGCCAGTGTCCCGTCTTGCGGTTGCGACTAATCGTTTATCGACCTTTCGCCCAGATTAGACTTCAAAATGAAATTCATACTAGTTAAGAAATTTCGATAGCTGGACATTTTATTGCTGCGGAGAATGGGCTTCAGGAGCTTAATGAATTGCGATCTATTTGATATACTTTATATAAGCCGATGTGAGTGATTATTCAACCAGTTTATCGATGTTGGAGACAATCGATAATGAGCTTATCAAGACATAAAGCAAAATTAGCTGCGATTCAGCCGCAGCAGGTACAAGTCCTCGCCAAAAAGAAACGACCTCTGGGCTTGAATTGGACGCCAAACAGAACCGTTGTGCTACAAGGCAGTTTCGTAACAAAACGAAAAAAAAATGTTCGAAAAGTATGACGAACCAAGACTTTTCTATAGAAGATCGAAAAAGGAACAGTTGACCTAAAAATAATTTTATGTATGCATAGAACAGAAAGAACAGTTGTGCATTACTGTTTCTTTTTCAGAAATAGGCAAGTAAATTTAAAATATCATCGATAAAACGTGAAGGTAAAAAGTTCAGTTGTCGCGCCATATTCAAAAAGAGAAAGTGATTTTTGCAGAAGTAGCAAATGTTCGAAAATGCGATATATTCGAATAAAGAAGGTTTGAACAGGTAAATTACTAATTGCGGTGTTTCGGAAAAAAAAATCCGTTGAAAATGATGTTCAAAAAGTAATGTTTCTCAACCTGCTTTTTGAATTACATATTTTACAGTCGGATATATTACGTGATACTTCTTGATAAGGGTAACAAGCAAACATGTCCAAATTCAATGCCAACAAAATCTTCACTTTTTAAGTGTAGATGAAACAGGAAAAAGTGGAATTAACAAATATTATCGAAATGATGGAACAGTGGATAAGGATCGAGTTAGTGGATTGCAACACCGATATTTTATTCCAGAATAATCGAAGATAATGAGCGAAATACGATAAATAGCAAGGCTGTGAATCGATCTAGACCGGCGCACATTATCGAACGGATGATGTACGGACAATTTAGGAAAGAGAGCCAATGTGGTCGAGCCGAAAACACCGTAACCCGTGGTAAGTTTTTATGCGACGCCGCGAGAACACAGCCATTGGAGTCCGCGTCCGCACGCAGAGTACAAAAGAACCTATTTGGGCGGGAAAAACGCCGATCACCTCACGAGGGTTTCAACGGTCGGTTGGCGAGGCAGCATGGAGGTTAGGGAGCGTGTCAGGCGCGAGTGGCCGACAGGGTGGGTAATGAATTGCGCATGACTAATGTGCAGTCAACTGGACGACCGTAGGGAGGTTATTCGGGATGTCAGACCTCATCTGGGACATGGGTACACTGAAGGAGCTGGAACAGGAGCAGAAAAACTTGCACAAGGGATGTGGGATGAGGGGGTGTAGGTTGGGAAACACGGATTTTGACCTCGGCCTGCGACCCTGTGGCAGACTCTTGCCTTTGGCCCCGTGACATAGTTTATACAGATTCTTGTTCATGTGAGGTGCCGTTACATGATCTCAGACCTTTAGTATTCGAATTGCTCGAGCGTTAGGTTCTTCGATCACTTCTTTCACACCCCCCCCCTCCCCCGCCCCCAGATCCGTTTTCTCCTGGCTTATCTTTGGACCGGCTTGATTCGCGTCCCCTGAACGCAGTATCCTTTCTGGTTTAGTGTGAAGCTCCACCACCGAGCAAGCTAGCGGTCGCAGCAGTGAGAACACTTCTCAGCATTGTCTTCCCTCAGAACCCAAGTGTGAAGCTATTCTTAACTGTTTACAACTTTCATTCGTCTTCATTCGTTTACATGCTGATTGCTGAAACATTTTGCGAGGTTTTTTTTGAATGAATTCAGCTTAGAAGTAAGTTATGTTGAGGCTAAATAAGTTGAAATCAGCCCTTTATTTATACAGTCCGCGATAATTTATTTACTCGTCTACTGTTATTTGTCAGTGGGTTTTTATTTGGTTATTTATTAGGATGGTTATTCATTCATTTGATTGGGACGCACCGCAACAAATTAAGCCATATTTATTCCTATATTATTGTGATTTTCCATGTTGTCCTTCGCTTCTAATATTATTTTTGTTTTTGTATATGAAATTGTGCGATGAGTTGCGTGCCGTTTTTTATTCCCTGTGTTTCACAACATTCCTTTCATCTTTCGATATAATTTATATACGTATTCGATAGAACATCTTTTGCTTTACAAAGGTGTTGCATGTTTTCTCAGTCTTAGTTTGAAAATAGGGTAGGTTGAAGCCGAAAATCCCCACTTTCTAATTCCTGCTCTTCGGCTACTTTCGAGGTCAAAATGGTCTTCGGTAGGACATTTCAGCCCTACAAAATGGAACTGTTAATATTTTGAATCACTTGAGCGTTTTTTCAATGTTTAGAAATAGAGCAGCAAGAATATGTATTAGAATCCAACGTATTTTACTCCAACTTCTCTCTTCTTAAGTCCTCGGCATTGATGTTAATTGCAATCTTCTCTGCTATGCGAACGAGGTTGTTGGGAGATATTAGGTTGTTCCAAAAGTCTTGTAGTATTTTTTTCGATCATCACTTTTTATTTTTTTTTCGTCCAACAAACAACAATTAGGCAACAACGCATTGACCATTGTTATCGGCAACCCTCTGCCACTTTATAGGAAAATCGTTGATTCTCCTCTCCCAAAACTCTGGGTTCTGAGAGTCGAAGAAGTCAGCGATCGCCTTCGCAAGCAAGTCATAATCAACGAATTTTCTCTTGGCCAGGAAAGATTCGAGAGGATGGGTAAGGTGATAGCCAGAAGGGGCAATGTCTGGAGGGTATGGCGGGTGGGGCAGCACATCCCAGCCGAGCTCCTATAACTTGGCCTGGGAACTTTTCGCGAAATGGGAGCGAAATGGGAGGGGGCGTCGTCATGAAGAAGGGTGACCGCGGACCTTTTTCGGCACTTTTCTCGAACAGCGACGGCGAGCTGCTGGAGCTGGTGAGTGCATACGGCAGCGGTGACTGTCTCGTCTCGTACCAGCACCTCGCAGAAAAGCATTCCTTCCGCGTCACAGAAGTAGCACAGTCCTGAGCGTGGTTAGTCTTTCATGTCAATCTCACCGTTGCTGAAGCTGATGAACCAGCGGCGCATGGTTTCGTAGCTCACACATCCCTTGCCCAATACAGCGCTGATGCAGTGGCAAGCTTCCGTCGTTTTGGTGCCGCAAGACCGCTCATAATAGATGACACCGCGAGTTGAGTGGGTATCGACAACGGGCATTGTAGCTCTCTCCACGGGGTCTGGTGGGTCAATATATATTTTTCTAGAAAGTTTAGGGACCGTTCTACCATATTCCTGAACCGCCTGGACCTGCCTGGAAGTGAACAAGAGTTACTGATTTTTTTTTGGAAAAATACTACAAGACTTTTGGCACAACCTAATATTTTTATTGGCGGCTTGACGTTTCGACCAGATCATCCTCCTTAAAGGCCCAGTCCACCACCGTGAGAGCGGAAACCGCCACACCTTGTCAGTTATTGTGAGTGAAATAGAAGCGTTCAATAATAGTGTTTTTACTGAGTATGTGACACGGAGTGGCGGCTTTCGCTCTCACGGTGGTGGGCTGGGCCTTTGAGGAAGACGACCTGGTGGAAACGTCAGGCCGTCAACAAAAATTTCACCGAACAATCTCTTTAGCATAGCAGAGAAAATGTAATTAGCAAGAATATGCTTTTTCGGTATTTTTGCCTACCATCGAAGCCAAAAATGATACGCTCGCGCGCGTCTGATGGAGTGCTTTCGCTCTACAATTCATTTCTTCCTGTTTTTTGAATCCTTTGATATTTCAATATTTCTGATGCTTGGAAACGGGGTACTCAAGCAAAAACCTGTATCTGCGGCACCCGCCACTTTCGTTTAAATCGAGATTCCACCAAACATTTTTATTGAAACAAAACCCTCAGTTGTAATGAGAATCAACAATGATGTACTATTTTTCTCATATGATTCGATCTGGCGCAGTTAATGTCAGCTTTTTTGGACCACAATATGCCAAAGTGCACATTCTTGCTTACGAATTGCTCCATTTCTGAACCTTAAAAACAGCAAACAATCACGTGATCAAAAGCAGGCAGTACTGTTTTGTGGGGTTACTATGTGAATCGAATATATGTATATGTGCAGATCCATTGTTTCCCGATGGTAGGCGGTAGGCGATGCCGAAAGTTCCAAATTTTGCCTTCAGATTACTTCATTTCTAAAACTCATTAATGCTGAACAATGAAGGAATCGAGAAAATCATGTAGTACGTTTTCGTAAAGCAGCAGTGCTCATCAAATAATTATAAACTACAACGAAAGATGGAGAGAATGTTTTGAAACAGAGGGAGTAAAAATCGGCTCGAATTTATTGCATACCTAGTGCTCGAGATTATGCACTTCTTATTCATCACCATGGATAACTAGTAGCGAAAACGAAAAATCTTGTAAAACTAAATTATGTTTAGATACACATACAGATATTATTTATAGATTTACATCAGAAACTTCGAGTTGCAATAATTCTTTGCAGAATTAGCTTTTACAGCTAACCTTGCAAAAAATCCATGCTTTAAAGTCTCTATTTGAATTTTCTTCAGTAAATGGTATTGGTACGAAAAGTTATTCGTGGCACGCTAGTCATTTCTGAGAACTCATAAAAGTTCATAGTGAGACGATTCTGGTGAAAATACTCCTTTTCTACTGAAAGGCATAATAAGCAAAATTCCCCCAACGATAAGAAGGTCGGCTTGGATTCCCGTGGTGTTTTCTTGGAAAAGAAATACCTTTTATTGGTATCTTGACGGTAAACCGAGCTTATGGCCCTTTTACGCCTGGGCCCATAGTCTGTGTTCATACCTTGCGGTGCCGGCTACATGGCGTGGCTGTATTTCTGCGTCTTCCCTGTGCCACCCTGTTTCGTTCCCTGCGTCGTCTTTTCACCCCGCCCCCGTGCCACACTGCCTCGCTGCTTGTGAAAGCAGTCACGCTCTTGTGGCGCAAAATATGAGCCGGCCTAAGAGATGTTATTCTCGTGTGTCCTTGTGAGTGTGTTGTCAGAATAAGGTTTCGCACTGCGGCATGCGGCGCGTGCAAGCCAAGGGCGCCTGTGCGATTTGTCTTCAAGAGTTGACGTTTGAAAAAACATAGGACACGGTTATCGCTGACCGACGCCATACGGTGTCCCAAGCTCGCACACATCTCGCCGCTCGTCCTGCTCTAACGATACTGACCTCAATCTTGTTGATTGTCGTGGGAGTTTGTCCTGCAAACCTTTCTGTGCTTCACTGACAATGAATCCCAAGCACTTACATGTGCTCTTGTTCTTTCGCCATCATCAGCGTAAGGCTTTCCACCTTTTCATTTCCTTTGCATTACATCTTTAGCGCATCTCCTGTACCTTGAGAATGGTTTGATGCTCGTCATCGGCTGAATTTACCCTTTCTGGTAGACCAGTGCATTCTCATGGTTGATCAGCCCATTCCATTGCGAAAATGTTTTTTTATTCCTGCAAATCTTCCCACACGTCCCACATTTCCTGGATGGGCTACCCCTAGATGATTGTGCCATTTTTGTCTACACAAAATGAGGCCGCTCAAAATCTCATTTGTACCTTGTAAATTGTGGCTAGTAAATTCGCAGCCCAATACATGTTTTGGCTCTGATGTAACGCGTAGTACTTGACTTGCAAATAGGCCTACAAATCGAGGCATGCAAATTGGGCTACAAATCGATCCTCTTACAATTCCTGAAGTCGGCAGTGTTATTCCAACGTGTCATTCTTCATGTCATGTCGTTCAGCTGCACTGATACAGACCACTGCAGGCTTCTTACGCACCGGTGTGATACAGTGCTTCAATTTTTCCTGTGTTTGCTTCTTTTAATTTCTACAAGTCAGCGCTGCCCCTCCATAGTAGCCTCCTTCTTGGCCCTATTTATCCAGAGCCACCCCACTACCTCATAAACCAATGCGGTTGATGAAGTGATTTTTTGGAAAACCCTTCGATTTTGTTGCAAACTTCTACCCAGGGGTAATTCGACCCGTAGAACACGAATATGACACTTGTTTGACGCGAAAATGCTTGGCGCCTGCGCCAAAGTGGGGTGGATCACCACATCCGCTCAAAATTTATCTCTAAGGATATTTCTACCCGTAGAACACGAATGTGACTTCAGTTTAGCAAGAAACTGCTCGGGACAAATATTGAGCGAGTTTGGTGCTCCACTCCATTTTGACGCCGGCGCCAAGCATTTTCGCGCCAAACGAGTGTCATATTCGTGTTCTACGGGTCGAATTACCACAGGGTAGAAGGTTGCTGCCAAATCGAAAAGTTTTCTAGAAATCACCTCTTCGACCACATCGGTTGGAAAGGTAGTGGGTAGCTTTGGGTTAATGGTGCCTCTTTCTTTTTTTGTGGCGTTCTACTTATTTATGAAGGGAGGGGGGGGGAGGGGCGATTAGTTGAATGGTAAACAGTAGCATGCAGTCCACTTCGGAGCGCTTGATAGGGCGTGGCCTACGGACTTAGGTGAGAGTGTATCAAACCCTCTCACTCCGCCACACACCCTCGCCACTCAGGCCACGCCCTATCTAGCGCTGTGAAATGGATTGTACCTTTACGTGAATGCTGAACAGTGACATAGTTTACAGGATATTACATGTATATAAATCTTTCCTACAGCAAACGTGGTAAATTTTGTTTTTCAAATCCTTGGTGGATGCGCACGGATTTGACCTTCAGTCGGGTTCCTTTTTTTGTTGAGTGCGCGCACTGACCCTGCGGAACTCGCTGCGTTAAGTCGGTTTTTTAAAATTTTTATGGCGATCCTGTCACCCCTATTAAAGGAAGCGTGCGCGGAAAAATGTGTTTCGCTGTTACCCATGTATTTATGCTGTGATTGCTTGATAAAGGCATGCAAAGTAAAGCGAAAAAGTGAGTTGTAATTGCTTGATAAAGGCATGCAAAGTAACGCGAAAAAGTGAGAATCCAGGTAAGACACAGCTCCTCATAGTAATGGCAGAGGGGCGGAACCTCAGAGTACTGATTCCTCGTCCGCTGCGGTCGGAGACGAAGAATGGGACTGTTTAGTAATTTTTCTTCCCACTATGCGTCTACGACCGCGGCGGACGACAGGGCGGGCATCTACTTTGAGGCCCCGCCTCCTCCTCAGCCATCACTTTGAAGAGCTGTATCTTAGCAGGATTGTCACTTTTCGCGTAAAACTTCGCATGTGGCCTTTATCAAACAATCGCAAAATGAGTATATGGGTAACAGAGAAACTCATTTTTTTCGTGCACCATTCCTCTAACTGATCCCCGATGGACAGATGGCTTGATTAGCTCGGACGAATTTCGAGCCAAGTCATGTGTGCGTGTCTTACCAGCACCCCTGTCGTTACACATACGCAATATATTAGGTGCATGCAGAATAAATGGTCGTTTCATGATGAGCCTTTTTTCAGCAGCACTGTTTCCCAGCTCGAGTCAACCTGAATACACCATCCTGCAAGTCATGCTCAGCCCTTTTCAATTCACCCTTTCTCTGACAGCGGCTTTTGTTAACAGGTTTTTTACGGGCTTTGAAATTCAGAATGGAAAGGTACGGTTTTCGCATGATCATGCTTCATGATTTTATACAGGGTCACTCCGCGGTTGAAGCCTGTTCGAACCTCAGCCGTGTATGGGGCCAAGAACTCCCTGCCGAAAGAACCGTGCGCAGTTGGTTTGCGAGGTTTGCTTCTGAAGACTTTAATCTTCAAGATGAGCCGCACCAAGGGTGCTAACTGTTTGGTGATGTTGTAAGGGCGTAATCCACTTTAGCCTTCTGCAATTTGGTCAGACCATCACTGCAGAGTCCTATTGCCGCGACTTGGTTCTGATGTATGAAAAGTTGCAAAAACGGTGGTCGGCGCTGACAAACAGAAGGGGTCCTATCTTGTTGCAGAATAACGCAAAACCCCCCACACTTCGCAATACCCGGCAAAAACTGATGCAATAAGGCATCGAGACTCTCCCTCACCCCCTTATTCCGCAGACCTATCCCCAACGGATTACCACTTTTTCCGGGTTCTCGATGCAAATCTGCGTCAGAAGGAGTTCGCGCATACGATGTAGGCTGAAAATGCTATTGTTGACTTTATAAACTCTCGTAATCCTGAATTTTCTCATGTTGGCATATTCTCTCTACCAGATCGTTGGAAAACTTGTGTAGATTCGAATGGTTTCTATTTCGACAAACGAAGTTTGTGTGAGCAAAGTTATGGCGTTTCGAAAAAAGTGGTCTGTTTTGGCCATTTATTCTGCATCCACCTAGTATGTATTTCATAGAAAAAATAGATTTTCAATTGAGTTTGATTTGATTTTCAAATTTCGAAACCCTATTTACAATTTTTGAAAGGGTCACAGTTCCTTCGAAACATGTAAATACGAGCTTAGCCTATTGAGCGAAATGGTTAGCGCTGAGCAAATCCATGTTCTTGGATTTGATCCTCGGACCATACATGTGTTGACGATGCACCTGTCAGTGCACCATCTGCGTGTCCTGTTACCTCATTGTAAGAGTTGACTGGGGAACATATGCACCTCCTGTAGAATTAGCACTATGCAATCATCACCTTACCCATCATGCAATCTTCATACAGCCACATTGTGTGGTATAGATAGCAATCAAGGAGAGGGGGGGGGGACAGCATTTTCTTAATGAAAGCCTCGTTTCTTGCTTGCTTGCTTGATAATTAAACAACGGCAGCAGCAGCAACTTCCTTGTCTGTCTGCATGACATTCACGTGCAGATATCAGCCAGCCAGTCACTCCCTAAAGAGCGGCGCTCTCATTAGCCGGCCAGCCGGCCGGCCAACGAGGTCTCGCTGCCGTTGTCTGCGTACGGATCGACGGCAGTGCATGATGCCGATTAGGTCGATTGTAGGTGTCTGTGCGCGTGTATGTGTCTGTGACGTAGCTTCAATTGGCTTTTATGTTCTCTCAAAGGCTTTATACGATTATCCGTGCGTATTCTAAGAATTTCGCCTGATTAGTCTTAATTGGACTAATTACCTCGGCATGGGTAACGTGTCATTCCGATCAATAACTCAGGATAATGTAAACACAGAAGGCTTACCGAATATGTTTAGAGTTTGTATCCTCTTCGATTTACCGTAGTTCGATGGATTTTTCACACTTAATTGTTGAGATTCATTGTATATCGAGCACCAATAATATAACACGAGGATTTTGTTCAATATTTGTTTTTGAGGCTAAATTTTTACTTTTTTTTCGAGTTTTGTCAGCATTTTCTCGTTTTTCGTTTTAATGACCATTTTCATACTTTCTTTGGAGGTATTTTTTTTAGTTGTTTAATCTATTATTAATTATTTGTCTATTATTAATACTCATTATAATTATTTGTTACGATTATTGTTATGTATTTATTATATTTATTATAATTATTAATTTGTTATTAATAATTGGTGTTAACATTTACAAATAACTGTAGAAAAATTATGTTGATCATAAAAAGAATAGAAGTAGCAATTAATAATGCATAAACAAAAAGTTTATCGATAATAGCAATCTGCCATCAGAGCTTCCTTTCCTGGCTTTCGCTCTCCATTTTCCGGCATATTGTCGATTTCGCTAATCGCGTAGTCCTTGTTGCAGCTAGGGATTTCGAGGGAATGAAATTAGCCTCTGAAAGGCTAAGACTTTGTGATTGGAATCACCCGTCATCATCACTCGACCAATGCCATCATGGTTTCCAGGAATTCGAGGGAATGTCCATGGTGATGCATTGAAGTTGTTCATGAGAAGGCTATTTTTTTGTGAGTCACTCGAATATGGTCCAGCAGCCTTTCCGAGTGATTCCGATGTGGATACCCTGGAAGGGTTTCGGCAAAACCCCTCCATGCTCGAATGTCATTAAAAATAGGGGCTCATGCCTATTTTTTTCATCTGACCCTTTCCTACTTCTGCTCAGCCCTGTACGATCCAGCTTCATCTATAACTCTCTGGGCTCGATCCAGCCTCATTATTACGACTCCCACCCTTCAGCTATCCGAGTATGACCCTCCCCTCAAAGGTTCCTCGATTCGAACTATTCAGAAAGCTTTTGACTGATTGCTGGTTTTCCTCTGCTGGTGATATGTATTAGGTTGTCCCAAAAGTCTTGTAGGATTTTTCCAAAAAAAAAAATCAATAACTCTTGTTCGCTTCGAGGCAGGTCTAGGCGGTTCAGGAATATGGTAGAACCTTTTCTAAGCTCTCTAGGAAAATATATATTGACCCACCAGATCCCGTAGAGAGAGCTACAATGCCCGTTGTCGATAGATACCCAACTCGCGGAGTCATCCAATATGAGCGGTCTTGCGGCACCAAAACGACGGAAGCTTGCCACTCCATCAGCCCTGCATTGGGCAAGGGATGTATGAGCTAAGAAACCATGCGCCGCTGGTTCATCTTCTTCAGCAACGGCCAAATTGACATGGGAGACAAACCACGCTCAGGACTGTGCTACTTCTGCGACGCTGAAGGAATGCTTTTCCATGAAGTGGTGGTACAAGGCGAGACAGTCACCGCTACCGTATGCACCCATCAGCTCCAGCAGCTCGCCGTCGCTGTTCGGGAGAAGCTCCAAAAAAGGTCCGCGGTCACCCTCCCATGGCGACGCTCCCTCCGATTTCACGAAAAGCACCCAGGCCAAGCTACACGAGCTCGGCTGGGATGTCCTGCCCTACAGGCCATACTCTCCAGACATGGCTCTTCTGACTATCACCTTACCCATCCTTTTAATCCAAGGGAAAATTCGTTGATAATGACATGCTTGCAAAGGTGATCGCTGACTTAATCGACTCCCAGAACCCAGGGTTCCGGGAGGAGGGAATCAACGATTTACCTATGAGGTGACAGAGTGTTATCAGTAACAATGGTGAATACGTTGTTGCCTAATTGTTGTTTGTTGGAAGAAAAAATAATAAAAAAATGGTGGCCGAAAAAAATACTACAAGACTTTTGGGACAACCTAATAATTTGTCGACTTCATACTGAAGTCTAAGGTACCGCAGTGGCCCAAGGATAGTATTTGGCCCCCAATCCACATTCTTGTTCCTCATTGTGCACAAATTAATGAGGTTCTCTTCTACTAGTAGAATTCTAATTTCTTTATATTTGAATGAATCAAAGAAAAAGCTTTTCTCGACTGAGGTAGGCGTAGCAATCTGAACTCATCCACACACACGAGGAGGTAACGCTCTTGTTTAACGAACGAACTTTTTGAGGCTTTTGGTTGACTGAGCATTTAATTTTCCGCCTTGACGACTTCTGGATATGGTGGCTGTGCAAATCGAATCCGCCAATGATAACTCAGTTGCAAAGTCATGCAAACGCTACTCCCCACCCCCCCCCCCTCCTCCCACTCTCTGCTGAAATTAGTTTATCGTGTTGGTTGCTTCTCATATTTCAAAAACACTTTCACGGCTAATCTCAGTGAGTAGAAATCTAGGACCTCGTGCAGCAACCACCAGGTCAAAGGAGAGATGGTTCATTGTGATGTTCATGGCGTATTCTTGATGAACGAGGGATTTTCTCCATTATTTGTAGTTTTATCCTTTCTTTTTTGTGAGAAATTTTCAGCAAGAGCAACGAAATTTTGGAGACCGTATTCTTTGAGGGCCGCCGTTCTATCGTACATCTTCGGGCTGTTAGACCGCCGTCAGACCTCTCAATTTTGTGATTGTGCGATTTTGCGATGTCGCGGATCCGCACACGGAGTTGCGGCATTGATGGCCTCAACGGCAAGGTCTTCTCAAGGCCGCAGAACCCTCTGCGACACCGCAAATTAGCAGAAATGCAAAATCGCAAAGTCTGACGTCGCTTTGCAGGGGGTGTCAAAAAAAGTAATTTTGTCTCCTCCACTTTCAACCCCACTTCAGTCAAACTACAGCAAATTCTGGTGAGGTATTTTCATCCCCAGATTCAAGAGCAGACCTCACTCTATCACTAAACTCCGTGGTAGCCTTTTGCACGAGCAGGAACAGGAGCGAGGAAAGAGTGCACAAGATGTGTCACCTCAACTGGGCAAAATCCAAAATTTCGTCGCCCTCGTTCACAACCTTGCTGAGGTCCGTTCACTCTGGGCACCCAAGGGTATTCATACTGAGTGCTGTTCTTTAACATCCCTTTTTTCCGGGTTCCCGGCGCCCTTCGTTTCCAAAAGCCAAAACGTGCTCTTACCGCTGAAACCCCTCCGGAGGCGGATTTGAGACATGAAAATGATACTTCGGATCATAGCAGCCTTGTCCAAGCAGCAGGGGCTCTGTGACTCACATGAACCAAAGGACCAATCCTCAGGAAGCTTCCCATAACAGACCTACAACGAAGCCTGGCTTCACCGTTTTAAGCGGGCCTTGATACTGTAGGTACTCCGAAGCCCAACTGCGCCGAATGAGCGCACTATATTTTCATAAAGGTGAATGTAGGGAGCCACAGCTTGTTCCTGCTTCCAGAGGAACATTTCGGGAATATTTTGCCCCAATACTTTTACCTCTATCGTTTCCCTATGTTTTGTATAATTGGCAGATATGAGCCGTGGGCAAAATTACTTTTTTTGGCACTCCCTGTATAAGAACGCGTATGATTGAAGTGGTTATGTATCCAATACGCTTTCTTCTGGGTTATGGGTCGCATCACTGAAAGGTAAGTAACAGATCTCTCGGGCTTTTCTTCAATATCTACGTCATTTATGATTACTTAAAGTTTGAGTCACAATTTCAGCACTGATCGACTTGCTTTTGATTTTTTCGCGATTGTTGATTTTTCAAAATACCCTTGTTGAGAGGTACCAACACCACGAAGTTTCCAGGCAATAAGCATGCATTCAATTTTGCAAAAGCTTTGAGTAATGTCCTGTTTCCAAAGATGGAATTGCGCAGAGCAATCCTGCACTCGCAGAACCCTCCCACCTGGTCATATACGAGCGCACAATCAACTAGGTTTTTCTGGCGTCCAACGAAGGAAAGCGTTTCTTTGTCCCTCGACAATTGACAGTTGTGCTAGTGGCTGCTTGGTGACAGCTGTTTACTGTGCAGGCTTTCTGTCAACACATCATCACTTTGGCAAATGGTTGTCAAAATAACGTTTATTGCAGAACAGATTGTTCTTCACATTTACCTCGTTTATGCATGTTACTCAATTTGATAGTATAACACTATTTGTAGAGCTGTCATTGGTTTGATTGCCTTTTTCTGAAAAAGTATAAGGTTAGAGAGAATTCTTCAGAAAATGTCATTCTGTTTTTTTTTTCAAAAGACGACTTTAATGGGGCTCTTCTTCAACAGTAATTTTGGCTGGGATTCCTGTGTTCAGTGCATTCTAATATTTTCGCGTGCTTTGTACCCCTACGCCAGGAATTCACCGCGCGGCGTACGGTGTGTTTATGTTTGTGAGCTAGGGGTTTCGCATGAAGTTAGGTCATGAAACGGTCCGTTCAGGCGCCTCATCGCGTCGAACGCCGCTTTGCGAAACTCCTACGTGAAGGTGCCATCCGCAGTCCTGTTCGCTCCTCTATTCTTGGTTTGCTTTCTTGGCGAGACGGCGCTCGACCATAGTACAAACGACTTAGTGCGCGTAAAATCGATAGCAATCAAAGCGTATGCTTCAGCGGGTTGGATCGAGGCAAACGCGTTTAGCGAGATGCTAAAGGGGAAGGATCTTTCTGTTACCCATATTTTGTTGTATTCGCCTGATGCGGGCAGCATACAAAGTTTCTCGCGAAAAATGTGAATCCAGCTGAGATACAGCACCACAAGGACTCGGCCGAGTGGGCGTGACCTCCGAGAAAGTGCCCATCCCGTCGCTCGTCGCGGTCGGAGACGCATTGTAGGAACGAGAGTTACGTAAACAGTCTCACTCTCCGTTCCCAACCGCGGTGGACGACGAGACGGGGCTTCTAATCGGAGGCCCCGCCTGCCCGGCCGGGAATTTGAGGAGCTGTATCTTATCCGAATTCTCACTTTTTTGTGAAACTTTGCATGCGGCTCTTACTAGCCAAATACAACATAAATATCTGTGTAACAAGGACACTCTTTCTCCGTGGACGGTTCCTTCAAAGCAAAACACTACCCCTTTCTAATAGAATAATGGCATTACATTCGATTTTGGTTGCGCGATAGTATATTGAAAGCAAAATTTGCGTTGGTGGTACCAGAGGCCTGTAGGCGTGGTGATCAGTGAGCACACCGGGAACGGACGGCTCTCTCACCGCGTTTGTGCCGCCCGGGCGACAAAGTCTTTCAGCCAGAAAAAAAAGTTGTTGGGTCTCATGATAAAGGTTTCTAGCAATTCAAAGACCACCAAGAAGTACCCTTTTAAAAATATACGATTCTTTTCGAAATCATTTTTAGCCACGCCCGTTAAGTCTGGATCGAAACCCTTGCATTACCGTGCTTGACCAATCTCTTTTTTTTGACTGGTTACAATATCACATCGCCGAACCTACCTCCTGCAGGAAATCTGCTTTCTTGTCATTTTTTTTTGAATTGTACGCATGCTATAGCGAGGATTATTATGCCGCATTGGCTTGCACAAACGAGGGGCGGAGTTCGTGAGTGGGCGGGATTGTGACATGAGTACTTCGGGGAATTGCTCCTGTTTTGACGAGGAGCGATTTCAACTTGCAGGAAGTAGCGATGTATCGCTTTTAATTTTTGTGATGCTGCCTTTCAGGGAAGACGAATGTTTGATGAGTTGTGGTATTTTCGGATGTAATTTCCAATAATGTAAAGAATAAAAAAGCCATTCAATGCCCTCTCATACGGCATTTGAAATACGCAAAAAGCCATTCTCTGTGACCAATATATTTGCTTATAAAATTTTTTAAGCGAGATTTTGTGCGTTGCAAAATTTACGCAGAGAAAAAGCTGAGGAAAATTTCCACATGATGGATCAACTTTTGCACCTTGCATAAAAATCAAAGTGTCATTTCAGTTGAAATCTGGGTGTCCAAGTAAATGGTGTTTGGCACAAATCCCCTGTGAAAGATATGCCTTAGGCTGTTTCCTATCTGACTGAAAAAATCCTGTTGGTCGGCCCTATTCGTACGTAGGTGTCACATGGCGCGTATGATCGCTACGCATCACAAATTCATGTGGCGCCAATCAATACCTTGGTGGTGATAGGAGACTCTGTGCGGTACGGAGTGAGCCATTGAGTAGGAGGCTCTTTATTCAGTTGTTGTCAAGTTTTTTGTCATTTCGTTCAGCTTCTCTTTACTGTGGACAAAATCTAGCAATCGGCAAAATTACACCCCTGTAACCTCCACTGTTAATCGATTGACAACGAAACTGATGCTTCTTCAGAAATTGGGTCGTTTCGTTTACGTCTTGTCTGATTGTAAGTTTAGTTGAGTCGAGTATTACGCTGTTCAGGCGTCAATTCGAGGTAAGTGTTCTCTGAAGCGAAAAGCAGTATTCATTAAGGAGAGCACGCCGCTCTCGACTCCTTCATTTGAGTATCGGCCGTCAACGGCCGCGTCGAAATGCATGTGAGTCATTAACCATGTGGCAAGTGCACACCCGCACAACACGACGCTCATTGGCTTTTCATTTGAGTTCAATTGTACATCAGGGACCTAAGAAGGTCCATTGGTCTCTCGGAACTCAAAAATGAGGCCAGAGCCGTATTTAAAGCGGGGACACTTAGGTGGTCTGTCTGGCGACCAGAAACCTCCCAAATTGCAACTGGAACACGTCCTAAGGACGGACAGGGCATTTACTAGTGGATTCGGATCATAGGCAACACTAGGATAATCTTATAGTTGCAAAATGAGAGTAGAAATGCGCAGTGATGGAAGGAACAAAATGAAATGGCAGATAACCGTGGGTTATGGGTTAGAGCACAGAGACACAAGAATGACACTGTTATTTTCCATGAAGACTCTGTGATGAACATGTTTTCTGGCGCGGTCCATCGCTGATATATCGATCGACGCTACGTGGATTTGTGATGTGAAACGGTCATGCGCAGCGCGTGACAATCATACTTTGGAAAGAGCGTGGCTATGGGGCATTTGTCGAGTCGCCTTACGTACGTCTCTTTGGACACATTGCTCAAATTAGTCTTTTGCGTCTAATGAGAAAGGGAACGAGTGAGTACAGATGACTGGAAATACGCATGTCCTATTTTTGCCCTGAGCCTAGCACGTTTATTTACTCATTCGTTTTTTAATCTATCTTTGCTTTTCTTTTTCAAATATGTTTTGATTTTGCTGCTCCTATGTAGATATTAATTGGAACGTTATTAAAGACAGCATTAGGGTTAATGCGGTAATAGAGAAATCCCTACAAGAAGTCACTCACATGGTAGTCCTGGGCCTAAGAAGGCTACCTGTGGCGAAATCCCGGTGAAACAGCGCCCCTCCGAGCTGTAGAAACGCCGCAAAACGCCGCAACCATGCAGCGGTTCCGCCTCTCAGACACAGCGGTCCCGCCTCCCGATGACGTAATTCCCGATTGACTGGGGTGGGAGCGGTCAAGGTGATGCGTCAGGATCAAAGGTTTTGCGGCCCGATTTCGCAGTTTTAGCCTGAAGCTCACTCCAAAAAGTAGATGCTGTCGTATTTCCAAACATTCCCTTGTGTTTACTTGGCAACATGCCAATGGAAAACTAGATCAGACTATCAGCCTCACGGGAAGGTCGTCCGCGCCAGGAACCGACGGTGGGAAGGGGGTCCTATTTCGCGGGTTTTTGGCCAATTCCATCCGTTTTTTCTCCACTGTCCTGTTACTAGGCATCTCGAGTTTCATGTGCACTACTGCTTTTACTTTTCGTCCGACTTTCCCCTAATGCTGCCTTTAAGTCTAGGATGCAGATCATGACACCCGAGTTGGGTCAGATCGCCGCAATTCGCGGTATGATGGCTCTTTGCACGTGGTCCATTCGCGAAAGAGACAAGGTTTACTGCGCATGATGCATGTGCGCAATGATCCACATCGAGTGTCCTGACCCACATTTGAATCTAATAACTTTTCGTACTCTTATGGATTGTGTACCATAGCGTTTCTTTGAAAACACTGAGAGTACTTATGTTCCGTCATCCAGGTGTATATTTTCATACTTTTTGTGGTGACGTGCTCTATTCAATGTCCAAAGTTCACTGGCATTTCCAGAAATTATGACTTTGGCGTAAATCATGTGTTGTGAAAGTCCTACCTTCGAGTAAGCAAGATCAATTCAGTGTTCTCATTGCACAGTGCTGTTTGGCTTATGGGTTATATCAGAGCACCATAAATAACAAATGCCCAGAACTTTCTATTTAGGGATCCAGCAAGCATCCTTTATTTACCCAGATTGACTTCGATTTTTTCCATTTTTTGATTTTTTTCGGTTTTTTGATTCAGTATTCTGTGTTATAATATTGGATGATACTGACTGAGGTTAAGTTTCTACTACCCCACCAGCACTCACTCAAATATTTTGAAGCTTCTTAATTATTTTTTAATCCAGCATTGGTCTTGTTCTCATTTTTGATGAGCTGTACGTGGATTATCTGTTGCTCGAGAAAATCAGCTCAACGACTCAAGAAATTTCTAGAAGTGTGCTATTACGCCTCAGAAGAGTCTGTGTCGCAGTTCATTTTGGTGACTAAACTCGTCGCAGAAATGCAAGCCTTGTTTTGGAGCATCATTGTTTTTGCTCGGCTCCTCATCACCCAATGTAATTGCATATCTTGGCCGTCGTGCGGCCACCGCATCGCGAAGTCGCATCGCCGCTCGCGCGGTTGTCTCAGTAATCTGTCGATTTCGATGTGTGTGTTTGTTTGGATGCGTGTGTGACGTCAAATCGTCAAATCTTATTGCTGATTTGACAATCGCTTCTTACCGCTCTTCAAAAAAGTCGTGACGACGCGGGTCTCATTGGGATGGGTTGTAGGTTATATCAAGAAGAACCATTAACAGTTCTGGACTGCTGTTTCCGCTTGTGTTTTTTCTTTTTTGTTTTAATTTCATGATCTTTTAATTAGGAATTTTCCTTCGTTGTTTTTTTTTGCGCTTTCAAAAGTGATAAGTGGCTGAACAACTCTAGGCTGATAACTGTTTTTTTGGTAGCCGCTCGGCTTTTAGCGTGCAACTCCACCCATTTTTCGCAAACTCCACCCGTTTATTTCCAATCCTCACAATTGGACGAATTTCGATAATTTATCATTTCTACCACGTTCCTTGACACTGCTGTGAACAACTTTGATAAACCTGCAGTGGGCATTTCTCAGGTATTATTTTCTACATAAAAGGATGGGGCACTTGGCTCCGCTGCCACACTCATGGTTAAGGGTTCGAATCTCGTGTAGGTTAAACACCTCTTCCTGTCTTTCAAGCTAGCTTGATCGGAACCAATTCTCCCTTGGAAGCATGAAAATCTCAACATTTTTAAATTACATACATTTTCGAATGAAGGTCGAATGCAAGGCGTATTCCAGGAAACACCCACGCCAATTTTTCCTTCATTTTTCATTTTTATGCGGCTCTCACCAAGTTCTTTTCACAGGGCTTGCAGTTGATATCCAACTGCTTTCACTGGTTTTTGCGGAAAGCTCGAGTTCTTGCGTTTTTCGATGAACCCAATCGATAGGCAAATTTTTGGGAGCTTTCGACCTGTTTTTGAGTATGTAAAATGTTTTTTCTGCTACTTGATTCTGTTTACGTAGTTCAGTTGTTGAAAACACTGCAGAGTAATGGTGGAGTGAGTAAGCAAACCGGACATATTTAGGTGTAACGTGCAAATGTGCAGGGAATTTGAAGGGTAACACTGAGATTCCTGCTTCTTTCTCGATGCCCTGCCTTTTGGGTCCTCCCTGAAAACTGAAGGGATGCGGCTTTTACAGAATTAGCTATACTTTCACATTTATTTATATTTTGTTGTTTTTAGTAGCTTTCTGTATTAATTACCTTGAATATTTCTTACTTCACTTTTTATTTTATTTTGTTTTATGTAATCACCAGTTGGCTGGCGCACACTACTGCGCGCGTAACAACACAGGCGTCAGTGGATCGATCGGAATTGCTTTTTTTCCTATGAATTTACTCGTACCATTACCACATCACATCCCCCTCACAGTGGGCGCGTTTCCTCTCATCTCAAAGACAGTGTTTGGGATAATATAGGTGACAGCAAATCCCAAAAGGAGACATTGACTGAAAAATTACGGGGCTGAAAGGCCTATGTATGGCGAAATCCCCCGCAAAAGGCGCCCCTTTGAGCAATGGCGGAGGCGGCCTCATCAGGGCAAGCCGCCTTGGTTAGGGCAGCCTGCCTCCTGGCGACGTGATTAGTGGTTGGTCACGGTGAGGTTGGTCAAGGAGATCGGCAGGATTGAAAGTGTCGCAGCTCGCTTTCTCACTTTTAGCTTGAAGCTCATCACATGAGAATAGTTGCTGTCGCATTTCCGAACATCCCTTCATGTTTATCTCTTGGTAATGTCAATGGAAAACCTATGCCGACTACCCGTCTCTTGACGGAAAGGTCGTCCGCGCCTAGAACCAACGGTGGGAAGGACCTATTTCTCGGGTTTTTGGCCAATTTCATCCGTTTTTTCTATACTGTCCTGTTACTAGGCATCTCGGCTTTCCAATTCACTACTTCTTCTACTTTTCGTCCGAATTTCCCCTAAAGCTGCCTTTAAAGACACCGTAAGGGAGTAATTTTGGCTTACGGTAGAACAGACGTAGTGTGGACGAGTTCAAGTGGCCGCCATTGCACAAACTCGCCAATTTGACCCCTTGGCATGGTGCCAAGAGAAGATGTTTCCATTATAAAGTTGTTCATTCCTTTTACCTTTTCCTTTGTTCTTTCTTATATTGTTTCTAGATGTACTTACATGAATGTTAATGTAGTTGGGAATGGCCACTCCACTGCGCTGGGAGTCAGGTGCTACAACTAAAGTTGGCCCGCGGCCGTCTCCTACAGCGGACAACTCGGAACGCCAGTGCGATGATGCGAATGAGGCGCGAATACACACCGCAGCGATGCACTTTTGAGTTCGGGTTTTTTCACCGATTATCGCTTCTAACCTTCTGCTTTCGTTACGAAATGCTCATTTCTTTGTATGTTTCTCTTGTTTCGGACCCCCTTCCGGTTCCTTTAGGTGTGTTACAGATAACTTGAACAGTGGTCATTTCTGCCGATTTTCTCTAGTCTCAAGGCTGTTTGGAACCGATTTATGATTTTTATTCTACGAACCGCCCATTCCGGGTGCGCCCTGCCCTTTGTGCCCAGGCTTCTTTCATGACTTTCAGAAACTCATCGCTGACCTTATTCCATCTTCCCCTGCGTTTGGGTCACATGGGAACCCGATTAACAATTTCCGGTCTGAATAGGCAACATTTCAGAGCGCTCCGCTTGCCGTGGGCGGTTTAAATTAGTCCATGAGTGCTCTTTACTTCTTGTCCTATGCCTTTCCAGATCGTGTCTCCATCTCTCCAGGCTCTTTTTCATGTTATACCTAATTTCGTGACAGAAGAGGGACGTGTGAACACAGACGAAGCGTTTTATATGAAGTAAGGGTATATCAAATCCTAGTATCATTCCATGTATCACTAACTACTTTCTATCTCCCATTTACTAATATCACTTATCGATTTTAATGATATAATTTTATAATTTTAATGATATCGATTATCACTGTCATCTGCTGCAATATATTAGGTTGTCCCAAAAGTCTTGTAGGATTTTTTTCGACCACCATTTTTTATTATTTTTTCTTCCAACAAACAACAATTAGGCAACAACGTATGTATTCACTATTGTTATTAATAACACTCTGCCACCTCATAGGTAAATCGTTGATTCCCTTTTCCCGGAACCCTGGGTTCTGGGAGTCGATGAAGTCAGCGATCGTCTTTGCAAACATGTCATAATCAACGAATTTTTCTTGGCCAGGAAGGATTCAAGAGGATGGATGAGGTGATAGTCAGGAGGGGCAATGTCTGGAGAGTATGGCCTGTAGGGCAGGACATCCAAGCCGAGCTCGTTTAGTTTGGCCTGGGTACTTTTCGTGGAATCGGAGGGGGCGTCGTCATGGGAGGGTGAACGCGAACCTTGATCGGCGGACCTTTTTTGAAGCTTTTCTCTAACAGCGACGGCGAGCTGCTGGAGCTGGTGGGTGCATACGGTAGCGGTGACTGTCTCGCCTTGTACCAGCACCTCATAGAAAAGCATTCCTTCAGCGTCGCAGAAGTAGCACAGTCCTGAGTGTGGTTCGTCTTCCATGTCAATCTCGCCGTTGCTGAAGCTGATGAACCAGCGGCGCACGGTCACGTAGCTTACACATCCCCTGCCCAATGCAGCAGCGCTGAGGCAAGCTTCCGTCGTTTTGGTGCCGCAAGACCGTTCATAGTAGATGACACCGCGAGTTGGGTGGGTATCGACAACGGGCATTGTAGCTCCCTACGGGATCTGGTGGGTCAATTTTTATTTTACTAGAAAGCTTAGAGAACGTTCTACCATATTCCTGAGCCGCCTAGACCTGCCTCGAAGTAATCAAGAGTTATTGATTTTTTTGGGAAAATCCTACAAGACTTTTGGGACAACCTATATTTATATTTTATATTACATTTAATGTTTAATTTTTACTATCTATAATTGTTCCGTTACTTCTGGTTACTAAAATGATCTTTGCCAGTACGAAGCAAAAGCGCAAACATTTATGAAATGCAGTACCTTGCTGTAGTCCCATAGCGATTACATATCTTCAAAGTAGCCAACCACGTTTGGGATCGGTGGGCATCGAGATGTTCCTGAAATTTAAATATTCTCTAGCATTCTGCGTCTCCTTGACTGGATGTTTTTTTTGAATTTCGCTAGTCGCAATTCTCCGAGTATGATACCCTTTGTTTACCGTTAGGTGAAACTCGCCGCAACCTAGCGATGATGATTTGAATCGGAACGTCGCCAGCTGGGACGGGACTTTTGTCCTAATGGTGAGCACACCGCTCTTGCCCCTAGAGTTAAAGAAATTCAGACATCGCCCGAGGATTTTGAATTGTAAGTACAAAGCTGCTTAACAGCTTCAGCTAGGTTTACCGAGGCTCGCGACGCTGCGTTCGAGTGAAATTGTGCTCTCTTGATCGTTGACCGTTCATATTGTGTGAGGCGAGGCTTCAGTTGATGACATGATGGAGTTAATGACGTACGCAGACCGAGCTCACTTGTTGGCGGTGTATCAATTGTGCACTCTGCAATCTGCATACTCCCGACGTTATTCTACACCCGACCGAAAACGTTATGTTTCAGAACTTTGTGTACCTGCTGTGCAGGTAAAAAAATACACAACCCGGGCAGCCATTAGCTCCCAAAGGCGCCACAATTTGGTTGTCGTTCATGTAACTTAGTGATTTAGGGTCTTCTTTGATGCTTTCAGTGGACTGAGAACTGCTTGGGCGATTGTCCTGTCGCTCTCGGGACGCTTTACCGTGGGTGCATTGATGTAACCATTAAATTATGGGATGACACGTATCTAAAGCCGTCACAGCATGAGCAGAATGCCCTGACAACTCGTCCGTCTGGGGGCGGAGCCACTCGTGAAGTCCATTGGCGCCCTTTTTCGCTACAACCCACATCTCATTTCGCGACGGAAACGCCGCAGATGACCTTTTCAACGCCCCTGCTTTCTTCTCCATTATCCATAGTTGCCCCATCGCGAAAACGCAAATTATCGTGACCACTGCCTTTGAATAGTTAAATTCAAAGGTTACTTGTTCGAATGTCTCTTTTTTTCCCAAGGAAAAAATGGTATGGCTTACATGCATTCCAAGGAATACTCAGCACTGAGTGCTTCACCAGCGTTTTTGTCAGCCAAAGTATGCGGGTGAGTTCTTATTCAATAGACGGCCGAACAGCCAGACTTATATATGAAAGCGTGAGCCATTTTCAGCTTTGTTTTTGGAAGTTTTTTTTCAGTGCTTATAAAAGGGAAAGTCAAAGCAGATACAATTTCTCAGCCAGAAAGGGCAAAGTCATTTTGTGGCCGGACTGGGCTGACGTGAACAAAATAATTGCTCTCGTCTGGCCTCGTCATTGTACTTGGGTTTTTCTAACCCTCACTCACAATCACCTTTGAAAACCCTTATTGAAAGCAGAAGCGCTGGCGCTGGGCGGACGTGTCCTTCAATTCCTCAGTTCGTTTCCTATGTGGTGGCTGAGGAATTCCCACTCAATAAGAGTAACGTGTGGGAACCTTGACGAGGATGGACCTAGGATTCGAGATATTCCGAAGGGGGCTAAATGTTCACTATAAATGAATCCCAGGAGTCCAGAGAAACGATGTGGCACAAATCGCGTAGAAGTTCCAGCTTTTATCTCCTCAACACGGCGGATACACGTATTTACGACACGACTCCAAACCACGGCCATGGCTGAGCTCCGATGGAGGGTGGGGCCACGGGCACGGCATGGCTGCGCTTATACTGAACGTCTAAGTTGGGTTTGACGTAGGGTGTATTGGGTTCTTCTGATTTCTTTGTGAGGTTCTCCACTAGCTCAGAATTTCTTTTTCTTACTTATTATCAGCTTTTCGCGTGCCATGTGGTCAAAAAACCAAATTGTACTATTCGTGGAAGTATATTTCTCCAGACCCCCCTCAACGGACGAAATGCTACCCATGTTCTGGTCGCAATCTCCCGTGGAGGAGTGTCTGGGAGAGATATATTAGGTTGTCCCAAAAGTCTTGTAGGATTTTTCCAAAAAAATCAATTACTCTTGTTTACTTCGAGGCAGGTCTAGGCGGCTCAGGAATATGGTAGAACGTTCTCTAAGTTTTCTAGTAAAATATATATTGACCGACCAGATTCCGTGGAGAGAGCTACAGTGCCCGTAGTCGATACCTACCCAACACGCGGTGTCATCTACTATGAGTGGTCTTGGGGCAGCAAAGCGACGGAGGCTTGCGACTCCATCAATGCTGCATTGGGTAAGGGATGTGTGAGCTACGATACCGTGCGCCGCTGGCTCATCAGCTTCAACAACGGCGAGATTGACATGGAAGACAAGCCACGCACGGGACGCCTACACGCATTCGACGACGAGACGCTGCTCTCCGCCGTTCGCGCCGATCCTGAAACCACCATGCGCGAGCTGGAGGAGAGGAATGGACAAGCACACATAACCGTAATTCGTCGCCTCTACGAGCCCGGTTATGGTGCTGTCGCGATGGACCTCATGCCCTGACGGATGCTCATGAAAGTGCCCGTGTGAGTATCTGTCAATCGCTGGTGCTCCGCCCGCATCGCAACGACTTTCTCGTCTATCTGACTACGGGCGATGAAAGTTGAGACGTGTACGATACCAACGCACCCCGCGCCTTTTGGCTGCTACGTGACGCTGAGCCGCCAACGCAGCCCATGTCCGACCTCCATCGGAAGGAGATTCTACTCTGCTGCTTCTGGACGCGGCAGGAATGTTTTCCAGGAGGTGCTGACACAAGTCGAGACAGTATTCGCTTTACGTATACACCCACCAGCCCAGCAGATCGCCGTCGCTATTTGAGAAAAGCGCCTGAGAAGGTCCGCGGTCACCACCCTTCATGACGACGCCCGCTCCCATTTCACGAAAAGTACCCAGGCCAAGCTACATGAGCTCGGCTGGGATGTCCTGCTTTATAGGCCATACTCTCCAGACATTGCCCCTTCTGACTATCACCTTACCAATCCCTTGAATCTTTCCTGGCCAAGAGAAAATTCAATGATTGTGACTTGCTTGCAAAAGCGATTGCTGACTTCTTCGACTCTCAGAACCCAGAGTTCTGAGAGGAGGGGATCTACAATTTACCTATGAGGTGGCAAAGTGTTGTCGATAACAAGGGTGAATACGCTGTTGCCGAATAGTTGTTTGTTGGAAGAAAAAATAATAAAAAGTGATGACCGGAAAATTCCTGCAAGACTTTTGGGACAACCTAATACTACCACCTTTTTTCGGCTCTTCATCATTACATTCCATTTCATCAACAGACTGAACAACTGTTTCTGGCGCTTTGAACGGAATCGGAATGGGCTCGAAGGAAGAGGAATACGCAAATAAATGATCATTTTGTAACGAACGTGTAAGGTTAGAAGCGATAATTGGTGAAAAAACCCGGGTTCAAAAGTGCGACACTGTGGTGTGTATTCGCATGACATTCGCATCACTTCGAACTGCACACTCTAACATTCCGAGTTGTCCGCTGTAGAGATGTCATTTGTTGCCTCGTAGAAGTGAAACAGTCAAATGAGGAATAAGCGGAATCGTAAGGGAAAAGTGTAATTGCAATTGAAACCTAATGAATTTCGACGTCTTGGCAAGATGTCGTGTGTGCATTGCGGCAAAAGCAAGCCACCGCAATCCCATACCATAAACCAAGTTGGCCTCCTCCCGGTGTCTTTAAGGGTGGTTGAGGTCAGTGCATGTAAGAATAATCGACCATTCAATCGCGCTTACAAAGCGAATGCATGGCGAACGCATGGCTTGCTTTCAAATTGATCGTTCTTGCGCGAAATGCCTTTTTCACGAAATGATTAGAGTGCTGGCTCAGTTGGCGTTAATCAATGACCTTGATCTGACCGCAGTCGATTCAACGACGGTAGTGTGCAATCGTGTCCACAATAGAGCGCCATCTTTTCCAGCATTTCTGCTTTTTCTGCTGCATGTTTTTCAACCTTCCTTCTTTTCCTAGGGGCTCCTTATTTAAAGGCTGTCGTCTGTAATCGATACGCTCCAAGAAGACGTTTTATTTTTAAGGGCAATGAGCCGTGTGATTATTGAAGTAATTGTTTATTTATTTATTTCTTGTGCGTTGTCTGCTGAGTTTTTTCTCTGAATTTCGGAATCGATCGATACTGTTCTCTATACTTTCTGAGATTTATGTCTTTCACGTCCATTCTACTAGTTCATGAACGTTTTTTTGAACGTTTTTTTTGTGAAGCAGAATAGGGTGTTGTGTGGATAAAGGGTGAGGGGGGGGGGGAGATGTGGTTCCTCCAGACACTCTTTCTTTTCTCAGGCTTGTTGTTGGGTAAAACCTGCACCTCTGAACCTATAAACCTGCGTCTCCCAGCACGGGTTTTCATATTGTCCCCCACCCATAGTTACTGAACGTTTTGTGGTTCTACAAAGCCCCAAATTCCACCGTAACTGGATAGGGCCCTGAGTGTATTTGAGATATGTTGTTCTTTGTCAGGATATCTTGCATGCCGTCAGATGACATCATTTGACGGAGAGACGTCCCATTCCACGTGCCCGTTCTTGTAACTCAATTTATCGCGCTGCATTCGGAGCGACGCACCGATAATGAGCTTTTTGTTGTCCGTTGTTCGTGAAATCAGGAACCTACTTCTTGTTACAGTTTCTTTACTGAGTTTTTTATTGAAGCACGAATTGACAAGTGGCTGGCATACCACAGAATAGCCGTTTTATAGGTAAGGGCTGATGTAAATCAGTAACAAAAATGAGCACAATCACAAACATTTCTTAATATTGCGCTGTTCCGAAGTCTCATGATAATCTGAATGTTCAACAACAATTGTGACTCCAAAATAAAGTAAAAGGATGAAGTTTTTGGCGTTAATCAGTCCCTTCTGTGGGATGCGCCGCATATTCTAGTTCCATTCAGAATCGTGATTGCAGGTGAATGTGATGTGGCCTATACAATGACTTGCGGTGGCCAGCCGATGTACAAGTCAGTGCTTTTATCCTCCCAGACGAGTCTGGTACCAATTTGCCGACCCCGGAGGGAGGAAGGCTTGGTTGGCCTGGGCGGTCGTTGATGCGGGATTCGATCCCGGCATCATGAGAGTGGGGTGCGCGCCACCTGTCACTACACCACCTCCGCCCGACTCCGACTCCAAAATATTCATTCAAAAAACTCACAAAACCCCTCAAAGGTGTCGGGAGTTTTTTGGAGTATTTTTGCAATACTTCCGTGTTTACCACCTTCTTCAGGCCGTGCCAAAGACACATGGTATAGAAAATGTAAACACTAACACAAACACTTATTATCACAAGCCAAGTCTATGACAATCGCCACATGAATAGTGAGCGGTCACACACAACACTTCTCGAAGCCGCAACCGAGAAATGATGAACGAACACTGTGCGTGTATCTTAGATTCTTATTTACTCGAAGAATTGATGAAAGTGTTTCCTTCGTATCGACATTCTCTTATCATATGCTTAGATTTTTAATTGGCTAAAGGTGTGAAACTGTGAACTGAGGAATGATTATTTTTTTATTTCTGTGAAACTTTTTTGACACAACTGACAGAGACGATTTTTAGAAAGATTCTTTTCAAACAACTGAAGGAGGCGATTTTTACCGTCAAAAAGTAGCTAAGTTGGCGACAGGACGTAGCACGTCAAGCACGTCACAGTGAGCGACAATTGCGACAACAAGCGGCTGCGGGCGATATTAAGCGACAGTGGTGACATCGAATAAGCGTGGGTGCAATAAATATTTTAGTAGCAACAATGTTGCGTGCGGTATTACGCGATGTTAAGCGAAGTAGGCGAAACTGGCGACAGTGAATGACATTGAACAAGTCTGGGCGGTAATAAATGCATATATCACACAAGACGGCATGGCGATAACAGGCGATGCTGGGCGATAGTGGGAACACTACTCAACTCTCTGCGCCAGTACTACACACACATTCATCAACAGTTTCACTCCGTAAATGTTGACCTTCAGTCAGACTTACTCATTGCGTTGTGGGATTTTTCGAAGAAACACGATGTCCAAGATATACAGCGAATACGACCCTCTTCAGGTAGCTGAAGTTGTTAATCTGAAGTATGAAAATGTTAGTAAAGATCGAGGACCATGGCTGTACTTGGCATCCTGAAGCCTAGTCTGTAGAGAATTCATTGAGGTTTTTGTTCTTGATTAGGGCTCTATTTTTACCAATAATGACGCAACCTCCTCGAAATTACTCAGTAAATGCCTGCCCAAGTGATATCTGTCGTTTTCAAAGAATGGGAAGGCTTTTGGTCCCTGTCATGATAGAGTTCGTCAGTCCATTTTGCGTTTTGCCATTTTGTGATTAGAGAGCTGTTAAACTCATGCTCTTTTTTTCAAACTGTTCTTCTTTTTGGAAATCTCCCTTAAGGTTAGGCCAATGATCAATTTATCGCAGCGGTACTGCTGAATAAGTTTTCCTGGTGATTGTTAAGCACTCACTTGAACGAAGATCGGTTGGTTTGGATACTTGAAGGATGTTCAATGGTCCCTTTCAATATGTCTAGTTTGCATGTTACCGATAAGAGGGGATGCTGCAAAGAAGAAAGTACAGTGCACGTCTAAGCAAAGGGCAGTTATCATAATTTGAGGTAGTAATCATAATTTGAGGTAGTATCGAACCCCGCAATGCTTTTTTTTTTTGGAAAATAAGGTGCCTACTTCCACTCGTCGGAAATCCATAATTTATGATTTCACATCCCACTATCAATTTTTCACTTAGAAGTTGCAACTTTCGCTGATTCGCCCACTGTCGCTCGCTGTCGCTTGATACCGTGTGTAGTCATTTACAGTCGTTAGTATTTGCATTTGCCATTCGCTATGCCTTTTCTATTCGATGAAGTGCTTTCATCCTGTCGCTCGCTGTCGTCCCACGTCGTTAAGTGTCGCTCACTTTCGCGTTCACTTTCAAGCCGTCCAGAGCTGCTTTTGTTTCATGTCCACTGATTCCTTGTTGTGCTTATCAACTCAAAGAACCACAGTTTGAATGCGCGAACGCAGGCGAAGTCGTATTTGCCCATCAAAGATGGGCATACTGCATTCCCCAGAGAATCGCTGACGTCACCGGTTCCCTCAATATGTGACACTTTCGTTCCGAATTTTGGCCGAATATATCTTCGGTTATAGTTATTTTTCATTGGTTTTCTGCCACATTTTGCTTTTGACATCACGAGAAAATCGCCTTTGTCGCACTGGTAGTACCCGTCCCCCAAGCTCGCTCACTTTTCAGTTGGCACGATGCGACCATGAAAATTGACATTTAAGTGGGATCTTCAAAGCTTCCTCGAGGTTCCATCTCCATAAAGGGGGAATGGGCTGATTGCATCCCTCCAGTTGTGCACGGTATCGCGCAGTGACCTCAGTATCGTCTGATATGCTTTGTAGTCGCCCATGTCGCCTAGTGTATTCGATGCACCCATTACCGCTCTACTCGTCTGCTGCCGCTTGGTGTCGCGTAGTGTCGCCTGTGTCGCCTATCATAATTATGGCGTCTCCTACTATGAAGTCCTCATTGTCGCTTAACATCGCATAATGTCTCTCATAGTCACTCAGTGTCCTGCGCCACTGCTTTCTGCCCAGTCAGCACCAATGGTGACGTCACTTTGAAGGCAGCATTAGGGGAAATTCGGACGAAAAGTGAAAGAAGTAGTGAATGTGAAACGCGAGATGCCCAGTAACAGGGTAGTGAAGAAACAACGGATGGAATTGGCCAAAAACCCGAGAAATGAGGACCCCCTTTCCACCAATGATTCTCGACGTGGACGACCTCCCCGTCAAGAGGCGGGTAGTCCGATCTAGTTTTCTATTGGCATTTTGCCAAGTAAATCAAGGGAATGTTACGACAGCATCTACTTCTGGAGTGAGCTTCAAGCTAAAACTGCGAAAGCGCGCCGCAAAACCTTCGATCCTGCAGCATCTCCTTCGCCGCTCCACCCCAGTCAAACGGGAATTACGTCATCAGGAGGCGGGATCGACTATCAAGAGGCGGGACAGATGGGCGATTGCGGCATTTTGCGGCTTCTACAACTCGGAGGGGTGCTTTTTCACCGGGATTTTGCCACACATAGCCTTCTCAGGCCCAGGACTACCATATGAGTCACTTCTTGTAGGGATTATTCACTACCGCATTACCTCTAATGCTGTTTTCAAAGGAAATTTGTGTAGCTATTTTATGGGTTGAAAGGGGTTGCTTGAGGACATATTTTGGGTATGTGGTCACCTTTTAGCTTTCCCAACTTCTCTTTTAGTTGTTGATTTTCTTTTTTTAGAGCAGTGTTCAGGCTCTTACACATCAGTGATTTGTCCTTTTGATTGATCTTATGTGTCTCCATAAAATTTCAACGGTGATTTGATTTCTTTTTGATCAAAATGCTGTAGGACCGCCCATGCCCTTTGAGGAATCCTTTATGACTTGTCGAACATCTGGTAGGGAGGCTTCATTGGAGGCTAATCTCTTTGGATCATGGGTCCAGAGCTGATTCCTCAATCCTTACGCTCAACAGGGCAGTATCCTTCCCACTCATGAATTTCATGATGGATCTTATGTTTTTCATTTCTCCAAGCGATCATTCAATCACGCGTACGGGGACGTTAGTAGTAAATATATTTCAGAATGGCACTATTGATGAGCTCGGTCCCTCACTCCTCCATTATTTTGCTCACATTTCAGCTTTGCTTCCAAATTTTTTGGAACTACCCTTTTCTGTTCACCCACATGAATAGGCTGTTCAAACTGCGCACTGCACTCTCGAAGGAATCGTGCATTAAAAAAACGAATATCTCTGTTACTCATATATCCATGTTGCATTTGCCCAGCAAGGGCCGCATGCAAAGGTTTGCGCCGAAAAGTGAGAATCCGGCTAGGATACAACTTCTCAAGTGGTGGCCGAAGGGGGGGGGGTCGGAGTAAATGCCCGCCCCCTCGTCCACAACGGTTGCAGACAAAGAGTGGGATTGTTTACGTAACTTCCTGTTCGCACTATGCGTCTCCGAACGACGGACGACGAGGCGGGCATTTTTTGAGACCCCGCTCTCTCGGCCATCACTTTGAGGAGCCATATATCAGCCGGATCCACTTTTCGCTTGAAACTGCGCAAATCTTCCAGCTTCTCTATTGCCAGCTAAGGCTCAACTGAGCAAGTAGTTCACTGCGTATGGCCGGCCGCCGCACAATACAGACCAACATGGCTTTAATCAGTACTCAGTGATGTGGCGCGTCCGAAAACTCGCGCATGTGGACGAGTTTTCATTTGGGGTATTCACCATTATAACTTCATTCCTTTGTCAACATTGCCTTTGCTGTTGAAATTGCTATCATATGTAGTTTTTACTAGTAATCCGCGAATTTTCTCTACCACGTGGTTTCTGTGGAACCGTGGGCGGTGCAACACCATTCTCACCATGTTGGAAAGGCTCCAGCGCTCACATTATTCCATACTGAGCTGCTAAACTGCGTCCGGTGTATATCGTCAGGCCGGCAGTAGCCACACGCGACGAGCGGCAGTACGGCAGTGCGAGATAGTTTTGCCGTGTGATTGCCTCCATCGCCCTATTGTTATTTATTTGCCCATGACATCCAGACTGGAATCCCAATCGGCTGCGGCAACTCGCGCTGGGCGTTGCGCGGGCGACATCGCAGTGTGAAATCGTGATGTAACGTTATAAGCCAAATGCATCTATTTGCCTGCCACTCTATATCTACAGCGAGGACATTGCTGATCGCGTGCTCAAAAGGCCTGTCTCGGCTTTACAAATCCCCACCCCCTCCCCGCGTTATTCCGCCCATTCCAACGATGCGGATGGAAAAATAGATCTTATTATGAAGTGATTAATGTTAAAAAAAGTTTTAGAATGGAACGTGTGCCATCACCTCCTGTATGACATGCCACGCCTTCGTCTAAGACCGGGGCTCAGAAGGGTCCATCCCTGATTGGACCTTTCCTGATTTTTTGAATGTTATTAAAGGCAGTTATGCCGATGAGAGTATTTTCCACAAAAGGACAAATTGCATTGGAAATGAGGCGTCCTTCATGCTAGTTTTTCTGCGATCAGAGAATCGGACCAATGGTTATGGTGATTCACTTTCGACGCAAATCCACGTCAGAGGGGATGTGCCTCACGCCAATCGTACTAAGGATAGGCGTCAGCGGCTTCCTGCACAAAAACAAACTCAAGAAGCAATGAAGGAATTTCGGTGGCTGTGCTTATAAGCATCTTTGGTAATGAACTCTAATCGATTAGGGGCCCTATTAATGACTGTAGTGGTAAGGGATTCTGTTGGCAGAGAAGAGTTATGTGGTAGAATAATTCATGGGGGCTAATCAGGTTTTGTTATTATTTTCATGACTCGAACACTAATTTTCTACGGCGAGGAGGAAAGGGGAAGGGAAGAGAACGAAGGCGGAGCGAGGAGGTTCATAACATCAAAGGAGATACCATTGTATGGAGACGATCCTACGACTTTTTATTGTTACCATCTCCCATAATTGTATTATAAATTTGACGCTCTCTCGTATGCTGTAGGTGGCAATGTGTATTTTAAGGCGATATCTAGAAGGCGGAATCTTTTTATTGAAGACCCGGGAGGGGGCAACTTTGGCTCACGGAATGGGATTACGGTGGCTTACAGTTGCCGCAATGCACATGCGACACCAAGACGTCGAAAAAAAATTCATTAGGTTTCAATTGCAAGCACACTTTTTCCTCACGCACTCCCTTATTGTTCATTCGATTGTGTTACTTGTTTGTTGCTGTGTGTTGTTTCACTCATTTCACACATCGCGAATGAATGAAATACACTGTACGAGGCAACAAATGACATTTCTACAGCAGACAACTCGGAAAGTCAGTATGTGCAGTTCGAAGTAATGCGAATGTGATGCGAATGAACATCACAGAATCGCGCTTTTAAATCCAGGGTTTTACACCGATTATCGCTTCTAACCTTGAATGTTCGTTACAAAATGATCATTTGTTTGCATCTCCCTCTTTCTTCGGATTCCTTCCAGTTCCTTCAATGAACTAGCATTGGCAAATTCCCCGTGCAAAAACATTATCATTTGGCTTTATTGAAGCCAATGTCTTCGATTTTTTTCATGTCTATTAGGTGGTGTTCAGAGTTCGCTATCCAGGCGAGCAGCTGATCAATCAAATTATCAATAGCATCCTTTTCTTTTCACCTGAACGCTTACTCGCTTGAATTGCGAACTCTAAACAAAGCCTCAGTGAAAAGTTCCACTCTAACTGTAATGTTACTGATGTTTAATACCGCGAAGATTATGTCGCTCACCGATACCCTTAGTCGCTTGATGTAGCGCAGTGTCGCACTGTCGCTTGCTGTACCACTATCGGTCTTATTCGCTTGATGAATAGCCGCACGCTTTCAATCGCCCACGTTTGCTTTATGACTTTAGCTTCGAAAAAATTCGCTTTTACCCTGTTCTTATGCCAAAACTACTTTGTCGTACGCGGTCGCTTCATGTCTCGTACTGTCGCTGTTGTCGCCTATGATAGTTTGCTTGATTACCATAACGTTCCTTCGGTTGTGTCATGGCTATTGTTGACAAATGAGTGTAGGTAATTTAAATTCTGATTCTAATATTTTCACAGAGATGAATAGGTGTTCACAGTTTGCGATTCAGGTGATCAAGCAATCAATAGAGTAATCAATAGGTATGTTTTCCTTTCCGCTTGATTGTCTAACTCGCATGATCGCAATCGATGAGAATCTTCTCATTTCCGCCTGATCACCTAAATCGTAATCGATCTGAATATGGCTTAATGACTGTACTTATTGTTAGGGATAGTAGACGACATGAGGCTGCAAGCGCGCACAGGCGACACTGAGCGACAGTAGGCGACAAAGCGATGTATGAGGTGATTCTAGAGTCTGATCGACCACAAACGCATTCACTAGCGATAGCTATCGGTAGTCACTGGTACGAATGGAGCTTCTAAAAATTAGATGGTCGTTTCGTAATTGACATCGTTGCATGGCTAGCGTGGTAGTGTTTGATTGGAGGATTAGTCCCATAGCGCTGTCGCTCAGTGGTGTGAGTGGTGGTGATGACTCAATAGCTAGTGGGCTTAGTTGATGTGGTATGCATGTGGTTTTTCAGCAGCAGCGCTCCGGGCACCAGATGTCCCCCCTTCAGACACCTGCCGCTACCATCGAGTGTCCTATAACTGGTCCCGTCGTTTCGTCGTTTTTGCCACGACACGTGTATGCTTTCTCGTGTCGCATCCAGTTTCGCTTCTGTGCTTTAGCGGCTGGGATTAATGAAAAAAACTGTGAATCATAGCACTTTCGAGCGCAGTGTAGTTTGCGGTGCGGCGCTATTGATTTTTTTATTTCTAGAAGGTTCCTAATGTACCTCGAGAACTTTTGACTGAGGCTTCAGTGTGTTTTAATGCATTTTTGAATATTTGGGAAGAGTTAGCAATTATTCTCTATGCGCAAATGATATAACCCATAACCAAATTTTGTGAATAGCCATAGCAGAACTGACTTGCTGAACTTCTATGTTTCTGTTCATGCAAGGTATCCACTGTAGAACTGTGATAAAATCTGTGTTCTGCTCAATGCGTTGCTCTGGGTCTCATGGGTCCAGTCTAGACCCAATTTGCCCATTGGGGACGGGTGAGGCAATCAGCCAGCCACCCCTGTAGAAGTCGCCATGCATTTTAATATTCAGTGATTGAGATAAAAGATATTTGGTAGATCGGGCAATTCTGGCACATTTTGATAGTTCTCTGACGGTGGAAGCTTTTTGGGCTAGGAACTGAGTCCAAGGTTCGAGGTCTTAGGACTAACCGCGTGGTAACACTCGCTGTTTACCCTGTCCTACCTCAGTCAGGTTACCCATCATCTCAAGAAGAGTTCTCACTCGTGACTATGCTGATTTCTCCTGAACATCATGCCATACAACAGGCCTAGTCTGCCTGTTTGTTTGCTTGTTCGTTTGTCTCTTTGTTTGTTTTTCTGTTGATTTATTAGGAAATGTCCTAGGCGGTCCACTAACCCGGCTGATTTAGTAAGAATCATGCTTCGAGCACTTAGAAGCGTTCGAGTATCAAAAGAAATCGATTCCTGACGGTGTAGGCACCTCCGCACGTGTGTAGCAAGACGGGAGCTCTATTCGTCCCCACATGGGAACTAAACATGAGTGCTAGTTTGGAACGGGACGCTCACTATGGCAGACTGATTCCTCCAATGTCTACGCTTAGGTAGATCCGAGATTTCAGCCCTTTAACACGTGATGGATTATTGGAGGAAAAACGTGCGCAATACAGATTTAGGTCAAGGCGCTCAAAAATGCGAAGTACCAGGTGCACTCCCGGGAGAACACGCGGCTCCTTCTTTCATCTGACCGACAACTGTCAGTTTTTCGTATTTTCAGTCAATACATTGCGCAAATGATTGGCAAGTGAAATTGTTGTTGGCCCGGCTAGCAGCTCACGGAGTGTTCGCGTTGCTTCTTTCCCCTCCCCCACCTTCCCAGACCCGATGACGATGATGATGTCGTCATGTGCACTATTATTCCACCTCATTTATTCGTTTTTTCATCTCATATCGCTGAATTACATTTGCTGTCAAGGCTAGGCCACCACCCGGGGACCACGCCCCGCGCTGTCGATGGCAGGCCGGCAACCTCCAGCGTCAGTCCTCGCTCATGCCCTGGTATCTATGCATTTGTTAATTAAACACTTATTTTCAAGGTTTCAAGATGCTCAAAGCGTAGTGCCTTACCCACATGGTATAACCCATAGCCCATAACTCAGTGGAGGACTCAACGGGACTGGATTTGAAAAAGCACCTCATAGCAGCGATTCGCTAGTGAATTGCTGAAAAATTAGTACTCCATGCACAAATTGAGCGAGGCAACCCAGTCGAAAAGTAATCAGAGGGTCACGATATTGCCCCTCCCTCTTTTCTTTATGACGAATTGGTGTTCTTTAGGTTCTTCAAGGACTGCGATCACTGATGTGAGAGGTCTTCCAAAAGGGATCTCGGTAAGAGCAATGCACCGCTATACGTACACGATATAACCCACAACCCATAACCCAAACCCAGTGGAACGCTTCAGCAGAATGCTTATAAAAAACGTCTCAGTAACATCGTAATGTTTGCTTAGAGATTCGTGCGCAATGCAAAAATTGATTAATTGAATCTTTCTCCTCTCGCTCTATGGGAGAGAAATAGCTGAGTCGAAAATGAGGTGAAATTCAAGCTGAAAATTTTCTGCACAGACTATAGCCTATCGCGGGGAGTTTTGATGGTTGTTTTCCACAGCCTAACGTGGTTGAACAAAAGGTGGTGGTCGTTCTGTGAGTATTAATTGAAATTCCAGTTCAAATTCAATCGTCATGGCACGCAATTTATGGGTGTGTTGTTCGCAAACTTGCGTCAATCAGAGTGATTTCATAAATTTCTGTGAAATTCGAACGTGTAAGGGCTTATATTTACCAATAAATGAAGCCTTGAAATTGGATTTTACTTCCACTGCGCCTGTGTATGACTTGGCACTGCTCCATGTCCTTGAGATATCTGAATGGTTGTTTTTTGTTTACCAACTGAGGAGGAGCTGCGAAAGGGTAGCTGACGCACTTGTTTCTCGTGTTTGTATTCGTTCTGAATATATTCCATTAACGATGTTCCACGGGGAAGTTTTAATGCGTTTTTCTAATGTGTTGAAAGAGTTGACGGTGGGCACGTGTAGAGGTGTCTTGAAGAATCGCTTTATTATGCACATATGATATAACCCATAACCCAATGAGTTTGATGCATTTTTCAAATGTTTTGGAAGAGTTAACTGTGAGAGTATTGACGGTCGAGGGTATAGAGCTGCCTTCAAGTATTGCTAGTTGTGCTCGCTCGTTATGCGCACATGATATAACCCATGACCCAGCGATCAGTGGGGCCGGATTTCTGTAAGTTTGCTTTTCTATTTTTGCAATGCATCTCACGGCAGTATTGAATGATTTACTACAAGATTCGTGCTTGATGCAGCGATTTCTTATTATCTTTTTTTTGAAAATCTTTTTTTTTCGAGTCGATCCCTTCGAAGGTTATCTTCTGATTCCGATTTTGAATCCTGATTCACTCCTCCTGATTGATGGTGTCTTGGAAGGAGCAGAATATTCCGGAAAACGGTGAAGTCTTTCATGTGAAGAGGAAGGTGTTGAAAAAGTGAAGCGACTGCCAAGAGCAAATATTTTCTCGATTGATTCCTTGCTTGAAGTTTCCGAGTGTCATATTTCACGGAAGCATTGATCATATACAAAATGGCTCGTTACTGTACATAGTCGGTAACCTAGAACCCAGAATTGCATGCGACTTTCCTGTACCAGCTGTTTGATCTCACTTCCGAAAAATTTTGTCTATTTCTTTCATGCTTTTTTCATTTTACCTTTTTTGAACTTTGAATTTTTTTAAATGTTTCCTTTATATGTGTACCTTATAACGAAAGGAGGTACTTATGACAAGTGGCGTCACTACCATGTGCATTAGTTGGACAGCGAATTTTTGAGAGCCAACCGCACCATCCGAACCTTCCTTGCTCTCAGAGCCGTCTAAACTGCACTAGATTGTTCTGATTTGAAAAAACTACTGGGTAATTTGATTAGCCACTTTAACATACTGTGGGGACATGATAAGGATTGAGTGCAGCACATTTTGAAATGATGGTCGGCTGCGCGTCGCATTCGGAAACGACACAGTTATGTACGAGCCTTTTGATGTTGCGTGTCCTAAAACTTGCATCAAAGACGTGTTTTCTGCCGCGCCTCATCGCTAATGTATCGATCGGACTCACGTGGATCTGTGATGTGTAGCAGTCACAATGTTCTGATCAGTTGTGTTCTTTGCTCTTCTTGGCATCTTCTGATTGTAGTGTCTTCTTTGGCAACTATATCATTCGATTTCAACGGCCCGAGGGCTCTTTCCGGAGTGCTGGTTTTTCTTTTCTATTGCATTCGCTATCTGTGATTTCGATTTTCTATTCATTTTTTTTCGCGATCACTCAATTTCCTGCTTTCTTTCAACTGCTTGTGTATGTGCGTGCCGTAATAAGATTATACGTGTTGTTGGCTGAGTCTCATCGACGAGTGTTTTCAGAGGAGGTGCCACGGAAATGGGCTACGCTCGTCGAGTGCGGACTCTCCTTTTCTTTCGATTAGAGGAGGGTGAGGGAAGCCGTAGAAATAAAGGTAGAAAGACCCGGGAAATTTCAAATTTTTCCTGTAAAATGGGACATTTTCGAGTTCGTTTAAGCTAGGGGCGGGACAGAACGTGGTGATTCTGATCGATAGACACCTCCCTCAGGATTGCAACGCTTCGTAGTCAATTAATTATGCAAACGCTCATTTCCCGGCAATAATAATCACTGAGTAAACAGAAGTGGAAGTAAATATGTATCTGGAGGGAGGACGGTGTACCGTTTATTCGGATGGACGAAGGATCGATTGTTTTTGATTTTCGTTATTTATAATGTTTATTATAAAATCGAATATAGCCATGAATGAAATGGGGTGGATCACGTCATGCATTTATTGTGAGATCCTAAAGAGGTCGTACCTTGGATTAGGCAGTGGAGGGGATCATTTTTTGTGAATTAGAGAAACACTCAACATGCAACTGCTTATTCGATCGATAATTACACTTTATATTAGGTTGCAGTAGTAGTATTGTACCGTATTAACGACCATTTTCGAGAAACCAATTCTTAGTACACCCACACATCAGCCATCTAAAGATTTTTCGGATCAATAGCGAGCTTTCACGGGGGTCATATTTCTCGAAAATTCCCCTCAAAAGTATAAATTTAGTAATGGGCTCATATTTCTTGGAAATTTCAATGCAGTGCTACACGACGTGTTAACGACGTGCTACTCACACAAGTCAGCGATTCACGTGATGCGTATAGCCACTGCACATCACAGATCCAAGAGTTTCCTGGTTCGAATGAGCAGAACTGATCCAGTGAGGATGGTTTGGCGCTTATGTAACATTTTCTTATAATCTCATTCTAAGAAAATATTCTTTCTGCTGTCTTTCTGTTATGGGTTCCCACCATAACCGGGTTTTACTTGTTCTTATATGACCCATTCGACGAATTTCTTTGTACGCTTCAATGACATGCAATGCAGCAACTTCGCGTGCGGAGCCGCGACACCGCAAATTCGCAAAGTCATGGAATCGCAAAGTCTGACGGCGGCATATAAAGGCGGCCTTACCAGATCTAGCGAGTAAAAGCACAGGCAATTAAATACGTAGTGAAATACTTTTGAGTGAAACTGTAATAATACCTCTTGAAAACACAAAATTTTTAGCAGTCGTCCTGATTCAGCGCGTTACGTGACGTTCCTCATGTGTGCATCAGTTTTTCCTCGCCGTCACGCGCATATCAGTGATCAGCGTTATTTAATTTATCGCGTAGTACATTTAATCGCATAGCTGCCATATTTTATTCGTCAGTCGTGTGTCTCATTGTCGTTCAGTCAGCTGCTGCACCCTCTTACCGTTTCCATGTTATGTTTTCAATTCACAATATGTTTTTATGACGATTGCACCCGAAAAATGGTTATGACACATCGTTCCCTTTGTGACACGCGCGTTTTTGAAAGCTTTTTTTTTGATGCCGTCTGTAAATAATGGATTCGACGACAATATCACAGTTTTATTGATCCACATACATACCACGAGCAGTGGAACATTTGATGGCCCATCTGGATAGTCTCCTGTGCATTTTTTTCGCATCGTCCCTTCTCACTTCCAGGCTTTATGGGGCCTGATCTGTCAAGTGGATCGAATTCAGTGCCCCCCCCCCCCCCTATCCGCACAGCGCCTTTCCACCCTATTGATCCTCTGCTCAGGGATCAAGCGGTGGAAAATTGACGGTATGTGAATAGAGGGAAGCATAGGAATTCCTCTTCAGTTGTATCTCTTTCTTTAATCGATCGAGTCCCAGTTGTCTTTCGGCTAATATACTCCATGAAAGTGCCCAAAGGTTTTACTCTTCTTCTCATTGTTACTAGAAGTTCCGAATTTTTTCCCAAAAGATTCGTTTCGCGGCTCTTTTGGAGGTATTCTCACTACAGTGAACACATTATTGCAGTTTTATTAAAGCGCATTATCTGACAGATTGAATGGGGCCGACCAGTTTCGTTGACAATATGCTGCGTCGATTAGAGCACAGTTTTTTTGTGGTGGGAAATTAAATATGCGGTAGAATAGATGCTGGAAATTCGAGATGATGCATGAATACATGACTGTGTGGCAGTAAACAAGTTGATCGTCAAAATAAAGATGGTTTTTCACATTTTGTAGAAGCTTTTGGATTGCAGTTCTTTCAATAAAGGGAAGTACAGTAGTATGAGGTTTCATTAAATAAATTATTTGTGAGCATGTTATGGGAAAAGATACATGAAGATGGGGCTTTACATGACTGCGTCTCATGCATGTGTGTCATCGGCGTGCCGTTGCGGCGCGTTTTTTCAATTTATTTAGTACACTTGGAGACGGGGCACTCGCTCCCTGTACTACGTAGACCTCCCACTACGTGCTCTTTTTGGCAGTTTAATGTACCTCCCATTTCATCAAAGGATCCTACTATACATAAACGGCTAAGTGTGTCTGTTGGTGTGTGTGTGTGTGTGTTTGACCGGAAATTCATATCTCGCTTCGCAGCAAAGCTGGGACTCTGAATTTTTGAATTGATATAGGGGGTGGTAAAAGAACATCAGTGGTGAAGAAACGGAAGTGATAGCGACTGATAAGGGCTGATAAGGAGCCTCGAAAGGCGAATGGCGGGAAATTGATATCTCGCGTCGCAGTGAAGCTGGGACTCTGAATTTTTGAAGATATAGGGGTGATAAGGGGACATCAGTGGTGAAGGAACGGAAGTGATCGCAACTAATAAGGGCTGATCAGGAGCCTCAAAAGGCGAATGGCGGAAATTTGATATCTCGCGTCACAGCAATTCCCGTTTTTGCGAATTCCCTGCTTCTGCGAACCGTTGCAATGATGATACTAATCGATTGATACGATCAAGCCCAATTAGCATGCTTCCATGTGTGACGCGCACAGTAGTGTGCGCCCGCCCAACTGGTTTTCTATAAGCTGTATGTGCTACTAATCGTACATCCGTTCGTTATTGTTGTATTTATGCGCGATCTTCTATTTTTTCGATTGGTTGATGTGGCTTGAGCACTCCACGATAAGTAAGGTCTCACCGTTCAACTTTCTCCATCCCCTTTTACGTCAACTTCAATTACAATGGGAGTTTTTTGTACTGATCGTATTAGTTTGACTATTGGTTTTTGCTTCGTTTGATAGCACACTGACATAAGCAGAATGCCTTTCATTACTAGGTGTTTCCGCGGAACTCTTTTTCAATGGAATTCGATTAAGTTCCATGTGTTTTTCATTTCTTTATAATTAGAATCATAGAATATTCAGGGCTGTCGTATTGGTAGACGTCAACGTTATTGAAGGGTAGTAACCGTAAAGGGCATATGGCCGCTGCAGAACTTTGATGTATTCGAGAAAACGCTTGCAAAGGGGCTGTTTCTGTTTTCTATTTTTGAAGGAGGATAGAGAAACGATAAACAGCCATTTGCCTTGTGTCAAGTACCATATAGGTAAGGTAAAGCATTCTACCGTGAAAATCCAAATTTTGCGATTACGTTCACTGTGCGAAATAGTTGTGTTGTACTTATAACAGGCCACATGGAAGGCTTCACTCTAAAAAAAAAATAAAAATCCGGCAGAGATATATCTCCACAAAGTCTGACGAGGGTATCATGGGCGGGGCCGCGACGGCAGTGGAATAAAGCAGTGGCGGCACGTGTGCGGTGACGAGGGGAATCAAGATTAAACGTAAAATTTGAGTTGTTGTTATGAAGATGAGCCCGATCAAAAAAGTTAAGGCTGAAACTGCTCTGCTCCACAACCCTTGTGGCCCCGCCCCGTATACCCGAGTGGACGAAACTTTCGGACGGTGTATCTCTTCCGCATCTTGATTTTTTGTGCGTGGAACTTTGCATGTGGTCCGCTGCCAACAAATACCACTTTAACTTTTACACAACTTAACTGTACGGAAGTAAGAAAAACTCAAGTCTTCCTGGACGATGATTTCAAGGGCATGGCTTATCCCAAAGAAGGATTGATGGCTGCCCGTTTTGCTGTTATTTTCCCCACGTTCTTCTTCCTTTTTCCGTTTCTTTTTGTTCCTTTTCTTCGTATTTTGATACCTGTGGCTCTGCTTATGTGGAGAAGCTTCATTATCGGTGGAGTCGATACGGGCTAGAAAAAACGTGATTTAATTAGCCGATGCAGCCGTCTGGCATTCTGTCTGTCTGCTTCCCTGACGAGTTCGTTAAGACGCGTCGCGTTCAAGAATCACCATTTTCCGACGTTTTTCACATTGTGTGTTTCAGTGCATTAACGCTGGATGTACAAGTTTGTTTTTGAAGAGCTTGTCTTCAGCTCGGCCATTTTGTTCTGGATTTTTACGGGAGGCTTTTCGTTTTTTTCGGTATGGGGTCTTTCTGTAGACGAGGTTTATCGATAGGGATTTCACACTGCTAATAAAACCATGGTAATCGAAGTTGTGAAATTTCAATGTTTGCTGAGGTCGCTATTGCATTCCCACTCCTGCACCGATTCTAACTGACAACATAGTTAGTTGTACTCTGCAGTCGAAACTAAAAGTGCTTCATGAAAACGAAGTTCCTGCACGCATAAAATAAGGAGGGACATGCGCATCACTGTTCGCAGGTGCAGATATTGCCGTGGATGTGGGTGGTGTGATCGGGGGTGGATCAAGCCGACAGACTCTTGAAGGCTCGCTGGGCTCCGCTTGCAGTGCATTGGCTGCCCAAGGTTTTCTCAAGAAAAAACTGGCAAGTGTCAAAGTGGAGTCCCGTTTTTGCGCATTCACAAGATAAATTCAAACATCAAAGCGCGTCAACATGAATTGAATCACATGTTGTACTCCCTAGATAGACAAAAAGTTGCTCTTTCTGGGTATATGCTTTTCTTGGAATGCCACAAGGTTTGCGAATTATTAGGGAAATTTTAAGGTACTGCGAAAATGACACTTTTTGGATGACTTCACTTCACGAGTCCTTATTCGGTCGAGTCGCAGCAAAGGAAACCACAAATAAGAATAATGCAGGATGAGGGGGTGAAGCATTGGATGGAACATTTTGTCCCTGGTTTTAGAAGCGCAGAAATGAGAACGAGTTGCTCGAATCTTCAATTGATCAAATCGCTTTAACTAAAACGGCAGAAAGCGATGAGCGTCCATGCTTGCAGGGGATATCAACAAGTATTGACCCTCAACAAACAAACATAGTTGACCACCTCAAGTAGCCTCGATCTGAATGAACCCAAAAAATGGGTGCCACGCGACCCCTCGGAGCAGCAATGCGCGAGCACACTTTCCACAAATTGTCTTCCACTAATCGAAGCAGTTGCAGGATAAGGCCTTCACTCGTCCATCATGTTCATCAGATCTAGCGCTAACTATGCCGCACTTTCAAAACATCCGGACAGCTCCTTCAGTAGCAGTGTGTTTAGAAGAATGGCTATTTGGAGTCGACTTTTTTCATTTCGCGCAATATAAATCATCAGCCCTTTATCAAATTGGGATATTCAGGTAGGCATAATGTTGCCAAGAGTGTATCGAATCGAATGGTGCTTATTCTGTGAGAAAAGATGCACTCTGAGCCGAGTAATGATCCTCCGAATTGAAATTGCAAAAATGGCACGAACTTTCTGAACGACCTAATATTTACACTAAGCTTGATAATATATCACCTAATATACGAATGCCTGATATCAGACTTAAGCTCAAAGAAAGTACAGCTCAGCAGTAGCTCAAAAAATTCATTTCAACATCAGTTATATTGCTTGCTTTCGTTCTTGATCCAATCTATTTCGTTTTCAGACGTTCTATACATTTTTACAGTCTACAACATTTGTATGTACTTCTGATACCACAAATGAACATGAAATGCAATTTTCGCCCACCCTACAAATCCCCTCCCCCATTCTACGAATTTTTATTGATTTTTCCTTCGGTTTCAGTGGGGAATAATCTTATTCCTATAAATTCCCTAATGACTTTCAAATGAGTCTTGTTTCCTTCGCTAAATGAGATAAATAGTATGTTTTATTTATTTATTGTTTAGTTATATATTAGGTTGATTCATAATAAATCGGACGAATGGAAGTGATGATTTCTAGAGATCATAACTCAGTAACGAGTTAACGAAAATGGACGCGCGAGGTACCGTTGGAATGAGTATGAAAAGCTCTTCAAAGTACCGCAAAATAATCACTTCAAAGTAAATTCATTCCGCCACAATGCCGCACGATTCAAGCGGTCCAGAGACCACATCCGCAACGTCATACTATTTATATCGCTATCTGGCCAGGAACCCGCGGATATCGGCAGACGTCTGAAAGAAGTTCACAAGGAGCATGCCCCCGTCAGAAGTACAGTGTACTTGTGGCATTCGAAGTTTGCGTCAGGCGACTATTCCATCGAAGACGAAAACCGCGGTTGCTGGAGCGTACACGGCGTAGACTACTGGGAGCTGCTCAATGAAGGTACGACAGTATCCGCCGACGTCTACGTTCGTCAATTACCAGAATTGGAGGCAAATGTCCAAAGTTTGCTACGTCGGCGGTCACATGTCTACTTCCAACACGACAACGTGTCTACTTCCACAGACCGCACTTCGCAAGATCGACCAAGGCCGAGCTGCTGTCGTACAGTTGGACCGTGCTTCCACAACCACCGTACTCCCCAAACCTGGCCCCTTCAGATTTCCACCTTTTCTCCCACAGCCAACGCCACCTGGACGGCCAAGACTTCAAAACTCGCGACGACGTCAAGACGGCACTCGGCAACTTCTTCGAGCTCCAGCCCCCGGCCTTCTGGAGCAAGGGCATCCATGATCTGCCTAACCCGTGGCAGAAGGTCATCGATCAAGATGGAGCATATTCCAAGTGAATCCCAGTTGTCGTTAAAAAGTTGTATGACAATGACTAAAATTTGTCAATTCGTCCGATTTATTATGAATCAACCTAATAGTTTATTTATATATTTTCGAGATTAAAACTTTTCCGATATTGTTGCCCCCCCTCCCCATCTTTCAATAACATCGAAAAACATCTTGTTCTGTAAGGAATCATTTGTCACATTACGTGACTTTCAGTGTGATATGTGCTTGCTATGCGAGGTTTCTTGTCACCCACTGACGTTATAGCTCCTGTTAACGTCTCTTGGCACGTGGGATTGTTTCTTATATTCCGCGGAAATACGTCAGAAAAAGTGCTTTTGAGCCTTGGGGCGTGTTCTTCTCCTCTATAATTGCCCCATTTCGCTTTTATGAGGTCTCGTTTAGTGTTGCTTTTTTTACCGCATCCCACGGTTCGTATTCACGTCGCTTGTTGTCGCAGGTGTCGCCTACGCCCCCCCCCCCTATCGTTCGCGACTTCAAATCCCTTTTACCGTTGTGCAGAACTCGCTCGTTCTTACTCTCTACTGCCTACTGTCGCTTGTCTTTCCCTCAGGCTGTACTCATACTCGGCGACACGAACACGGCATCTGGAAAGCTCATCATGTATGCGCTGCGACTGAAACCACCGCAGTGCATGGTCATACATTCATTGTCCAGTTGATTGTTCTTCCATTTTGTGTCGCCTGTCGCCTTTTGTCGCAAAGCGTAGCACTGCTGCAGTCAAGTATCAAGTTCGGTCTTCAATCTTTTCTATTATTTTTTTTTAATATCGTTCATCAATAATGTCGCTCTTCATTCACGGTTGTCTTTTACCGCTTGCCTTACTATTATTTTGATAGCCGCCTCACTCTTCCACCGTGTAGTGTCGCTCGAAGTCTCTCTGTTCATACACTTTGGCTTCGTGTCCATCAATCACTGTATTCCTTGGACAGTCTCTTATACTCTGCGTGGCCTGCGGCAGGGCGTGGCTGCGTCATATGTGCACCTCCGCTCGTGCCACACTGTCTCGCTGTCTTTACGCGCAGCCACGCCTTGCCGCCGACAGCACACCGCAAGGTATGGAGGCTTCCTCACTTTTGTTTTCTTGCCGATCTCTCGATGTCGTCTGTAGTCGGCCATTGTTTCGATTTTCGCCTCTTCTCTGTGAATCGCCAACATGAGATCTTATGGAAGCTACGTCGATGCAGGCGAGTTGCTGGCTACCCTCACAAGTTTGAGCGCAATATTTCACTTTTTTAGACTTCAAAAAATTTGTGAAAAAAACGTTAACCCCTTCCTAGACGAAAACCAAGTTGGCTCAAAGACATTCGCAATAATCAAATGAGTCAACCTACCTTCTTGAAACAGCAGATCCTTGGGTAACTAGTCTGGCTGCACCTTTTTCGCGTCACCACGGAGCGTTATCACAGCCCTACACCTGCTCGGACCTACGGCGACGCCGCCCATTTTGCTCATTAGACCAAAAAAGGAGCTCAAGTGAATGGCGTCGGAGTGGATTCGAGCAGGTGTAGTGCCGTGATAGCGCGCCGGGGCGTCGCGAAAAAGGTGCAGTCTGACTAGTTACGGTAAATCTACCTATCAGATTATCGGGAAGTGTGCCTCTAAAGGAATCGTACACGGAAAATGAGTTTCTCTGTCAGTCATATATGTACTTATATTGTATTTGCCTTATGTATTTATATTGTATTTGCCTGACAAGGGCCACATGCACAGTTTCATGCAAAAAAGTGAGAATCCTTTCAAGATACAGCTGATCAAAGTGGCGGCCGAGGGGGCGGAGCCTCCAGGTCAATGTCCCGCCCCGTCGTCCGCCGTTGTCGGAGACGCATAGTGGGTACAGATAGTAAGTTCCACTTTTTGACTGCGACAGCGGCGGACGACGGGGTGGGCCTTTCCTCTGAGGCCCAGTCCCCTCGGCCACTACTACTTTTAGAAGCTGCATTCAAGCCGGATTCTCACCTTTTCGCGTGAAACCTTGCATGCTGCCCTAATCAATAAACGCAGCATAAATATATGGGTGACAGAGGAACTCATTTTTCGATTCCTTCCACCTCTTGCCACGGAGCTACAAATGCTGTAATTTATTTATTTTATTTGAAGTTCTTCCTCGTTTCGAATAACACTATGGGCTACAGGTGCCGTTCGTCAGTTCTAAGAAAAAAGGGCAACTGTCTTTTGTGTGTGTAACAATCCATCCTTTATCCCGTCACAATGGTCGCAGTTTCATCCCTTATTATCCTTTTGATGGTCTTTGCCTGTGCTGTCCTTCTTCTGAATACTGCTTCTCCCTCAAATGATTCTCCCTTCTGAGAAATCGCCGACCATCAGTGTTTTTCCCGTTCGGAAATGAAAACTATGTGCCTGTGAAAGTGCAATTGCATTTATATACGTAAAGTGATCATGTTCTGCTTAGATGAAATGTGGGACGAGTCTATGAAAAAGGGATGGAAAGGGAGACGATTAAAGGAGTCTAGAGGAAGGGGAGGGGGCAAGAAATTCCAGGGCTAAGATTTCTTGTCCATTAATCGGTTATAAAGTGAATTGTTCATGAGCATCTGGAGGCACACCGTGCGATAATCAAATTGGTGGACTTTCCTTCTTGGGGCAGTAGATCCTTGAAAGCACCCTTTTTGCGCCACATCACGATATCCCATCACGGCGCTACACTCGCTTGACTCACACTAGGCACGCCCGCTTAAGGCCACGTCTATACTTAGCGCCTGCAAGGCGTGGCTGCGTTCATATGCAGCGAGGCAGGGTGGCATAAGCGGAGACGCAGAGACACGCAGCCCCGTCCTGCCGCCGGCACCGCAGAGTATGAACGCGGCCTTGGCGCTCCAGTGGTTAGGTCTTTCTTATCGTAGAGTTTAAGCAAATGCAGTGCCGTAATGGCGCATCGTGGCAGCGCAAACAAAGGTGAAATAGATCACGTGAGCTCCTCATTTATGCAAAAAGGCGTGGTTAGCGTGGGTTCGGCTGATTTAGTGCCATGGTAGCGCTCATTGGGGCCTGAGAAGGTTAGATCCTCGATCACTTATCTTCTTACCGGTCATGCAAGGATCTAATGCCTTATGATTCGATCAGCCTAGCTATCGTGAGATGTACTACCTTTGACTTTCCGCGAACCTTTGAGCTTACTCCACTTTCGTTTATTTCTGGGCGCGGTTAGCTAAGGGTTATCGCTCGCTTGATAGTTCAGTAGACAGAGCAAAAGGTCAGCCTTGGGAGCTGAAAATTATGGATTTTTGTCGCTCCCCCTAATTTACCTTCCTCGTCTTACACGCTGACCTGCTCCAAGTTTTCCATACAAGGAGGATCTATACATGGCGTGTCCTCGAACATCTTCATAGCTTTCTCACGTTTTCTGTGAACGGATTTCAGTGCTGTTTACTCAATTTTTCACCTTCGAAGCGATTCTGTTCATGTCCCCTCGTAGCCTTATTGCTAAATATCCGTCAATATACCGATTGTTTTCAGGATGGCACCCTCTGGGGGTGATCCGTATCGATCGCCACCGATTATACGGAAACGTACGTCGTTTCCGTTGGTGGTGATATTCCGTAAACTGCTTGGTTTGCTCTTAACCCTGCTGTTCATCCTCGTCGTCACCGTCGGTATTCCCGTCTACCTCGTCCTAGGAATTATTGGTTTCGTCAAAAAGAAATCCCGACGATGGACGTACGAAAATGGGTGAGTGTCTCCCGGAAAGAAACGAACAAATCGATGTTCGTGCGCAAGTTCTGTGACATTTTAGGTGCTGCACACATTCATGGCCGATTTGCGGTACGGTTCCTGAAATAGCGGGTATGATATTGACGGGTAACGTGGATACGGACACACTTAATGATGAAGTAATTCCGAGATGATTATCGATTAATTTACCGCGATCAATAACCGGTTATTGATTACAGATTCAACGGGTTATAGCTGATAATCGATCAAATCTCTATAAAAATCCATCCAGTGATGTTAGCTCGCAAATAGGAAAGTGGTGGAGTCACAGGTTAGTTTATTTTCGTGTCGGTTTTTCAGAAGCGATGTTGATTGATCACTTCAGTACATATCGATTGAAAACGGATGACGATTTGTTGGATCTACAACGGCAGGAAAATGTGTTACCGACACATCAAACCACCTTGTCGTTAGTTCCAGAATATTCTCATGCTCTTAAGGTGAGCTGACGGTTTTTCTCGTATATTTCTGGGCGGGGTTAGGTTAGCGTTACCCATCGCTTGACAGTTCAGTGCACAACTGTCTGGTGGCATAGCTCAGAGTTAACATAGGGTTAGGGGGAGGGTACAGAGACGACGCAGGCAACGAGACAGGGTGGCATAGTGGAGACGCAGACATGCAGACACACCCTGCCGCCGACATTGCAAAAACCATGAAATTTTACTTTGTAAAATACCATAAGTTTTGTTACCAATATATTAAAGGGAATAATTAGAGTTTGAGAACAAGGTATTATTACAAAGTAAGAGAAAGGAGAAGAAAAAAGAAGAATTAAAAGGAAAAGAACGGAAAAAGTATGAGAGCGGCCTAGATCTGGTACCACCATACATACTATTACGTTGTCCCAAAAGTCTTGTAGGATTTTTTTCAGAAAAATCAATAACTCTTGTTTACTTCGAGGCAGGTGTAAGTGGTTCAGGAATATGGTAGAGCGTTTTCCAAGCTTTCTAGTAAAATATATAATGACCCACCACATTCCGTGGAGAGAGCTACAGTGCTCGTAGGCGATTACCAACCCAACGCGCGGTGTCATCTACTATGAGTGGTCTTGGGGCAGCAAAGCGACGGAAGCTTGTGACTCCATCAACGCTGCATTGGGTAAGGGATGTGTGAGCTACGAGACCGTGCGCCGCTGGCTCATCAGCTTCAGCAACGGCGAGATTGACATGGAAGACGAGCCACGCACGGGACACCCACACGCATTCGACGACGAGACGCTGCTCTCCGCCGTTCGCGTCGATCCTGAAACCACTATGCGCGAGCTGGAGGAGAGGAATGGACAACCACTCATAACCGTAAATCGTCGCCTCCACGAGCGCGGTTATCGGAAGGTGCTGTCGCGATGGACCTCATGCCCTGACGGATGCTCACGAAAGTGCCCGTGTGAGCATCTGTCAATCGCTGCTGTTCCGCCCACATCGCAACGACTTTCTCGTCTATCTGGCTACGGGCGATGAAAGCTGGGACATGTACGATACCAACGCACCCCGCGCCTTTTGGCTGCTACGTGACGCCGAGCCGCCAACGCAGCCCCTGTCCGCCCTTCATCCGAAGAAGATTCTGCTCTGCTGCTTCTGGTCGCGGAAGGAATGCTTTTCCAGGGGGTGCTGGCACAAGGCGAGACAGTACCCGCTTCCTTCTACACCCACCAGCTCCGGCAGATCACCGTCGCTATTCGAGAAAAGCGTCTGAGAAGGTCCGCGGTCACCCTCCTTCATGATAACGCCCACCCATACGTTGCGAAGTGTACCCAAGCCATACTACAGGAGCTCGGCTGGGATGTGCTGCCCCACCTGCCATACTCTCCAGACATTGCCCCTTCTGACCATCACCTTACCCATCCTCTTGAATCCTTCCTGGCCAAGAGAAAATTCGCTGATTATGATACGCTTGCAAAGGCGATCACTGACTTCTTCGACTCTCAGAATCCAGAGCTCTGGGAGGAGGGAATCAACGACTTACCTACGAGGGGGCAGAGTGTTGTCGATAATAATGGTGAATACGTTGTTGCCTGATTGTTGTTTGTTGGAAGAAAAGATAATAAAAAGTGATGATCGAAAAAATCCTACAAGACTTTTGGGACAACCTAATATTTGGTCTGCAAACTACCAGTGTTGGTCAAGAAACCTGAGAATGGGGACCTACACGTGCGCTACTGAGTGTAGAAACGAACCTTTCGACGGTCCAACGCTGGTAACCTCAACCTTGCCCCGTATCCCTAAGAATTTTCTGCTCCGGTTCCACGCTTAAAGACACCGTAAGGGAGTAATTTTGGCTTACGGTATAACAGACGTAGTGTGGACGAGTTCAAGTGGCCGCCATTGCACAAACTCGCCAATTTGACGCCTTGGCATGGTGCCAAGAGAAGGTGTTTCCATTATAAAGTTGTTCATTCCTTTTACCTTCTCCTTTGTTCTTTCTTATATTGTTTCTAGATGTATTTACATGAATGTTAATGTAGTTGGGAATGGCCGCTCCACTACGCTGGGAGTCAGGTGCTACAACTAAAGTTGGCCCGCGGCCGTCTCCTACAGCGGACAACTCGGAACGCCAGTGCGATGATGCGAATGAGGCGCGAATACACACCGCAGCGATGCACTTTTGAATTCGGGTTTTTTCACCGATTATCGCTTCTAACCTTCTGCGTTCGTTACGAAATGCTCATTCCTTTGTATGTTTCTCTTGTTTCGGACCCCCTTCCGGTTCCTTTAATCCATCATGGCTTTCTCGGCATAGTGGTTTGTTCCAGAATATTCCTGAGTCTGTCATCAACGATGAACTTCACTTCGATAAATCTTTTTTTGCTGTCGATGAATTACTCCGATACGGTACGATGATGGGCATCAATTAATTCAGGACTTGATGACGTCATCACTGTTACTTACATCGACAGCTGCCGATTGTGCTTTTATATGCGTGCAACGACTACTCTGCATTTGCATGAATGAGCGGACGTCCTTTGAGGTTTAGTTCCCTTATATAGACAGATTTTCCAAATCTCTTCAATATTTTAGAGTAATTTTTCAGATTATGTCTTTTTCGTTTTCATAGTTATTGTTTTTATGAGTTTTGTATGATGACGGGTTTGAAGTGTCTGAGGATGTTCTGCGGAAGATCACGCATGAGGACGTAAGGACTCTATAAGTGCCAAATGTACTAGGTAGGAGGGGGGGGGGCGCTAATCAGGAAGGGCTTTCAACTTTCCACGGAACTTCGAATAGGGATCCCTACAGATCGATAGGGCTTCGAACGCTGATTACAACTGTAGAACCTGAAAGTGTTACGGGGTGTTCCGAAGCGAGTTAGGTAGGATCAAAGTTTGCCTGTGATATCTCGTTGGCGAGGCACTTTGTCATCAGCACGGCCTTTGCTCAACCGGGAAGGACGTCGTAGCTCACTGGCAGTGCTCAGGATCTGCAGGATTGAGGTCGGGGGTTTATTCGCCGTCGGTGAAACATCTTTTGCATTTCGTTGAATTTTGTGTTTCATTATCAGTAAGTGCTTTTCCTTCACTTCTGAACGTTTCCTTGTACTGGTACCTATCGCACTTATCACTTACTCTGCCATTTTATTTATAACTACTAACAACACTAACCACTAATAACACTCACAAGAGACTCCCATACCACACGAATTAGGCGTTGTTGCGTAAGAAGATCATATTCGCGCACAAGGATTAGAATTACCCCTCAATCTCAGTTTAAAGACAGCATTAGGGGTAATGCGGTAATGGAGAAATACCTGCAAGAAGTCACTCACATGGTAGTCCTGGGCCTAGGAAGGGTATCTGTGGCGAAATCCCGGTGAAAAAGCGCCTCTCCAAGCGGGGAAACCCTGCAAAACGCCGCAACCATGCAGCGGTTCCGCCTCTTGGACACAGCGGTACCGCCTCCCGATGACGTAATTCCCGATTGACTGGGGTGGGAGCGGCCAAGGAGATGCGGCGAGATTGAAGGTTTTGCGGCGCGCTTTCGCAGTTTTAGCTTGAAGCTCACTCCAAAAAGTAGATGCTGTCGTATTTCCAAACATTCCCTTGTGTTTGCTTGGAAACATGCCAATGGGAAACTAGATCAGACCACCCGCCTCTTGACGGGAAGGTCGTCCGGGTCGAGAATCAGCGGTGGTAAGGGGGTCCTATTTCTCGGGTTTTTGGCCATTTCCATCCGTTTTTTCTCCACTATCGTGTTACTAGGCATCTCGACTTTCATATACACTATTTCCTTTACTTTTCGTCCGACTTTCCCCTTATGCTGCCTTTAATCCACTTTTTGTCCAACTTCGGAAAATTGGGGTGGCCAGGGAATAAAGTAGGAGTTTTCGAATTTTTTTCTACAAAAAGCCCTGCAACCTGAACAAGGTCACCTACACATACCTGTTACACTTGCCCATCGCACTAATCATACGAAGCAAGCGTCAAAGAGCACTTCCTCGGCGAGAGTCAACGACTCCTCCTTCGTTCAGTGTGTTGCCACCCAATAGCCCGTGAATTTTTCCGAAATTTAGTCGAATTTTCGAATTGGCTAAGAACTTGTTCGCTGGGGTAATTTGCCACCCTGAACACGAAAATCACACTGGTTTTGCACGAGCACGGCTGGCTCGCGCGTTATTGGCTTCCCGAAGTACCATTTGATATGTAGTATTATTTATTCCGATAAACGTGTAGACAATGAAACACAAAATGCAAAATAATCTTCACCAGCGGGTAGCAAACACTCGACCCTTATCCTGCAGACTCGGAGCACCACCATTGTGCCGTGATGGCCGTTGCTAGCTCAGCAACGGCCGTGCTGATGGCAAATGCTCGCTAATGAGATATCACACGCAAACTTCGACCCCTCCTAACCCACTTCGGAACAGCCCGTAGCACTTTTAACTTTCACAGGTGTTATCAGCGTTCGAACCTCTATCGTTCGGCAGGGGTCCCTATTCGAAGATCCATGGGAAGTTGAAAGCCCTTCCTGGTAAGTGTCCGTTATTTTTGAAATTAACTGCTTTGTTTTGGATAGGCTGCGAGCGGAAACCTCACAACTTTTTGACGCGAGATGCAAGGAGCGCGGTTGATTCATCTGAAATTCCTTGAATTTTGCGAAATGAGGAACGAAATAAAAGCGCGAAAACTTTGAGAAATAGGAAGTTGAAGGTCCCTTCTCTTTTGCGCCTCTCTGCGTCACTAACCGGTGGGGTAGATTGCAGGCGTGCGAGGGGCGGAGTCAGCGATCCTTGAGTCCTTGTCCTGTCTTCGACGACTACTCTCCGGCGGAGTAGTCGATCCGCTGCGGTCCTCGTTTCTTCGGACTTCTAGGTGTGGACCATTGAGGGATAAACCACGTTCAGGCCAGGGAAGGGGACGTATCGGCTCCAAAACGAAAAAAACTGCACACGGTTGTTGTAGGAATCGATTGATTATTTCCAAGCTACTTTTTAGGAACCGTCAGTTCACTCTATTTTAGTCTTCGCATACTCTGTATCAACACACGCCTTTCCGTGGCCATCTTTTCTCAACGAAGCTCCTAGTTTCCTTAACCATTGAGACCGCGTTCATACTTTGCGGTGCCGGCGGCAAGGATTGCCGACGTGTCTCCCCTTGTCCAGCTGTGCCACCCTGTCTCGTTTCCTACTTTGTTCCTGTAACTCCTCGATATCTCTGCCTCGCTCCTGTGAATGCAGCCACGCTCTGCCGGCACAGAGTATGAACGCGGCCCAAGTGTCCTTTTCTTAATCGTTTAATTCCCATCTCTCTGTCAATCCTTTTTTTTTCTTGAAAGAATCGTGCAAGGAAAAATAAGGTTCTTTGTTACCCATATATTAACATTGCATTTGCTTTATAGCATGCAAGGTTTCACGTGAAAAAGTGAGAATCCGGCTGAGATAAGGCTCCTCAAAGTGACGGACGACGGGGTGAGTCGTCCGCATGGGTGCAGAAGTTAGCTGAGGAGTAAAAGCGCGATCGGAGACGCAGTGTGAGGGCAGAAAGTTACGTTAACAGTTCCACTTTCGTCTCCGACTGCGGCGGATGACAGGGTGAGGCGTCCACTCGGACGCCCGGCCCAGTCGTCCGCTACTTTGAGGAGCTCTATCTTAGTTGGACTCTCACTTTTTTGCGTGAAACTTTGCATGCGACCGTTATTGAGCAAATACAACATAAATATATGGGTAACGGAGAAACTCATTTTTCCGTGCCCTATTCCTGCAATGATAGCGTTCCATTGCAAAGAATGCATCCATTTTGACCTGACATTTTCAGATGGAGCCTCATGCACCTCTACAAGGTTGGGAAGCGCAAGTGTTTGGTGGTGTGCATACGGCCATTTGTATGAGCATTAAGGTGAATCCCTCTATCGACATCGATCGGCATCAATTTCTTGAAATTTGTCCAAAATCCCTTTCCATGTCACAAATGTCGTTTACAGTTTGCTTTGGGTGGTCCGTTCTGTTTATTGGCACTTGCTTTACGTGGACAAAATCCAGTATGGAAGTATCTGGAATCCAAGGAACAGATCCACGCAAGAAATCGGTCAGTTTTTTTTCTGATAAATCGATGAGGAAGATTGTTGAGAATGGACCTCATTCAGAAGGGGACCAAAGCCACTGATACACTGTGGCTCATCGTCGATTCTGATGGATCCTACCCTGGACGACTCCGCCCCTGACGGGAAAAGCCCCGCCCATCACATGCATCGTGGTTCGTCATTGCTCAGAAACAGTTAGTTGGATTTGTTTTTTTTTGCCGGTCTATTTATCCATTTCTGAGAGATTGCCTTTCATCCGTGAAACCATAGAGCTTCCATTATTCATTCACGTAACCAGATAGGAGGACCAGCTATCGCGAGCCATATGTGGACGGAAGTTGGCAAAATGAGGCCCAGTTAAAGGAAATTTTATTTTTTCTCCTCTTTGATATGTGTAAGGTTTAAAGGCTCATCTTGCGATTATCAGATTTGTCGATTTTTCTTCCCTCACAGTAGATTCTTGAATGAGCATTCAGCGTCTTATTGCGTCATCACGGAGCTATACCCGAGCGAATTCACGCTGGACACGCCCTTTTTAATTAGCTGATCGGTAGGGAGCTTAAAGGCAGCATCAGGGGAAAGTCGGACGAAGAGTAAAAGAAGTAGTGAATTTGAAGCCGAGATGTCTAGTACAGGACAGTGAAGAAACAACGAATGGAATTGGCCAAAAACCCGAGAAACAGGATCCCCTTTCCACTGTTGATTCTCGGCGCGGACGACCTGTCCGTCAAAAGGCGGGTAGTCCCATCTAGTTTTCCATTGACATGTTGTCAAGTAAACACAAGGGATGTTTGGAAATACGACAGCATCTATTGTTTGGAGTGAGCTTCAAGCTAAAACTGCAAAAGCGCATCGCAAAACCTTCGTTCCTGCCGCATCTCCTTGGCCGCTTCCACCCCAGTCAATCGGGAATTACTTCATCCGGAGGCGGGATCGACTTATCAAGAGGCGGGACAGATGGGCGGTTGCGGCGTTTTGCGGCATGTCTACAGCTCGAAGGGGCGCTTTTTCATCGGGATATCGCCACAGATAGCCTTCTTAAGCCCAGAACTACCATGCGAGTAATGTGAGTAATTCTTGTAGGAATTTCTTCATTACCGCATTACCCCCAATGCTGTCTTTAAGTGGGCGTGGCTAGTATGGGATCGAGTGAAAGAAGCGCCATGATGACGTATCGTGGTGGCGCAAAAAGGTGGTGCCTGGGTAGTTACCGAAGAAAAATTGCTCTAAAAGGTAAATCTACCTGTTTGCTTTGAAACAGGGACTGAGGGGACTGGATTTTTCAGCATTTAAGAACATAAAAAAATCTAGGGTTTCTAGGGTCCTTAGGGTTTTCCCGATTCTGGTATTTCTGCCATTGAACTCGTCATCAAAAACCAGCTGATCGCTTCTAACCACTTGCAGCAATATGGCTGGCAGGATTGCTAAGGTATAGAGTTCATACAGAGGGGGACCAATGTCACTAACACACTGTGGCTCATCGTTGATTTTGATGAATCCTACTCCGGACGACTCCGCCCCTAACGGGAAATGCCCCGCCCATCCCCTGCTTCTGTACTGGAGTAGCACCTCAGCTAAACGCTTGGCAAATATTATCGGTTGCCTAGAGAAGCAGGGGATTTCTATTGACTCCATTTTCATGCACCCGCGATTCTTTGTATTATCGATTGATACGGGTTTCTGAGACGCCCGCAATTCAGTGCCTTTACTAGCCGTACATCGTCGATGTTGGACAACCGTAAAGCATTCGGAACTGTTACTACGAGCCGAAAAGCTTCTGCGTGCCAATACATCCGAGCTGTACATCTCATTAATCGCAGGATCGTTGAGGAACTACTTCAGAGAGCAGGTAAACTCGCCAGCTTTCAAAATTTGGGTATCTAATGATTTAGCCGCCTGATTACATGCATGCATTGCGTTCCTACCCGGTACCTTACGCCTATGTCATTACGACCCAACCGTGCTTTTTACCGCTTTTAGGGTATACTTCATCCACCCGATCTGGTGTTTGTAGCACCTTGTACCTCACATGGACTGGCACCAGTGGTGGAACGTTGTGACACGAATTTGCTATCGTTTCAATTACCGACGAGCGTAGAAGGTGAGTGAGTGTTTTCCAGGCTGCGCAGTAGGGAACATATAATGGTCTGGTAGGGTCTGGTAGGTTAATCCATGCAATTCAGGAGCAATTCCTCGCTTATGGGCAGTGCAACGAAGCGTTGCAAAAGTGATGGACGGTCCAATGATGGGAGCAGTGACGATTTTTCAGACTGTAGGTAAGCGGCTTCAAAAGGTGCTCGTAATTGGGTAGATTGGGTAGATGCTGTCGAACCATCATTCCGGTTTATAGTTTGCGACTGAAGAGGTGTCGATGGTATGCCGCCTCAGTTTTCATAGGTATTGATCGGAACGTCTCCCCAAAACACATGGGTCATGGACTCTGGAAGTTGGCGTGGTCCTCAGCATTCACTCTAGAAATTATGCCAATCAGGTTCCTAATGTGTGCGGATATCGATTTAAATATAAAATTTTGAAGTAATAAAAAACAAAACTTTTTGGATTGGTCCACGGAATTTCCATTATTCTTATTTGACCAAGAAATTTCTTTCGCTTTATGCAGAAATCGGAAAAAAAGGGAGAAGAGCAACTCGTTCAAAGTTCCGCCAAGCGGCATTTGAACACATCGGCGGGAAGAGCGCAGTTCAAATATCGCACTCAGTGTTGATTATCAACTCCTCACTCTGTGTCCCTGACCGCGCGACCGTCGCCTCTTCGCTCCCAGAATTGTCGTGGCCGCACCCCTTCGGAAGCTAAATCTCGTAAATAGATGGAAATCAAATTGAATCTTGAATTTTTGCAGAACAAGGAACTCTAATGAATCTTAAACCTTGCTCTCAGGGATCTATAAAGGTCGTAGAAGGTGGAAACTTTGACTAGTGAATTCGAGAGGCGTAAGCAGCGCAGCGGTTGTGGTCATACGGATATACGGGATCGGAAATCAATGCGGGATCCTAACTGTTTCAGCGCGATTTTGCCTACCGACAGCCATCGCAAAATGTGCCCTTCGAGTAGTCTATCGTTCACATGCAGTGTATTTCGCCTTCTATAGAGTCAACGGCAACAACAGGGTTAGTACTTGTTTATTTATACTTATTGATTTTTGATTGATATTCCAGTTTTACCGTAGTCTTACTATTTCCGTGTTTCACTCACTCCTTAGAAACTGCGTCTAACCGGCCGCAAAACCGTTCCCTGCCTCCTCGGAGCACCTGTAGCTGCTGTGAAGGAATTCAGCGCAAAAAAAACTAACTCACAGGTTACCCGAGTAGAATAAATTCTCGGTGGAAGGTGAGGATAAGGATTCTAAGAGCGTAGGTATGGGTGAAGGTTTGGTATATGAGGTTTTTCATAGAAAATGTGATAAGATTTTATCGTTTTCTTTATTTTGCTCATTACGGTTAGTAAAGTTTCTAATTTCTTTTCGATGGGCTGCGAAGTAGAGTGGGAGGGGGGGGGGTACAAGTGGAGAGTGGAAAACAAGCAACTGTTGACTGTTCTACTGTTCTCCTAATAAATTGCTTTCCCAGGAGTTTTAAAGGTTAAAGGGGAAGTTTTGCAGGGTGAAAGTGGAGAGAATCGATGAATACCCTAAAATCCCATAGATAAGAGCGGCCCGTAGATAAGAGCGGTTTGTGCTAGAAAATGAAAATCGACGTTTGTATACGTTGTTTTTTGGCGCTGTATGCTCATAATTATCGCAATAATAGCCTACCACTATACCTTTATTTTTGCTGTTTTCTACACTTTTTCTATTGCTATTTTTTTATTAGGTTTTAAGGAAAGTTCTGGCCGGTTTTTCGCGTTCATAGGATAAATTCAAATCTCAGAGCGCATCAACGTTAATCAACTTACCTATTGTGCACCTTAGACAAAAAGTTGCTCTTTCTTACTATATGTTTTATTTATGCCACAAGGTTTTCAAATTATTAGAGAAATTTTAAAGTACTGCGAAAATGGCACTTTTTAGATGACTTCACTTCACGAGTTCTTGTCTAACCGAGTCTCAGCAAGGTGACCACAAATGTGAGTGCTGCAAGGGGAGGGGGTGAAGCATTGGATGGAACACTTTGTCCCTGGTTTCAGAAGTGCAGAAATGAGAATGAATTGCTTGAATTTTCAACTGATCAAATCGCTTTAACTAAAACGGCAGAAAGGGATGAGCGTCCATACTTACAGGGGATATCCACAAGTATGGCCCTCAACAGACAAACTTAGTTGACCACCTAAAGTAGCCGTGATTTGGAAAAATCCAAAAAAATGGGTGCCGCGAGACCCCTCACGGCAGTTATGCGCAAGCGCATTTTCCACAAATCCTCTTCCAGCAATTGAAGCAGTTGAAGGCTGAAGCCCTTACTCGTCCATCATATTCACCAGATCTAGCGCTAACTATGCCCCCACTTTCCCAAGCATCTAGACAGCTCCTTCAATAGCAGTCTGTTCGTAAAAAATGGTGATTTGAAGTCGACTTTTTTTTCATTTCGCGCAATATAAATCTCCAGCCGTTCAGCAAAATGAGATACGCAAGCATGCTTAGTGTTGCTAAAAGGGTAGCGAATCGAATGGTGCCTGTTCCGTGAGAAAAGATGCAGTCTGAGTCGAGTTAAAGGCACCGGGAGGGGGCAAGGGCGGAATAACGTTTACAAAAACAATGGCGTCTGAAAACAAACATATGGGTTCGGTAGATACAATGTGTAACGAAACCGGCGTTGAAAAACGCGCCATAGGGCGCTATTTCCCCCCAGGGCGCGCTTCCGTCCGAACTACAAGCTTCCATGGCCGAGCCATGCTTCGTTCATTTTAAAGCTTGTCTTCGGCGTGATGTAACCTTATTTTTGAATCATTTCCTTTTTAGACTGTTTTCTAGTGACATATTTTACTTGTTTACTTATTGGTCTTCTTAATTGTGCATTTCTATACCTGAAAATCTCAGAAGGGTCAAATAAAGTCGGGGGGAAGACGCAACTTTGCGTCGACGTCGAAGCTCCTTTCCCTTACTAGGCTTAGGCTAAAACTGATATCCCCTCCTCCTTTATTAAAAAGCATCTGTCAAAGCATAGGTCTCATCTGCTTTAGCCTATCCCTAGGGGAAGGGAAAGAAGCTTGTGGGTAAAAATTTTGCGTCCCCCCCCCGACTTTATTTGACCCGTAAGTACATCTAGAAACAATATAAGAAAGAACAAAGTAAAAACTGAAAGGAAATAACAAATCTATAATAGAACCATCTTTTTTTGGCACCATGCCAAGGCGTCAAATTGGCGAGTTTGTGCAATGGCGGCGACTCAAACTCGTCCACACTACGTCTGTTCTACAGTAAGCCAAAATTACCCCCTCCTGGTGTCTTTAAGATCTCCCGAAGTTGAAATTGCGAAAACTCGCCATAAGAAATCTAATTTTACTGTTGCATTGGGAGTGACTGCTGCTGGAGAGAAACTTAAACCAATGCTAATTTTTAAACATTTTTCAAAGAATTTAAAGAATTTTTGAGAATTTTTTTTACCGGTGAATCAAACCGCTCTTATCTATGGGACTTTAGGATAGGTAGGTAGAGCTGATTTCAAGGCAATTAGCTATGTTGGTAGAAGACTGAAGTGATCTTTACTAAATGGGTATAGGGCTGGGTATGGTTGTTGGTATGGAACTCGAATAAGTGTGGGTATGGAAGAAAGCTTGGACTGGTATGGGCGTAGTTATGGATAAATCATGGGGCAAAATTGGTGAAAAGATGGTGAAGTTTCAAATCAAATTAGATACTACTTTTGGGAGAATAAAAATGATGCGATAGACCCCGGTATTTACGCGAATGCTCGACTCACGCGTGGGTTAGGGTAGCAAATTTTGTTGAATTCTCCCCTCAAAGCTGCAGCTGTTTCAGGTTTCCTCTGACGCTCTGGTTCGAACGATGTTCGTTTTTCCATCGCTGGCTGCTTCGGTGAGAGCGGCTTTCGTTTTTGTTCAACATGGCGAGGGTATCGATGTAAGCGTGTCGTTATGCAATCGGACATTTCCCGAACCACATCGTGTACTGGATTGCTTTCAGGTGAGTACCGCACTGATTTCTGTAATCAGGGCAATTTTCTGCTTGCTCATATAGTTGTTTCTGAGACTAACTCAGTGCACCTGTCCTATGATCAAGGTGCGGAGAACAAATTTCTGAGAATTCAATGTTCAATGAAAGAACAGAGGAAAAATTTGATGAATAAGTGTCTAGACATTTTTTCCGTAAAATAAGCTGAACTTTGTTCATTCTGCTTGTAACCGGCGGTTCTGGATAAGCATACATGATGTGTAGGCGTGGCTTGCTGTGTGGGCGGACCGTGACTCTATTAATTTCTCTCCAACTTCTGTTATTCCCTTGAAATTGCCTTTTTTGTTGCTCAACATTCAATATCGATTTTTCGAAAGTGGCTTTCAGCGTGAAACCCAACTACTACTCGATCATCTCTCTCTCCGACTGCTTTCTCTCCCTCAGATCACTGTGCTACCAGGTGTTCCGGCATGTCTCCGCCACGAACGAACCGAGAACGAATTGGACAATGAAACTTTTGGTGCAAGCGCTTATCTCAACAAAAAGGTCAGTCGAACGTTATCGATTTTATTGATCGCCTACTAGTTCTTTACCAGTTTACAGTAATGTTTTTGAGCTCGAATGTCGTAAAAAGGCAGATTTGTAGAGGTTCTTAGGACATAAAATCGTATGACCGTGTTTGGCTAGCGATAGCTGTTGTGCTTCAGTGCCCAACTTTTATGTTATTGTAGGGAAGTCACCCCTGTTTATCATCGTGCGCGAACCACACCCCCTGTAGAGTATCTCCGCCCACCTTTTCGTTTGGTCGTTTTCGGTGCTCTGTTTCATTATGTTTCAGTTGCCTTACATTAGTAGGTGCGCTTTTGGGTAGTGGAGTGCTACAACCCTCCAAGTACTGCAGCCTACCTACACCTCATCCCTTGGGTCGGAAAGTGGTTCGGAAAAATCGTTTGGCTACTACTGGCTCTGGGTTAACCTGCTTCTTCCCGTTTTTTGGGGTCGACACCTTCGTGCTTTCGAGTTACTGTTGCGTACAAATTGTCAATATGGTATTGATTCAATAGCTTATTTATTCAGACTGGAGCCGACTCGAAGATTGGACTGGAACGCGACTATTCGCTCGAAGAGCTCTATCAGCTGTTAGATGTTGTACAAAATGAACTTGACAGTATGCGATCAAATCCAGAAGAGGTAACCGGATTCGGGCTCCATTCTGTTCACTCTTTTTCATAATTTTGTCCTTCAGTTCTAGTCATTGATTGGTTTCGCCATCATAATTTTTTTTAGAACTTTTCTTTTATATTGCCCCTTATTACCTGTTGAATAATCCTTTTGTAGACCCACTGATTTCGTCTTTCACCTTCTTTCGAGCTTCTTTGCCATCGTTTGGAAGGTTCACAGATCAGTGAGTCGCCGCTTGGACAGAAAATTCGCATGACCGCGTTTGGCGCGTGACGCGATGATGCGAGCCTAGAATAAGGCGTTAGGCCGCGGTAATACTTTCCGCACACGTGATTTGACGCCTGCGTCGGCGTCACCCTGATAACGCGCTCGTTTGCAAAACGCTCACCCAACCACACTACAGTATAGTGATCGTGGCGAGAGCCCAGAAATTCAAATTCGAATATGGCATAGTATGGCACTGTGCCAAGATTCGAAATTGACACCGACGTCAAATGACGTCTGCACAAAGTATGCCCGCCGCCTAAGCACCGTCCTCGCTTCAGGACCCATCCAATACGGCAGACATAGCTCGCACCATCGCATCGCACGCCGGACGCCGCAAAGCGAATTTTCTGCCCTGATGGCACACATCCGTGCGTCCACTGGGGCAGGCATATTTCCACATACAATATTCTCTCATTGAATTCACTTCACAAACGTCAGCGGGTCGCAATCCCACTATATGTGAACCATCACTGGTAAGACCGCCGTCAGACTGCGATTTCGCGACTGCGATTTTGCGGTGTTGCGGCTCCTACGCGAAGTGGCGGCATTGCACAATTCCAAGGGCTTAATATCGCGTGCGAATGTGCGACATCGCAAAATCGCAAAGTCTGACAGCGGCCTAACCTGATTGAGCTTCCTTCAGGGTTGTGACCACACTTTTGTAATTTTGAAGTTCCGCGCGCTATCCGCGAGACTTGTAGTCACTCTCCCATTCGATGAAATTTCCACGTAAAGTGTTAAAGAATACATTTTCTATGGAAAAGCTAAAGTCTCGTCTGTGCTTATTTTAGAATGACCCTTGGCAAGTATACAGTTCCTAGAAGCGTGGCTCTCTCTGCGAACAGGGCTTGAAAAATCCTGCAGTTTCAAATTGTGGAATGGTGGAACTGCGAATCTAGCATCAGCTTTACAGGGGGTAATGTCAGATTCTGAAGCTGGTCTCCATGTTTCCAACTGCCCACACCCCTACATGTACACATTTGTAGGTTCCTTATGATAAAGGCACTCCCAAGTTTCAAGGAAAGTAGCCGCTTCAGTACGACCCCCCCATTTCTACGAGGACCAAATACGACCCCTCCTCCTTTTTCACCTCTACAGTACCAGTAAGTGTTGTTTGTTGCTATGTATTCTTACATGAGGCAAAAAGCTATTTCGGATCACGGATCGGCTGTGAAATACCATTCGCCCCTCATCTGCTTATTGAAAGTTCCTATTCCGGTTGAATGTACGATCCCTCCCCTTCTATCCAGTTCCCCAGATACCCTGCTCATGATGGAGTGGAGCCGAGCAATAATGTCCCTCCTCCAGAAATTGCTCTTCACTTCTTCTTTACCGCAACTGACTATTACCTTTCATAAAAGCTGAATGTGTTCAAAAGCACCTCTTTCTGATCGAATTATATCCATTATTAATTACCAGTTGGCGGGCGCACACTACTGCGCGCGATTCATGGCGATGTTGTGCAAGATGGGATCGATCTCCCCCGACCACTGTTGTGTAGGGAATTAAGCAGAAATTTCCTTCCCTCTGCTTTCAGCCATTGAATTATTGAGTTAATTACTGAGCTGAGCTTATTGAGCTATTGAATTTGAAAAAAGCAGAGATGTCGTGATAAAAAAGCATTTCGGTATTAACATACTTCAGTAGCTTCGCATCGAACCCATTTTGCACGTCATCGACATGAATCGCGCGCAATAGTGTGTGCCAGCCAACTGGTTTAGGTCATCATTGGGAGTTTGAATAGTTTGGAGATAGATAGTTTTGTATTCGACTGCATCGATTGTTAACAAACTGTTCATTTGCTGAGCATCTAATTCTTACACATTGATGGTAGATCCATATCCCGCTTATAGAAGTTTATCGTTTTCGTAAACATGCTTCTCTACTTGAGATTCTACGTAGTCTAACGGTCGATACCCAGTTTTGCTGCCAACATCGCATTAGAAGAGCGAACCGCTTGCTTTGCTATCACAAATATAGGTTGTATCATAATTACCAATGTAGATCGCAGTATCAAGGGAAATGCACCATTTTTTGGAACGCTAGGCAACAATTCAGCGGTCGATACATCAGCCAGTGATATCAGAACATAAACAAAATATGTCCACCCAATGGCACTGACCTCAGAGGCTTTTGTCAAAGCGGTGGTATAGAAGTAGGAAGCGATGTGAAGAATTTCTTCCCTTCCAATCCCTGACGGTTCTTATCAGCCTTTATGAGCCGTTATCAGTTTCGCTGAGGCTCCAGTACCCATCGCCATGCCCTACAATACCTGCGAATATGAACATTCCAATGATAGCCGCAAAAGCGAACCGGCCTTGATGACACTTCCCTTCTTACGTTCCTAATCGAATCTTATCAACCATTATCAAATGGGATCACCCACCATTAATGTCCCTGGCCCACCCCGTCAAACACCTATGAGTGTCAGCGCTCTTGGATCAACGCGGAAAGTGAAACGAATTTGACGACATTTGCCTTTTCATGCTCCTTATCAAGTCTTATCAACCGTTACCAATGTGGATTACCACCACTATTGTCCCTGTTCCACCCTGCAAAACACCTTCGAGTATGAATGCTGTGAAATCAATGCGAAAAGCAAAACGGATTTGACGACTCAAGCCTTTTTGAGCTCCTTATCGAATCTTATCACTCGTTATCAATGCGGGTCACCCACCATTAATGTCCCCATCCCACTCCGCAAAACACCTGTGAGTATCAGCGTTCTGGGATCAACGCGAAAGGCGAAACGGATCTGGCGGCACATGCCTTCCGAGGCTCCTTATCAGCCCTTATCAACTGCTATCACTTTCGGTCCACCACCGCTGGGGTTTCCTTGGCACACCCTATATCACTTGAAAATTCAGCGTCCCAGCTTTGCTGCGACGCGAGATATGAATTTCGTGACAGACAGACGGACACACGGACAAGCACACACACACACGGATAGACATACTAAGCGAATTATATTAGTAGGAAGATATCAACTCTCAATTATACACTGCATCTGTTATTGGGCAACTTTTCACTCGGTTCAATTGACTCCTAGTTTTTTTTTAAGTTGGCCTTCCTTCAAGTGTTCTTCTTTATTTAGGGTCTACGAAGCCACTATATTGAGCGGTTAACCCGACTTGAACAGCAAATGCAAAATTTCCACGAATGCATCTCCCAAAAGCTCAGTGCTGAGAATGCAGGCATGCTAGCCAAGCACGATGGCCACGAGGAAGTTGGCGATGCCATCGCCAGCGTTTTGGCGCCGTATCGTGAGGAACCAGGTCAGTCTACAAAGATTTTCTCCAATTACATCGTGGGAGCACAATTCCAGACCTCCAGCTGGATTTCCAGTTTTCTCTGCTCTTTTGCGGTCCATTGACATCTAGAGCATTTCAAAAGGTCTCAAGGGTAGAGAAAGATTGGAATTGGGAAGACTTCCAATGAGGATCCATGTCAAAATTTGCGTTGAAAGGTGCGAAATGGGTTTTTTGACGAAGCTTTGCATCGCCGCGGCTGATGCCCACGGCGGAATATCTGTGGAGGCAAGGCAATGCTGACTGGTTTAGCTGCTCTCACCGTCAGCATCACCCCTTTATCAATGCAGATGACGCGAAAACATGTCCTCGTATTCTCGGATTTTTCACTCCCGATTTTTTTATTTCCTTTACTTTTCTTCCAGTTTTTCCGTCTTGACGGTGGTGTACGGTCGGCCTTTCTCTGTTGACAGTCACATGCATTGATGATCTGATACCCATCAATTTTTGTTCACGAAAAACCATAGAACACAGAAAAACTGACTGGAACAATTTCCTTCCAAAAAGTAGGCGGGTCATAAATCGAAAAAGAGCAGTGTGTTGACTGATTTTTGTGTTGTCAATTTCTAATGAAAGGGCTCAATTTTAGGTACTTCGGGTGTGCGCCGATTTAGCCGCGAGTATACACGAACTGAAACGTCGTCAACAAGCCGAAAAAGCTCAAGAGCTTCAATCTAGGGGCCGCTACAGTCCAGCTCTTCACTGATCCTGATCATTCCAAACAGAAAGGGCTTCGGACCTTAGGTCGGGAGTTGATGAATTGGCATATAGCCTTGTATCTCCTTTCTTCTAAAAGTTGCTCCCCCCCTCTCGGAGATCTTCTCACACGGCACTATTTACCCCGAGCAACCCCACTATCACGAAGCTCAATGTGGTGCTGATTTTTGGTGAAAATTCCTATTTAGCTAAAAACCTGCACTTAGTTGGACCCGTAGAAAACGAATATGACACTCACTGAGCGCAATACCGCCCGGCACCCAGGGCGCCGGATGGCACCAAAAATGGGTGGATCACCGAAGTCGTTCAAAACTCATCCACAGTGTAAATTTGACCTCCAGAGTGAAATATCGCACTCTCAACGCGAAATTGTCTGGCGCCCGTGCCACGGAATATGAAGAGTCATTCCATTTGACGCCGGCGCCTGTGGTGCGAGCTTTAAGCGGTTTTGCGCTGAGTGCCATATTCGTGTTCTATTTGTCGGATAACTCCCGGGTATAAATAACTTGCCAAATCGGAATGTTCCCCAAAAATAACCGCTTTCACCCCATCAAGATTCGTGGTGATGGGGTTGCTTAGGGTAAATACTGCCTCTCACACTATTCTTCGCTTATTCTTAGCCATTAACTAGAAGATTAATCATTTATCGATTATCGGCCGGCTTATCGATTGATATCGAATCGATTCTCCGTTTATTCCAACAGCAAAGCTAGTGCATAGACAATGAACCGAAGAAGTTATAATAGTTAATGCCAGTTTTCGCCTTGATGCTCTTCCTCAGTTCTGCATATCGATAAAATTTCTGGAAAGCAGGCTTTTTCCTCCAGATATATGTTCCTTTTTTGTATTGCTGTGACTAAATTCTATTGCCTATTCTACTATCCATCTTCATTCTGTCTTTTTTCGCTTATTTCATGTCATTGTCTCATGCGCGGTGTTCACACATTGATTTATTCTATTGATTTTCCTATGGTTTGTAGTCTCGAAAGCTGCCTGGTCTCTCTTGATGTTGTGAACGGGTTCCATGGAGCTTATATTGTATTCTTATCTATGCTGATAATAATATTTACCTCGTGGTCGTAATCTTTGAGCTGGGTGTTGGTTTGCAAATTAATTGAATCACGCGTATTCCATAGATATAGATCGAGCAACCAATACTTTGCTCAAAGAAGATTTCCACTACTTCTCACATATCACATCTGTACATGTAATTATGAGTCTGTACCGATTCAAATTTGTTCAGTAAATGTTATTTAAATGATCGTTCAATGTTGTATGCATGGTGCAGTGGTGTATGGCGCTCTGCGAGATACGCCTAGTCTCTGGTTCAATTTCTGCCATGTCTAGAATGCTTGAAAGCATCACTATAGTACATGGAACAAATGCCGCGTTTAGAGTGAGGGCTAGCTCTTATAGTTTAAGCTTTCAATAGATTCAGGGATATTCAAGAGGGAACGAGCATAAGCCGCATTACAGTGGCATGGAGGCGCGCGGGTGCGTAGCAGCTGAACGTTGTACCATAGAATTGTCATCATTCCGCACATTTTCGCACTGAACCGATGTGATAAAAAGCTGCGATTTGCTTTCAAATGGGATCAGAGCTTTGAGCAAGCCGCTTCGCAACCGCTGCGCCTGTGCAGTGTGTTCCGTACACGTGTGTGGCCGAAGGAGGTGAAGCACCAGCGGTTGTAGAATTGGCAGTTAAAACAAGGATATCCTTGGGTAATGGCTTCACCTATCTTTGGAACAACAGTGATGATTAACCAGTTAGAATGCCTCACCCACATGGCTGGGATATCTGATAGTGGTCCCGAGCAATGTAATTGTCTGGGGTGAGGCTACTTACGCCAGAAAATCGCGTGGCCACCCGCGACGGGTGCTAGTGCCAGTGGCAGAGCATGGCAGCCTTCAAGCGAGGGAGTGTGGCATGGGTGAAGGAGTCTGGGTGGCATGGGTGCAGGAGGCAGTGTGACATGGGTGGAAGCGCAAAGGTGACGCAGCCACGCTCTGCCGGGCTCCCATGGGCAATCGATTCGCAAGTCGTACTGGTGGCGCCGCGAGTGCGACGCCGCCAAGCGATATTCTGGCACAAGTAGCCTCACGCGACCTTCTGGAGCCTAGTCCAATCTAAAATGCGATGTTGGTGCCTGTTAGGACGTCTGTGTAACCATGTGGAACGTTGCGGGACGATGGCGCAGTGATAGTGATAGCGACTTCCACCTGTGCATTGATCGCTCGAGTCCAATCTGGTGAAGAGTTCATCGTCAATCATCGCTACTACTTATCAGTCTGATCCCTCTCACTTCGAAAAATTGGTATAACAGCAATCCTAGGAATGATGGAGTCAAGACGGTCCCATGGCGCAATGGCATGACCGGCGCTCCGGAAATGAACAGTGGTAGGATGAAATACGGGTCTCCAAGCTTTTGCCAATCGTCGTTATCACTTGTCAGCCAGCAAACCAGTTGGCTGGCACACACTATTGCGCGCGATTCATGTCGATGACGTGCAAAATGGGTTCGATGCAAAGCTACTGAAGTATGTTAATACCGAAATGCTTTTTTATCACGACATCTCTGCTTTTTTCCAATTCAATAGCTCAATAAGCTCAGCTCAGTAATTAGCTCAATAATTCAATGACTGAAAGCAGAGGAAAGGAAATTTCTGCTTAATTCCCTACACAACAGTGGTCGGGGCGATCGAACCCATCTTGCACAACATCGCCATGAATCGCGCGCAGTAGTGTGCGCCCGCTAACTGGTAATTAATAATGGATATAATTCGATCAGAAAGAGGTGCTTTTGAACACATTCAGCTTTTATGAAAGGTAATAGTCAGTTGCGGTAAAGAAGAAGTGAAGAGCAATTTCTGGAGGAGGGTCATTATTGCTTGGCTCCACTCCATCATGAGCAGGGTATTTGGGAAACGAGGACTCCTCAGCGGGGGGGTTGTATTGGACTGGATAGAAGGGGAGGGGTCGTACATTCAACCGGAATAGGAACTTTCAATAAGCAGATGAGGGGCGAATGGTATTTCACAGCCGATCCGTGATCCGAAATAGCTTTTTGCCTCATGTGAATACATAGCAACAAACGACACTACTGGTACTGTAGAGTTGAAAAAGGAGGGGTCGTATTTGGTCCTCGTAGAAATGGGGGGGGGTCGTACTGAAGCGGCTACTTTCCTTGAAACTTGGGAGTGCCTTTATCATAAGGAACCTACAAATGTGTACATGTAGGGGTGTGGGCAGTTGGAAACATGGAGACTAGCTTCAGAATCTGACATTACCCCCTGTAAAGCTGATGCTAGATTCGCAGTTCCACCATTCCACAATTTGAAACTACAGGATTTTTCAAGCCCTGTTCGCAGAGAGAGCCACGCTTCTAGGAACTGTATACTTGCCAAGGGTCATTCTAAAATAAGCACAGACGAGACTTTAGCTTTTTTCCATAGAAAATGTATTCTTCAAGACTTTACGTGGAAATTTCATCGAATGAGAGAGTGACTACAAGTCTGATCGCGGATGGCGCGCGGAACTTCAAAATTACAAAAGTGTGGTGACAACCCTGAAGGAAGCTCAATCAGGTTAGGCCGCTGTCAGACTTTGCGATTTTGCGATGTCGCACTTTCGCACGCGATATTAAGCCCTTGGAATTATGCAATGCCGCCACTTCGCGTGGGAGCCGCAACACCGCAAAATCGCAGTCGCGAAATCGCAATCTGACGGCGGTCTTACCAGTGATGGTTCACATAATGATCAAACGAGTAGGACTTGGTGTGTTGTGGTGAAAAAAATAGTGGAACACGTAACGAGTCGTTAGTGCTGTAGAGGGAGGATGAAATCCTTCTTGGGTGTACTACACAAAAGGGGAATTGACTACCCAACGAGTCGTTGCTGCTGAAGAGGATAGAATTCTTTGAATTACCATGGGCTAATGATCAAACGAGTAGGACTTGGTGTGTTGTGGTGAAAATGATAGCTGATCACCTGACGAGTCGTTACTGCTGTAGAGGGAGGATGAAATCCTTCTTGGGTGTAGCACACAAAAGGGTTGACTACGTCATTGCTGCTGAAGAGGATAAAATTCTTTGAATTACCATGTGGTAAAAAACGAGTAGGACTTGATGTGTTGTAGTGAAAATGATAGCGGATCACCTGACGAGTCGTTACTGATGTAGAGGGAGGATGAAATCCTTCTTGGGTGTGTTACACAAAGGGAAATTGACTACGTCATTGCTGCTGAAGAGGATAAAATTCTTTGAATTACCATGGGTTAACAAACGAGTAGGACTTGGTGTGTTGTAGTGAAAATGATAGCGGATCACCAGACGAGTCGTTACTGATGTAGAGGGAGGATGAAATCCTTCTTGGGTGTAATACACAAAAGGGAAATTGAACCAACGAGTCGTTGCTGCTGAAGAGGATAAAATTCTTTGAATTACCATGGGGTAACAATCGAGTAGGACTTGGTGTGTTGTGGTGAAAATGATAGCGGATCACCTGACGAGTCGTTGGTGCTGTAGAGGGAGGATGAAATTCTTCTTGGGTGTACTACACAAAAGGGAAATTGACTAACCAACGAGTCGTTGCTGCCGAAGAGGATAAAATTCTCTGAATTACCATGGGGTAACAAACGAGTAGGACTTGGTGTGTTGTAGTGAAAATGATAGCGGTTCACCAGACGAGTCGTTACTGATGTAGAGGGAGGATGAAATCCTTCTTGGGTGTGTTACACAAAAGGGAAATTGACTACGTCATTGCTGCTGAAGAGGATAAAATTCTCTGAATTACCATGTGGTAACAATCGAGTAGGACTTGGTGTGTTGTGGTGGAAATGATAGCGGATCACCAGACGAGTCGTTAGTGCTGTAGAGGGAGGATGAAATCCTTCTTGGGTGTGTTACACAAAAGGGAAATTGACTACGTCATTGCTACTGAAGAGGATAAAATTCTTTGAATTACCATTGGGTAACAAACGAGTAGGACTTGGTGTGTTGTGGTGAAAATGATGGTGGATCACCTGACGAGTCGTTAGTGCTGTAGAGGGAGGATGAAATCCTTCTTGGGTGTGTTACACAAAGGGAATGCTATTGAAGAGGATAAAATTCTTTGAATTACCATTGGGTAACAAACGAGTAGGACTTGGTGTGTTGTGGTGAAAATGATGGTGGATCACCTAACGAGTCGTTACTGCTGAAGAGGATAAAATTCTTTGAATTGCCATGGGCTAATGATCAAACGAGTAGGACTTGGTGTGTTGTGGTGAAAATGATAGTGGATCGCCTAACGCGTCGTTACTGCTGTAGAGGGAGGATGAAATCCTTCTTGGGTGTAGTAGCTTGTAGGGGGGTGGGAAGAAGCAAAGAAATTGTTTGACCTCCGTTTCGCACGGGCCCTTAGACGGAGGTTAAGCTAAGAGATAACCTTCCTCTGTACTCATCAGTAAGGGAAGGTAGATAGGCATGTTTTATGCAACATTGTTAATTAGTTGAACTGAGTATAAGCCATTTATAAAAAAGAATCAGGTACTAAGCCATGTTTACATTTACTTATTACGTGCTGTAAATCTCTGAATATTTCCTAATTAGGCAGCTTTATGTAATTGTTTGTTTGGGAAAAGAACTAACTCACCATATTTTAAGCGCACGTTACCTTTATGAGTGTGAATGAGAAATGCTGGATTCCTTTTTTTTTAATATGAACACGAACTTTGAGCTCACCTTTACCAGATGCATTGCAGAAGTGATTCCCACGGAGCTCGTACCCCCCCCCCCGTTTAGATGAATTCTAAAAATCCGAAACATCGCCGATATACACATTTCTGTAAAAACTTCTGTGAAGCATTTCTGTGAAGCATACAGACCCTGCCAAAAGATGAAGAAACTGAAAATATGCTATGTACGTAAGAGTGACGCCGTTGCTTCTTATGGCTTTACAGGATCGCACCTGTATAGAACGTGCACGGGATGCCACTAACACGAATTGTCTTGTAAAGGCATGTCAGCGTACAGCATTTGAGGAATTAGACATGGAGATGATGCGTCATCACTCAGCGTTCTCGAAATGCCCCTCCCCCTCATTGCGATAGCAGCTAACGATTCTTTGTACCATAGAATTGCTCAACTCAGAGCAGAAGAAACTGAATGCACGTCTGTCATCCCATAGAAAAAAGTGCACAAAATTTCTGAGGAAATTCAAACGGGCTCCAATCCTTCAGGTTTTCGTTGTGTGTAGATTGATCAGTTATCGTGTTTTTTTTTCTTCGAGTACTGTAATATATGCGTAACAATAAAATTTATCGAAATATGCACCGAAAAAAGCCTCAACAATTACGCTGACTTGATTGTAAAAGGAATATAGAGACGGTTCATGCAGTGCAGGAAACACGCCCATATCGACTGACCCGCTACAATGTGAAAAGAGAAGTAAAAAATACATCTCAAGAAAAAAGGAGGGAACGCGACAGTCTGGCTAAATTTATGGGGTAAATAAAGGTTGAAATAGTGATAAGTGGAAGTATTGCATTACCACAATAACGGCCGGCATGAGACCTCGGACTCATGTTCACCTAGATTAAAGACCCCGGGAGGGATACGTAGATTTGTGACTCCTGACTAGAGCTCGGCGGATGTACGCACCTAGTGAAAGACACGTATTTTTATTTTTCTGATGCATTTGGTCAGAGTGAAGTGGAGTTACGGTCAAAAGGGGAAGTAATTCCGACCGCACCATATCAGTTTGCAGTAATCACAACTTCAGCTTGAGACCATCGCGATAGAAGGGTTTCACCATTGTGAACTCACGCATCACCCAAAATAACCGTCAGGATGGCTTCTTTCCTTTCGCGAGTTTTCGTGATGACTGGTTTTCTTCATCTACGCACTATTCACCACTTCCACCTTCATTGTTCGAAGCAACCAATTATTTGAAACCATCTTTCCAACTGCTTACAAAATATCACAACATACTCAAGCAAAGCTGGTACATAAAGTTATACCTGAGCTCGATATCACAACTACCATTTGAAGCTTCGTAAGAGTTTATACATAGCTCATAAATAGAAATGACGTAGACTTGGCGCAAATCTCACGAATTAAAATATTGACAGTAAATAATATGTTCAAATATACAAAATCAGGTTTTTTCTGAAGGATCCTGCCTGGTGCCTGGTCAAGCCTGAAGTATTCCGACAGGCCTGTAGCATTAGGTCAGGACCCGGCTCCTTTACCACTCGCTGGGTACAGCACATTTGAGCGACATCAAGTTCTACGTCGTGATTCCCGCGCAAATTCGTCGCGTGCGACTTTTCGCAAGCGTTATGCGACGTCGCACCTTCACCTAATGCTACATCCGATGTCGGCCATCACCAGCAATAATAAATGTCCTCGCAGTTCACCACAATGTCGGGTACAGCAATTTTTAATCGTTTCTCCAATTCCTCATGAGCTTTATGCTGAAAAATCTAGCCATGACGAAAGGCATAAAATCGTAAACCTCATTTCGATTCGTTGAAAAATTTGAAAAGTAACCTGTAAAAACTGAAGCCCACGTAGGGTACACTGTCCGGCAAGCTCCAATTTTTTGATGAATGCTCTTTTGCGTACCGTCTTCTTCACCTGAGTCCAGCCAGAAACACTTTGCACAGAAGAGCGAAGGCTTCTTTTGAAGTAGAAAAGTTTAATCTCACCTTGGGTCTCTCAGTGTGTTCATTCGTCACTTTCGGCTTCAGAACACCATCAGTAGGTCGAGCAACCCGCTTTACTTTGGGCAACTGAAAATATCCATGTTATCGGGCCAAAACGTGCACTTACAGCCACAGCTGAGGACCCCGGGCAAAAGCTAGTGGCCAAATCTGACTAATCTTGAAAAATCATTTATTTTTTGGATAACATAAATTGTTATCTTGATTCTGTTCATTTTGATTTCAGATTCTGTTCATTTCTTGCAACACATCATAAAGATGTGTTGCAAGAAATGAACAGAAAAAACAGAAATTGAATAAATAAATAAATAAATAAATAAATAAATACATTTGTCCTTTTTCTTTTCCTTTCTCTCAAATCCCAAAGTCCATGTTCACGACATGTGAAATATGTCACTTCCAATTTCTGCTACGCCAACGAGGTTGTTTGGTAGAATATTCATTGACGGACGGACGTTCCGACCAGATCGTCTTTCTCAAAGGTCCAAACGTAGCTCAAGATTTAGGACTGTATCCATTATACCTCCAAACGCCCCATGCTTCCAGTGATTCTAATGGAGTATTAGAAAAACAGCAGAAGAAACTCCATACAAGAGAAAAGAGCTCACCCAGCAACTGATACGGAGTGGCATCGTTTCGTGCCCGTGGTGATGAACCCTGAGATTCTTCACTCTTGTACGGGATTGCTTCAACTGTTCTCCTATGAATTACGTCATCGGCACTAGAGGGTTTAGGCGTTTGGCGGTGTAATGAACAAAATCCTAAATCTTGAGCTACGTTCAAGCCTTTGAGGGAAGCGATCTGGTAGAAACGTCAGGCCATTTATAAAAAGTTCTTCGTAACAACCTTATTGGCATAGTAGAGGAATTGAAATTGACATCGATGCCAAGGTTTCACGAAGAGATAAGTTAGAATATCGGAAATTTTTCAATGAAAAAATTAACTGTTGACTAACTTGTTGTTGTGCGGTGAGCCGTAATGCTTCGATGAGACTATCCGCTGATTCCACAGTACAGCTGCTGATTCGGAGTGCATCAATCGGATAGGCGGTGATCGGAGTACAACGATCGAATATCAGGGTCCAGTCTCTGAAAAGCTCTCTCATAACCGTTCTGATTTTTTGGGTAAGAGCGTAAAACCGTTGCAAATGAAAAGTGTCTTGGAATAGAGAGTTCATCAGCATAATAAGGTTTTTTTTAACAAGCGGTCAAATCTTCAAAAAGAGGATGGAAAAGATTTTCCCAGTTTCACATTTTTTCTCTGAACGAAAGAGGTATGCCGCGATTATACTTTGCGCACCGACGCCGGTGTCTGCATCAATCGACACCGACGTCTGCGTCAAATCGAAGGAGGTTCGGCGTAAATCTGGAAACGCGCTCCGTTCGCAAACGCTCGACCCAACCACACTACAGTATGATGATCTGGCGAGAGCCCAGTATCCCGAATTCGAACATGGCATTTGGCGCTACGATCACCATACTGTAGTGTGGTTGGGTCGAGCGTATTGCAAACGGAGCGCGTTTTTTGATTAACGTCGAGACCTGCGTCAATTTGACGCAGACACCGGCGTCGGTGCGCAAAGTATGACCGCAGCCTTAGGGAAGGAGTAATGTGCAGTGCGATACATTTTGGCAGATAAGTACTTTGGAGGAAATCACCTGCTCTGGAACATTGATATATGTACATACGTATGTTACTCATGCATAATTTACGCTGCTTTTTCGGAAAATTCTGGAACAATCCCTGAATATTGGAAGGATACTGAGAGAGCAGTAAGTGCACTTGTAGGACATCCCTGACAAGGGCAACAAGTAAAAGGAAGAAAGATCGGTTCTGCCGCTAGAGGCTTTCGACAAAGAGGAAAAGGACAGGTCGTTCGAAGTTTATCAAACTGATCCCCATTCAGGATGCCCACGCATAGAATCCTATACTTGATTCCCGAGAGTCCATCAGAGCCATTGTCCCACGGTTCTCCTCAGCACTGAAATATTTGTGACCCAACTACATGATGAGCTCCTAGTCTGCATGCATCGATTTGCACACCGCACGCTGCAGCGCGAAATCCTGTCTCAAGGCTGCGTTCATACTTTGCTCCGGCAGGGCGTGGCCGCTCTCACAGAGGTAGAGTGGTACGGGAGAGCAACGAGGCAGTGTGGCATAGGCGGAGATACCGGGACACGCAGCCACGCCCTGTCGCCGGCACCGCAGAGTATGAACGCGGCTTACCGATTCACACTCTACGCGCTGAATGTCCACGTCAACGATGACCCACCTGGCAACGATACTCTTCGTTTTTATGTTTCGTTCCTTCATAACTCTATACAGTTCAGCAAACCGGAACACTGGAAGGTCGAATTCTGTGCAGATGAGCTTGAGTCTACGCAGGGGAATTGCTGGTAATTCAAGGAGTTGAGCGAAAATCTGAACATTATGTTTATATAAACTATAAAATCCGTTAGAACTTTGCTAGCTCCACTGCGAAAAAGAGAACATGAAGGCATTATTGAATACGAGAAACCGGTAATAAATATTTCATAGCGTTACGCAAGCACATGAGGTGGGAAGATATTCGAACAACTGGGTGCTTCTGAAGAGGTCCTGGGTGCGGTCTGCAGCAGCGTTCACACTCGGCGAACGACAGCATGTAGATGCTGGCGGAGAGCAAGTTGGACAACGTGCCATGTGCCTGGCGGGTGCTGATCCACGACGTAGCGTGAGAGCATTAGTAAACATCATATTTGTCTTCGTCGCAAAAAAAAAAACCAGAAAACTTAATCTGATTGCTTCTACACAACATAATTGATGGACGGATGTGAGTTCGAACGGGTAAGGCCGCGTTCATACTATGCGGCGTCAGCAGCAAGGCGTGGCTGCGTGTCCCTGCGTCTCCGCCTGTGCCAGCCTGCCTCGTTGTCTGCGCTGTCTATGCACATCCCTCGTGCAACTCTTTCTCGCAACCACACCTTGCCTGCGCTGACTATGAACGCGGCCCAGGGTATCCTCATCGCTCTATTGCTAGATGCCGCGCTTGGCGCCACCAACGAACTGGCTATTACCGCTACTAATCAGGAAGAGTTTTTCTCATGGAATTCCCGGTGGCATTTCAAAATGCGAGCTAAGTGGATTCATTGGGTCTCGACTGCTGATTACAAATATGAACCAAAACTGCAAAATGCATTTCTGAAGTGAGCCAGAGAGGGTCAAATTTTACATGCGATGCATTTCAGGCCAGGTACGTTGGCGTTGGCTTGAAAAATTTCATGGACAATAAGCGAATGCCCATTATCACGAGCGCTTTGACTCCTTCTCCTAGCTATTAGACAGATATTATAAAACTAAAGTCTATTTCTTATGATACTATTATACATATTACATTTAAAAGACTACTATACCATGGAACTCTTTTCAGCGTGAAATTCGAGGCGCAATGTGGCTTTCGGATGTCGTGTAGTGAAAGCGTTCACCACTTTTGCGACATTCTGGTAGCATCCAGATGTCAGGTGAACTTGTAGGGTGAGGAAGTTGATCTCCTATAATACATATAAACATTTAGCCACTTACGATATCGTATGATACTTGGTGATACTTGGAGAACTGACACTGAACAACTTTTCCTCTATTTGCAGAAATCCTTCTGTAACAGCATCATTACAGTCAACAATTAATAACCATAGTTCATCTACGTTTGAGAAGTATTTTCGTCGTTCATCCTTATTCACATATACCTAAAGCTATCCAATCACTCGGATGCACACGGGGTAGGGGCTTCATAGAAAACCTACGTATTTAAGGTTTGTGAGGAATTCAATATCAGCAGTCATCCTTATCAGCGACAAACGTGATCTGGAAAACGTAGGTGAGGCTCTGCATGGCATTTTCATCGCTGTCACTAGTGTCATTAATCACCAAATATCAACTATTATTATCGGATATCATCAATTATCATTATTTCTTATTTTTTCTCCGACTCTTCTGATCTTTTGAGTATATTCTTTTAGGAAGTAAGAAAGAAGTCGAAGCTCCCATTCCAACTACCCAGAACCCATTCGCGAACAGTTTTGTTGGATGAAGCAAACATAGTAATTGAAAATTATCAGAGAATTTTCACTTTTTACTTCTAACCTATCTCGTCTCCCAGCACAGCTGAATGTTTTCCCAATGGATCAAATAGGATCTTTGGATCAAAATACAGCGGAACCAGTGGAACAGCAATTATTCGAGATTATCATTGAAAACTTAGCGGTATCATTGGAGAGAACTTACCGTCGTATGACTCCAGCAAGAAAATCGAACGCATCCGGTGCACAGCTAACTGACAGCCGATGAAAGGGTGCCACCTGATGCACTGACGGTTTTGATGAGCCAAACTAAACACCATTTTCACAGCATTATCTCCAGTATTGTCCAGACTCCTTATTGAAACTATGGTAGAAACCATACGTCTACAATGGTAACAAAATCTGGTCTTTCTAAGTTTCCTGACAATACACCCGAATTGGCTTTGCTGCAGGGGGCCAATGCGAAGTCGCGCAGCGCAGTGCTAAATGCCGCGCGCGTCGCCCTTCTGAGCTACGTATCGTCGCATCGGTCCCTGTTGCGCCACAGCCGGCAGCCGGCAAAATAATTCACCCATATTATCATAATACAATCTTCAAAATGAACATACCCGATCGATTGTGATTTCGTGTACATTACGGCGCATTATGGATAGAACGATGCTTTGCCATCGTCTACATACACATTCAGCTTTACACAACTGCTGATAGGATAGAAAGTCGAAAATTCGTCGCATAACGACGTCGGGAAGATTCGGTACGAGATTACGAAATCGCATCTGTTGAACAGGGATATTCTTTTAAAAAACACTGAAAAAGATTGGAAACTTTACGAGTGACGCAATTCGCATGGCATATGGCCCTATTCGGGTGTTCTGTCGCACACTCACGCACACTACCATTTACCCCGCCCATTCTAGCGCATATGTTCGTTTGAGTCTTAGAAGGAAGGATGTCAACCTCAAGTAAAAATTAGGTTAAAATAACCTCAGCCTTCCTCTCACTAGCATCTCCAGCTGTTTCAAGAAAAGCAAAAGCTGCTTCGGTAAACAAGTGGTGAAGAGGCTCTTGAAAATGACACTTATGAATACATATTGATATAGTGCGCACTAAAAGTGCACAGTGGATCATGTGGATTATATGAAGGTCATGTTGATCCCGTTTAGCTGTTTATTTACTAGTTAACTCGTCTATTTGTTCAGATACGTCACATACGCGAATGACAAAATCAAGTAGCTCTATCCGGATGAAAAATGAGCGGAAATCCCAAAAATACCGGAAAAAAGAATGCGACTGTATCGTGTAAAGGTGTAGGGAATAAAGCGAAGGATGGAATTGGACGAAAGTGGTGCACGAATTGAAGCGGGCAAGGTGGAAGGGGGGTTCTATCCTGAGGGGGGATGGAGATTGTGTGGGCACGCCATTTCAGAAAATTTTTGTACATGGAGACACGGAAAAGACACTTCAATTATGTTAAGACATATACATAAATATTCAACGTTCAATAAGTTGAACACGTGATGCATAGGTTGCTGCATTTTACAAGATGTCCCCCCACCTACACCCCCCTCCCCCCTCCCCTTAGTCATTCGGAGCACTTGTGGAGAATGATTACGGAGTTTCAATTGATATTGCCTTCAAAAACACCAATATGTATTTAGTATCGATGAAAATTGGAATCAGGGTCAGGGCGGATCGCCCACATTGATCTCAATGCCCCCAACTGATGACTAAGGAAAATCTATCGTCGGGAATAGTGGCGATCTCATTGAATTTGGGATGATAGCTACAGAAATACTCGATAGAAAGGAAGCACACATAGCAGCACTGAAATATGAACTCTAAGCTGTAGTTTTGATATTTAGCCGCCGGGGATCCCCTCCAGCCCTTGTGACATCAATCAATATTACTGCATTTCTACACCCGTCTCAAACAACCCGTGATCGAAACAGCCTCTCCGGTCACATAAAACATGTGCTCATAGGTTTCCGATGGGTTTTTTTAAAATTGGGAAATAGGCCTTCAGAACATGGAAGGACTTCCCTCCCTAATTTATCTCGACGATATGGACAACTCACTCACCCACATCCTTTCCGGCATGACCGATGTTAATTGTGCACCTACAAACTTTTTTTTTTTACAAAAGATAGTTGTTGACCATATTACCATTACTTAGTATAAATGAATTAGATATAAGTTATCGACCGGCGACTTTGGTAAAGACCATCCGTCCGCCTTCAAAATTGCAAAAACTTGATTGCTGAGGTTTCTTTGACAAGTTCCCCCTCCCCTCCGCCCCCTGCCCCTGTTATACAACTCCTGGAGGATTCCTTAGTCTCGGCTTGCGTGTTCTGAGCCATCATCACAAGCTTCGAAATCCTTCAAAGAACCACAGCCTTCGCTAGGCTGTCATACTTCCCGGTGCCAGTGACAGGGTGTGGCTGCTATCTCTGCATCTCTGCCTGTGTCGCTCTATCTTGTTGCCTGCGTCGTCTTTGCACCTCTCCCAATCCGCTCTGCCTTTCTGCCTGTGAACGCAGCCATGCCGTGCCGGCGCAAAGTATGAACGCAACCGAGTTATGCACTTATGGATTGAGACAATCGAGGAATGACATATTGCACGATTTTCCGGGTGTATAACGTTGGGTCCGAATTTCGCGAGGCAGCACGTATGATTGCATACATCGTCCTCTCATTATTTTTACTGTTCTTGTGCTTTGATTACACGAAGGACTTCACAACATTAACCCATAGCTCGATATCCCAACCGCCAGCAGCAACTCGCGTTGGAAGCGTCGCGTGCGTGGCGCATCGCATTGCAGAATCTTGACCTTACGACGTACACCTCGAATTTCCAATTCTTCCAATCGATACGTACCCAATCCTTCGATAGGTTCCACTCTTCGCAACTTCTATAAATAAAGTTGTGCGCATCATCTGAGGGCTTGATGAGGATTATGCTACCCGTGCCCATAAATCAGCGCAAAATCCGGCAGCTTGAGGATAGGAAGCACTATCGCGCGAATATCACCTAGGCACCATAGCACTGCAGAGATATCACAAACAAACCAGAGCAATCAAGTGCTGCACTGATGAACACGAGACCAGAGGAGGGGGGAAACAAATTGGATTTTGAACTGTATCATGCTTTACATGATAACAGTATTGATAATCAAATCGAAAACATCATTGGTATGCATGTATGATCCTGTATGATCTTGAGGCTAACGCTGCCGTTAACTATAGCGGTTGTACTGTACATAATAATAAGTGGTCTACAGAATTCGTCCCATCCACTCGCCAGTGACTCCAATCACAACTTATCAGCTCAATCAGTTTCAATCATCAATCAGATTTTTAATCTCCATGTATTGAGATTCATTAGTATTAGGTTGTCCGAAAAGTAATGAGACAAATGTCGTAGTGCAGTGATTCGTCGGTAACTTTATTACAAATCAATATCATTTACCATAATATTCGCCATTGTGTTCCTTCACATACTGCCATCTTTGCGGCAGAGATCTGATTCCATTAGCAAAGAACTCCGGAGGCTTCGACTTCAAGAAGTTGTTGACAGCTAATTCGACGTCCTCCCGATTGGTGAATTTTTTTCCAGCAAAAGAGGATTGAAGAGAACGAAATATGTGGAAGTCTGATGGAGCGAGATCTGGTGAGTACGGTGGATGGGGTACAAGTTTGATCTCCAGCTCTCTCAGCTTACTCTGAGTCCTTTTCGACGTGTGTGGCCTGGCGTTATCCAGGAGGAGTAGGATTTTGCCTCTCCCACGACGGCGACTACGCAGAATTTCAGCTACTCTTTCCAGCTGAGTACAGAATCTTTCAGAGTCGACCATAGAACCAGTTGGAACCAGTTCCCAAAACACCGAGCCTTTAATATCCCACCAGAATGAGAGCAACTCCTTCTTGTCATGATCGGGATGTTTCGGCTGTGGTTTCGGCAATTCATCGAAGTCGACCCAATGTTTTCGGCGCACCGTGTTATCGTAGACACAATACTTCTCATCCATGGTAACGATGGAGTCGATCCAGGAAAGCGTGCGATGACGGCTGAGCAGAGAAGTGCACACTTCAACACGCTTCTTCTTGTCGTGAGGGCTGAGAGCGTGCGGAAGAACCCGAGGCAACTTTGCCACTTTACCTGACGCACGAAGAACATCGTGTACCGTGGATTTAGGAGCACCCGAGGAGGTGGCAAGCTCGCGCACTGTAACGTTAGGTCGTTCCTCACAGATGGCAAGTATGAGCTGTTTCTTTCGCGTCAGTGGACGTCCTGAACGACTACAGTCTTCGAGATATTTCCCACCTTTGTCGAACTTGCCGTACCATCTGAAGCACGTCGCTCGAGAAGGTGCTTGATTCTTCATTTCTTCCAGCAAAAACCGATGGGCCTCATCCGCGGATTTACCTGAACGATAGTGTAGAAGGAGAGCTGCCCGATACAGCTTTTTTTTCTCATCCATCTTTGGCACGTTTGTGAAAGATGAAAACAGTATGGACCATATGCCCTTGGTGGCATATATGTAGTGGACTTGAAACACTAAATTCCAGAATTTTGTCCTCTCACGACTTCGACGTCCAAAAATACTTAATGTTGAATCTCACCACTGCATTTGTCTCATTACTTTTCGGACAACCTAATATAATAATTAAAAGCCAAAAGATTCGTACAGATAACTAAACTCATAAATCCAGAGGAAAAAATAAAATACAATCTGAAATTAGCTTATCGTGGGGTTCACCACTAAAGTTTCGTGTTAAAGGTAGTGATAGGGGCGATCCGAGCCAAATATGGAATGAACAACAAATATGAAGGTTGAGGTGTTTGGTAGAACGAAAGGAGAAAAAAAAGGAATGAAACGGTCACAAACTCGATAGATAATACCCCTTTCCGCGGTTTATTAATAATATGTGGTATACAGGGTTTCATCCTATCCACTTGCCAGTGGCTCCAATCACAACTTATCAGCCATAATCATTTTCAATCACTTCACCCTTGGAGGCCGTGATAGGGGCGGGTGGGACCGGAATAAAACAAACGGCACTTGTTGAAGAAGATGGCTCCTAGGAAGCCTAGGGGCGCTCTTCCATATCGGAAACTTCGCCACATGTGGTCTACTTAGATCCATAGCTTTCATATGCGTAACCCAGTTTAGCAGTTCTCATTACCCATACTACCCGTATCACTGTCTTCAAGGTCCCTGCCCCCCCCCCCCCCCCTCTTTGTGAAAACCTATGAGTTTCAACGCTCCAGGCTAAACGCGAACAGCGAAAAGAATTTAGCAGGTTATGCCTTATGACGCTACTTATCAAGTCTTATCAGCTGTTATCCATTTGCAGTAATCACCTATCTCCAAAATGTCTCCATGCCAACCCTTATAAACTTGTAAAGTTCAGGGTGTCATCATAGCTCTGAAGTGACACATAAATTTCGGGACAAACAGACAGACAGACAGACAGACAAACAGACAGACAGACAGACAAACAGACAGACAGACAGACAGACAGACAGACAAACAGACAGACAGACAGACCGACAGACAGACAGACAGACAAACTGACTGACTGACTGACGGACTGACTGACTGACATTATAATAACTGGATAGAGCCATATTGGAATTTGCTCGATTATGAGGATTGGTTGAATGGAAGGGAATCAAACTGCGGATCTCAAATGCATAAACAGTTCCGAATATCTTTACTGACGACAACAGATAGACGGACACAAAGACAGACAGAAAGACAGACAGACTGACTGACTGACTAACTGGCAGACAGACAGATAGACACATGGACAGATATACTTAGCGGATTACAGTATATAGTAAGATCTTGATCACAACCATCGCGCTTGATTTTGGAGCCGATGTCAAAGCGATCTTGTTTATTTTTGATTTTTGTTACCTGCATTGGTGCCTATGCTAAAAATGCCTATTATGTTCATAGTCACTGTACTGAGACATCCTTACATGGAAGTTTTAACGTAATTTGTGCAAATGTTACCGGGCGTGTCGCGGAAAGCGTCGGGTGCCGCATCAATGATTAGCGCCCGAATAACCCTGCACGTGATTTTTCGGCGAAAATTTTATTCTTGACTGAATACAATTTTTGTCAAAAATTTATCTCAAGGGTTATGTGGTGCTTTCTGGCATTATAATGACTGGATAGAGCCATATCGGAATTTGCTCGATTATGAGGATTGGTTGAATGGAAGGGAATCAAACAGCGGATCTCAGATGCATAAACAGTTCCGAATATCTTTACTGAGCAAATAGTGCCGCCGATACCCTCGCAATAAAAACTTATAAAACTTTGCGGGAGATGTAAACATATCTACAAAGCTTCATATATTGATGCTAAACATCAAGGTATCCATCTAGAAATCGCTGATATATACATGGAGAAATGAGAATTCGGCGGAAGAAGATGGAAATCATTACAAGGTGGGAATACCGTCATCGCTCGTTGAATAGGCGTCGGCAACTGAATGACGTGCGACTACGAGCTTGGTTCAAATAAAAGCTCGCTCTCAAACGGCGACAAGTGTGTAGCAAACAGAAATCATAGTGATTGAGATACCCAGATACTCCACAGCACCGCTATGAGTCCAACCGCCCTACCCCCCAGTGAATTCCCGTTTATTCCTGGTCCCTGTGGAATCAGTGATGGGGAAATGAAGCATCCCGAAAAGTAAAAGGAGTCCTCACATCAGATGTTTGGCTTATCAAAGGCACTTAAAGGAATCCTCCACGAAATTCCATGATTTTAAGTTATCTTAAAATTACTCTATTGAATACGTAGATGAACGGAAACGCAAAAGAGGCGAGAAGCCTCTTTTATTTCGACGTAGAAATCGAAAAACTGAAAAGGGGCGACTTGTTTGAATTCCCGCCACAACATTTAAACAGTCATCAGCGGCCAGATCGCAATTCGAATTTTCGCGCCCAATGCTGATTTGCTACTCACTCAGCGTTCCTGACCACGTGAGGGTTGCCTCTTTGTTGCTCAGCTCCATATTGTCCAAACCCACTCAGACGCCCCACCCCGTTGCCCGCTACATTGGTTACCCTTAGTAGGTAAAAGCAACATAATTATGTGGGTAACAGACAAACTTAAATTTCCGTAGTCGATTTCTTCAAGGCAAGGGAAGTACGGGTTGACGGATCGAAACAAAGTATTAGACTCAGGCAAACTGCCAGGTTTTCATGATAAACAGGCGCGCCAAAAGCCAGCGTAGTAGGTAAAAGCAACCTACTACGCTGTGAAGCTTAACAGTAACCTCCCTTGCGCCCACCCTCAAACGGACGTATCACCAGCCTGCGCTAGTACAAAGTATCACAGCTCCGGTTGATTCGATCGATAGAGCACTTCTTCGGTACACCAAAAAACTCGTCCACGGTTGCGTAAGCTCTCGAAAGATTCAATTAATACATCCCCGTTCTAATACACCGATGAATTCGTCTCTCATCTAGTGGCAAAAGCATGGGGCGAGGACGCCACTTCATGGGTTCTCATATTCAATCCGAAGATATCCTCCTTAATGTTTTCATGACGATCTGATGCCTCAAAAGCTACGCAATCGAGGCTGACGATATCCCTGAACACCTCTTCATCGCGCTCCGCCCCCAAATGGACGTGTCACTCTATGCCTGCGCCTGTGAGGTATCGGAGATCCGAATACAGTGAACAGACTTAGTCCACTAGTGAACTCGTCCACCGCGTCAGCTCTCGGTTGACCCGCTCGAGACATAGCGCTGTGATAGACCGGTTAACCAGCCCATCACTCATTGTAAAAGCGTGGTATGAGTGCTGCACTTCACGAGTTCTTAAGTCTTTCGCCGATTTTTTCCCTCGGCACCGAGCCACTCAGCATCCTCACTCCTGATTAACAAAAAAAGACGAAATACAACGGAGACGTCTTGTGTTTGCTGCCTTCAAGTACTTGACAATACGTGACATGAGGGAAGGAAAAAATTGTTAAAAAATGCAATACGTGATATTTTCGAGACAAATGATACCTTGAAAGCCACACAATGGTGCTGCCGGACAAGAGGATCAAGCCTTGCATTGAGGAATACTTTCAGAAAATTAAAGTAATAGATCACCTCTTCAGTCGATGCAGCATTGCTGCAGTCTCCGACGACCTCCTTCCCCGCTCGACGCTTTGGAAACTGTCGCCGCACGGCTGTTTGTGCCCATATTCGCGCCGTCTCAAAGCATGATCATCAAATGGCGGTCTTTTCGGAAATTGACGATCGGCCCGAAAATCCTCAGTGGTGCTTGGATTCTCTTTAAAGATGCGTGTGTGTCTAGGACTTGTCGATGAGAAATTGAAAAAATCCGATACCCCTTTTTAGAATCCAAAAATACCATTCCCCGTCAAGGAATCCTGAATGGAAGCCATAGCTACCCCATAGATGACCAGTCACACCTATTTGTAGCGCTCCGCCTCCGAACGGACGTCAGGTGCCACTATGGAAAGGTTCAACAACCCCAAGTGAACCCGTTCAATATGACGCTATCTTATGCACTAGTAATCTCGTCCACCGCGTCAACCCTCTGGGCCGGTCCAATCGATACATCACCGCTACGATCGGCCGGTTAACTCGTCCGTCATCGCCTAATGTAGAAGTATAGTACGAAGGTACGACTTCACGGACTCTCAGTTTTTTCGGTTTTTCTTCGTCGGCTCCGGACCAATTAGCACCCTTGCACTCGCTCTCAGGAAAAAAAGAAAAATGATGGGACGTGTTATCATTTTTCTTTTTTTTTTTTAGGAAGCGAAGAATTTTTTTCTTTTTTATCTGTTCCTTTCAAGTGCAGCCATAATGTCGCGGATTGTTGTGTTGGGCTCAATTTGGGCTTCTCAGCACTTTAAATGACAGCAACATAATTTTTTCTTTGTTTTCAATTTATGATCACGGTTGCTTTGAATGGCCCGCGAAAATGTTAAGCGGGCGATATCAGCTTAGCAAGAGCCACCTTTTGTTGATCATTAGTAAGTCAAACCAATCAAATCGAAGAAGGTTTACCTTAGTTAAATCAGCTCCTGCGAAAGGGTTGAAACATGAAAACCTGGAAAACTTGATGTGCACCGTTTCAGATGTCAACCGCGCGCATTTAGTGCAAAGGGAAGCAACGCGGCGTCAAGATGCGATGTGCGATGCCGCGACGGCTCCCACCGTACCACAACCTTATACTTAATTCACTTCATGTTGGCTACTATCAGTGGCTTTCTTTGTGACATTCACCTAAGATAGACGTTATTAAGCTGAAAGTGACGCCGTTGCAACGGTCCGGGAATCGAATCTCGCGTGATTTCTAAAAAAAATCATCTTGCCAACGAAACAGTCAAACCCCATGGGGCCTTTTAACCCATACCGGACTCGCCGATAGAGCAGGATACATTGCCTATCGTGCACAAGTCATTGTATGGGACAAAATCTCATTGAAATGCTACGCGATTGTGAATAGCAACAGAATGCCTGAAAGGGATTGAATAAAACCGTTAGGGCTATTTTTGTGTTGAATTCCCCCAAGTCACTCTTTTTGACATTCACGTTTCGTTCCAGACAAACTCCCGTGTTTCGTCACTCATTCTGAAACCATGTCTCGGAAACGCATTTCCGCCTGGGAAAGCTTTCGCTTCGCGGTTTTTTCCATTTGATATTGCCAAGCAAGCTCGAGAATTTTCACAGTAATCTGCAGTTCGAATTGCGATTTTCAGGCGGTGAGAATCGTGGCGTCCAACCACCTCATAAAGGCCAGCGAGCAGAAGTATTCCCTGAGAAAACGGATTTTTCTAATAATCGCACTCTGCAACGTTAAAAGAATAACGGCAAAATCGTTTCTGTGGCCAGAATTTCGCTGCACGCGCTGGTCCCGCAACGATTTGGAGGTGTCCCGATTCTACAGTATTAGGGTTTCTCAAGAATATCTCTTCAGGGCTATCTTTTCCATTATGGACTGATCAAACTAATCGAAAAAGAGGTTTACCTCTGGCTGAGACTCCACTTAGGACCCAATCATGTGCCTTTCAATAACGCTCCCAAGTGTCGAGCAAAATAACCGCTTCGGTACGACTCCACCCTCTACAGCAACCAAATACGACCACCCCCCTCTCCCCCCCCCCCCGTCCCCAACTTTTTTTTTGTCTCTGCAATACCAGTAACCGTTGCTGGATTGCATAGTTACAATGTTTTTTATCGCTATACATCCTTTCCTGAGGCAAAAAGATATCTATTGGGTTGGGGAATAAATCCTTGCGGTTTTTTTCAACCCCGTTTTTCACATTGTTTCCTCCATCTTTCGACAAAGCTTATGCATGATTTCGACAGAGCTTTTTTTGCTCTATAAAATGATACTATCTGTTTTTCGGTTCCTTCGACCACCCAATATTTATGAGGTTTGGAAATGAAGTAAGTTGAAGTCATAAATTTGGCACTTGCGCACCTCATCTTTCTCGTCTGCCATCGAGATCAAAAAATGTATGTATATATGTTTCGATAGAGCTTTTTTAGCTCTACAGAATGGCATTACTTTTTATTCAAATCGCTTACTTTTTGCTGTTTTTAAGACTCACAAATGCAGTACTCGCAAATGTGTGCATTTTCGTTATCTCCTCTTCCTCGCCTACCATCGAGATTGGAGAGAATGCGCATATATGCATTCGATAGAGCTTTTTTTGCTCCACAAGATGATACCACTCTTCTTTTGTATCCTCTCATATTTTACCATCTAGAAATAAGTTTCCACCTGTTTTTCAAATGAAAATTGCGTAATGAAAATGAATTTTTCTGACATAGTGTTTTATATGGTTCGATAGAGCTCTTTTCGCTCTACAAGATAGTGTTCACGGTTTTTGTAAGAATTAATTTTTTCCATTTTTTAGATTATTTAAAAGTCGACGAAATCGAGCATTTTCAATTAGTTGTGTCAAAAATGCTCGATTTCGTCGACTTTTAAATGATCTAAAAAAATGGAAAAAATTAATTCTAACAAAAACCGTGAACACTATCTTGTAGAGCGAAAAGAGCTCTATCGAACCATATATACATACATTTTTTGATCTCGATGGCAGACGAGAAAGATGAGGTGCGCAAGGGCCAAATTTTTGACTTCAACTTACTTCATTTCCAAACCTCATAAATATTGGGTATTCGAAGGAATCGAAAAACAGATAGTATAATTTCATAGAGCAAAAAAAGCTCTATCGAAATAATGCATAAGCTTTGTCGAAAGATGGAGGGAACAATGTGAAAAACGGGGTTGAAAAAAACCGCAAGGACTTATTCCCCAACCCAATATTTCACATTGTGTCACATGGATTTGCGGTGAAATACCTTTTGCTCCTCATCTGCTTATTGAAAAATTAGATTTTAGTGCTTATCGCTGACTACGGAATGACCCCCCACCCTCATATCCGGTCCAATACGACAACGTTGTCGAGGAACCCTCGACTCTCGGTGTACCCTGCGCTGGGATGCCTCAAGGTTTATTATTACGCGCCTTTTCATAACTTGATCGCCTTGTGGAGCGGAGGTGGTGTAGGGACAGGTGTCGTGTACTCCTACTCGCACGATACGAGGATCAATCCCCACATCAATGTCCATGGATAGCTGATTTGGGATCTGGTATCGTCTGAAAAGATGAAAGCTCTGAATCGTACATATGGCTGATCCCGCAAGTCATTATATAGGCCATCTCATTCATCTGCCGCCACGATTCTGCATACAACTATTAGGTTGTTCCAAAATTCTTGTAGTATTTGTTTCGATCATCACTTTTTATTTTTTTTCGTCCAACAAATAACAATTAGGCAACAACGTGTTTACCATTGTTATCGGCAACCTTCTGCCACTTCATAGGAAAATCGTTGATTCCCTCCTCCCAAAACTCTGGGTTCTGAGAGTCGAAGAAGTCAGCGATCGCCTTCGCAAGCAAGTCATAATCAACGAATTTTCTCTTGACCAGGAAGGATTCGAGAGGATGGATAAGGTGATAGCCAGAAGGGGCAATGTCTGGAGAGTATGGCGGGTGGGGCAGCATATCCCAGCCGCGCTCCTATAACTTGGCCTGGGAACTTTTCGCAAAATGGGAGCAGGCGTCGGCATGAAGAAGGGTGGCCGCGGACCTTTTCCGGCACTTTTCTCGAACAGCGACGGCGAGCTGCTGGAGCTGGTGGGTGCATACGGTAGCGGTGACTGTCTCGCCTTGTACCAGCACCTCGCGGAAAAGCATTCCTTCCGCGTCCCAGAACCAGCACAGTCCCAAGCGTGGTTAGTCTTTCATGTCAATTTCGCCGTTGCTGAAGCTGATGAACCAGCGGCGCACGGTCACGTAGCTCACACATCCCTTGCCCAATGCAGCGCTAATGGAGTGGCAAGCCTCCGTCGTTTTGGTGCCGCAAGACCGCTCATTTTAGATGACACCGCGAGTTGGGTGGGTATCGACAACGGGCATTGTAGCTCTCTCCACGGAATCTGGTGGGTCAATCTGTATTTTTCTAGAAAGCTTAGGGAACGTTCTACCATATGTCTGAACCGACTGGACCTGCCTCGAAGTGAACAAGAGTTACTGATTTTTTTTTTGGAAAAATACTACAAGACTTTTGGAACAACCTAATATTATAGAATGCGTGGTGCATCCCATAGAGGGATTAATCAACGTCAAGAAGCTTTCAGCAATTCAATGCCTTCTGAAATTTGCCGAAGGGCTTTGGACAACAACTACATACACGACGCGATGGATGATTTTCTCGCCGGTCAAAGATGGTCTGGTTCCGTCTTTTCCGAACTTTTTTCAAAATTTTCCTGATGCTCCCTCAAACTAGGACCTCTAGCATTTTTCAAAATTTTCCTAATGCTCCCCCAAACTAGGACCTCTAGCACTCAGAAAATCACAGCGCTGACCAAAATCACCGTCGACCAGTTTGACTAATGGATCTTCTGCTAATCTATCATCACACATCACAGCACTTTGAACCTGAAATCAACAACTTTCAATAGTTATTTTTCCTCATTTAAATGACCTCCGGGTTTGTTTTAATCTTAAGAAAGTCGTAGTCTTGTTTGAATGCCATCTCTTAAAGACACCAAAAGGAGGTAATTTTGACGTACGGTAGAACAAACGTAGTGTGGACGAGTTCAAGTGGCCGCCATTGCACAAACTCCCTAATTTGACGCCGTGGCATGGTGCCAAGAGAAGATGCTTCTTCTATAAATTTGCTTTTTCCTTTTACTTTTTCCTTTATTCTTTCTTTCACTGTTTCTAGATGTACTTACATGAATGCTAATGTAGTTGGGAATGGCCACTCCACTGCGCTGGGAGTCCAACTAAAGTTGGCCCGCGGCCGTCTCCTACAGCGGGCAACTCGGAAAGTCACTGCGCTGGTGCGAATGAGGCGCGAACACACACCGCAGCGATGCACTTTTGAGTTCGGGTTTTTTCACCGATTATCGCTTCTAACCTTCTGCGTTCGTTACAAAATGCTCATTTCTTTGTATTTTTCTCTTGTTTCGGACCCCTTCCGGTTCCTTTACCGACTGAAACCGGAACTTGCGTCGGTATTGCATAAAAGTGCAACCAAATGTAGCCTGTGACGTCAAATAAAACAGGAAGTTTGCTTGATGAAAAAGACGAGTACCGTAAGCGAATGAAAGCTACAATTGTTTGCTGATTTTATCGCAAAGAACCGGGCCATATAGAGGACAGGCAGAGCCGTTATGCGAAATCCCGGATAGTTCTTGTTCTCGAACATCTCAATAGTTAAGAAGCTGGCCATGTTTGAGATGTGCCAACTGCACTACAGTTAAGAGGATGAGTGTCGATTAGTCAAATTTTCGCTTCGCGACGTCGCACACGCGGCGCTGTCAGTGAGTCATTTGGAGTTCCGCTCAAGACACAATGGGCTGGTACTAAAAGGGACCTTTGAAGATTGCAGGTTGAAAGCTTCGGGAGTTCACCAATGTTGTGCTTACTTCCATATCGTTTCCAAAGCGCGGATGCACATTTCACAAGTTTTGCAGTTGCCTGATTCTCTTCGGTTTACCTTTTGTGACGTTCAAGCTATATCCAATCGCGAAGAATAAGAAGTGGCACTCGCCGCGGGCGGCCGCGCGAAAATTCGACTAATCGACACTCACCCCAGTTAAGAACAGTGTAAAGCAGCTTTCAGACAAGCCAATGATCAAATCGATCTGCCGTGGATCCCGATCTGGGAGCGGTGGAGAGGGGCTTAGAAGTGGTCCTTACCTATGGAATCAAAACATGCAGAGAAAATGACGTGTAAATCCTGTGGATAGCTAAGAGATGGTCTCGAGAGATACCACCTCCACCAAGCAAGAGTATTTTTTCAAAAAGTCCCTTCTCCAGCCTACTGCTGAGGGTAACCTGTGCTACACCTGCTGTTGGATGTGCTAATTAGATTAATCAGGAACTAAAAATTAGAAACAAAAATATCAATGACCTCCAATTCCCATAGAATCCCACAGTGATTGAGGTGATGACGTCGAAAACAAAGAAGTGGACACACCGGGCATATGATGAGGCAACAGTGCGCCTCAGGGCTCGAGACGTGCACTAAAAATCAGACGTATGAAGGCCAACACACACAAACTAGGTCAGCTTGCCGGGGCTAGCAACGGCTACACCTCTTCGCGCCCAGCCTCCTTCCACTGGAAGCTTTTATCAGGAGTGGTGACGCAGTTCGTATGGCGGCACGACGCCTGCCTTACCCAAATACGGTTCAAACGATTCTGATTTTGGTGAGCGCTTGTAATTCATATTAATACTTCAACGGTTGCTTCTGACCTACAATAAGGCGCGCTCACTTTCCGTTATCGCTCCATCCGCAAGCTCACGGCGCCCACTGCGTTTACGTTCTGTCACTGCGAGGATTCACAACTTGAGTTTATTGAACAAAAATGTCTCAAAAAAATTGTAGCGAAATTCACTATTTAGCTCCTAATTATGTAATTTATAATTACGACATCTAACAACTGGTGTGGTATAGGATACCAACAGTGGTAGCCTTGAAAAGGGACTTCTCAAGAGGATATTCTTGCATGGCTGTGGAACTATTTTATAGTATCTAAAGAGCTTACACCCTTTTTCCCTACATGTTTTGGAGCAGAACTCAAACGACGTGAGTGTGTTGAAGGTCTACTGTCCCCTCGTCAAGGGCAAAGAAGTGGCATCCGCATAGAAAGCGCCACAGCTATCGTACCCTTCACCAGGCACAAATACCCAAGCCAGCAGCACGCTATAGCACTCGTTTTTGTTGGCAGACACCTCATGAAGCTGTCCCTCCCATGCCCAGTCGGCGACATTTATCTCAGCTGTTGGCAATAAAGCGCTGGTAATCGACCATACGCTATCAAAACTCGTCCCATCGCCGTCAACAATTGCTCCCTCCGTCAGTGTTCTACTGTTTTTTATCAATTCTGTTTGTTAAGAATTTTTTGCTGGTTTGCTTCGTAGGATTCCGAACATATAGAATCTGAATGGGAGAGATCATGTGGTGAAAAGTGGCGCCTTTCCCGCTGGCGTGGTCCACGGATCAAATCACGAAACAATACCATGTCTAGTCCAACCACGCCACGCTTCCTATCTAGGATCGAGCTTCGCTAAGTTTTTTTTTTGAAAATTACGACCTCCTCCTACTCGATCCTTTAGGCGCTGCTGTCGGTATATGTACTTAAGATATTACTAAAGCGCTACTGGAGCGCTACTACTTATTGAGAAGTACGGTTACCGATTGAGGACCTCTTAGAAGGTTACCTCATCAGTCCAGAGATCACTTAAAAGAAAGGGATGGTCATTGAGAATTCTTTGAGGAATTCACAAAACCCCACCCCTCACCCTGAAGATTGCTGGACCCATTTGACTCTGCTCGCATCCCTCTCTGCGGTGCCAGTGATTGATGCTGACTCGTTTGGAGGATGAAAGTACTGGATTCTACATGATCTGGCCCCCACAAAGCACAGGCCCCAATTCCATTCAACCTTTACGATTTTGAATTGAGGGCAGGGTGCACGGCGCATTCCAAAATGGGATTGATCAACGTCAGGTGCTCTTCGTGTTTTATTAAGGAATCACAGATACAGATAGATAAGGGAAATCGCTAATGGTGCACTGTTTTGGTACACCCTTTTATGTTTATACATTTTCCTCAGGGCGGAGGTGGTGTAGTGACAGGTAGCGTGCACTCCCACTCTCATGGTCCGGGTATCAAACCCCGCATCACGCACGCCCCGCCCTCCCAGGCATTTTTTACAGCTTGTGGACTGCTCGGCCGTGGCCAGCCTCTGTGGTATCACCACACTACTGGGGGGATTCTGAGCAGTTTTATGTTCTGTACGCCGTATTTCTTTCTGTGATTGCGGACTTACGTAGTACTTTCCTTCCCATAGGTGAATGTGTCCTACTGCTAAAAGTGCCACGTTCGCTCCAGCTGTTCTCCAGATGAGAAAGGGCGGGGTCTCATAGCCGTCGCTGTCCCCCCTGGCACTATGATGTCCTTAATCTTGTGGTGCATATGTTTGTGAATGCAGGCAAGTGTAAATCTCATATGCGACGCCTATCAATATCTGAAAGTTTACCTTTACCGTATCGATTCCTCATTATATAGTCTCGTCTTCACTATTTATTTCTAATCTTTTTGTATTGGTTCTATTACAAAGTATCTGCCGTTCTGCTGAAAACCATTGAAAAGCGATTTTAATATCCCTGTCTTCTTGCAGCCATATTTTATCTGAGATATATGCTTTAAAGTGCCAAAAAGTAGTGATCCGTATTGGACACATCCTAGATTTGACGAAGTAGAGCTTCGCACTATGTTTTGTACAGTTTTTTTTAAATAAAGCTCATCTTCGGATGAGGGGGGGGGAGTGGCGTCACCGTGGGACCGTTAGCACCTGACCTGTGTTTTGGTTGTTTCTTGTTCCTCTACCATATAGAACTTGAGCCTTTCCCCCTCCCTCTTCCCCTACTCCTTCTTTCCCCTTTCTTTTTTTCGCCTTTTTTCCGCTTTTCCCTCCGTTTCTCTCCTTCTCTTCCCCTTTTCTCCCTTCCTAATTTTTCTGTTTTTTATATTTTCTATCCCTTCTGCAATCTCGTTCCCTTGTCCTAATTTCATACACATCCATTACGACTCGGTTTTTTCACCAGCCCACATCGCTGGGGAGCCTTGGGGCTGTTAAATACAGTGGTTCGTATAAGGGAAGACAAACCATTTGCAAATTTTAATTTTAAGCCTTTTTCAAATAATTTTTTCACTTGTTGCTTCATTGTTTTTTCGTGTATCAGTGATTGTCAACGAGAAATTAACAGGCAAAGAAGCCAATTTGATGAGGTTACTCAGCATGCCTAGGCGAGACGTAGGCCTAAGGGAGGTGCGAGGTAGGAGCGAGATGAAAGTGCTCATGAGAATTTTGCACAAAACTCCCACTCCCATGCCCCTCTCCTGGCCTATCTGCCTAAAGGATACCACGAGTGATAGTTTGCTCATAAACAGATCTCTTCAGGGCTCAACAAAACCCCAGTTGTTGATATTTTTCTCAAAAGGCAATTGCTACGTATGAATAATTTGTGAGCCTTATTTTGCAAGAGCTCATCTGGAAGGCGTTCGTCATTTTCTGGGTGAGGGGAGCCAGCCTAATTTTGTAGTGCGGATTTTCTGACTCCTGATGAAGATCAACGAGATCTTATGTAGTTACGCATTTCCCTGAGAAAATCCCACGACTTTCGACATTTGAGACATTCAGACATTCTGTCGTCACTGAAGCAGAACTAATGAAAAGGAAACAATCCACGTTTCTTTGCTTGCAGCTATGCTATTTTCGAAGTGGACACGGTATACACCTCGGGGACAGAGAGAAAATGTTGTATGTATATTTGACCTCCAAGACTTGCTTCCAAAGAGGCATAAATTACGCACTTACAGGGAATCAGTGACAGTGACATCCTAAGTTTCGAAGGTTTTTATTTAGCTTAGCCATTGTCCCTACGTCTAAAGTGTCTTAACTCTTGGTCTTGCGGCCACGAGAATCCATCATCATTGATATCCCTCAAGGCAAGACAGAGAGAGGGAGGGAAAGAGCACGGCGCATTCCATTGTGGCGGATTAGCACAGTGAAGAAATTTGAAAGAATCGTCCATGAAAATCCGCGCTTTCTACTCTCTCCTCCCTCCACCACCACACGTTTAGATTGTACCAGTGCACGCTCCGCCCACTGTGGGCGGAGCTTAACTTGGTCCATGTGTGGGCGTTACTTCTTGTCCCATGCTCTACACGTCTCAATTTTGTCTTCATCTCTATAGGTTTTTTTCATGTTACGCCTAATTTCGTTCTTCTAATTTCGTGACAGATGAAGGGACGGACGGACGGACGATGCGTTTCATACATAGTAGAGATTTGTTCGCTGCGGGCCATATGCAGTGTTACGCAATAAATACGAATACCCAGTTGAGATACAACCCCTCAAGTTTTCCACAGATCTCGTCCACGTGGGTAAGGCGGGGGTGATCGGAGTGTTATGGAGGAAAGTGGTGACGGTCACGTAATCGGAGACCGTAGGAAGCAAATCGGAATATGGCACTAAATTGCGAACTGTAGAGTTCTCCGCCGCAAACTGTTGAATGGTCGTTTGGCGGGAATTCAAATGAGTTGCAATTTTCAGGTTGTATGCGCAATTGCGGGTTAACATAATTACAGTAACTAACTCTTAACCAGTCCATAATTCATTCAGTCCATAATACAATCCTATGTCTCATATCTTATGCTATTCTACTTTTTCACCCTTCAGTTAAAGTGAATTTGATTTCTTTTTTATTTGTTGCACTTCTATTCAAAGACAGTGATGGGGGTAATGTGCGTGATGAGGACTACTGAACCGGGTCACGCAAGTGAAAGATACTGCTCTAACAATAAGGAGACTATATGCATGAGATTTCCGGTGAGAAAGGGAGCCCCGGGCTCTAGAAGAGCGGTCTCTCAACAGCTGTCACTTGTTTAATCTAAGCCCGCCCCTTTTTCCACCCCCTTTTTGAGATTAAAAATGAACAGTGTGAGGGGGTTTAATTTTTTGGGATTTTTGACCGTTCCATTCCCTTAGTTCTTCACCGGCTCGGATTACACCTATCACTACCTTTAATTACCGTTTACTATTGATAAGTAGCTCTCATTCTAGCATCTGCACGACATTACTTTGCAACAATGGCCTAAAAAATTGAAAACTCATTGGCTTCCCAATGAAAATCGTATTTTGTTGGACTACCATACACATCACATTCCTTCATCTTTATTTTTCCGTCTTTATTTTTTTTTCAAAATTTTTATCTACGTAATGAGGCCCTCGCACCCGCCGAGCAGTATCCTGCTCGGTGGACCCAATCATAGGCGGCTTGGACAAATCAGAATACCTGCCCGACAGCCCGTAATGGCAGAAGTAGTTTCCTGGTTAATGTATCTGCTGCCGGGCACTAAAAATTTTTGATGTTGTTAGCCATAAGGACTAGGGGCCAATGAGAGGCCTAGGGGGAAGGGGTGTGTCATTTTGGCTCCTGGGCCATAGAACTGCGATTCACTCAGTTAGTATTTCAGCACAATCACCCGGCACATTCAAACGTAAGTTTTTGTCTGAAAATAAACGTGAAGAAAGGAACCCCAGTAACTGAATAATTATCAAGTAATTTAAATGCGCTTTAAAAAATATGAGAAAACGCAATATACTACGTAATAATTGGTGATAGTAAAAAATACCTATTGTGCTCGAAAAAGCTTGAATAATAACTTTGCAGTATATCTGAATGTTCTCATGTCTTTACATCATTGAATGGGAACAAAGCGATTTCACAATATAATATAAGAACGGGATTTCATAGCCTAACGCCACATATAATGCGGTTTCGTCCCGATTTTCGCAAAAAAAAATACACGATGTGGTGATCGTAACCATAGATTATCTTCTGCCTTTATCGTAGCAATCTACGTCAAGTTAGTAGGGGTTGTGCATAAATCACAAATGTACAAACACAGTTTGAACCGCGCGGTACCTAATGCCTCAGCTGGATTTGCTCGAAAAATCAAAGATTAACGTAGTTGTATCATAGCTCAGTGGGCTCACGACCTGACAGCTGATGCTCTTGCTTCGAAGTCCAATGAAAACATTGATTCAGCTGCCAGGTCAATTGAGAGCAACCAAAAAAATTGAAAAAGCAAAATTTGAAAAAAAAAGTCTCTGGCTACTCGATTCTTCACATCAGTGTGTTTGGTGAAATGATGTAGCAGAGAGGAATGAAGAAAAGCTACACGGGGATATCTAATTGGTGGAGGGGTAGAGGGTACATCGTAAAATAAGCGGAACGATAGAAAACAGTACTGCCGATAAAAAAAACAAGTAATTAAACACACAGACAAACGAGTAAACAAACGAGAAACAATTCAGTTGTAGAGTGGAGTGGTGGAAGAGTGGTAGATACCCAGTAAATGATTAGAGAGGTCAACTTCATCGTTTTGTTCTACGTCTGGCTTATGGACTTTGATATTTTCAATTGATGAATGGATGAAAGGACCAAAGATTCGATGATATGTACGTCATGAGACCAGCCATGCATTCCACCTCTGTTCGGAATGATCGGGGCATTTGATTGCAATTAGGCCAATCGTACTTGCGAGAGGTGTGCAGATTCGTATTTCTTCATCTTGTGAGGTGAGACTAGCACCTTTTAAGAGACCGTGGAGGTATGGAAGGACCAAATAGCAGAGCTGGAGCTTGACGAGCAGTTGACCCAAGGATCAGACTGATGACCATTGCGCCTAAATCCACACTCCACTGAAGGAGGAACGTAGGAACTATCCAGAGTCACGTGTGTAGCTTTCAGCCAAGCTTGAAAAGGGGGAAGCAGCTCCAGAACTCACCCCCAGGTCTGTGGCCCTTGATTTCCTTTCCATATTTATTATGCCTGTAGCTGTGATTCAAAGACACCAGGAATTGACAATTTTGGACCGTTGTGTACAGTTGTTTGTATAACTTGAGGTCGTATTTTGTTTTTTCTCAAAATTTGGAAGAAGTTCCAGGAATTCTCCGAACATCTTCAATGCTGCACTTATTTAAATTGCTTCACCTTTCCATCACCACGATTTTTATAGAGCTCGTTTTTTATTTATTTTTTTTATTTTCAGAAGGGCCTTTCAGTATATTCACGTGGGGCGCGATCTCTCATGGGTCCGAATGACGTCCACGCGTCTCTGTCGGGGGCTTTTCATTATCAATTAATCACCTGCTCTCAGCTTTTTTCTCTCATCGACATCGAATCGACACAACTCACATTGTGTTTACACAACGAAATGGAGTGCCACACCCGGGTCGGGCTTTCGTGGGATTTTTTTTTTGTGTGCTCAGACCAATGAGGGATCACTAGATTCATTTTTGTCGCCTTGCAATAAAGCAAGCGTAGCATTGCTATATCTTGAATGTTCGAGCATCATTTACTTTGAAGAAATATCACCAAGCGGAAATCCTAATGAGAACTTATGTTTTGCGTAATAATCGATGATCAATAATGATAGTAATTGATGATAAATACTGATCCGGCATCCGGTGAACCTTTGAGGGGTCTGCCCGAGGACTTAGCCGTCCTTTCGGGAGTCTCCGGGGCAAGTGGTCTCGAAAGAGCCCAACCATTTCAAAGCGTATTACTACGGGCACCGAGTAGCCTCCTTGGTCGACTTTCCTGAGGGTCAATCATTCTGTGACCTGAGACAAGGGTAACCACTGAAGTATCCACCTGTCTCAGCATCATTCTAATTTACTCGAAGCTGAGAATATCCCTAGTGAAGTGCTGATCCGGTCTCCCTATCCCCAAGGAATCAACCCACGCTCAATAACTCAGGGGGGGGGCGAAATTAGTGAAGTAATTTTCCCTCGATATAATGCTCGAGGTACAGCAAAGAGTATCACACAGAATGTTGGGTTTCTCTTGAATTCAGTAAGCTTACTTGTGGTAAAGGCGATTGAGAAATGACCGCCTGAGGCAGTTTAGTGGATTGGTGTGGAGGTAGCCCAGTATGAGACGTGGTGTACATCATTTCGGCAGCGAGAGAATTTTGTTAGACATTGGAAAACACTGGGAGGGGGCAATTTTGGCTTATATGGCCTTGAAGTTTGTCAATTGCGGCACGACGCCTCCAAGACGTCGTGTGTATCATTTTTTTTTCCATTATAGAAATGCTTTTTTACATTTTCCCGCTGATTCTCCCTTTCATTTCACTTGTTTGCTGCTGTTTGTTGCTTCACTTATCTGACGTCATCATGAATGGAATCAATGTCTTCCTAAGCGACGACAAATGACAATGGCGTCGGATCGCCCGAAGCGTGCAGTTCTAGGTGAAGCGCGCTAGAACCGCATTAGCGCCCCTGGGATGCGCTTTTCAGCACCGGTTTCGTTACACATGATCTCTTCTGAGTTCGAATGTTCGGTTGCAGAAGAAAATATTTCGAAATACGCTTTCTTTCCTTGACTCTCCCGGTGCCTTTAACGCTACTATTCGGGTGGCTCAACATGGCTCCAGGGAAGGTGGATGTTTAAAAGAGCCCATGGAATGAAAGGGGCATTCTCCATTTGCCACTCAGGAGACGACAGTCTTACCTTTAAATGGCCTTGATATGTCCCATTTCGGAACGCGCCTCGCACTCTATGGACTACCTAAGTCCTACTGCCAGTTGAATGCTATTTGCTTCATGAAATAACTGGTGGTTAATCGATAAACAAGTCAGCGTTTTCATCCTGCCAAGCTAGTCTGAACACCTCCTCAACCCAATGGGACATCCAGCTGCTGACCTGAGTGGGGACTGAAGGGAGATTCAGTCACTCCTTACAGCGCTAATGGTAACGACTTGTCACTGCAGCACTTCCATTTCACTGCTGTTTTTGTAACAAATTGATAATTCAGTGATTAATCATTAATATCAGTACTGAAGGGATTATGGAAGCAATTAAAGCTTAAGGTCTTCACAATATCAAAATTAGTTGATGGCCTAAGGCTGAATCCCTATTCTGTTGCCAAGCAAATTCGATTCATCCAACAGAGGAGGCGGCGCCACTTTTCTTTTTCCGTCGGCCAGCGGCGTTGCAGTTGATGTGTGTGGCTTCATGTTCGTTTATAAATTTTGATTAATAGTGTAACAGATAACATATCCATAGCAACGATACTGCAACTATACTCTCACAACGATGATGGACTTCCTTGCAGTAGTTGTTCCAAAAGTACATGTATTTTTTTGTGTTCTCAATTCGTTCTTTGTTTCACTTTTGTTGACAGTTTATTACCTTTAGATTCAAGTATGTAATGAACAATGTGAGACTCGCAAAATCTATTCCAAAAACTCACAAAGATTTCCACAAAACTGGTTGAAAAAAATCGTTGCAAAAGAGCCCACGGCCGGGGCTGGTTATCAAGAAGAAACAGTACATATTGTATTCGACGCTGCAAAAGAATTTTGAGCTTTATAGGCAAGCTTTCGGCGCCTAGTGCCTTTCTCAAACCCGAAATGGTACTAATCAAATTTTATCGAGAGAGCCTATTTCATAGCCGTTCTGGTTTATTTGCACTATACCGACTTGCTGCTGCCACGGAACCCTGCTATCCTTACCGCCTTGGTAGGGATTCCTGTTATAGAATTTCTTTTAGATCTCTTATTTAAGCAGTTAGATTCTTATTTAGAGAAATTTACTTTTAGATCCTTTATATACCAATTTAGCGGTTATTGGTCTGTAGGTGCTCTCCCGTTATCACCTCAGTCTAATCCTCTTGTTTAGCACTATTCTCTGCCCTTGGGATCAGAGCCCAGCGAGCGGTGGGGAATCCTCAAAGGGGTCGTGGCAATCTTCTCGTTTTCGAGGCGATCAGCTAATCTAGTGGTATTTAAGTTGCGGTTTTATTCAGCTTCCGATTGAATAAGAAGCTTGGTTTTCAGAACAATGGGACAGAAATGGTTCTATAAGATTTATACATAAATACATTCATTACATGAACTTGACTCATGTGGAAAAAGAAAACTTATCACAATAAAACAAATATAAAAATTAATGATAGTGGGTAAATGAAGATTGAACGTATGGAGCTGTGAGTTAACGTCTGTAAGACCTCCAATTCCCTATTAACAGGCATTTTAGGGGCGTCTCTCGATGCGGTGGGTGGGGTTTGGCACGAATGTACCTGGGAACACCACATTTACGATAAATATGCGCATTTTTCACAATTTTGGGGGCCAAGTTCGACTGTAAAATTCCAACTACCGTACCTAGGGATAGCAGTGGTAAATAGTTTGGTTCGGGAAAGGGGAAGGTCATATTTGGGACGTATATTCTTCAAGAAATCTTCAACGACTTCACGATTTTTACCAAAGGCATTACTGTACCAACAGCATCACTCATAGAATTCTTAGGGGGGGGGGGGGGGGGGAGCGGGGAGTGGCCGGAGTGTGTTTGGGGAGGGGAAAACAAAATGTCTCTCAGTATTCAATGTCTGACCTTGCCTGGAATTCCACCTTTTTTCTAGTTTCTTCAAATCTTTTCTCGATTGGGTAGCGAGCCCAATGGGTGCTTTTTCGTAGCGATACCATGTGTAATGTCAGGGTGTGCATCGTTAGGAAAGAACTGCGACGTGCAGCAAGCGACGCGGTGCGTGTGCTAGCAGCGCTGCATGTAATAAGTCCTAAAACGATCGGAAGTGCTGCACCTCTTATAGGCGTAGCCACTTCAGGACCCATCCACGCACTGCGCACCTAACTCGCACACATTGCGCCGCATGCCGCGCTGCGGAATTCCGTCCTAATGTTTTGCACTTGTGACGCCTTATGCGACGAATACTTTGTGAGTTTTTGGGCCACTCCCGACCTTCCAATATTCCCTCAGTTTTTTTCTGATTCATCTGACTTTGGCGAGAAATCATTTATCCTACATGGTCGCGAGGCTCATGCAAATCATTCTGCGATCCTGTGCCATCTGAAAGTGGCTATATTCTCGTGTCCCCCCCCCCCCCTATTGATTGCCATTTTGTAATCTCATCCACCATGGGAATATTTCACACATGCTGTGATAGAGCTACATAGAAGAAGTGCATTCACCGTCGCTCTGGCGACACCACTTCTTCCCAGACCGGCTTGGTTGGTTGATTGTCACATTCCGCATTGCATTTACCCACCGATGGGTATCGGTCATTCCAATGCACAAGCATCCTCGCCTGTACTGTCCAAGAAATCTATCTGACCTACATCATCTGAGGATATATCTATGACCCCTTGACCAAGCACTCCTCCATCCTCGCTCACGTGGGGTAGTCAGTCTACTCCTCAGTAACGCTTATCGAATACGTGAAGAGCAAAAATTCGAATCCAGTTGAACGCAAGTCATTTATTTCTATTTTAAGCCAAAAAATGGGAAAGAAAAGGGTTTGAGAAGAACCGCGTGGTTGAGCCTCGAATTGTTTGTGCGAACTTCATCTGTTTTTCTGATCAAATTATGCATTGGAGGAATCGTCCACGGAACCACGAATTTTTCTGATACCCATATATTTACGTTGTATTCGCCTCATGTAAACCGCATGCAAAGTTTCACGCGAAAAAGTGAGAATTCGGCTAAGATACAGCTTCCCGAATTCTCGGCCGTTTGGGCGTGACCTCCGAGTAGAGTTTTCTCCCATCGTCCGCCGCGGTCGGAGAAGCACTGTAGGAACCAGAAAGATACGTAAACGTTCCACTGTACGTTCCCAACCGCGGCGGACGACGGGACGGAGTTCTTACTCGGAGGCCACGCCCAACAAACCGAGAATTCGGGGCACTTTATCTTAGCCGAATTCTCACTTTTTCGCGTGAAACTTCGCATGCGGTCCTTATTAGGCAAATACAACATAAATATATGGGTGACAAAGAAACTCACTTTCCCGGAGACGATTCCTTCAAGTTTCGATTATTGCACAATTACCCTAACGTTCGATGCGTGATTAATGAGAAGGATCCCCGGTATGGCATTTTGAGCTCGTTACCCTCCATCTTTGTGAATATTCACAGCGGTGCAATTCACTTTCAAAATAAAGTAACTAGAATTTCTCGCACAAATGAAGAAAGGCAGAATAGTTGCCGTCGCCGGCAAAGCCTGCTTTCCAGGTGTCATAAATGAAAAATTCAAAAGGTTTCAGCACTTCTAAGGAAAGACCTTTTAGCGTTATAGCATTAGAATCACCCACTCACCAAAGCCCATGTGCACATTTCCATTGACGTTAAAAAGACAATAAAAACTTTGCGAGATGGAAATAGAAAAGAAAAATAGAAAGGGGTTAGTGACGGGCTAAAAATCATGCGAAGAAGTAATTGGTAATTATGACCCTTCAAAACGCTTCGCTTCTAAAATAATTGCCGACTAAGTCCACGAAAAACCGCAGGATGGAGTGAGCTTTCTACCAAAATTCCGGAAAATTCGAAAGAAAATACGGCTGACAGCGTATTGCTCCCCATTCCTCTCCTAAACTGCTCACCGAAAACGATCTCTCTCTCTCCACCAGCCTCGACTCGGTGATTGCGAGAATAAGCGTAATCCAAGGGCTCGTGCGAAACAGATACCAAGGTAACTTTTGGTTGAAAACTCCCGAAAATCCCTTTTTGTTTATTTCTTTGTTTACGGTGAAAACGCACAAAAAATCAAGGAAAAATACTCAGTCATGATCTTTCATTATTTGGAATTTCCGAGTTCCAAGGAAACCAACTCAACATTCAAAAAAAAGAAGAAGAAGAAGAAGAATTTTTCATTATTTAGAAATTTTGGACTTTCAAAAAACCATCGTAACATTTCATTTGGTTATATGACCCCTTCCTGCAACTTTCCTAATACGGCCCCTTCTCGAGGACAGGGGAACCTGATCCAACCAGCAGTGGAATGAAGTACGGGTAGTTGAATGTGTTAGCAGAAGGAACCCCTAGTGGGTTCCCATCTAAAGTCTATGGCTATGCCCCCTCTTCCCTTCTTTGTACTGAGACGAGTGAATAACTTTACATTTTCATCAATTTTCCCCCACCCCACCTCTTCCCCCCCCCCCCCGTAGTTGGATGGATAATTCACTCTGATCCTGGGATGTCTCACTAGGATGCCTATATACTCCTTGCACACAGCAGTGAACGGAAATGCCAGTTACGTAACCGCCGGAAGTAGAGCACTCTCCCTGCGAGATCCGTTATCTGGGCTCGATCTCTAACTGAATTGGTATAAGAAATTCAAGCATCTTCTGTGAATTTGATGATTTTTACACCCAAAAACACCTTGACTACTCGGTCAAGACTGGCAATGAGGAAACTTTTTTTCGGAATTTCGACTCATCGATCTGATGACTTTTTTGTAATTTCGAGAGTTGGGCTCAGTGGTTCAAAATTTCCTCAAAAATGCATGAGTGTCAAGAATTTCTCCCCCCCCCCTCCCCTTCTCACCCCCCTCTCCCCCACTTCCTAGAGGATTCCTTCGTACCAGCCTGACCTTGGCATGGAAAAGACATCTTAGAACAGCACCGTATAAGGTTCCATATATTTCTTGCTGTTTACATTTGTTTATTCTTTTGTGTATCTATTCTCTCATAAACGTATTCAATTTGGTATATTATTATTACCAACTATTCAATTTATAATTTGGCTGGATTCATCATTTATCTTTTGATTTCTAGTTTGACTAACAAACTATTTGAAAATTGATCTGTCCCTAAGTCTTGTATTGATTCAAACATGCAGCAGCTGAATTGAGATTTCAAAAATTTTATTTATTTATTTATTTATTATATAGCCACTCAAAGGACTGTTTATTTACAAAGCATTGCTTCCATAATCTTGACCAAGACAATGGTACAGATGACGTATTCTTTGTTTACTTCAAGCTTACTTTAATTGGTGGATTTGATTTGAGATCGATCTGGGGACCATGCTTGCGTTAGCAGCACCTTCTGCCACAGCTCCATATTGGTATCCTACCCACAATCAACAGAACCCTCCCGACACATGAAAAGAACAACGATCGCAGTGTTCATCTGATTGTGAAGCTGTTTGGCCCTCCTAATTTGGACGGACATCACTCGCGCTTTACATCAAGTGCCCCAAGTACTACGTGGGCACGGACGCAGCCCCCTCTTTTCACTCATCGTTGCTTCAGCTCGTCATCCGATAATCCTTGGCCGATCTCGAGTGTTCCTTATGTCTTCTTCTGCTTTTCTCATCAAAATATTTCGATCCAGAGCTTTTTGATAGAAAAAACCCTTGCAGTTCCTAAGGTCACTGGTAAGTGTGGTTCGGGTCGTATATGAAAAATTGTTATTATGGAAAGGTGGTTAGTAGTAAGAAAGTGGAAAAAGCGGAATGAAAAGTCAAAAACCCAAGAAAAATATGACCTCATCACCGATCGTTGATTCCAAAATGGGGCGGTCCTTGCCAATGAGAAGGCGGGCCATGCTAGAACAGGTGGCAGCCGACGAAACAAAATGGCTCTTACAAAGCCCGGAGACGCTCATTTTCACCAGAAATTTTGCAAAATATGGTCTTACTGTACCCGTAGCCATCATTTACTACTCACCTCAGGGGTTCTTATAATTAGCACTACCTACCTCTGTTTTTGAATATTCATCTGCTGATACTACTACCTTACTCTTTTCTTACTGTGAAGTTCATTTTCCATTATTACGTTCAATTGACCGACTTTTTTTTGGATAATTTCCAATTCTGAGCGTCGTCATTGTAGAAACTGATTCGATCATAACAATCAAATTCGGTCTATGAAATTATAGAGTGATGTCACTGAAATGTGCTCTTATATACATTTTTGTTAGAAGTTTCTAGAACGTCATAGCATATATATCGCATAAAAATTGGATTTAAAGTCCATATGGCTGCTGAGCGCAAAAAAAGATTTCAAGCGAGGCTTGCAAACTAACCTAATATATCCACTTGTCCCATGGAGTACTGGTGAATATAGCTGGTATGGATTTTTATTGCCCTGATAAGATTTGTTGTTCTTTTTTTCTCTCAAATGGTAAGCAGCTCTGGTAAATTAGCATTACCAAATTATGCCAGTAATTTGGGTTGGGAAGCGCCTCCTATCTTTCAAGTTCAATAGGATTTCCTGCACATACTCTTAGGGGAAGTGGAATTGGTTCCACACCAGTAGTCACGTTCCTGGTTGGCAACGAAAACACAAGCAACGAAAAAGAAGTGTATTTGGCTCTTTTTCTTGGCTTATTCTTAGCGCAAACCTTTCACCCTGGTGTCAATTGGCCCATGTCAAGTGGCCTAATATCTGTCCAGGAAAAATTTTCGGGCAAAAAAATCATTGTTCATGACGGGAACGTCTGGGGGTAGGGTCAAGCATGGGTGGAAAATTTTTTAGGGTTGGAAGGTTTCCCTAAAAATTCTCTTCGACATTAGTCGTCTCCCCCTTCCCACATCAATCGACCTTTGCTCTTATCCCGATAAACCTTCCTTTGCCTCTAACCCATATCCGGTCCTCCTCCCTCTCCTGAAAACTGTTCTTGAAATGCTCGATTAGCATGCTCGAGGGGTCAGGAAACACAACAAAAGACGGTCTGCTCCCTAAATGCATAGACGGAGAGAGGAGAAGAAACACATCAGTAAATAATACTAATTATACTAAAGAATGATAGCAGTGAAAAATATGATGATCAAAAATGGAGGAAAATAACAAAAAATGAAAGTGGTGTGTGGATTGTAAACCGTGGTGGCGCACATAATGGCGGCCATGATCATATCCCGGATCAATTTTCGTCCAGAGCATCCTTTCGAAGAAGAAGACAGTTTGGAAGGAATATGTGGCAGGACCGGGTAGGGGGGGGGGGGGAGATGGGTCGTATTCGATTGAAGGAAATGAAGACCGGTGGTGAAGAAGAGCTAAGACGATTTTTGGATAATATTTCTGTGATCCAGTTTCAGGTGTTTCGAGACAAAACGCGAATCGAAAGATTCTCGTGGAAGGCGCGGATCGCATTCGCAACTCACCTAACATAATTAATAATAGTGTAATAATAATAATGGTAAGACACCCCGTTATATAGTAACCAGGTTTGGATATCATATTTTACCCCTAGACATCTTAGTACCCACTTGCGTATGGCACACGCATCTCGTCCCACGACCGCGGTACGAAATCCTGTTCTGAGGACATCTGCCCTTATGTTGAAGCGATAATTTGCAATATGATTATAATTACTTCATTATGGTTTTCAGATATCAAAGAGTATTCGTCAGGTGCAAGAGCTTGAGACAACATGAGGATACAAAACCGCTAAAATTTTCTGGTTAATCGTCACTCTGGGCCAAATTAATCGGTCGCACCATCAGAACTTCGTTTAAAAACACCTGGAAGTGGCCATTTGGCTTACAGTAAGACCTGTAGCGCTTGCAGTTCTTAGTTTACAGACACCGCACACAAGACATCTTGCTAAGACATCGAAAATGAACAATGCATTTTTTGCAACGAACAACTTTTTTCTTACCTTTTCGCCTATTCTCTCATTCATTATTTCACTTGATTGCTGCTGCTTAGTGTTTAACTTATTTCAAATCATCATGATTGAATGAGATACACCCTACGAGACAATAAATGACATCTTCTAACACCCTACGAGGCAACAAATGACATCTTCTACAGCGAGCGACCCGGACGGATGATGTCGCAGCTCGTGGAGATGCGCGGGAAATGCGAATACTAAGCACTACGTCGCCTTTTAATCCGAGTTTCTCTGCCGATTGCCGTTTTCAACCTCGAATGTACGTTATAAGATGATCATATCTATCTCCATTCCCCTCTTTTCCCCGAAATCATTTCTATCCCCATCCCCCTCTTTTTCCCGACCTCTTCCTGCTTATTTGAAGCGGGTTGAATATAAAGAGGTGGATTCGTATTGGTGAGGCGAGTCTAGGATATATGTAAAGTCGCAATACGATAGTTAGGTTGGCAGATTTTCCTTCGTAGCTGATTGAAAAAGTGCTTGTAAAGACACCGAGAGGAGGGCGATCTTGGCTTACGGTATGGGATTACGGTGGCTTGCAGTTGCCGCAATGCATACACGGCACTTTGCCAAAACGTCGAAAGTGAATTAGCTAGGTTTTGATTGTAATCACACCTATTCTTACGCTTTCGCTTATTCTTCATTCAATTGTTTTACTTGTTTGTTGCTGTGTGTTGTTTCACTTATTTCACATCATCACCAATGAATGAAATACACTCTACGAGACAACAGATGACATCTCTACAGCGGACAACTCGGAAAGTCAGTGTGTTGATGCGGATGCGATGTGAATACACATCACAGCGCCGCGCTTTTGAATCCGGGATTTTTTTCACCGATTATCGCTTCCAACTTTAAATGTTCGTTACAAAATTATCATTTCCTTGCACTTCCTCTTTCTTTGGACCCCTTCCGGTTCCTTTAATTTCATTTCCAACAGTTTATCGCTTAACTCTCGCACAAACATCATTTTCGTGCGCACTTTTCTTGGTATTGTACTTTTCAGCACGACATTTAACGACACTTTTGTGAACGTTTCGGAAGCCTATTTCGTCGAAATCCAGGGGGAAACTGAACAAATCACTCACCACCCACAGCTTTAGACAGCAATCATTCCTTGCGCCGGCAGGGCATGGCTGCGTTCACAGGGTCAGCGAGGCAGAGTGGCACGGGAGAAGGTGCAGAAAAGATACAGGCAACAAGAAAGAGAGGCATAGGAGGAGACGGACACGCAGCCACTCGCTGCAGCCGGTACCGCATAGTGTGAACACGACAACGTGTAGCGTACTGCAAAATCCACCTTCTGTCATATTTTACTAACGAGCGATTTTTCGATGAAAGAAAACCCTGAAAGCGGTGTTCGGGGAGGATTTCACTTTCGTTTCTATGACAACACCATGAAGCAATGAAAATATCACAGAATCTTCGAGAAACACTTGCTATAATTCCATATAAGAATAGCTGTACTCAAACAAGCCCAGAATCGTGGATTCACAAAAGGCTTGCCATCTGCGTGAAAAACTCAAGGTGGTCTGAATATACGGAAACACAGATGAAATCTATGCTGTTGTATTTAATACTCAGTTTTCAGATTCCCTTTCTTCCTCCCTCCCTCAAATATTTTGAAAAAGTTATGTTTTTTATTATATTAGTAATATTATTAATATCAGTACTATTTCTTTGAAGCACGATCAACACACATATTGATATAATATTAGTATCCATCTAATAACATCTAATATCTTATAATATCTTGTTATATTAATATTCATAATCTTATAATTATATGGAGATCCGTCTATTGATTGCTGCTCACTACCGTAAGCCGACTGACTAATGAAATCTGCACTGGGATACACGTAATCTGTAAATAGGTGAGTGAGCATGTCAGCTCTATCTTCAAATTTGACCAACTAAGCTTTCAAAGCTCCGAAAATGCTGCGATGTTGCAAGCTCCGAAAATTTTGTTGCAAAGTGCTTTTCGTGGAAAGTGCAGTAGGAAAGCAGAAAGAAGTAGCAGTTTGTGCAGAAGATGAATTCAACGAGCCGGCGTCCTTTTCAAAGGTCAAAAAGAGTTTTTTATCAGCTTCCATAGGCAAACAGGCGAGCCAATAATATTCGAAACTCATTTTTACATATATCGTGGGACTCGCCGCATCGAAACAAATCCACTGCTGTCCACCTCTTGCCATTCCACTCATCTTGAACGGATAAATGAAAAAAATTCGAAAATTATCGGTGAAGGTTATTGTCGAAAATTAGTCGTTGTTTCGCTTCGCCCCATTTGTTTATGAGTACACCATGGCTTAGGCCGCGTTCACACTTTGCGGTGCCGGCGACGGGGCGTGGCTGCGTGTCACTGCGCCTCTACCTGAGTCACTTTGTCTCGTCATCGTCGTCTTCTCTGCACCTCCCCGTGCCACACTGTCTTACTGCCTATGAAGGCAGCCACGCCGTGCCGGCGCAAAGTATGAACGCTACTTTATGAGTCCACTAGTCCTTAACCCCCGAGCTGCCTTCGGGTATAGTTACCAAATGTTCTCTGTGCTAGGTGGAATTTATTGATCTGTTTATTTTTCCTTCTCTCTTTTGTTCTTACTTCTCTTTAGAGATGTTACAAGCATGCCCAGTTATGGGCCAAAGCTCTTCTCGGACGGGATTCGAACTCGCTTTGCATGCTTCCGTGCATATGCGCTAACCCATTACACTACCGAGACCCTTTCAACTTAACCCAGCATACTTCTGAAACTTTTCCATCGCGGGCTGTGGCGTAAATCAGCAGCCATCAAATATCAAAAATATCAAAAATCGATATTTCTTTGGAGCATTCTTCGCCCTGGTCACGGCTTGTCGTTTGACATGTCAAAAAAATAAAAAATGAATAGATAATTAAAAGCTCCGCTCGACAGTGAAATAGGAAGATCACACATCTTCTTGTGGAAAACGCCATTCCTCTTCAAACTACCCTTGGCATCACCCCTTGGCCTTGTCAAGAACCATCCTTGGGTTTATGTTGGTCCAAGGGGTTCCCCCACAGAGATTCGATTTTAAGATTCGACTTTAAGTTAGCCTGAAAATCGGCAACGGCTTGTTTACACCGTGTGAAGCACTCGTCATCACCGAACGACGTTATAGCAGTTATTGGGTAGCAACATCTGGAAGATGGGCGCCTTTGGGACGAACTCTGAGGAGGTGGATGAATGCAAAATTCCCTCTCTACTGCCGGTCTTTATCGTTATCACGTCCGAGGTTTGCACATTCATGATCAGTAAATTTACTTGACATTTCATTTTTCTCCCACATATTGATTGCCTCCGCTTCTGTATTATCACCAATTATCACCGATTATCATTTGGATGCTTTTCTTTAGTGATAAGCTATGTATCCTACTATACACCAGCGGTTTCCTGATTTTCCTCCGATTTTTCTGCCATTGGACTCAATAACCTTCTTGAATAGGTTCGCATTATTAATACTTTGTATTCGCCAACGTCGCTCAATCTTCTTCTTGTTTCTTTGAAGCTTCTGTTAGACTTAACATGATGTCCTCTGACAGACTTGACATGATGTCCCTACCATCCACTCCAGAGTTACATTGTGACGCTCGTTGTTCTCATAAACGTCGCAAAACTATTTGCTCGCTGTAAAGAGTTTACTGCCTCAAATTTTGTCTTCACATTGCTTCGCACATCTGCGACAACACGACTGTCATGAAGCTTTCATGATCGGTAAACTCACTTAACATTCGATTTTTCTCTAACATATTGATCGCCTTCGCTTCTGTGTTATCACTAATTATCACCGATTGTCACTTGAGTGCTTTTCTTTAATGATTAGTTGGCTGGCTAATTATATTCATGACCTTTTCGTAAATTATTAATTTATACATTTTGTCTCTAGTACACGATGTACATAGCTTAGGGTCGCACCCAAAACGAACAGCAAAATTAATATCAGATTCTACCATATATGGAACGTTTCGTCTGTCTGTTCGTTCGCCCCTCCTTCTGTCATGAAATTAGGCATAACATGAAAAACAACCTGTGGACACCGGGGCAACTCCGGGATGGGTAGAGTAAGAGATAAAAAGTAAAGATCACACATGGACCAAGGACCAAGTTATGCTCCGCCCACAGTAGGCGGTGCGTGATTCGGTGATGGGTACTGTGTAAATGCATAGGAAAAGTAGTTCCGATCAACTCCTTGCCACCCATGATGTCATGCGCGCAGAAAGGTGCGTCGGCCCAACTGGTAATTGTATAATTAACAAATCAACTGTCGCTGATCAAGTTCCATTCAGAGTACGCCACGCATTCCACTTCCATTCAAAACCATGGTGATATTTGTTCAGAAAAGGGTAAAGGTTGTTTGAGGAAATTTCGGAAGGGGGAGGGCGTATTCTGGATTGGTTGAAGGAACCGGAAGGGGTCCGAAACAAGAGAAAGATGCAAAGAAATGAGCATCTTGTAACGAACACAGAAGGTTAGAAGCGATAATCGGTGAAAAAACCCGGATTCAAGACCGCATCGCTGCGGTGTGTATTCGCATCCAATTCGCATCATTTCACAGACGTAGTTGTAGCACCTGACTCCCAGCGCAGTGGAGTGGCCATTCCCACTACATTAGCATTCATGTAAGTACATCTAGAAACAATATAAGAAAGAACAAAGTAAAAAGTAAAAAGAAAAAACAAATTTCCAATAGAAACATTTCATTTTGGCACCATGCCAAGGCGTCTAATTGGCGAGTTTGTGCAATGGCGTCACTTAAGTTAGTCCACACTACGTCTGTTCTACCGTAAGCCAAAATTATTCCCTTCTGGTATCTTTAAGGTGCAATGAGTCGTATTTGTGAGCTCCGGTCGACGAATACTCAATAAGCTATGGATTATCCATTAGTTGGAGCATGTTGGACTCAAGTGAGCATTGTCCTGAGAATTTACTTCAGGATCGTACTAGAGGAGCATGTCACCTGATACTACACCACCTTCGCTCAGTTTGAGGACAATGAAAGGGCGTTAATGTGCTTTTTTTCTTGAAAATTACAGCAATTTTCTTGAGTATGGAACCTGATAAAAGTATAGTTAGACCAATCTAGCTGAAGAAAAAAACGTGTAATCGAGAAATTATGCATGCATGCGTGTAAGGAAAGAGCGGGTATGTAATTGACAAAGGTTAGTACTGGCGAGAGCGTGCACACCGTGCCGGTTCGGGGTGTGGGTGGTTGGATCTGCTGACGGATTTATTTTTGAAACCCAGAAAACTCAATTGGTTTGCATACTAATTCAACTGAGAACTCCTTCACATTTTTAAAATAACATGATTTAGGCAATGAATTCCATTCATTTGTCGCTGATCAGTTTTGTCTGAGCTAACTGTCATCCTCATCCTTCATTCGGTGATATACCATTTTATCATTAATTGTGATAATCCTCACATTTATTTGATCGAATACATTTTCCTCGCCATTTCATCCTCAATCCTTAGATAATGGATCTGTAGGCCGAGCAGCCACCCAGCGAGATAACTCAGCATCCCAAGGTGCGAAGGAGGTGCGAGATAAAGGTGCTATCAAGTATTTTGTACAAAAGTAGCACCCTCCTCGAGCCCCAACTTCAGAGACAGTACATAGTAGGGGTTATGTGAGTAATGAGAACTCTTGAACTGCGCCACGCAAATGGAAGCTAGGGGCCTGAGAACACCATATAAGCTTAAATTACCGATGACAGCGCCCTCGGGCTTCACAAAAACTGTCTTCCTCAAGCTGCTACTTGTTCTATCCCAGTCCGCCCCTTTTTCAGCCAGACCCGCCCCTTCCAAGAATAAACAGCGGGAAGGGCGTCTATTTCTGGGGTTTTTGACTGCTTCATTCCATTTTTTCTTTCCAAGCACCTCGACCTTCACGTTTGAGAGCCTTCTATATTTGGCCCGCATCACCCTATTACTGCCTTCAACACGGGACTGCAGTGGTGAACACCACGATGCGCTAACTCCTGAATTGATTTTCCTTAAGAATAACTTGGAAAATTAGATACCAGAATTATTTTTTGAAATTTGCCATATCTGATGTGAATGATATTTGTGGAATTTTAATTCAGAAGTTGTTCATGTACCCCATGGAAGCTATTAATGCTATTGTCCCTTAGAAGTTAACTTGAGCCTCTCAATAATTTGGCGCTCGATGCATGTTGAAGTAACCAGGGAGAACCTTCACACATTTTTGCAACCCCAAAGAATAGCATGTGTCAAAAAATCGACGCTTGTTTCAGATTTGAGGGATTTCCATTAGGCCACCGTCGTTTCCGCTTGGAACTGCTGCGAATAATTGACCGAAACCATTGAATAAGGCCAGTTCCCATCCAAGTGAGAGGCTAAAGACAAGACGGCGCAATTTCCACGCTCGCTTCCGCTGCGGCTTTTACCTTTGCAAAAAGCGCTCGGTCGGTTTGAATGAGCACTCACATGAAGCTTTGTTCAACATGTCCACAGGTGCACACGTTCCATCGACCGGTAGTTATTACCTATCGGATGTCGTCAACACGCCCCAGTTTTTAGTTCCTCAATTCGGCCCACTCTCATTCCATTTTCGCCCACCACTGAAATGCTGAGGCAGTGGCCACTCATGCCGTATAATGGCAACGGTCAGAGCAGACCCAGGTATCGAGAAATGGCGGTTCCAGTACGACCCCCATCCTACTGCTCAACGGGATTCTGAATTCAACCCACTTCCAATACAACCCACTTAGAACATCTACGTAACCTATACTCTTACAATTAGTAGGGTGTGTGCACTTGTGACAGAAACCGCTTCGCGGCGTCGCACTCGCGGCGCCATCAGTACAATTTGCCGAATCGAGGAGCCAGGTAGAGCGTGGCTGCGTCACCTCTGCACTTCCACCCATGCCGCACTGCCTCCTGCACCCATGCCACCCTGCCTCCTCCACCCATGCCACACTGCCTCGTTTGAAGGCTGCCATGCCCTGCCACTGGAACTCACACCCGCCGAGCCGCTTGTCGCGCGCGGCCACGCGATTCGCTGTCATATCTGCACACACCCGGGGTACCCTGGTTCGTAGCAGAGTATGCACGCGTGCAATACGCTAATGTCACATGTGTGATATGCGCGTGAAAAGGCGCGCGAGTCTGTTAATCAATATGTACAAACGCGAAGCCATGCAGAGGAATAAGGTATTTGTTATTCTTTGAAAGACTGCGATCGCTTGTATCGTCATGCGCACTCTCTGTTGAGTGTGATATCCTCCCTCATTCACGGTGTCTCACTACTCATGGGCCGTGCGTGAGGAAATATGTATATCATGCTCAAGTAAGAGTGCACGCGAAGACACGCGGTTGTGCCATTGGACAATCGTGCGCAAGCGATCCTCAGAGCCACGTGACAGCAGGCAACGTAGTAATCCGAACTAAAACCCTTCCACAAAAGACACAAACAATCTTTTTTTCCCTAAAAATATATCCTGAGACATGGGATCCGCTACCTTTGTGACGTCACGTTGTACTTTTTTATCCTGAAAAGTGCCCTGAGACATAGTATCCCCTACCTTTGTGATGTCACGTTGTAATTCCATGAATACTGCCTGAGGTCTGAATTAAACTACTCTGCGGCGGGCTAAGCAGTTGCGAATTCAAAGTGTCCCGCCAAAAACTGCTTTGGAGGCAATTGTTCATCCAGTAATCTTATGGATACCGCTCCTCGTCGTCATTGTTTTCTCATGAACGTCTTATTGACGTTCATTTCCAGATGCTTCATTTATTGCTGCTGGGCCACTCCTTCACCCTGCCTGCCAAATTCGCATTTTTCAAGAAAGCCCCAAAATATTCTTATTCATGAGCCATTTTAATATGTTGTCCTGTATTCGAATTCAGTTTCGTGTGTTTGCATAAATTTTTATTTTCCACAATTTCTCTCAACATTGAGCATTGTTTGCTCACTGTTTAACATTTATTTACGGTCGTACTAGTCGGAGGCGGTAGCGCTTAAGTTTCATAAACTAAAGAGCTGTCTAAATTTTCATTTTCTGATTTCAGTTGGGATGTGGTGATGTGGCTATTGTTGCATCTGTTAATGTGGTCGACAGTGGGAGCCGAACAAGCGGGCTTCGTTCCACTGACAAGGGCGTTTCTTGATCGCCTACGCAACGAAACCTATTACAATCGTTACGCAACACCCACACAATATGATGGTGAGAGCTCCCGTTGACTTAGAAACTTCAAGGTTCACATAAGGGTGATCCTACATTACGAAACAGCCTGTCTTATTCAGCCCCACATAGTGTTAAGTACATCAAATAATCGAATTTCATGCAAAAGAGAAAATCGGAAAGGTGAATCAACCCAGGTCCCGCTTCACGAATCTATCCCTAGTGACGTCATTGTTGAGGGCATCACTTTCAGACCAAACAACGTCTCTGACATTGATTGCACCAGGCATTCTGCTAGCATGAGCTTGGCCAAGCCGCTGGAGATTCATGACCTGATTTTTGTTAATAAAGACAAGAATAAACGGAGTACACCGCCGCTTTACTGCACTCACACTAATCCTTGCCACCGATTTTGTATGCATCCCACGACGTCGTATGGAAGGGCAAGGCAAGGACCCCGCGCTACTGCTCAAGAGGCCGACGTGTTACATCTGATGCTTGCAAGAATTCGACTGGAGCACTTTTTGATTCATGCCCTGATTTTTGTTAATAAAGACAAGAATAAACGGAGTACACCGCCGCTTTACTGCACTCACACTAATCCTTGCCACCGATTTTGTATGCATCCCACGACGTCGTATGGAAGGGCAAGATGGACCCCGCGCTACTGCTCAAGAGGCCGACGTGTTACATCCGATGCTTGCAAGAATTCGACTGGAGCACTTTTTGGGGAATATATAGCCTTTAATTCGTCTGCTACTTATACCCTATCGAGAGCGCACCACGTTGCAGGACCATGGTAGTGCAGCATGCCCGTGATAGAATCGATACAAATAGCTTCCACCTCTCCTTCGAAGTCGCTAATGCTTCCACGTGGTGCAGAATGCAATACATTGAGTACTTAAACCTCTACACGCTAACTTGATACTTCCTACCCGCTCACGTGAGTGAGCCAGATCACAACCGTACGGGTGTGTGCAGATATAACAGCGAATCACGTAGCCGCGCGCGACGAGCGACGCGGCGAGTGCGAGTGCCAGTGGCAGGGCATGGCAGCCTTCAAGCGAAGCAGTGTGGCATGAGTAAGCGCAGACGTGACGCAGTCACCTTCGGCCGGCTCTCTAGGGCAATCGATACGGCGGTCGTACTGGTGGCGCCGCGAGTGAAACGCCGCGAAGCGATTCGCTGTCATATCTGCACACACCCCAACCGAACGCATGCATGATCTACGGCGATCGTGCGGGAAGCGCACTTAAATACATATGTCAGCTCATCGGATCATAGGACTCTGACACGCGGTATGAGCACATCCAGTCAGGATATGAAAGTTGGACTCTACCATCCACCAAGTTCTGCTCACTCTAAACTCCTGGCTTTGTTCGGTTAGGAAAGGAGTTTCGCCAGAGGTATGAACAAAGGCGGGGGAATTGAACTTGTGGTAAATTCTCGTATTGTTTACTTTGTTCAGTACAGAAAAGAAACCGCGTAACAAAAGGAAACCTGCAAGGCGAGCTCGAAGAATACCCTCAACCATGGGAATACCCTAATTGATTACCATTGAGGGTGTATTAGTTGTGCATCCTGGTGCGGACTGGATCCTTTTTGCATCCGACCATTCCATTTCGAACCATCTGTGATATCCAGTAAATCACACTATCAGCAAAATTGAATTCTTTTTCAAATTTTCGATTAATTATGCAGCTTGCATGTTATTAATTCCACTTTCTATTCGGAGGCGGTCTGAATCACACCCTTTGAGAGTTCCTCTGAGTTATATTGCGAATTTGGAGGCAAATCTCTCCTTGACGTAACGCATGCTCCTAAATGACCGAGTTACACTGCTTCCAGTGCTTTGAGTGCTTACTTTGTTTATTATTTTAGGTGCCTTTTTGATAGGAAGAATGTAGAGTCGCCTCAGGACTCAGCGCGATGTGTGCGAGCTACGTACGAACCCGTAGCTCGCACGCATCGCGCTGCGCGCCGCGGTGCGAAATCCTAACTCAAGAAAACACACACCTATGAAGAGGTTATCTGCGCCCTAGAACCTTGGTGATCAAAATGTTGTTCGCGACCATCCATCACAAATGAAATAAACAACTTCAAAGTTAAAATAACAACCAACTTCTTCATAGAATTCCTACCGTAATTTCCATTTTTAGACTACGTCCGCGAATACGGAGCAGGTAATGAGTTCTGGTGTTCTTCCGTATATTAACTATCATAGTTCTTTCTTTCTTTCTTTTTCCTCTCCACCGACTCACTCTGCACTAACTTTTGATACAGCATTCTAATTATGGTCAGTACAGTTGAACAGTTTCTGCTTGTTGTCCTGACCGATTGCAGTTCGCTCGATTAACCCGCACATGATGCAATTTTTGAAATTTTAATAGAACAAAATCTTTCCTCGGTTAGGTAATGATAGCATGCATTAGAATTATATCTACTACTACTCTCAACGTCTCGGCCTGTTCCTGCTGGACATTTGACATAGGTTCAGCTCACAGATATTGTCCACGAAAACTTTATGATTCTAACTTTATGGCACGAAAAGCGCCGAGAATTCCTATCGTTTTAAAAAAAAATAAAAGCCGAAAACTGGAAAAGGAGCAACCCGTTCGAATTCCCATCGAGCAACTTTGAACAGCCATTGTCGAGCAGAACGCAGTTCAAATTTTTGCGCCCAGTGTTGTTTTGCTTTTCTCTCTGCGTCCCGGACCGCGTGACCGTCTCCTCTTTGCACCTAGAGCTCTCGCGTTCCCGCCACCAACGAACGCTCCACCCCGTCGGATGTTAATTTGAGGAGCTGATCCTCGGTCGAATTCTTATTTTTTCAAGTGGATCTTCGCACACCGCCTTTAGTAAAAAAAAATCACATAATTATATGGGAATTCATATTTCCGTGGACAAATACTTTAAATACTGTAGGAGGTTCACCTCACTGCCTTTTGCTAGCCAATTAGACCCTCTTCTTTCATTTTTGAACACTGGCAACCACTAATTAACGCAAAATTAAGCCTTTGTAAGAGAGATAATGGGATAAATTAAAGGGTATTCAACTATCAAACGAATTAGATGCTTCAATCCCTTTGAATGTTCAATATCGCAGGAATAGAAACTTCAAGGGCGCTGCTCCTCTGTTCTCGTCCCTTGCCCTGAGAATTATAGTACATTCACGTGAGAAAAACCCCACTGGGTGAAAGACGGCAATATTTCCGGCAATTTTGTGGTTTTTTTAAACAATAATGGACCTATTATGGTATTTTGCAACATTCGCAAAATTCAATATAAGTAACAGATGGCATGGATTTCGCTTCGCTCTAGTGATTATATCAATCAGATCAGCTGATCACTAAGTTTAGGTATCCCAACAAATGTCTCGTTGTCGATGTTCATCGAAGGGATGTCATCGTTCAGTGCTCAAACAATGGATTACCATCTGGATATGTATTTCCAACAGGTTCGTTTTTCTCAAAAAAAATCACGTATTTGTGACAGTTGTCCGATTTTAGGAGTGGTATGACCATCGATTAGAGCACAATAACAGTGCACCGATATTGGTAAAGGATAAGAAAGTGTTTGGTGAAATGTGGCATCCAGATGTATACTTTGCAAACGCTAAATCAGCTTCTTTTCAAGTGAGCTCATTAAGTCTACAAGGCTTTGCTTCATTTGCCGAGACCGCGTTCCTACTCTGCGTTAGCGATTGCGCAAAGCATCACGACGCAGACCCCACGATTAGCCAGCTGATGTGCTCCAGCACGCTTGTTCAAGCGAGCATGCCAGGTTGCTGATCGCAGGGGGCCTCCTATGCAGGTGCATTGCGTCGATGGCGCTTACGCGGCCTAAATACATAACACGGTATACATATTGCTTTAAAAGGTGGGAATCACCATGTGTAGGCCAAGACTCTCGAATTGGGTCGCGGAGAGCAAAAGCGCTTCCACTTCAATAGTGAATGGGCCGTGCAGGCAAGGTGTGACTGCCTGCGTCCGTGACCCAGTCCGAGTGTCCTTTCCATCCCCAAAATCACTAATTTTTCAGGAGGTTACCGATGACAATTTTCTCGTTTGGGTCTATCCTGATGGACGGGTATGGTATGACACTAGAATTTCGATAGTAAGCTCTCCTTACTTATTATATCTGTTTTCCATTCCTGTTTCCTTTTTTTTCTTTATATAATTTACTGCACATTACAAAACCATTCTCGTTGTTGTAGTTTTATTAATAAAAATTTTTTAGGTTGTCTCATGTAATATGGATTTATGGAAGTATCCCCTTGACTCACAACAGTGTCCACTTCGGGTATTATCTTGTGAGTACCGGATAACTCCGCCCACATTTTCAGCGCCTGTTTTCGAGAGACGATGTGATATTTTGCTTACTTCAGATGCATATCCTGAAACGGTTCTACGTCTCGTATGGTCCTATAAAGAGGATATTTTACCAGTTGATCGAAATCCTGAAATCACTATGCCTGATATGCAATTGAAGGACATTCAAACGGGTTACTGTAATGGTACCTATGCTACAGGTACCCACACCAAAATTTGATTTCCGTCTCGCCAGGTTTCCTTTCATTGAAGTGGCGGTGTTCATACTTAGCTATGCAATCGCGATTGCCGCAGCGCGCAACGCACAGCTCCACGAGCGATACAGTCGGACTGGTCAAGCTGACTTGCGATCCGCCGCACTGATATTTTTTCATGTGCACCAGCCGGTACTATGAGTGTGCTGGTGGTTTAGGCGTGCTCTGTAGGTGCGTTGCGGCTACACCGATCCCTGCGTCCTTGTCGCCGAGTATAGATGCAGCCATTTCGTTCAGATTTGCTTTCACTTACACGTTATATTATCCAACAATGTTTTAAGGTGTATGGAGTTGTATGACGGCGGTGTTTTATGTGGAACGGGAAGTAATGCACCATGTAATGCAAACCTATCTGCCAACTGCACTGATAGTGGTGATATCCTGGTAAGATTCATCTCCGCTGTACTGTAGACGGCAATTTACGGGCATATGTCTTAAGGTTCAATTTCTGGCTTGACGTCGATTCAGCTCCGGCTCGTGTTTCACTGAGTATCACCACATTGCTGACCATTTCAACACAGGCAAATGCTGTCAAATTAGCGCTACCAGAAGGTATGGGTGAATTGTTTGCATGGATTAACCCGCAAAGAGCGAATGGCTTCAACTGGATCGTGGTGCAAGAGGAGCCAACGCGGCTGCACATCGCGCTAACGACGAAAGTGCTGCATGTGTCGCGGTGGCGGCGACCCCTCCTGCACTACATCACACGACTGGCATCAGCTTTATCGCAAACCATTAAAAATTTTAAAAAGTGTCGTGTAGTCGCCCAGCTGTAACTCTTATCATGTAGAAGGAGTCTAACATTTGCTTTTTTTTTTTTGGGAGGGGGGAGGGGGGGGGGATACAAATGTGACAGGTTCATTTAGGCACAAATGAGGATGGTATCGTGCGTTTCGAGGACATTTACATTGACTGTGAGTGTTTCAGTTTCATATATGAAAGCAATCGACGTTTGGATGGGATCGTGCATGGTAAGTGCCGTCTTTCGCAATTTTTCGTCATTTCACCTGCTCCTCAAAATTTGAATCATTTCAGTTTGTTTGATAGTTAGAACACCTGCAATTTATCCCATTCTCTTTTCTTGAAATGCACAATTACGCGCCATTTACTTAGTTGCAGTGTTCAATAATGAAAGCAGAGGCTTCAAATGGCTAGCCAAAGACCCTTTTGCAATCAAAGGGATTGTCCACGAAAATGTGAATTCCCAGATGATGATGTAATAGTTTCTTACTGAAGACGGAGAGCGAAAATTCACTTGAAAAACAGGAATTCGACTGAGGTACAGCTTGCCAAATTGACGCGGGGTGGAGCGTTCGTGGGTGGCGTGAACGCGGGAGCTCTAGGTGCAAAGAGGGTACGATCACGTGGTCAGGGACGCATAGTGAAAAGCAAATCAACATTGGGATCAAAAAATTGAACTGCGCTCTGAGCCAGTGGCTGTTCAAATGTTGTCGGCGAAAATTCGACCAACTGACCAAATGTTGCCCTAGACACGAAGGAGGTGTAGCGGACTACTGACCGTGTAATGACTTCTGTTCAAATGTTGCTCGGCGGAAATTGAAACGACTTACTCTTTTTCCAGTTATTCGATTTCTGCTTAAATTGAAGGAAATTTTCTGGTTCTTTCTGTGTTATTGTTCATATACTGTATTTAGTGAAGTTATTTCAAGAAGAATCAAAATCATGAAAATTCCGTGGACGGTACCTTTGAGTAAAATTTTGTCAAACTCCTCAAATCTTACATAGTTTGCAGTAATCCTTCCTGATTCTTGTCGTGCTGGTGATGAGACAAAACGATACTGACCCATCGAAATTCACTAAACGTTTTCTAAGCACCATGTCAGCTATACTATCATAAAAAGTAGTGCATCCACTCAGAACCCTAATAACTCGCTTTGCCCCCTTCCCATCAGTCTAAGTAATCCATAAAAATATGAAATTCAGTGGTTCATTACATCAGCTATGTATTTTATATGATATACAAGACAGTAGATGTCCCAACCTAAGGTGGCTGATGGTTTATTTCTAACCTGTTTCCTTAAGCTCTGTTAGGCCGTGTTCATACTTTGCGATGCTGATGACACGGCGTTGCAGCGTTTCTCTGCGTCGCAGCGTTTCTCTGCGTCTCCGCCTGTGCCACCCTTTCTCGTTGCCTGCGTCGTCTCTGTACCTCCCCGTGTCACGTTGCCACGCTGCCTGTGAACCAGCCACTCCCTGCCGGCGCAAAGTATGAACGCGCTCTTGCACATCCTATCCCTCTTTTTGAATTTCAGAGCATTTTTTCATTAGAACACGGGTTCCCTACATCCAGTTCTTTCCTCCGCTAAGCCACCATACAACCTCATCGTTTACACTTGTCTATGCTCTCGAAGTATCTCACTACGTTGGACACCGTTGACTTTTAGGCGTTCGTATTTGGTGTGATGATCGAATTCACGATTTGTCATTTCGCGAAGAATCAGGAGCTACTTCGCTGTGAACCACAGCCATCACTGATCGTCGATACCGCTTTGTCGACACTTTTCGGTGCTAGTCGAGATATCGACGATCTGGTGCGTTCTTTCGATCATCGAGTTCTCCTTTTTTCGAATCACTGACGTGTCACTGTGGCAGTCATAACGATCATGGTAGGGTCATACAGGCAGGCCTCCTGGCTTCCCTCTATCCTTTTGTTGTGGATGCAATTCAATGCATACAGCAAATTGTAATGCTCAGTTTTCTTTTCAAATGCGCCAAGCGTTTTTTGTCCATTGGTTTCATAGTGAAGTCGGATTAATTTCTCATTTCAGGAGTCCTACCAGGATAGTAAGATAGCTGAGGTAAATCATTGTCGTGAATGTGTCGTGTTTTTGAGCTCCACTCCACCATATTTATCACATACTATGATAAAGCTCATCTTGTGCTACTGGAATTCGGGGAAGGTGCTCTCTAAGGGCCGTCAGACTGCGATTTTACTATTTTTCGACTTTGCGGTTCTGCGATTTTGCGTTTCTGTGGTATTGCACTTTTGCACGCGGAGTTGCGACATTGCGCAATCTCAAGGTCGTTGTATCGCGTGCGAAAGTGCGATGCCGCAAAATCGCAGTCTCACGGCGACCTAATGTAGTGCTCTGGTTCCTAACATCAAGCGTGCGAGCGCAAGCGGATAGAGGCATTCAAATCAACTTAAAATGTGTGAAGAACGATTCTGATTTGAGATGCTGATTCATAAATATATGCTTGTTTGAATATTAGGGATAGCGGTCGTGCAATAGTAACTCGGTAAGATAGCATAGAGGTGGCAATGAAGATTACGAGTTGACCTAAGCCTCCTTATCTACATAACATATAGAACTCACGAGAGCAGAAGGAATGGACAACGGCTGATTCAGCCTGAACCCAAAAAGGGGAAGTTACTTAGAAAGTGAACAACTAGGAGAGAGCTCGAACGTGAGCCGTAAATTGTACGCCGCGTTCATACTTTGAGCCGGCAGGGCGTGGCTTCGTTCACAGACAGCGAGGAGGAGTAGAATGGGACGGAACAGACTACGCAATCAGCGAGACATAATGGCACAGGAGGAGACGTAGAGACACGCAGTCACGCCCTGTCGCCGGTGCCGCAAAGTATGAACGCGGCCTTACACGGGCAATGATGACCGTTAGACGGAGTGTCAGTGTCCGTCTGCTTGTTTTTGAAGCACCTCGCCTATCAATCCCACATGGCTGGATGGTCTCCGTAAACCGATTTTGGTCATTTCTACTCTGATCACTAGATATGTCGCAGTAGGCTCAAACTGATGCGGCGAAGATCACAACGCATGGCCTGCCAGGTGCCACCCTAGCCCGAACTGCGCTGATCTGACCTTCTAATACTGACTAGGCCGCGTTCATACTTCGCGCCGACAGGGCGTGACTGTGTTCATAGGACGGGGGCAGAGTAGAACGGGAAAGGTGTAAAGACGACGCGGGCAACGAGAGAGGGTGGTACAGGCGGAGACTCAGAGACACGTAGTCACGCCCTGTCGCTGGCATCGCAAACTATGAACGCAGCCTTAGATAGAAGAAACAGTCTGTGGTAGATTCAACGGTGCATTTAACAGAAGCAAAGAAGCACCGCAAAAAATCGGTTCGGACTTTTCAGAATGACGAAGATGTCGGCATTCGGGATAATCACGTTGCCCTCAATATGCTCAATCCAGAAAGAGCCGAGCCACGGTTACGATCGCTTTCGTCGACAAATATGAACACGAGTGGAGCCAGGTTGGTGATATTCGAGCTTTGTGGCTCGCTGTTGATTTCATATTCATCGACAACTGGCGTGATTTAAAATTTGTTTGACTGAAGACGCTGCTTCCAATAAATTTACACAAAAGAAATCATAGATATCCGTTCTCACTGCAGGTATTTCATCGGCTCCGATCGATTGAAACGAAAACGCTCGAAGACTTCGTTTTCACGATTTCGTCATCAGGTGATTAATCTTTCTCATCTGATGTTTTTCGCATAGTTAAAAGCACACCTCGCGATGACTAGATTAGTCGGCTGCTTGGTTGAATTCCAAACAAGCAGTTAATTAGTTTAATTGAAGAATATTTGATTTTTTGCAACAGTTAGTGTTTTACAACATATAAATATAAATAAGACCTAATACATAACGCCAACCTTATTCAAGTTTATACTCAGTTTAACTTATTTATTAATTTGCATAAATTAATACTGTCCAAAGCATACTTACCTCACTTCCCTTACTGATGGGCATAAAGTTTAAAGGCAGTGATAGGAGTCATTTGTGGAATGATCATCAAATATGAACGTCAGCGTGCTTAGCAGTACGAAAGTGAGAAAGAGACGTTATAAAATGGTCGAAGACCCGCGAAATAACCCCCTTCCCGCCATTTATTTTCAAAAGGGGCGGGTGGGGCTGAAAAAGGGGCGGTCTGGCATAAAATAAGTGGCAGCTGTTGAAGAAGACGGCTCTCATAAAGTCCAACGGAGGGGGACACTCCTACCCATCGGAAATTTCGTCACTCCTAGTCTTCTTATTAGACCCCTAGCTTCCATTTGCATGGCCCAGAGGCCAGGTTCTCACTTTTCCACTTTTCCAAACTCAAACTTTGCATGCGGTCTTTATTAAGCAAATACAGATAAATATATGGGTAATAGAAACTCATTTATCCGCGTTGTTTAGAGTTCGCGGATCAGGCGAAAAGAATGAGATACGTATTAATCAGATATGATACGCCTGAATTATGCGATCGCCTCAATTGCTTGGTCGATATGTACATTTGCTTGCGCCTGACTTGGCAAATCGCGCGAGTCGCGCGATCCCCTGAATCGCGAACTGTGAACAATGCCTTATGTTTTTGTGTATTGATATGTTTACCACAATTAGTTTCAATTTGTGTTTTTACTCCATTACATTAAAATATCGTCTATACTGATGATTCCAGACAGCAGAGGTGTCAAAACGTGCATTACGTTCACTACGCAACTTACGTGGTCGGCGAGTTGCACAGCGTATCGATGAACGGTGTCGAACGGCGTTTCCTACGGCATTCATCCTATTCAACCTGGGTTACTGGACCTTTTATTTAGTTTTAAATTGAAAATTGTCTTTTTCTTTGACACCGCTATGAGCGGAACTTCTAGGGTTACGACGCTAACACCGTGGTAACTTGTGCAGCTCTGGGGGAGGGAGTCGCTATGAAAAAGGGCCTAAAGAGATGCGTCAAATATTCATTCAAGCTAAGCTCCGCCCTATACTGGACGAGATGGTGCGGGTGTACCGCGTATGTCCTTGCCCCAAATCCAGTTATGAGCAGAGTGCTTGGTAAAATTTCAGGCTCTAACATTTTCGTTTTGCTCCTTTGTTAAAATTTGCACAACTTTGTCTTGCACAATTCGGGTCTATTTTGAGGTATGTCTTCATTATTACATGCATGTTGTGAACATATTTTTATTGAATTTGTGACATTTAAAGAAACCGGAAGGGGGTCCGAAACAAGAGGAAGATGCAAAATGAGCATTTTGTAACGAACACTCAAGGTTAGAAGCGATAATAGGCGAAAAAACCCGGACTCAAAAGCGCGACGCTGCGGTGTGTATTCGCATCCCATTCGCATCAGCGCATCCATTCCGAGTTGTCCGCTGTAGGAGACGGGCCGTGGGCCAACGTTAGTTGTAGCACCTGACTCCCAGCGCAGTGGAGTGGCCATGCCCACTACATTAGCATTCATGTAAGTACATCTAGAAACAATATAAGAAAGAACAAAGTAAAAAGTAAAGGAAAAAACAAATTTATAATAGAAACATCTTCTTTTGGCACCATGCCAAGGCGTCAAATTGGAGATTTTGTGCAATGGCGGCCACTTTGACTCGTCCACACTACATCTGTTCTACCGTAAGCCAAAATTATCCCCTTCTGGTGTCTTTAAGCCATTTTTACTACATTGTTCACGATTTTACAGCCGAGCTGAAAACTTTGCTGTTATTTGAGAAGTTGTCATGGTCTCGGTTGTGTGTCAGAAGGCGCCATTCGCGATGTTGCGCCGAAACCAACGCGTCGCGTGCAGCGCGCGTAGAAAGCTATCCGCGGAGGCGAGTCGCCGCACTTTCACGAATGGCGCTTGCTGACGCACGTTCTTATGGTCTCATTCACATTGTTTTTATAGTCAGGATCCTGAGATCGTTGCCCGGTGACTTCCATCTCAGTCATACGATTTTTGTTGTATTTTCATGCCTTTTGTTATAAATATGAATTTCTCTGGTCATTAGATAAAGTGATGCGTTAGTTATCGTTATTTATCACACTTCCGTGGATCGTTGATCGATGTGACCTTCACACTGCTTGCCAATGTCTTGCCTGTGTTACAAAACCCTCTGTTCCCATATTCCCGCGCTTGACACGAAAGGTGTGGTGTCCTTTTCTCTGGGTGTGTGCACTTATGACATATTTTCGCACAGCCGCGCGCGAGGAGCGGCTCGGCGTGTGCGAATACCAGTGGCAGGGCATGGCAGCCTTCAAGCGAAGCAGTGTGGCATGGGTGGAGGAGGCAGGGTTGCATGGGTGCAGGAGGCAGTGTTGCATTGGGTGGGAGTGCAGAGGTGACGCAACCACGCTCTGCCGGGCTCCCAAGGGCAACCGATTCGGCAAGTCGTGCTGGTGGCGCCGCGAGTGCGACGCCGCGAAGCGATTTTTTGTCATGAGTGCACACACCCCTTTTTCCTGCACCGCAGAAGCCAGCTTAATGTCTCGACAAGGAAATGAACCTTTAGGAAGTATCTGGCGAAATATAATCTGTGAAAAATTTCAAATATCCGGCTAACACACAGAAAAATTTTGGATGAGGAATCAGGGGACCATATAGTGATCGCCTTGGTACCCAACTACGGCACCCTTGCCTTTTACGCATCGCGCGGCACACTGCTTCGCCAAATTCGGTTCTGACTATACTTACCTGGCCCCTAGAAAAGAGTAAAGTATTAGGTGTACCATAAATCTACAAGAGGAAATATAGAGACTAAAGCCCAGCAGTAAATTTTCTCCACACTGTGCTTGCCTGTCAGCAATATGAGATCTCCTACTAATTAGCTGGCTCTGTGGGCAACCTCAGGAACTCCACAGAGATTGTTAGACCTTTTGTGAATCAGGATGCAAAATACTGTAATTGAACTTAAAGGCAGCGATGGAGGAAATTTGGATGGATCGTGAAAAATGTAGTAAATACGAAAGGAGTGGTGCCTAGTAATACGACGATGAAGAAAAAACGGAAGGAAGTGGCCAAAAACCCGAAATAGAACATTCTCCCCACCATTGATAATCGGCGGGGACAACCTTTCCGTCAAGAGGCGGTTAGTGTGGACAAGTTTCCTATTGGCATGTTGCCAAGTCGTAAACACGTGTTCGGAAATAGGGCAGCATCCATCTTCTCGCGTGAGGTTCATGCGAAACCGAGAGACGACCTACCTTAAACCTTGTCGCATCTTCTTCTCCACTCCCACCGTAACCAATCAGGAATCACGTCGCTTGTGGGCGGGGTCTGCCATCCAAAGGCGTCAGCTGTTAACCGCTACGCTGTTTCTACAGCTCGGAAGCGCGCTTTTCGACGGAGATTTCGCCATAATAAGGTTCCTAGTTTCCATGTGATTGACGTCTTCAAGGGATTTCTCGATCATCACATTACCTCTGAAACTGTCTTTAAATAGCGGGAGACCAGTGGGCATAATCATGATCATGATCAGGGTATCGCAACGCGGAGTACAACGCGATTGCGTGCGAGCTAGGGCTACTGCAGGCAATTGGGTTCTAAAACGATTACCTGATCAACCCAAAACGCAGCATGTAGTCGAATACGAGGCCGATTACGGTGTTCTACGCCTTATTTTAGTCTCTTTGAGGACCAACTACTTACGGCACCCCTCCCTTGCACGCATCGCGGCGTGCGTGCGCCGCAACGCGAACTCTTGTCCTAACAGTACACACTCGGGACCACTTGTTTCGTAATCTTTCCGAATGCAACACGATAAAAATGTTTTTCAATCACAATAAAATCATTCTTTATGTTCACAAATTGTACCACAAATGAGAAGCTCAAATAATAAAATTTCGAGAACATTCTATCATAATACGTATCACAATTTTTTCTTCTACAATACAAGTCACATTGAAAAAAACCACACATGCATATATTAATGCCCGTATATCACCGCACACAGCGACCACCCACAACAGAAAACCCTGGACAACAAGCGTTTTCACACGGTTCCATTACTGTCCGCTCCCTGAAATACCCATTTACATGTTAACCCCTGAAAAAAAATCAACAAAAATTTAAAAAATTCTCAATTGTCAAAAATTTTTCTAGATCTTCTCAGAAAAATGACCATTCAACTCATAAAATGAAGGACTTCCTCATGATATCCATAATTTCCCTCTCAATGATATAGAGCCAGCGTTCTATTCAAAATCGCATTGCGATAAGAACGTGTTTCATTTTGAGAGCTACTTGGCGTGGCCACGCCCCCCTGTCCACAGAATGGCCGCAGGAAAATGCTTCAAAAAATTGTTTCTTCTCAGAATTTCACCTTTTCGCAAGGAACTTTGCACATGGTCTCCGGTGACGCAGTACCCATTTACCCATTTACTTGTTGTATTACTGATTCAATAAGCTGCAGCCCTAAAGCTTACATAGCCACGCCCACATGTCCGCGAACCGTCCGCAAAGTTGGCTTTCGGAACCTTTTTTCTCGAAATTTCATTTTTTTGCATGGAACGGCACATGGCCCTCAGTAACCATGTATCACTCAAAATGACTTGAGAAAATGAGGGGTACATTTTCCGTGCGCGATGCCTTTAATCACTAGAACGAGTCCGGTATCAATAAAGCTCACGGAAGATGACTGGCGAGAAACGCCATTAAATTCACGAAGCAAAATGTATAATATGTATGAAAAAGCCATAAAAAGTCCAATTCGAACTTACTGTTTACACCGTACTCCTCGTAATAATGCCAGGAATCCTCCACATTCACCGTCTTCAGTTTTCTTGTGGGCACAGAGCCCATTACATGGGTGTGTGTTGCAGACTTGAGTCTCAACTGGTTCTCCTCTGAAATTCACATTATCTACTAGAATTGTCTAAAATTACATGGAACACGACAAACATACAAGAGCGGGATTTGTGGAAGTACGAAAGATGATTAACGACTGTTAGCTTTGATTACTCATGCCACAACATGCCAAAAATTCTTGAGTTATTTTCAGACTGGATAAGTTCAAAGGTGAGTTCATACTCACGACGCGATCGCGCCGTCGAGTATGAACGCAGAGGGAAATCGCGCGCTACGCATCTCTTGTTTTTACAGGGTGTGGATTGGAGTTTGTGATCTTTTGACATGCTCCTCGCCATTTGAAGGAATCGTCTACGGAAAAAAGTTTCACTGTTATCCATATTATTATGTTGTATTTGCCTAATGTGAGCCGCATGCAAAGTTTTTACGCAAAAACTGTGAATCCGGCCAAGATGCAGCATCACAAAGTCGCGGCCGGGTGGGCGGGATCTCCGAGCAAGTGCCCACTCCGCCGTCCGCCGCAGTGGAAAACGCATTAGAGGAACAAAAAGTCACATAAACAGTCCCATTTCCGTCCCCAAACGCGGCGGACGACGGGACGAGGCTTGCACTCGGAGGCCTCGGTGAATCGGCCGAGAATTTGGGGAATTGTATCTTAGCCAAATTCTCACTTTTTCGGGTGAATTTTCACGAGCAACCCTTATTGGGCAAATACAACATAAATATATGAGTAACGAAGGAACTCCTTTTTCCGTGAACGATTCCTTTTAAGATGTTATGCCAATTCTATTCCGCTATTATTTCCCATACGTGCAAAATAACGCCCCTTGTAGGATAGGTTAGGCCATCGTCAGACTTTGCGATTTTGCGGTGTCGCAACTCCGCACGCGAAGTTGCGACATTGCACAATCTCAAGGTCGTAGTATCGCGTGAAATGTGCGACGCCGCAGAATTGCAGATTCGCAAAATCACTTGATAGGACTTGAGCGATTATGTAAAGGTACAGTCAATACAGGTATCAACACGTAGACATGCACAGGACGGAATATGTATCGTTAGGACAGGATTTCGCTAGGTCGCGCGATGCGTACCAGTTAGGACCAGAGTGTGTAGCTGGGTCCTGAAGCGAATCCTGCGCCATATTTCAGGTGAAATCGCTTTTGTACTAAACTACATTCGACTAGCAACTAGTATTCGACTGAATTCTAACGATACACTCCCTACAGGACAGAAGAAGGTGAAGAGTACGTACGCGCATGCTCCGTACGAACAGACCCGTGTTCGCATTCGTGAACCACATGCTCCACAGCTGGCCGTGCACGGTGTCCACGGAGTCCACGGTGCCCACTGACCATTTGCAGGAAGAGCTCGTGCTCGAGCCTCAAATCCACGACCGCCTCTGTAGAAACTTCGAAACAACACCACAAGGTCAGTGGTCGCTGATCGAATACTCGTGCTCGGTGTACCGTAACAACAATACCTGAAATTACCTCTTTTAATTTTTTTTGGTTATCCATGGTGGCTTACGAACATGCCGAATCTGGTTTGAAATTCGCGTGTTATTTGTGTCAGTTTCTCAACTCTCGTCTGCGCTGCCCTCCAAATGAATCACTCACTATCCAGTCCCCTTGACATGGATTGGCAGCGTTCATACTCGACGACTGACGATGCAAAGCAATCAATCAATACTCAAAGTGCTCGCGACACAAACTGACGCAAAATACTCAAAGTGCTGTGGCAGGAAAGGATTACTCTTGATTGAAATGAACCTGCTTTCTGTCTCCGGTCGATCGCGTACGCGCTTGTCGAGTATAAACGTGGCTTCGCATTTTTAGGGGTTTTAGATCTGGGTCAGGAATTTCTCCAATTCGCCTACACTCCAGTTGCACTCGAGTGGGTAAAAATGCAAAGCATAGAACTTGCGCGTTCCTTTTGAGGCTGCGTCACTGTCTCAAAACGGCGGAGGTGGTGTAGTGACAGGTGGCGCACTCACCACTCTCATGGCGCGGAAATCAAATCCCGCACCAACGCCCGCCCAGGCTAACCAGGCCTTTCATCCCTACGGGATCGTCTGGGAGGATAAAAGCACTGACATGTACATCGACTGGTCACCGCAAGTCATAGTATAGGCCACATCACATTCACCAGCCATCACGATTCTGAATGGAACTAGAATGTGCGGCGCATCCCATAGAAGGGAGTGATTAACGCCAAAAACTTCATCCTTTTTACCCTTATTACTGTCTCAAAGAAGTTTTGGTGAATCATACTTCTGTCAGACTCTTATTATCACCTTTCTATCCACATTTCTTTAACAAGTATACTACAATTCTGGTACTACAACCACAATATTTTCCTACGGAGGCACCGTTTACATATATTTCCTAAGTTTCCAATTCCCTTCCTTTCCCTCCTGTCCGCTCCCATGTGTGGGTCCACCGATGCAGCACGTGATGTTCCGCACCGTCTATCATCTACTGCCACGTTACCGTAGATATAACTAGGCGACTCGACGGGGGTCGCCATCTTACCGACTCCACAGGGGCAGCAGCCTCAGCTCCGCTCCTCCCAGAGTTCCCCGATCTTAAGCTCCGTCTCTTATCTACTGTGAATTTCACAGCGCCAGATAGGGCGTGCCCTGAGTGACGAGAGAAAGAGTGCGTGGCGAGAGTGAGTGTGTGGCGGACTGAGAAAGTATCATACACTCCTACTCAAGTTCGTGGCCACGCCCTATCAAGCGCTACGGAATGGATGTATATCCTTCGCACAGGAGGGCGCTCAGATGAGTCATCGTGAACTGGGGTTCACGACATTCTCCGTGACCATTGTGGGAACGCAATTTTATAGAACGCGTCCCCACGTTGCCCTTTTTGCTGTCCAAAAACGCCGCACCTTATTGTACTCTATTCGAGAAGTCCATACGTACTTATGAAAACGGAGTAGTTCTAATAAATCAATTCATTGCGGAGAAAATTGATTGGCGGACGGAATGGAAAAATGATTGACACATTTTAAAACATTCCTTGCAATACAGGAAAGTACAAGGGCGTTGCCACCTAGTTGAACAGGAGCTGTTGCCGCCATCGCGTGCGGCACATCGGCGTGGGAAACAGAAAGGACAAGCTTTTTGGCGTTATAATCGTCGTCAAAAAAAATGCCGCGCGCGACACGCTTAGAATCAGGGTGTCCCTATGGCCTAACCACAAATGCGCAAAGTATAAACGCAAAATTTAGATTCCACATAGTAATAACTGTTAGTTGCGCACTCACCTCATTCCAGTATTCGCAAAATCTGTAGAATTTCGTACTTCAACGTAATCCATGCACAGGGAATGCCTCACCTAAAGTTACACAATGCTAATCAGAAAAATCAACAAAAGTTTATAAAAATTATTGTATAAAGGATAGATAAAGCGTATGCTACATAGTTAAACTGGGGTAAAATGCAAAATCACTTGTAAAAATGATATGTGAAAGGCAGGAAAACTATAAAACTTTTTGCGAAGTATTGGCTGTTCGAACCTATGAAATACACGCGATACCTGTCCACACTGACTACAGATCTCAGAAAAAAATTCAAATGAAAAACTATTTGAGCCACGGGCTCCGTACCTTGCAATACATCTCAAACTCTCCAATAAATTGCATTTCGACCACCTGTCCTGGTGGAGCCACGAGAAGCCATGAGCATTCCTGACCTGGAAAATATGAGTGTAGAAGTTTCCGCAATTTTGGTAAAATTTGCATGTAGGTACAAATCCTTTTCCAAGAACTTATTCTTACTGTATGTTATAAACAGGAAGCGATGAGAAACCTGACGGAAAGCGGGAATCTACAGAATCTACATGTGACATTTTTAGGAACCCAGTATGAAATCGGATGTGGTGCAGCGGGGACCGATGAGACGTCGTGAAGCACGCACGACTTTCAGCTTGAGTTTTCATCGTGCCTTAGTGACTGCGTTCGCGACGTCGCATCGATTTTTCTTGCAATATTTTCAGTTGGTTGGATGACTACCACACACTCACCTTCTTTAAATTCACGTGGATAGCCTGGACTGCTGAATCTCGTCCATCCACTGTTCACCTAAATTTGTGAAAATTTAATGAAATAAAAAATTACTGTGTGAAAAAAGAACTTTGAAAAGTCACATATGTGAGGAACGATGAAGCTCACTTACTTGTCTACAAACATACGATTTATCTAGAAAAACTTTGAAAGATGGGGATCTTATGGGTGACTCTACTCTACGGGAAAGTAACATCTGAGATTTAACGAATAGCCAGATGCTGCCACGAGGTCAACGGTGCTTTCACAGGAGCCGGAGCGGTGCCGTGAGGACGCAAATAATGACGCTCGACGATATTTTAGCACGGTAGTAATCTGGGATCCCTAGGAGTCTGGGTAACGCTGCATCGGCTCCACCTGCACCACTACTTTAGGAAACAGCAAGTGCTATAGAGTACAGATTACAGCAAAGAAATCGCTCGCACGGATTTTCAGTTTGAGCTAGCTGTGATTAATAAACAATCATTGGTAAATAATCAGCAATAATAAAATAATCAACGGTAAATAGAAAACGGAATTATGCAAGTCGTCCTCGATTTTATTTATTACCTGAATTCTTCCTCCACAAATCGCCCCGTAACCAGGCATTACTTGTTCGCAAAATTGGCCGGTAAATCCGTCAGGACAACGACATCTATCGCATCTGTAAAGCACGATCAATTACGACAGAACTGTAACTGATAATTGTTGATAGTTAAAAATATTCGAAGATAGTTGTATATATAAATTTAAACATAGAGTTCGGATGACAAATGATACTTGTGTAGTAGCACTTTGATAACAGATGTGAAAAATTCTCATTTTTCTTAGCGCCATGACCCTGCCGGGGTCAATGATGAAGTTAGTTGTAGATAAAATCGATGAGAAATATAAAACCTTTCGTTGCTCTGTGTAAAAACATGCTGATAGAAAGTGTTATTATCGATCAGCTACCTTTGTCGGAAGCGGATTGGAAATGCGGAGAAGGAGAAAGAGCGCCATTAGGAGAAAGAGCGCCTCCAGGCTCTATAAGAGCCGTCTTCTTCAACAGCTCCCACTTGTTTTATGCCAGCCCGCCCCTTTTTTGGGGCCGACCCGCCCCTTCTTGAAATAAACGGCTGGAAGGGGTCTTATTTCTCGGGTTTTCGACCGTTTCGTTCCAATTTTTCTTCACTTTCGTACTATTCAGTACCTCGACTTCATATTTGATGAACTTTCCATATTCGGTCCAATTTACTCCTATCACTGCCTTTAAATAATCTCCAATATATACTTGATCATACCTATTAACACGCTCACTAAACGCTCAAAATGATTCCTCAATATTATTATAAACAAATTTTTGAGGCTTTTTTGCTTCACGCCGCCTTCAGAAACCGCTCAATAACTCCTTTTATCTGCTCTATGCTTTCCTATGCTAACTTACCGTATCTTTTCGATGCATGACCGAAGATCGTGTCTCCCTTCTGTCATCTCCGAACCAAAAACTGAACTGTTTCCCGTGATCTTTGGAAGAGAAATATGTCAGCTGCGTACGTCACAATATTCAGCGAATAATCGGAGCTTCCTTCATTGCGCTGTACAGCAGTAATAAAAGAGCGCGATGCACACTATCTGATGCACTTCCAAATGTTGACCATACAGTGTCAATGAACGATCATCTCGACATTATGTATAGCATTGCTGATGATCACTGATGAGTCGGAATCCTTCCCACATAAATCATCTGCAGCTGATGATTTATGACCAAAAACTCGAAATGTGTGCGCCGCGCTATGACTTCCCGTGACGCGCTACAAAACATCAACAACTGCGCGGACGCGTTGCGAAATTTCCGCGTTGGTTGATCGGCTAAGGCACGCGATCAGCCCTCCGATTATCAACAAGACTGCCTGGGAGGGACAAAGGCAGTTTCATAGTTCCGATATCACTACGCTGCTTGAATTTCATTCATCGTGCTCAAAAAAATCTGCTCTATAAGTCAACAATAGGAAAGGAGGTCAATGTGAGTTAGGGGCAAGAGACGTAGAATGGCGCAACATTTGTGTATAGCACAACACACACCTAACTGTGCGCAAAAGACGTGCCACGCGTTAGTCTGCTGCATATAATATCAATGAAGACTTCTTGCAATTGTAAATTTATTGCGGTTCCCCCTGAAGACCCAAAAAAATCATATAATGGTTCCAAATATTGCAAAGAAATAAAAAGAGTAATTCATCGTATACTGACCTTCTTGGATCTGTATAACCACCTCGTTGACATGGTAACTTCCGAGAGCACACATTGCTACAGTAAATCTTATTCATTAACCGTATATCATTGAATGACAGTTGATCGCGTTGTCCTGAAATATCGATTCATGATTCATTTTTCATTGGGTTTATATGAGGGTGAAGGAGCGGGGGGACAATTTCGTGAATGCTGAACAGTAGCGATAACTCTACAGGATCATACACGTTAGATGACATCTAGAATACGTTATTGACACGTCACTCATGAAGTCATGTTATTGATCGACATTGAACAATTCGTCCCCTCCCCCCCCCCCCTCTCTTCTTAATACAGCACAGTACATTATAGTCTTGTACTCTTAGGTGGATATCTGTGGATTTATTATGATCCCCTAATTACAAATCCTCTGCGATTTTTTGAAGGAACGCCTTCTATTTTGTTCTATACTTTCTTGGGATGCGCCATGCATTCTACTTCGACCCGGAATCATAACGGATTGAATACGACCCAGCCTATGTGACAATGATGTGGGGCCATGCATTGCACAGGCAGTGTTTTTGTTGACCAATAGATTTAGCAACAATACACCGACCCCGAAAGATGGAATGCTTTATTGTGTTCTGAGGGGAGAGTGACACTGATCCCCGAATATTGCTATTGACGACGCCGCCACAGGTCACAACACCACTTTCGCCCAAGAACAGCGTCACCTCATTCATTCTCAAAGGTGTGTACTAGAAAATCGTGCAGGCACAGATTTTTTCTATAGATCTTGGTAAAATCCTTGTTTACAGACTTTGCATAGGTACCAAAACAACAAACAAAGCGGAAAGTCATCTGAAAAATCTTTTCTCTCATGTTTTGAGGAAAAATCTGTCGCGAAAGAAAATATGCCGTGAATTTTTTTTGGCTGGTATAGACAACCGCAACATACTATGATTGAAGGGAATCGTCCACGAAATTTCAAGCTTTCATCATCCCATCCATTATTTTACAGTTATGTTGTATTCGCTCACTACGGACCACATGTAAAGTTTCGCGCGAAAAAAATCAAAATCCGATGCATTTCCTCAGAGTCTCCAAAGTTTTTGTCCACGCGGGGAACCTGGGCGGGATCACAAAGAGTGTGGAACCGAGCGGCGGCAGTCAAGTGATTGGTTACACGGTATGGGAAGCAAAGCAAAGTCGGGGCCCAAGCTCTGCACTGTGCGGCCTCCCGTCGACAACTGTGGCAAAGTCGATCGGCGGGAATTCGAAGTTTTTTAGTCAGAATAAAAAAATCATCATTTGTGTATTTTTTGAGGTACTCTGTCAAGTACACTAGTTTTGAAAAAAAAAGTTTTGAAAAAAATGAATCACGCGATTTCCGTATATGATTCCTTCGAACACCAATGGTCCCTGTTGGCATGCTATGCATGTGCACATGTTGCTAACCATGCGCCGCGCGGAAACTGGTCATTGTCAAGAAATCCCCCCCCCCCCCATTGAATATCAAGGGCGTGCAGGCATTTGCCCTTGAGTTTGCTGCCTGCGTGTGTGGAAATTGGACGAAACAAAAATAATGACTGGAAACTGGTTGGTACACACACACATATATACACACATATGCACATCTCCATTTAGATATATCAGTAAATATCAAAATGGCTTATTAACAGTATCAAAGTGACGTCTACGAGCCCGTGCGAAACGGAAACCAAACTCACTCCTTGTGACAAACAAATAATTGTTAAAAAGTAACATATAATCTTTTCTTTAACTAGTCACTTAATCTGAAACAAACACAATTGAAAGAAAATGTCTGAATAAAAGTCTTCATTATTTGCAGAAAACTTTCACAATTATTTCAATCTCTCAAAATAGGATAGAAAAAGAAGGCGTTACATACAAGTCATCACAAAAACATAAACAATTGGTAGTTTCCGACTCTTATACAATCAATTACTTGGTAAAAATTGATTGTTGAAAATCATGAAAATTGTGAAATGGTGACTGAATTATTAGTAGGTCAAATCAAGTCAAGTTCAATAGGTTAGTTGGGTTACTATAAAAAACTGTCAATTATATTATTATTATTTGTTTAGTAAAAATTGTTAGAAATAAGAGAACCTTAAAATACACAAACACTCACCAATGGTTTTCTGATAGTCGGTTACGAATGTACTGATAGTATAGAGATCATCGTAACGTGAAAAAGCTTTACTCCTAAAATAATCAAATTAAAAAATGGTATAGTACCGAATGAAATGTCCTGAACTCAAGTCGTTTTAATTTGAGTGTTCGCAGTTTTGTTTCTTTGGTGCATTTTTGACCACTAATTCATATTTAAGAAGTAGGATTTAAGTGAATTGTCATCATCAAACGTAAAGCAAAAGAAGTGGTGGCTTCGCCAACGCGACACACGCGGCATTTCCATGACGAGCGATGCCGCCATGGTTCCTTCTGTGTCCCCTCCCTTCCCCACTTTCACACAATAATCTGATTGCTTCAAGAACGTTATACTCGACAGAATGACTTCGCTGTTCGAAAAAACCCCATTCGAGCAACTGGTTGTGCAAGAAATGCGTGCCGTTTTTCATTCCTTGTTGAGACATTGATATTAATAAAATTAACAAAAAATATTGGAGACTAATAATGAAAATTTAATCATCCAAAAGTCCCCTAGGAACTCAAAGAAATTATGAATTATTTTATTAAGACCAGATTTTTAGGGAATTCCAACCTATAATGCATGATGCTACCGTAATCATAAGGCACACCGGCATTATCGACATCATCGGGATCTTCCTTGAGAAATTGTCCTTTGGAGTCCTGAAATATCAGAACATCCACATCAAAGAGCTCCAGAAACTTCCCACCAAACAGTGCGGTAACCTTCGCTCACCTTATCAATGTTTTCCCATCGTACGTTCACAAACTGGTCGCGATCCGGTCGTGATTGCTCATGCCAGAATCCAAGAGCGTGGGCCACTTCGTGAGCTATAACGCCCAGCTAGAAAAACCATTTCAGTAGCAAACATTTCACACCTTAACAACAATAAACAGTAGGACAAAAATGTAAATAAACAAAGTGATAAACAATAAACATTTAACGTTCAAACAATGGACACTGCTGAAGGCTTCTTCGTCATACTCATGACGTATGCAAAAGCAAGTACTCCGAATTTCCGACGCCATTTCACGCAGACTAGGCTTTGCATGCGAGTCAAAAGACGCGAATCGACACGCGGGGCATCGCGTCACTGAGGCCGCGTTCATACTCTGCGGTCCCGTCGGCAGGGCGTGGCTGCGCTTCTCTGCGTCTCCGCCTATGCCACCCTGCCTTGTTGCCCGCGTCGTCTCTGCACCTCTCCCTGTGCCAGTCTGCCTCGCTGCTATGCTATCATCTGTCGAATTTGAGGATTTATATCAAATGTGTTACAAAACCGGCGGTGCAATGCCGATTCAAAAAATACCCACTTTTTTCTATAACAGGACCTGCAGAAGCCCTCCCACTCCCTAAAACTTGAGGCGAAAATCTTCGGAGTTCTTTTCTTTTCGAAGTAGCAGCTCATAGATATGCACACGACCAATTACGGGAGCAATATATTTTGTTCTCGGACGAAGGTGGTGTGGTGACAGTTGGCGTACACTCCACCCCTCATGGTGCGGGGATCGAATCTCGCAACAACGCCTGCCCAGGCCAACCAAGCTTTACAGTCCTCCGGGGTCCGTGCATTAGTACCAGACTCGTCTGGGAGGTTAAAAGCACCGATTTGTACATCGGCCGGCCCACGCAAGTCATTGTATGGGCCAAATCCTATTCACCTGCCACCATGATTCCAAATGGAACTAGAATGCGCGGCACATTCCACAGAAGGAATTGATCAACGCTCAAGCTTTATCTTTTATCCCTTACTTTAAACCCATAACAGTAACACACATAACCATGAATCACGCCTAACTGGCATGACTATATGCCAGTCCAGGTCAGAATTATGACCGTTGTAATATTTCTTTACGGTTCCGAACGATTTGTTGCACTCTTTGCCAAATTGTTTGTGTAATTGCACCACATATCCTTTTTTGTGTTACAGAGGACGAACAAACATCGAAAAACCTTTTGTTCGGGAAATTTAGCGAAGTACTTGGAAACCACGGCTAGAAAGTAAATCAACTATCAAAAGTGGCATAATTTAGAAAGGGATAAGCTGGAACTTCGTGATGAGGTTGTATTCATAGTTGGCGACACAATCGCGGATGTCGCAACGTAACCTCAACGCAAACCTTGCGATCGATAATGACAGATAGCACAGTGAGTATTGATCGCAAATGTGTACCCTTATATCAGGATTTCGCACGATGACGAGCGGCGTGCGACGCAGTGTGTGCGAGCTATGCGCGTCGCGGTAGTTGGGTTCTAGGACGATTATACGCTAATGCTACGGGCGCGATACGCAGTTGACTTGTAATCGTTTCGAGACCAAACAATATGGCGCCTTTAGCTCGTCTGCACTGCTTTGCTTGCGACATGCCGCGTTGCGAAATCCCGACATAAAGGTACATACCCATTGATCGCAGCCGCGCTGCTTCAGCCAGTCGCTGCGAGCATCGACAGTGTACTCGCCAACAAATTGATTGTGGCGACGCCGAACGTGTGAGCCCTCTATGACGACATGTCGCTGAGTATAAACCTACCCGAATGCATTCTGGCGCCAGGGATACCAGCTGCTCTTCGCCGAGTGGGTGTTTTCCTACGTTGCTTGCACATCCATCGACATCCGTGAACACTAGAATATAATGATGAAACCACATATGGCATGGAGAACAACAACCAATTATCGATCGATTTCCGATTAAAAAGTAGCGAAAATTCGTCACAAACCTATGCGATTTCCGCTTTTAGCGTTGTCATTACGGACAAAGTTCAAGCATGTGATATTGTGCCAGTGCTCCAGAGCTAATTCAATGATTCGTTGCTCTCGTGAAGCTGAAATGTCCATGAATCGACCAGTGTGACGCCTTGTACCCTCCGCGCTCATACTTCGTGATCGCGATTATCGCGACGCAACCGCAGCGCAGCCCACGTTTATGCTGGCCAGTTATAGTCAGTACACTCAGTACAGGCTGTACCGACTAGTATTTCGACCAGCGATTGTAAAGCGATGCGACAATGCAAGAGGGCTGATTAGACTGGGGCTCATGAGCCCGGAACAATGAGCCGTGTTCACGGCCCAATGTTCTATGAGGCAAAGTCTAACCAGCGCTCATGCAAAGGCTTCAGTCTCACTGTTTCGTTGCCAAATTAATCAAAGAAAAAAGTGAGAACGAAAGTCAAGCTCGGTTCAACGCCTGTGAACCAGTGTTTAAGATGCTGTCCAAATCGAGCCTGACGCTGGTCAGACGACTTCAGAGTTCTCTTCTCTTTCAAATGCTTCATCAGGTTTACTTTTTGTGAGGGAGGAAAAGAATAACTGAACTCGAACGATTTTCGATGTTCCAACTTCTCAGCTCTAGGCGAGGGTTGAAGGCAGCAGGAACGGTAATTTGCACGGTCGTATAAAATGAAAGTGAGAAAATAAGAGTGAGCGGTAGTGATGAAAAATTGAATAAACTGCTGGAACCCTGAAATAATTTCTCACTATCCCATGTTGTTCATGTGGACGAGTTCTGCGGCGCGCTGTATCAGTGAGCATTGATCGAAGCTACGCGGATCTGGGACACGTGGTAGTGAAACGCAGCTAAGCTCGATTTTGGCTAATGGGTGTCAGTCGGTCAGAGCAGGACCTTTTTAAAAGCTTAAAGCGTGCACTTCACTGTGAATAGCGCTACACGCTGCTGCGTTTGATCCCAAGTTTCCTTCACAGGCTTGTAAAAAACCCTTCCTTCCTCTTTTCAGCTGGTTCATCACTATCCCCTAGCCTTCAACAGGAAATTCAAGACAAACAATGAATACTCGGTGATCACAGAATGAAAGTGCAAAATCAAATGCAAGAAACTCACTGTGCGACCCGTCGAAACTGTAAATGATGGGACGAGTCGGATCCCATCGACGCAGATCCGATCCAATGAATTTGCGTTTCACCCGTCGTTGTCCTGTCTTCAATGCATTCTCGTAGATCTGTTTTGCTTGTTCGGGAAACAGAATAATATCGCCTAAAATAGAAGACGGTGAAATTTTTATCCAAAAATAATTTCTGAACTGACGAAAAACTTGCCCGCAATAGAAATAATACACTAACCCTCAAAATGTCTTCCATACTCTTCAGGATTCAATAATTCTCCTTCGATGTCATCTCGCATTCGTTTCCGCCATTTATCCGCTTCATCGTCAGCTTTATCCTAGAAAATAAAGGAATTTGAAAATTAAGATATAGGAAAAATAAAATAAATACAGGAAGAATATGAGATACAAGAAAAATAAAAATATAGAAATAACATCACAAAATTATCCAATACTAATAAGTATTGACTGACCTAAGCAGGATCATTTTAGAGCGAAGAACCTATTTGAAGGCTACGTCAGAAAAAATGGGTGAAAAGCTTCCCACCAGGAGAGGGCGCAGACGAATGCAGAAAATAGACGCGCTTTGCGCGCGAGTTTCAAATCTTGTCTAAGATCATGTGGGACCGCGTTCATACTTCGCAGTGTGGTGCCGGCTGCAGGGCGTGACTGCACTGAAGGCAGCGAAGCAGAATGGCACGGGCGGAGATGCAGAGGAGACGTGGCCATGCCCTGCAGTCGATAACGCAAAGTATGGAGGCAGCCTATATCAAGCCTCATGGGTTTGCCATTTTTTGAAAAACGTCAAAGAGCCAGGATTGGTCAGTGTCCAGCTAGACCACTGTAATACCGCAATGGCCAGATTTTGATCTTCCCGGGCTTGGACTGACATGGGAGCGGGAATCGACCATTCTGATCCAGTGCGCTCCTAGCTCAACAGTAAAGCCTTTTTCTGTTTTTACACGTTTTATACATTTTTATTGCTTTTGTTTATTTCATGATAAAACTCATGACCCCGGAAATGGTCCATTTCCGACATCCCGGTTGGTATCGTCAGCATAACTAACATAATGGGAACCTTGACCTTACTGGAACTACCGCATGTATTACAGTTGGTGATTCAAACGTCCTTGTTCGTTCGGTTGGCTGTTGTTTGCCCCCCCCCCCCCCCCGTGGTACAACAACTTTAAGTGTAATGTGGTGATTGTATATGAATGACGTTATTATCACTGCTTCACCTTGAACATCCACTTCGCTCTCGGTAAACTATCAAAGTTCCCCATCAAGGACATCTTTCCCCGAGCTACTGATATTCACGTGACTCTCGGAATAGGAACCCTTGGCGCTTTGGTAACAGCGGCTTCGGGACCTGCTCATGGCACACAGAACTTCCTAAATTTCGAACCCCTGTATTCAGGGTACACCGGGAGTCGAGGATTCTTCAACAGGAAGGGGGGTCGTAGCAGAGGACAGCAATAAACACTAGAATCTGAACTCTGAACTAGGTAAGACATAGCAATAAAACACATTGTAACTATACAATTTCGGCAACAGTTATTGTTATCCTAAAGGTCAAAAAAAAAGAAAAAGGGGGGGTCGTATTTAGTTCTCGTAAGGGGGTGGAGATCATACTGAGGCAACTACTTTCCTCGACACCTAGTAGCAGTGCCCTACCAGTATTCATATTCGAGCGGCGCGTGTCGAGCAACGGCGCGATGCGTGTCACCTAGGGGAGCCGTATTTAGTAAGGTCCTCAAGCGATGGCCCTGCTCAAGCCTTTTTTGGACGTAATCGTACTGTAACCCAGCTACCGCCCTGCACCCCCTCAAGCACACGAAACCCCTAATTTGAGACCTCAGTGCTCACATCCAGACGCCCCGTGTTGACGTCGCCTCCAAGTCTACCTGTCCTGTGATTCGACAAATACGAAACAGGTTGCATTGAAATAAACCCAGACATTTTTGGAATTTAATCAATATGTGATCGGATTATCGTCACTTCGTCAGAGTCATGCATCATGCCTAAGAATTTTGTCACACCGAAACGTGTCTCCCCTCCCCTCCCCCCCCCCCTCTGAAAGGTCCCACACCAAAAACACGACGACCACGGTACGACTTATCACAGGTGTTGCCAGCCATAGGAGCTCTCACTCCCATAAAACCCACAAGGACCTCCAGCGGCGGAGTGGGGTACAATTATGGTCCTCACTCCGCCGCTCCCCGCCGCCGCATGGATTGGGAATTCCACAAGGGATCGTTGTGCTCGAGATTGGAAAAAAGGGGTCATTGTAGTATTTGGACAAAGAACTCGTTGAAGTATTCGACGATCTATCTGTTTTTACTGATTTTGAAAGCGGTTACGTGTCTTCAAAAAAAACTCGGTGATCGATAATCATACTTTGCACAAGGTAGAAGTCATGCAACGAGTGTCATGTTTGATTTGGTGGGGTGGGGAGGGAGGAGGTTCATTTGGGAACTTTTTCTTAAAGTAATACTAGACAAGCCGTTTTTTCATTTTCTTTTTCTTTTTTTAGTTTCAAGAATTATCAAAAAATTGACTTGACACACCATTTCATTCCCCCCTCCCCCTTCCTGCTCACCTGTGCAAATACACCCCGTACATCTTTTCTTGTCGGGAATTACTCGCAGTTCAATTACTTTCAGAACCAAACCAGCTTCGTAATCATAGTCATGGAAAGGAGTTTTCCTCCTCATATCATGCTTGACTGCCTATGGAAATCGTCACGAAACATGCTTGGTAGGTGGTTTTATAGGCCATCCCAACCAGTACCCACATAGCACTTTCTATGGGTAGGGGTGCGGGGGGGGGCAATCTCAGGGTAATGATTCTGATTCCATATAAAAGCGTGGGATGATACAAGGAAAAGACTCTGAGCCGGAAAACAAAACTCATAAAGTCCTCTCCCTCTGTCCCCCCTCCCCCGGTGAAAACATGTGGCCTCAAGTGCATCCATAAGGAGGGGCATGTGTTGGATGGTCTTTTTGAGATCTTGTCTATGAATTTCACAATTTCAGTGCATCAGCAGCTATCCTATCAGACATCAATAGTAAGTTGGCGAGGGAGAGAGTCATATTTCCAAAAAAAAATTCCGAGTTTTATTGGGTTAGCCGGGGAATCGTATCTGATGAGCGCCAGTCGAAAAAACCTCAGAAAAATCAATTTTTCGATTTCTTTTCCAGTCACATCCGTCATGAACGGTGGTTGCGGTGGCATCGTATTTCCAGAGGATTTCTCAAACGTGAGCCTGATCCTTCGATTAACCATTCTGCCCCCCTCCCCCCCCCCCCACCCTTATGCAAAACATATTACTCTCAATGAATGTTCAACAAGGAATTTCGGATGGCCCCTAATCAATAAATCAAGTCGATGATCTAACTATTGCTGTAAACTGGGCTAAACATATCCATTGATTATGTAATAGGGATTGATCGATATGGTTTACGACCGACGAGCTGGATTCTGGCACACTACCCATCTCCCACCCCTCACCAGAAAAGGATTGGGAAGTGTCATAATGACATGGCAAATAAGTCAGTAAGAAAACCTGCAGCAAGATTCAAACGCACCAAACCGTCCACAAATTGAACAAATGAGATGGGATGCTAACAAGGGAAGGACCCCAGGTCGAAGTGGCCATTCGGAATGAGATGCATATGGTCCGATCTCTTTTCGGACGCTGATCTCGGATCTGCACTCTATATTTGCAAAACGATTCTCTGAGCGGAGTTATGGAGGTTTTTTTGAATGAACGGTTCATCAGCATGGCCGTTGCTGAGCAGTAACGGCCTCAGCGGCTCAGCGGTAGTGCTCCGAATCTGTGGGAGAGGGGTTGAGGGTTTGCTCCCCGCCAGTGCGGGTTTTTTTTTTGCATTTTGTGTTTCATTGTCAGTAAGTGCTTTTCTTCCACTTCTGGACGTTTCCTTGGACTGGTACCTATCACACCCATCATTTACTCTGCCACTTTATTTATAACTGCTAACATTACTCACAAGGGAAGGATATCAAGTCGAAAAGAATCCCGTACCACACGCATTAGGCGTTTTTTCGTGAAAAGATTATGATATCCGTGCATAGCGGGTCCAATTACACCTCTGTGCAAATTTTCAGCCAAATCCAGTTTTTGGTCCAACTTCGGAAAATTGGGGGTGGCCGGTTATAAAGTGGTAGATTTTGAATTTTCTTCTGCAGAAAACCCTGCAACCCGAACATGATAGCCTACACATACCTCAACACTTGCCCAACGCACTAAATGTACGAAACAAGCGTCAATTAGGAGCATTTTCTAGGCAAGGGTCAACGACTTCTCCTTTGTTCAATGGGCTGCCACCCTACAGCCCGTGGATTTTTCCGAAATTTGGTCGAATTCTCGAATTGGCTAAAAACTTGTGTTCTGGGGTAATTTGACTCCCTGAACACGAAAATCTCCCTGGTTTTGCGCAAGAAGGTCTGGCTCGCGTGCTATGGGCTTCCAAACCTACCATAATAGTATTGTTTTTTCAAAAAAACCTCCATAACTCCGCTCAGAGAATCGTTTTGCAAATTTCGAATACAGATTCGAGATCAGCGTCCGAAAATACGTCGGATCATATGTATACCATTCCGAATGGCCACTTCGACCTGTGGTCCTTCCCTTGTAAGATTTTTTGGTCGATGGCTAGCTAGCTGATCCTTCCCCTGACCCGAAAAAATCAACTCAGAACAATTCTGGTGATAGGAGTCTCGTCAGCATTTTTATGTACATCTGTGTTTTTTAAGCGAAGATACACTTGACCCAGGGTACTCTCAGGGGTCGAGAAAAATGGCCGCATCCGTATGACCCCCCCCCCTTCTTTAACTTCTACAGTATCAGTTACAGCCGAACTATACCGTTGCAGAGTACTCTGTTACTATGTAATTTTGTGTGATTACCGTACGAATGAATCTCCCAGGAGACCGTACGAATGAATCTCCCAGGAGATCTTCAATTTAAATAATTTGATATTTTAATTATATTTAATCACATAGCTATGTCAGCCAACGGCACGTTTCACTTCTCGTATAGCTTAAGGTCGTCGCTGACCTCAGCAATAACGATCCCCATTCCCTTCCAACCGTCAAATACGACCCCGTCAAGGAATCCTCGACTACCCTGCTTGACACAATCGCGCGCGCGCGAAAAACCGTTTCAACCCCCCCCCCCCCCTCCCTTGTTTATTGTGTTAGCAGCCAGCAGCCTTACTAGGAGAATATAATAGCACTTCATAGAACGCGCGCTCGATCACAAGCAATGGAACAAGTTTTTTGGCAGAAACCCAGTCGCTCGCGCGCGCTCCAAACCGTCACACGAGACTATTGGGCGACCGTGGGGCTGTAACGCGATGCCGGTGCTGCCCTTCGCGCGGCCACCGATCGCATTGATATACTTGTTTTTACGATAGATTGTTTGTTTACTGATTAACACATCACATCAATTGGCCTACGATTCGAATCTGCGCGCCGCTTTATCGATTGTTCTGGAAAGTTCTGGTTCACAACTATGATGGTTCATGGGTTAAACGTATCACATGGCACGTATGGTCTTTGAACTTGACGGAAATCAGCAGGGCAATCAGCGAAAATCAGCTGCAATCTCAGCGGTGTAATGGATAGCAGGCGAAGACAGCGTTTATACTCGGCGATCGGTCGTGCGATCGGTTGCTGCTGGTACAGCACACCTTAATACTGGCCGTATTTATCGTGAGCAATGCTTTCACAGTGAGCCATGACATAGCCCGGCTTCGCAACTACACAGCGGTTGTAGTATTGTTCTCTCCCCGCGATATGTACTTGCGTGGGCGACCGTACACTATCACGCTAGTCGCCGAGTATGAACGCGAGCTTGCGCTGTGAGCAGGGTTTGGTACGAAAAATGGATCGGGTTTTCAACGTGGATAGTTTTTGTAAAAATAAATATTTGGCAAAGCAGCATCAAAAAGCAACAACTACGATTCGTTGGAATGTTTCCATAGAATTAAGAGAGTGCTGAAAAGTGTGTGAGTTGTTCAAATGGATTTACAAAAGGAGATAGAAAAGTAGCTACAAAGAATATTTTGACATCAAAATTTCTAAAATAAAGATCCTGGAAGTGAAAATTATCGGGAATGATTGTACAGGTTTGAAACTATACTAGTAGATGTCATCCTAGGCAGAAAAATCTTGGCGAGAAACCAAAAAACTTCATTGGCAGCCAAGGTTCATGCGAAAACCACAAAGTATGAAATGGAGAAAAATTTGGAACAGTCATGACAAAGCCCAGGTGTGTAACATTTGGGCAGAAAGTTAGCGTCGCGGCTTGAGGCGGCATGTGGCGCGAATATTCCGTCCTAATGACACCCACCCGATTAGGCACATTATTGGTGTTCAGCAGAAATCCATCCGAGGGGGTGGGTCACGAAGGCTCTACTAGGAGCAAAGAGGCGACAGTCATGTGTTCAGAGACGCAGGGCGAGGAGGATTAACACGGGCGCGAAATTTTGAACTACACTTAGGCGGCTGAGGGCTGTTCAAATATTGTGGCGGGAAATATGGCGAGAATTCAAAGCTCCTCTTCCAGGTTTTTCTCTTTTTGTTCTGAAATAAAGGAAAATTCTCAAACTTTCTCATGTTTCTACTCATGTACCGTATCTAATAGAGTGATTCTGAGAAGAATTAGAATCATAGAATTTCGCGAAAGATTCTTTTAACCAGGCTGACCCTTTTTCCAGCTCACAGTGCGACCCCTTCACCATGTTTCAACCCTTGCTTGGCAGTGCTCGAAAATTGCTTAACCAACGCGAGGCCCTTTATCCGACCCTGCTTTTTCACCGCACGCTACGTTGCACATCTCAAGAGGACTGGTTCGTATTATGCCCGGTGTTTTGCCCTATTAGAGAAATTTCGATCCGCTCTCATTTTCGTACCTCGTAAAGCGACAGAAAAACGTTCTTGAGCCCTTTTCCAGCGATTCCATCCGCGTGAAAATTTACTTTTCCGGGCACAATGATGTCCCATCGACCAACACCGGTATAATGAACTAGTATTTAACTTTCTACAGTATCCAACGTTGTCGATCCTAATAGGGACGGCACACAAAGAAGGAACCATCAATTACTGTGTACTTCCTTATTAATCAACAATTGTCACGATAAGTTCGAGAAGTTTCGGGAAAAACGCGCCCAGTTTGGACAGTGGAATGGAAAAAAATGATGATGATAGAAACGGTTTTCAGTTTTACCCACTCGAGTATTGCACGTAGAAAATCACGAGAACCACTAGAAATACTCAAAAAATTGTCCACAGGAAGTTCAAGTTTTTCTCCCTCCCTCTTCATACAGCTGCTTTGTGTTTGTTCACGGCGATCAAATAAAAAGATCTGAGCACAAAAAAAAACTAAAACCCGGCAGAGTAACATGTCCTCGATGTCTCCACACTTTTTGATCATACGGGTAACGTGGGCCACGGGAGGGTGACGGCTGCGAACAAAGCGGCGGTGGTCACGTGATCGAAGTAGGAGGCAATTCAAAATCGGGCGCGAAATCATTCCATCTAGGCAACACTTCAAAAGTTATTCGGCGGGAATTGAAACAGGTTTTTATTTTTTAGGTTTTTGAATTTTGCAATAGAGAAATGAAACTTTTCTGTTCTTTTTGTGTGTCTTTAAGTACTTTGTTCAGGAGGTGATTTCAGAGAAAATGGGATCATGAAATCGCCGATCGATGATAGTTTACTGGCTAATTCGATTATAATGTTGGACCAACAGCTTTATAGCTACCATCATGGTCCATCTGGTCCACACCTCTCAATCTGGTGGATTAACGGGTCACTTGATTGGGTTGTAAACCAAACAAAGACAGGCCACCGAGTAGTGCGAGCATCGTTACTTTCGATAGTAATGGCCCATTACCAGCATGTTCGTGACCTTCCCAAGCCATATGGTGCCGGTGCCAAACCTGCGCTTTTAACAAACACAAAAAAAAACGATACCATTCTCATTACAAGGGCGCCGAATGAAAGGAGAAGGAAGGAGGTAGGGTCAGAGCAATGCGCGCACACGATGATACCGCCGTCATTGTTGACTAAAAGGAAAGGAATCGCAAATGGAACAGTAAGGCTGAATAGCGCGATTCAGTGGAAAGGACGGGAAAGTCACAAGAAATCGATAAAAACGATCAATCGTACACAGTACCACTAAAAACACTGCATCTGCACGTCAATCAGTTAGCTGAGTTCTCTAGACAGCACTGAATGCTTATCCGAAGTTTTTAACGAAGGTAAACAAAAATAAGCAATAAAAATTGGAAGCCATTTTTGAAGAAGTGGGGGGCAACTTTTCAAATAACCTACAGTAACATGTCTTTACATAAATTACCTGTCAATAATATGTAATTACATGTATGATTTCGGAAAGCTGCTCCGTTAATCAAGTAAAGCCATGTTACTGTTCAGCATTCAACAGGTTGCCCTCCCCTAGGATTAATATGGCACCATAAATCAGAATTTTTTGAAAAGGTGAATTAGGGAATACGAAAATATCGATGAGATAAGTAAAGTGCTAGAATAAACAAAAACAAAAACACGAGCCGATCAATGATGTGTGCGCAACAACTTTTGTAATCACAACCAGTCGACGGTGCGATTCCGCTCCAGTTCAACCAGTCCTTCGGCAAATTAGGCTGTCACTCTCTCTCGCGCTCATAACGCCATATCACAACACACTATAGAAATGCTTATCGATTAGAAAACAATGCAAACTGATACCTTTTCGTAGCTTTCAGGATGTCGTTGATTACCGAGTTGTTTAAGTTTATCCAAATAAAATTGTACAATTTTATGTTGTTCTTCCGTAAGCCCCATCAAACGTCGTTGATCGGGTGTGGCAGCAAGCCGTCGTGGCCGACGTTCCGCCGCCGTTGCGGTTTCTGTGATTTCAGCAATAACGTCATCAAGCCGTTGACCAGCAGCATCATGAAGGGAATAGCCGTGAATACAAGATGGTAGCGAGCCGGCGACGGCCACCACCAGGAGGAGCGTAGTACAGCGTAATAGGGACATTGCGGTCGTCCAACGACGACCATTCAACGTAAGGAGACACGCCGCGGCGGCGGTCTCAGTCCGCCCCCAACGGCGACGCCCCCCCCCCCCCCATCCTCTGTCAACTCCTTCCCGTTGGCGTCCCCAAGGGCGCGAGAAGGATCATGGTACCCGGTCTTGAGTGTGTGGATGAAAAAGTCGACGTTACGATCTCAAAAGCTTGCCCATAGGCAAAGGCCCAGATCTAGCCTAACCGATCGATGATGCTAAAGCGGTCCTTGTCAATCCGGTCCATCAATCGGTTGGTGACGCTCCCTCCCCTTTCATTGGCGCTTGGGGATCTCTTGTCTGATGCACTTTTCTCTTTCCTATATCACTAGTGACCCAGTGGTGCTGAAAAATTGTGGATGAGTCCAGGTGTTCCCATAGCAAATTGCGCTACAACTTGTCCCCCCCCCTTGATAATGCTCATAGTAATTCGTAACAGATGAGTAAAATATGCCCTTAGGTTATCCATATCTCGCGGGTACAGCATGGTTTTTGTAATAGAACGAGGACTGAATCGAAAGACCGATTTCGTATGCCTAGTAATGTGCTATGTGATGTAACCCATAACCCATAACACATGAAACACTGCAACATAAACTTTCATTCCTCCACGGTAAATTGCGAAACTCTCACATCAGAACTGGTTTCAATTCGTAATAATAGGCGATCATGACGATCAGAATATTTCAATAGTAAAAAAACTTGTCCTTAATAGAGCGACCAATTACGAGAATTGCTCTACAAGTTGTCCCCCCCCCCTCTCCTTTGATGATTGATCGTAGGACATTGTTAATGGGTGAGTTTATTATGTGTTTTGGGTTACGCATAAATTTTATAGCATCATTCACATATCAAACGAAAATCCCAAATGAAAATCATGATTTTAGTGCGACTCTGATCTTGTTATGTGATGTAACCCATAACCCGTATGAGGCACTGCAAATTGAACCCTCAATCCTATCAATGGCGAGATCAGAACTAGTTTCAATCCCTAAGAATACGCAGTATGACGGTTAGGTTATTTTTATAATAGGAAACATGTCCTTTAAAAATCGACCGGTAATTCATTAAACAAGTCTTCTGCTATCAACAGCCTTATGAAGGGTAAATAGAGAGGCAGATCAAGGCAGGTAAGTGCAGTCAATCCCCTGCACACAGGTAGTGGCCTGGCTCACCAGGGTTGGAATGCAGTGCGAAGAAGGCCATGCCCTGTAGAAGAACCCTATATTCTATAACCTTATATTGTAGAGGGTAATGGTTTCTGCGTCATAAGGGTGCAGAAGGAGCCAATGCGGCATCGCGAATGCTTCACACGCGGCATTTTCATCATGCCATTTGGAGTCAAAGGCGTCGATTTTCAGTCAATCTTCATTATCGTCATAGAGTGATAACTAGGCCAAACGTCACTTCAGAGTGCCTTTGTTGTTGCCATGTGGTATAACCCATAACCCACAAGAGGCAACTTGCGGAGCACTGATGACCTCGTTGTGAATTTCCAGTAGGTGCGTAGTATTACGACCCATAATTACTGAGCAGCGAAATGAACCAAATGGCTGATTTTGCTGGTTTTCATGCGCCAATTCCGATGTGCCAGGAAAAAGCTCTTCAGATGTTAGTGGATTGGCAGGTTCACGTGTGGGCGATCTTCACCCAGTCGACCTACAGCCGTTTCAGTTTACCAGAAGGGTCATTTGGGAGCAGCGCCCCTGTGAGTTTATCTTGTTCTTAATGGATTAACCTATTTTTACTGCGGATCATCTCGAATTTTTGCCTTGCCGATTTGTGCCCCCCCCCCCCCCTCCCCCGAGAAAGGAATTACTATGAAACAGCAAACAGCAGCAATCAAGTGAAACAATTGATGGTAAAAGCGGAATGGTGAGACAGAAGATGATCGTGGCTGAAAAAATCCATTGGATTGCGTGCAATGTCTGCACTCTAAGAACTGCAAGCGTTACGGTACGTCTAAGCGTAAGCCACAAGCCCCTCCCAGTGTCTACAAGTCCCCATAGCTGTCTTACCTTTATAAGGACAAGGTTTTTCTCGAATTTGGCAGATACCACCTTTTGTTTGATCTTGAGCTGGTTATGTAGCAGGAGTGGGTTGTGGGGGAGGGTATTGTGGTGAAACGGTGACCATTCGAGTTTTATGGTCGTGTTTGCCATTGGCCACTTCAGATGTTAGCACAAGTGGTGTACGCATATTCAGATATGCTCATAAGTACATAGGCTGGTCATAAACGGCGTCTACATCACGGCTAAAATCCTGGGACAATCGGCCCAGGTGACCGCGCGAGCACGCGGGGACAGGAGGTCACATTATGGAATAGATGCTGTGACTGAAGAAAGGGGTCAGGGTACACCAGGAGTCGAGAATTCCTAGACAGGAGGGTCACTTTTGACGGACAGGGGAGGGGGGTCGTAACTGCAGAGGTCAGCGATAGGCAATAGAATCTAAATTTGACAAAATTGAGGTCAAAAATAGAATAGAATGAGGATACATAGTAATAAAACATGCAAAAGTGTCCGACAAAAGTTACTGGTATGAGGTCGAAACAAAGGGGGGGGGGGGGCTCGTTCTTGGTCCCCCATAGGTCAGGGGTCGTACTAAAGCGGCTATTTTCCTCGACATCTGGTAGTGCCCTTTAAGGGGTACATATTATTGAATCATCGCGAAAATGGTGAGTCACGAGCTGCTGTGGCGAGAAATGTCCAGAATTGTTTGATGACTATTTTGCTTGTGTCGAAAGATGTGTTTTTCCTCTACTTTTTACAGATTATTGAAGTCCCAAGTACCTTCTATGACAGCTTTCGAATGACAACATTTAGAACCAAGTTTTGAGAACACGCTCTCGTAATCCTTTAAATTGGTAGAAGATTTTACCAAATTGGAAATTTCATTCTCGTTTTTCTTTCTAAGTTGCACGAAAGTCGCACAAGCACTAAAGAAAGACACTGATTTGGGTTTCGATGAATTTCTGCGGTTCTTAAGTTGAGAGCATGTGAACAGGGTGCAAGGGAAGTCGAGGAATCCTTAACAGGTGGTCGTATTTCACGACCCGGGGGGGGGGGAGTTGTGGGTACATGTAGAGGTCAGCGATAAGCACTAGAATCTAAACTTCCAATAAGCAGATGAGGAGTGAGGGCTATTACCCTGCGAATCCGTGTGAGGAAATGTGAGATGAATATCTTTTGCAGATAAGAATACATAGCAGTGCTCTAGGTACTGGTGCTGTAGAGGTCAAAAAGGGGTTGGGGTCGTATCTGGTCCCCGTAGAGGAGGAGGAAGAGGGGGGGGGGGGCGTACTGAAGCAGCCATTTTCCTTGACACCTGGGAGTACTCTCCTTGTGAATCGCAGCGTCGTCTGTCGCGTAACATGCCGCGCGTGATGCGACTTTATGAGCTGACAATAGCATTGCCCGTCTCTCATTGGAAATGGGATGGCAGGATCAAGCACTCGAGTAAAAATTTTGAAGTACGACCCCGTCCCCACAAACTGGTCTTGACAACACGACCTTTACGGCCGCGTTCATACTTTGCGGTGCCGACGGCAGGGCGTGGCTGCGTGTCTCTGCGTTTCCGCCTCTGCCACTCTGCCTCGCCGCCTGTGAACGCGGCCCAAAGTATGAACGCGGCCTACGCCTTCAAGGCCGATGTTGTTCCTATACTAAAGTAGTGTCTTAAAAAAGGAAAAGGTTGTGAATCGGTAATTGTAGCTAGCGCTACTGTAATATTTAGAGGTTTACACTTTTATTTCTAAAGTCAATTCTCAATTTATAAACTGTTCGATTTGATTGCTGGTGACTAATTTCGGGCTTCACAGAAGATGCCAACGCTTCATAGCCATCTGCTCTACAAAAAGGGAGCTTGGCGACGCGAACTGTACCCTTCTTACGTGCCAGCTGCATAGTGCTTATAAAAGGAGACCTCGGCCGAAGTCACGGCTTCCCGGCTTCGCTTTTGCCCATCGGCTACGACACTGAGTTCGTCTCCTGTATTGGCAATAAAGGATCTCTACGTATTTCATCTGGTCTAGAGACATTCGCCATCAGTCTGGTCTAGCTCCAGCCTGCAATACAGGAAAAGTGATGTGCTATACCGTTTACTTGAAACCGCGTGGCACAAGATAAGGAGAGCGACGGTTATCGCAAGTATTACGGTAATCATAGTATTATTAAAGGTACAAGTTGGTTATCGATTGGATCACAATAAACGGGTGTGTGCACCTACTACGGAAAATCGCGTGACCGTCCGTGGCGAGCGGCTTGGCGTGTGCCACTACCAGTGACAGGGCATGGCAGCCTTCAAGCGAGGCAGTGTGGCATGGGTGGAGGAGGCAAGTGCAGAGGTGACGCACCCACGCTCTGCCGGGCTCTCAAGGGCAATGGATTCGGCAAGTCGTACTGATGGCGCCGCGAGTGCGACGCCGCGAAGCGATTTTCCGTCAAAGCACACACCCACAATAAACAGATAGGGCGTTGAGTATAACCAAATCCTCGTCTGACTAGGTGACAGGTAGGACGCAAAAGCAAGAACAGTGTTCTGCACACGCATCAGAAGTGGTTCATTGTTTTCTCTCCTCCTTCCTGCGCATTTTGTCTCTCCTCCAGAAAATGCACAAAGTATACCAAATAGCGCTTGTGAAAATATTAAAGACAATGGCAGTGAGCGGGGGGGGGGGGGGTGATCTGAGTAACGAGAACTCCTAAAGTGAGTCATCCAAATGAAAGCTACGAGTCACTGTAAAGTATGGACGTGGCCTTGGACAACTTCTTCTTTTGCGGTGGTACTGTCGGCAGCAAAACGTGGATGCGTTCACAGGCAGTGAGGCAGAGCGGCGTGAGTGGAGACGCAGAGAGACGACGCAGCCACGCCTTGCCGCCGGCACCGCAGAGTATGAAAGCGACCTCAGAGCAACCTTTCGCCCTTCAAGCGGTGTCATTCGTGCGCGCCCATAGGGAAGGATGGACTCCTCTACGCACAAAAAATAGAGAAAATGTGCCTTACTATCTGTTCCCCACGCTGCAGTGGAGCATTATGTGACAAGCGATCTAGGGAAAAGAACCAGCGATCGACTCAATCGTCACAATCCTAGTGAATGTAAAAAGAATCTTTACTGGATTTTGTATGTGGATGTAATTCTGGTTCTAACTACGATTATGAGGGTGAGGTTACTATCGCCAGAAAACCGCGTGGCTGCCTGCGGCGAGCGGCGCTTCGGGTGCGAGTGCCAGTGGCAGAGCATGCCACGGAGAAGGCGGAGTGGCATGGGTGCATTAGGCAGTGTGGCATGGGTGAAAGCGCATAGGTGACGCAGCCACGCTCTGCCGGGCTCCGAAGTGCAACCGATCCGCAAGCGTACTGGTGGTGCCGCGAGTGCGACGCCGATGAAGCGACTTTCTGGCGTAAATAGGCTTACCCCGAATATGACAGTCATTGTAGTGCCAGCGCCATTTCGTACAGGAGCGATAAAATTTGGGGAAGGTTAGTGCAGTGTTGGCACCAAAATCAACGTGACCAGCAATCACCGAGATAGCAGCTGGGACCAGGGTATTTTTTGCTGAATTCCTCTTATGCATTCGTAACCAGATGTTTGGATGACTCATACATTGGAATTTTTAGCAAAAAAATCCGCTCTCGTCCCAGCTAGTGTTTCGGCGGCTGGTGTATTGAAATAATGAGGAATCGTAATGTGGTGAGTAATTGCGTCAGGGACAATCTTGATGTGACCATTATTGTTACCTGCTCCATTGTTACTATATGTTGCTGATTCGGTAACTATGCTTGCTATACAATTGGTTGAGTGCAGGTGCAATAGACGATGAGAGCAGATCCGGCTCAAAGTGCGTAAGCTGTATGAGGACGAGTTTGCTGCCGGAAGAACTGCTACCGTGTCGGGCCGGGTGTGTTGACTTATGTCGAATTTTCGCTTTGCGACGTCGCACTCGCGGCGCCCTCAGCACAACCTGCCGCTGTCGGTTGGAATTCCGCTCAGGACTCTGGTGCCATGCGGTCTTTTAGGAAATAGCTGTTTATCCCATCATTATCTAAAAACAATAACTTTTGTGCCCTAAAAGGAAAAAATAGTAACTAAAAGAAACGATAGCATTACTTGATAACAATCCTAATCAAGGAATGATCAATTCGGGCGTAAAACTCCACAGGGAGTGCTGCAGTGTGGGCGTGGGTCGATTGATCGAATTTCCGCTTCGCCGTATCGCGCTCGGCGCCGTCAGCACGGCTTGCTGCAGTCGGTTGGAATTCATCTCAGTATGCAGTGGGCTGGTATCGTTAGGGACCTCCAAAGATTGCAGGTTGGAAGCTTGGAAGTTCTTACATGCTGTTGTTGTTCGTTGCTGTTTCAACGAATAACACCACAAACAACTCGCCCTCGCCGCGCCGCTCGCCGCACGTGGCCGCGCGAAAATTCGACATAACACACCCTGTCGAGCGCTGCCTTTCATCCGTCTGTGCTCTCATCCTATTGAGAAGGTCGACATGTCTTCTCCCCCCTTCCCCTTCACCATTGCTACCCTTTCGCAGGTGATGAGAGGGCAGTGTATGTGTTCCTGTGCATTACACACGATTTCCCTTATTTAGTGATTTTTAGGCCGATGGGTTGGTCTCTGAAAAACAGTCGTCAATATCTAGCGGACAGTTGCACTGGCCTGGCTATTGACGGAAGAGTGATTTTATTTCTTGAAAAGTCTCCTCAGTGGCTGACACTGCTTCAACGACAGTGGTGGGGGTAATGTGAGTAATCAGAACTAAAGTGGGTCACCAAAATGAAAGCTGCAAGAAGTAGCGCTCCCGTGCTTAATAAGAGCCCTCAAATTCAACAGCTGCCACTTGTTTTAACAGAACCCGCCCACTTCGCTAATGGAGTCCGCCCCTCTTCGGAGTCAGCAGTAAGAACGGGCTCTTATATCTCGGGATTTTGACCGTTCCATTTTTTTCTTCACTTTTGTACTAGTAAGCCCCCGAAATTTCGTGTTCGATAATCGTCTAATATTCGTCCGTAGCCTTCAGATGGATTGGCAATGAAAGGCGAGCAATGACCAAGAGTGCCGCTAACACTTCACTAACTCTGATGGCCTGCTCGCTGGCACTTTGCCAATCCATACCTCGCCTCCTGCGTCACTACTTTCGTGGCGCAAAGCTCAACGGTAGGCAGGGTACACCAGGAGTCGCGGATTTCTCGAGGGGGAGAGGGGGGGGGGTTGGAGAAGGGGGTCATGCCTGCAGAGATAGCGATAATCACTAGAATCCAAGCTTTCGATGAGCTGATGAGAAGCGAAGGGTATTTTACAGCGACTAGTGTGAGGAAATGTAAAATAATGCTCTTTGCTTCATGTAAAATGACATAGCAATGAAGTACATTGCAACTGTACAATCCGGCAACAGTAACTGGTATTGTAGAGTTCAAAAATGGGGTCGTAATTGGTCCCCTCTGAAGGAGGAGGTCGTACTGAAACGGTTATTTTCCCCGACACGTGGGACCATGACGGTAGGGTGCTTTCCCGCTCGGCTCTGTGACGTCATCCAGCACACGCCACTGGTGAGCGATTCCCTTTCTCTCCTTCTTCTCCCCAGAAAATAAGACCGCGTTCATACTTTGCGCAAGCCGGGCGTGGCCGTGTTCACAGGCAGTGAGGCAGAACGACACAGGCGGAGACGCAGGGACACGCAGCCACACTATGCCGCCGCTGCCGCAAAATATGAACGCACCTCAAGGAATGTGCCGGAACGCAGTGCGTTGCCGATCGTTCACACGATAGGAACAGACGTACATTGTGAGATGTCAGAACCATGGTAGAGATGTGACCCACTGTCCCTGAATCGGCTATGATGGCTGACACGACGCGTTGAGACCGCTGAACATCGCAGTTGAACAGGATATCCTTCAATAGTAGTCTAGAAACTTCGAACCCTAAGTTTCTTTCCTTGTCTCCATTTCCCGTCATTCACAACCATTTTCCAATCAATCATGTTTGTGGTGTCCCAACTGACTCATGCACGTGAAGACTCTTTTCTAGCTCTTCCAGCTATTGATTTGGTGTGTACAGCCCCCATGGGTCCTCAATATGACCCCTAACGCTTGATGTAGAGGCTTGATGTACTTTCCCTTGGTTCCATTCCACCTTGGGCGAGCAGCATTCATCCACAAGTTTTGAAAACCAGGAACAGTCAATTCAGCAATGACCAGTATATGGAAAAGTGAAGGAAACCTATGTGGGTGGGCCGCCTCCAGACTGCGATTTTGCGTTTTTGCGATTCAACGACGTCGCACCTTCGCACGCGATACCGCGACCTTGAGATTGTGCAACGTCGCAACTTTGGGTGCGGAGGCGCGACACCGCAAAATCGCAAAAACGTAAAATCGCGAAGTGCAACGGCGGCCGCAGGCTGCCCAGACCCAATGGTGATGTTGAAGGCTCATAGATTTAAGTTTATGAGTGGTCTCGCAACGAAATTACAGAAAGCTTGTAGTAGATCAGTTCGAGTGACGTGTTCATGCGGCTGGTTGGCATGCATTCATTTCCTGTCTTTTCATCGATCAGGTTTTCTTGTTACTATTTTTGATGAAATTATCCTTACTTTACAAAATCTCTCTTGAATAGGATCATTCTCTGAGTTGGCGTTCGCTGTGCGCACGATTTCGCGTCAGCTCCATCTTCATGACTTTTTGTTGTTACTTCGACATTAGTGGGGTTCTTGTCTCGGATTGTTTGGGGTGGCATGGGAACCCATTTAGGGTCAAATAAAGTCGGGGAGGGGGGGGGGGGGTGGGGTGAGACGCAACTTTGCGTCGACGTCGAAGCTCCTTTCCCTCCCTAGGCTTAGGCTAAAATTGATATCTCCTCTTCCCACATGAAAAAGATCTGTCAAGGCATAGGTCTCATCTGCTTTACCCTAAGCCTAGGAAGGGAAAGAAGCTTTGACGTGCGTGAAAATTCTGCCTCTCCCCGACTTTATTTGACCCCCATTTGTCACGTACCGGCTAGAAATGCAACAGTTTAAGCTCTACTTTCTTCGTATACGTAATCCTCATTGTGTCAGATCTTGCGCATTTGTTGAAAACAGTTATTTTGTGGCATTCTCCCTCCTTCCTTTCAGTGAAGGTGGCCTTCAAAAAAAAAACCGCAGTATCTTAGGTGTTTTCAAAGTGTGCTCCGGTCTTACATAGATTTATGCCAACCTTACTGTGATATATTGGTGTTTAGTGCAAAAAATGGAAGCTGATTACGATCGGAACATGGAAGCCAAAAGAAGGCTGTTGCTCAAAGAGGTGCTATCCATTGCGGTGGCCTTTGGAGAATACTTTACAGCTGGTAAACTGTGCCAAGAATTCCAGTGAGTTGGTATCCATTAACAGGCAATTGGTTAACGTTAATAATCAAAACAATGGTGGTAACTACAAAATAATAAAAGTAAACAGATATGTGTGTAGGTAAAAAGTACCGTATGGTTCCATTATGTACAACGCCTGTAAGGCCTGTATACTCTGCGAACAATAAGCAGTCCGCTTGCAGTTCGTGTGAAGATTAAATTCATACGGTTGCGTATCGAGTCTATGGCAGGGTTGAGAGGTCGCCCAATACATGCGGACCCAACGATTATGTGAGCAAAACTGATGAATAGTTGGGGTGATAAGTAACCGAACTTTACTCAAACTGCAAGTTGTTATGATAAGTCATCAAGCAGCGTCCATAGTTTTGGAATTTGCGAAAAAGCATTAGATAGGTGTCGAACGGAAGAATTGTGGAATTTGCGGAATTGTGAAACTCGCTGAAATGAAGAACTTTGGAAAGCGTGGGATCTACGTTTGCGGCGCATGTCATTCCATGCAATTTATCATTCGTGAACGGTCGAAAATGCTAGGCTGTAGTTCATTATTCACTTGCCAGTCGGATCGCCCAGCTACCGCCGGGCGCTCCTCCTTCTTAGGAAAGCCCGGCTTCGCCGGGCTCCCCTGAAATTTCATTTTTTCTATGAGTGCGTTTTGCGCACTATTTACATAGGTCAGCGGTTTTACTGATATGGATATTCACAATGAGCGCTCGTTGATAGGGATTTTAAGGTGATATGTGTCAACTGTTCGGCACACACTGAGCAGGATGGGAGAACCGCATACCTCCCGCAAGGACTTCAATTTATCTAATCGCTGGTAGCGAAAGAACACATTGTGGCCATACGTTTGATCGAAGATACACTTAATGACATCTTGGCACTACTGTGGGCATTATTTTATCAAATATGAGTGGCATTCATAGAAAAATGAAATCGGGAAGGGCTGGCGAAGCCGGCCATTCTAAGAAGGAGAATCGGCCGACGGCTGCTTGGCGATTCGACTGGTATCCATACGATAATGTTAACAGGAGCCAGAAATGTGATTTAGCAAGGATTATAGTATGACCTTGTTGGATATACACTTACCCGCACGTCCATTGGTGTACCACTATGGTCCACCATCCCTCTAAGTATTTCTTATAGCTGTGTGAGCCGACCATGACTTGTGAAAAGGATTGCCATTGTTTTCGTCTACACAGTCACCCACTCTGTGATCGGTGAAGTTCGAACGGCAATGCTCGTCCCATAAACCATCATACTGCATGCCATCCCAGTGTGCCGACGCCTACTGCGACGTCAGCGCACCCCAGAATGACGGTGAGAGTACAAAATAGGTGTTTATGTAGGTAGGAGGTGCTATCACTACAATAACATGGCCTTGTAATGATGCTGCAACATCCATCGGTTTCTCCCGACTTAGAGCGGTTGCTTTGCTCTATCATTCCCTAACCACAATCATTCACTTGCGGACAGACAGGCATACCGACAAACCTACCGACAAACCGACACACAAAGTTAGTGGTTTATATAATAGAAGATTTTATTCACAAATTATTTACTTTATTTACGAATCAAAAACGAGTGAATGATCGAGAGTAGAAAGGAGGGAAGAGAAGGAAAAGGAACTGTATGGTGAAAAAGCAATGTATGAGATATATCTGACCCTCTCTACTCTCCGTAGCATGGAACCGATACGTATCTAGTGCTTTTCCGCAAATTCCGTGTTTCTGCAAATTCCAAAATATGTGCGCTGCCTTAATAGAACATGAATCCATCAGGACTTACATTAGATGGCGAAAATGAGCAGCTGTGTTACTGATATACCTCAGTTGCACTGTTAGTACGACCAGAAGTGTATGTCTTTACGGCCTTAGTTCGTGAATGACCCACTGTCTGGAGTTTTTTTTTTTATTAGAATTTCAGAATCTTCCAAGTTCGATTGATCCTATTCATTTGCAGAAATCTTCTTGGCTATTCGCTTGTCACAGCGGCATTCGAAACCGGCTTTGTGTCGGTGGATGATCTGCTGTCGCAATCGCCAAATATTGTGTGCACATACATCCAGTCGAAGAAGCACTACAAAGTCGAGTATGTGCTCATTCCGCTGTATACGTTGTATATGCTTCATGCGTCAGAAATTGTTGCAATGTGCAGATGGGCAAATTTAGTCACGGAAAGGCATCATATGTCTAGCTATGATGCACAGGGTTTTGGTAGTGTGATGGATTAGAACATTTGCATAGAGAACATGGAGTGCAGTTCGAGTCCGGTCAGGACCAAAGCTTTTGCCCATGATTGATCAGCATGACAACTTCGCGGCAAAAATCAGCAGCTATTTAATTCCGAAAACATATATTAATACAACTTGAGTATTGATCACTTCATATATAAATGTTCAGCGAAGTCAACAGCTTCTTTGAGAACCTGATGATGTGCGAAGTGCCAGTGCAGTGAGAATCCTTAACTGGGTCCTAGGAAACAGATGCTGGAAAAATTTTGTGTACAGATAGCTGGCCCGTTTGCAGGCACCTTCGGTTATGCCTGTATGCAGTCGACCCACGGCTGGCTTATCCACTGAGTCCGATTACACGTTGATTCTTACATCAATTAAGCATACATTTTCAAGTCGGTGGAAAAATTTTGGGAGTGGCCGATAGATTAATGTATGATGCTTCTCAGTAGAGAATGTTGTCTAAAGCCTGACTGCCATTGTTTATCAGTTTCTGGAATTTCTCACTGGAAGATGTATCAATTCGATTATCCCTGTAAATTCCTAGGGCAACAGCCGGTACTGAAGCTACGCGGGACATTTCTGCTCTGATCAGACATCAAGGCAAGAAGAAGAGGAAGCATGCCAAGCAGAATACCGCCCATCGCGAATACTTAAATAGGAATGTGACTGCTGCGCGGTCATTCAGATCGAAATCGGTATGTTATTGGTCTTGAACCAATTCTCACATTTTTTTTTTTTTGCATTTTTTGGTTGTACCTTTTCAGACATATGGGGTGGGCTTCGTTGATTCTTCTTATGACACTTCTAACGATCTGCAGCCGGTAATTTGTTTTCATCTCATTAGAAAACTTTTCGGAAACCCAGTCACAAGATTAGGTAGTTTTCGTAGTATAATTAACTGGATATAGTGATTTCGGATTGATCCTGTCTACTTATCTGTGCAGTTAGTACATACTTGCGCAGGGTGATGAAAGCCATTGTCATTGTTTTATCATAATTATTTGTCCTTCTGACACCTTCATTGATCCGCCGCATTTTGAAATATTCGCGGTTCTGGCAGTTTTGCACCAAAGAAATGACATAATAATGTTTTTTGTATGAAATGATATAGTACTGTTCTTGAAAGAACAATAACTGCCTTCCAAACAGAAATAATTCTTTTCTCCAGAAATATATTTGTCTCGAAAAGTACTTATTGAATAGAAATTATGAAACAACACTTATTGCGTACTCGTTTCTCCTAGATGTGTGTCAGTAGACGTAAAACAAACTTTTTCGAATGTCCGAGTAGGACCGGGTGTGATCCTCTCCGCTCACGAGGGCAAAAAAAATGTAAGGAGCCTACTCGACTCTACTCTGACTTTACAAAAATTATAGTAGTCATGGGAGGTTGCCCATATAGATGGCTGGGAGGGGCCAAACGGTGAGTATGATGTGCTGTCTTCAAAGACTAGCGCTAAAACAATATCTATTGACAAAGATAACCTTTTCAATTTGAAATTTCCTCGGGGCAGCCCATACATGGTCCACCAGACGGATTCCAACTCCCTCAGTGCCTGAAGAACGGATCTTCGCAACGTGGAAAGATGCTGTCGGACAAAACTAGAAGTAGCAGCGCTGTACGTTTTCTTCCATTCTTGGTGATTCAATAAAGAAATGTCTAGACTAGGTTGTGCTTTCGCGATCAACTTCTATTTGCACAGTATTTTTTTGTTTTCTTTTGCATGTTGATTCCTTTATACGGTTTTGGAACACACAAAATCATTATTTTTTTTTCTTTGATTTCTGAATCAACCACATGAGAAAAATAGCAGCACCTATACGGAAATTCGTCTAATTAGTCTGTATCGTTGGTTCTGGTCTCGTGAAGTGGCTGAGCTCTTTTCACAATGATGTGCATATTATTGTGTCCTTTCCTGTAAAACTTTCGGTGTTGCACTTTTGTACCACACTATCCTGCGAGCTTGAGATTCTAAGTGCTGCGACTTCGCTGCGGAATTGCAACATCATGAAAGCGCGAAGTGTGAATTTTGCTGGTGTGATAAATCATCTTGTGTATGCCATAAGAATTTAGACGACACAGCTGACCGGAACAGCGCTACCGAAGCGGCTGGTCTTACAGGCCGGCTGTCTATTACAGGTTCTACCCCTTTAAACCTGGTGAAATGCATGGCGTAGGCGTGAAATTGGACTTGAAATATTTTTTTCATCCGTGTCCGTTTTTATTACTCATCCCTCCTGGTCTTCCAGATTATGATCTACATCGTTAAATTAGTCATTCATTACAAAAACTGTGGCTTTTACCATCTTTTGGATTTTTCTCTTCAGTTAGAAATTTCAGGGCACTAGTTTGCAGAGAGCTCGTAATGTTTCCTCGACTTGTTCCGTAACTAAACCATCACAGTCGAATTCTCGTACTGCAAATAACAAACAAGTAACTATTGTATAAGATATTATGTGCTTTTTATAGTGTATAAAGTGTCCACTATTCCTGTATTTTTTTTTCAGAAACTGGATGAGCAGGCTTCCAGCGGAGATAAGGTAGTACATTCTCCGGTGAGTTGTCAACCTATTCAGTTGCCAGACATCTGGAATTCCCTGGCAAATTTCGTGATTTGGTTCTCTTTTTTATTTTAGGGTCCCAGGATATGCAGGGCGAATTTTATGTCAGTTAATAATCCACTTATTAGTCAGTGATATTAAAGATTTTACTTATAGGTTGTTGGTGTGCAACGCTTTCTGAAAGCACTCAAGGCTTGCAATGGTACCGCTTCATCGGATCAATTAAGAGCTGCTTACAAAATGATTCATAATACCGACTGGGACGTCATTGAGTGTGTAAAGTATTTTGGCACAAGTTCAACCCGCGAAATGATCGACGCCTTCTTAAAAGATGTGGTTCGTTACACAATTGCGTTTGGTGACAATAAGAAGATTCTTGCGTGTCACTCCTTCTTGTGCAATTTGAAATAATTTTACTCTTTTCAGGTCTCAATCGTTTCAATTAAAGGAACTGGACGACGTCTTTACGTATTGAAAACAGAAGAACAAGGCTCAGGAAATACCGAAAGACAGAATATTATACGCGCAGGAAATATTACAAGAGCCGAACTATTTGATGGTCTTGTTAATATTTTAGTGGAAAGATATCCAGAAACAGTGCATGTGAGTACTGCATTTTAATTCTGACGCTGTTGAGTTAAGGATCTTGCGGTTCAAAATACGAAGCTAATTCGGTGTGGCTACAAGTATGTGCGTCTTGCCCCAGTACACTTTGTTTATGGAAACGTTAGATAAGTCACAATCAACAAGGTTCGAAATAATCGGATGCGTCCGCCCGTTGTCTCGACCAAATCTATCAAAATGCGAAACTTATTCGATATCGTCCGAAGCGATCCAGGCGAAGAGGATTCTACCTAAAAAAGTGAAGCTACTGTTTCCTTCATCCCCGTCGCTCATGAATCTGAACACTAAATAAAAAGGCAAGTAGACTGAATCCAAGTCAAAGTCACCATTCTTACAGTTCGGTTCCAGGGTAAGTGGCGGCGATGCGGCGTCGCTCCCCGCGAATTACCAATACTGCGTTTTTTTTGGTGATAGGGCAACTGCTGCAATTGAAGTTATCCTATTTTTGTGTCTTTTTTCCTGTTTGTTTTTCAATCTTCGCTTCTGTTTTATTGCGCCATTGCTGTTAGTTCAGTACGTTTGCGTTAGTCGCGCTTTAGCTTGACTATGCATGCGTGTTCGCGCTATACAAAGGCATTTGTCGTGCGCGGCCACCAAACTCACATGGCGTGTGATCCTGTTGGGCAGACATGACGCACAGCTGAGGTAGGTCACACTATTCATCTACTGGTTCGATTTCTTCAATATTACAGAAATCGTTCACGAAAAAATTAGCTTCTTTGTTACCCTTACATTTACGTTATATTTGCCTGTGTGTGATGTGATCCGCCTAAGAAACCACCACGATTTTGGCTGAGTGGGCGGGGGCTCCGAGTAAAGCCCCGCCCCGTTGTCCGCCGTGGTTGGGAACGGAGAGTGGGACGGTTTACGTGACTTCCTGTCTCTACAATGCGTCTCCGACAGCGGCGAACGACGGGATGGGCCTTGCTCGGAGGCCTTGCCCACTCAGTCAAGATTCAGTGATACTGTATTTTTCGCGTCAAAGCTTGCGTGGAGCCCACATCACGCAAATACAACGTAAATATATGGGTAACACAAAAACTTTCTTTCGTGGAGGATTCCTTTAATCATTGGCTCACAAGTAGCAAAGTATATTCTCAGGTGAATTCTATAAGTAAGGCGTTTCTGGATAAGTATGGAGTCTCCATAGAACCTGAAACATATCTTCGACTTCCGTGGGATAAATACATCTTGAAATTTTTCTCAGGACAAATCGAAGTCGATGTGAAAGGGGTAGTGCTTTTCCATGTCATGCCGCTCGTCAGGATCACGCTCACATAAACTTTTCCAGAATGTGAGCTTGAACACGAAAAACCCGATGGTGAATGACAAGCTTCTGAAGAAGTCGCTCAATGACGCACTTGAAGCCCCTATAGATAGCGGTAAGTACAGTCTGAAATTAACAGTTTTGAAATGGCAGACACTGACTATCTTGAGTGCGATCATTGCGTCTCCATCGTAAAAAAAAACTAGGGAGTGTGCATCAGGGAAGGAATTTCGCGTTGCGGCGTCCGACGCTCTGCGCGATGGGCGCGAGCTATACACGCCATAATGGCTCGCCTTGGAACAAAGAGGGTGCCTATGTCTTATTCTAGGCTTAATAGCTTCGGGACTCAACTCAAACGGCAAAATTCTCGTTGCGAGCCGAACGAGACTGCGCTAATTTTCTGTCCTAATGGCACATACCAAAAGAAATGGGGTAGGCTCAAGTTACTGATTAAATTGTCGACAATAAACTTGGAATTTCCGCGTTCATTGTCTCGGTTCTCGAAACCAGAACAGAAAAGTGTTGTGATTGGAGAACGCGAAAGAGTGTGTAGAAATTCCTAAGGCTGTGCTTGTTGATTTGTTGAAAGCAATATTCTTGTAGCGATGTAGCTGTTGAATGCCATTTCCAGATACGGACTCTTCGTTTTAATTTCCAGATACGGACTCCTCGTTTTACAGTTCTGATGACGAAGTTGTTGATGACAGTGTGAGTTTCTACCGATTTTGCATGTGTGATCACTCAACCCCTTTCCTCACAAAAATTTACGGTTTATTTTTGCGCACAGCTTCGTATTTCTCTATAAGTAGTTGACTCCTTTCTTAATTCATTTCAAAAGCAGGTATTGTCATGTGGTTTCTTGAAAAGTGTTTTTAAGCTAAGCAGGCGTCTACCTAATCTACCACCAAGACCTTCCGTCAATACTACAGGTCCGTCAATTTTCTTGACCTTCTGCTTTATGCAATAGTAGTTCTAGCAGTCCTAAGCGATTTCTTAGTTACCATCTCTGATGTAGAGTTGAAAAAAGATGTGTGTGAAGAATGTGGGGAGTCCGAAGTATAAGAAGATAGCAGGAAAGTTACACCACATTTTGCTACAATCATTTTAACAAAATGAACATAGGAAAGCGAGGATTAGAGCTCATTACAATGTGCAGCTCCGGAAGCAGATGTCCTACTGGGATGCACGCAGGGAGGATGGGCTGTGCCATCATGTCAGAAAATTCACGTCGTGGCGTCTGGCAAGCGACGCGATCCAAGCGAACGGGAGCGCCGAATGCTGTATGTCCTAGAGCAAATGCAGTGTTGTACGTCTTAGTGGCTCGGGACCCATCTGCATACGTCACACCTAGCTCGCACTTATCGGGTCCACTTGCGGCCACGTGATTTTCTGATCTAATGAGACACCAGGGAAGGATAACTATGGGGATCGGGATTTTTTCCTTACTCTACCCGGAGTAACAAGAGCTTAGACAAGTCATTGCGTCAGTTTTTAAAATTTTTAGTTTATGTAGATCACTGTAAAAGCATGCCATGTGCTGGTCGTGGATCTGCGAGGCCTTTCGATCGCTTCTCAAAGGTATGTGCAGCCTTAACTTTGCTACTTAAGTATACTTTTACTGCATTGCTATATCAGTACATTTTTTTAGTCTTTTTTGTCTCCTTTAAGGCCTTTAGGGTAATATTTGAAGATTTTTCAGGTTTCTCGTTCTTTCCATGGAAGTTCCAAGGCGTCATGTTCTGGTGATACTCCTGACAGCTGTAGTGACCTGGCGGGAGCTGGTTTAACCAACGTTGAGCCGGTAATTACTGCGATACCTATTTATATCGCTTTTTCGCGGCTTTCCTAAAGCGCTTTCGCCTGTCTCAGAGCGATCTTCATGTGGTTGTGACGAGAGGAAGCGGAGGAAGGTATGCATATATGAGTGAACGGACTTCAATTGCTTCACCTTCTACCTCGAAGGAAAGCAGTAGTTCCAAGTCAACCTTCACATCGACCGAACCCACAAGTGTTGAACTTCCATCCGCAAGTAGGATTTCCGTATCGTCCAGAATGGCGCAGGTTTGTACAATGGATTTTCGATATGCAGCGTTTGTTCGGAGGAATACTTTTTCATTGCCTATCATGGTGATGCACGGTCAGCGAGTACATATACTTGTTCTGGATTATTTCAATTAGTTTTCAGAGGTTATCATTCGATCGTAGGCTTCACCAGAAAACCCTTGCCTCGGTTGGAGATTTCTTTCAACGAAAGAATGCTGGAGAGGTTCCCAAGGTGAAATTCTACATTTGAATATTAGTATAAACAGTGGTTTTGAATACAGTCAATAAAAGTGCTTTCGATACATTCGAGTGACATTTGGAAAATAAAATGTTTTAAGCCTTCCCTCGCTTCTCGTGTTGCTTTTCCCGTCGGTAATTCCACTCTTGAAAGGCGTTTTGCTTTAGGTAAGTCTTATTATTGCTATCATGTTAGGAAGCCTTTACTAGTATAGGGCTGATTGAGTGATATATTTCATCGTTAGCGTGGATGTATTCTCCTTCCCTCTATTGTTAACGAAAAGCTGGCATACGGCCAGGATATCATGTCCCCGAAGTTAGAGATTTAATGCACCGACAGGGTTTTGATGAGTGTGATTGCGATTACGAGACGACGTGATTGCAGACGCAACCGAGGAATTGCGACTCATTCGCGAGTTTGCGCTTTGGTTGTGTAAAAGTAGTTGTCGCGAGTAGTCATTATAGCTGTTTGTTTGCCATTAGGATGGCCAACTTACATCCTGAAGCAAGTTGAAGGGCATCGATAGGGATAGCTGGTCGATTGCTGAATATGGGGGTGGAGGTCTGAGTTGTGCCGCATTCGAAGTGCGTAGGCCAACCCGTGGCCGCTATCCTGGTGCCGCAATCTCAGCCAGCTGCACCACCGCTCTCCGGGTGCCGCAATCTCAGCCAGCTGCACCACGGCAAAGTTATGTCAACAGTTTAGGTCGCGCTTTCCAACGCAAGCTGCGCTTCAGATCGTAGCTTTGGATCTTACGTGCACAGTTACAGTGCATGTGTCCTCCCTGGTTAGCGTTAATGGTGCTTTCAAATGTGATTGCCGTAGTTTTTATCAGGTCATCAATCGAAGCAAGCTCAAGAAGACGTTGAATGCGCCCACCCTTATTACAATGTTCATTGCATTTCGAAAAGTGGTGATGCTCGCATGTGGGCTGCAAAAAAGGGGTGAGTGTCAATGTTACGAGTGTACTTTTTTCGAATTATGCTTTGTCAAGTATAGTGAGTAGGGTGGTATGAGATTTGTACCCTGCTTCTCACAGAAAGTTTTGCTGTGTAATCAAACCTATAGCTGAGGGCAAGGCAAGGCTCACAGCTATGTGCAAATAGACTCAAAAACACCGTAAGGGGTGATTTTGGCTCATTTTGTAATGTAAAAGTAGAGGTGCTAAGTAGTGAAAATAAAGAGAGCACGAAATGGTCGGTCAGAAGTCCGAGCAAGAGGGCCCTCTCTTTTCAACGACAGAAAACATCTCACTCACAGAATTGCGTGATGCATACCGCAAATGCATCTAAGCCAGCGCCATTAACGATGCGTCGTTCTCCACATATATTTGACCTTCTGAGGATACCACCTGAAGGAGAGCGCAGCAATATTTGCGGCTGGCTGGCTTAGCCCCTCACCGTCTGCATCACTCCACGGCGCGTGATATGAGAGGAGGCTAACGTATTTTTAGGATTTTTGACCGTTCCATTCCGCTCTTTCTTGCTACTGAACGGCTTTAAACTCATTATTTCATTGATTGAGTACGTGTCATCCCAAATCTGATTTCCCTCATTACCTCTAGTAGTGCCTTTACCCAAAGAAGCAGCACTAACATCCGAGTTTTCCCAGTTTATGCAGTACATGAATTACGATTTCAGGTTGACTGTTAAAAAGGATTCGGCCCCAAATGAAAGATTGATCTGGTGATCATTTTTCTATCCTTCCGGGCGTGTCACATACCACATACCAGAATGATGCCGTCCAAATGATACTCATTCTTCAATGATAATTAGGACGTACGCCGAGTTTTTGATGTGAACTCTCGTCAAATGTGAACTGATAGAGTTTTGAATTTGTCTGTAAATTGTGTAGTAAGTGCGTGCTAAGTAGTTGGTTTTGTATGAAGTTTAATAGAAGTATAAGTTTAATAGAAATACTAATATTCATGGTGTTATTTGTATATGAGTTTAATAGAAATATAAGTTTAATAGAAATATAAATATTCATGGTGTTATTGTCTTGTTAAACTCTCTTGCTTGAGCGTTGCACAGGATATCTGCACAGCATCACTAACGACGTTTATGGATATTGAGAGCGCGGTCGCGAAGCGCTTATATTGAGAGACTTGCGTATAGCACCCGCGCTGCTACCATCATTTGAGCGCTTGTTTAATTTCAGACACGTCCTCTCAGTTGCTATGGCACTGAAAGACAGTGATAGGGGTGATGAAAGTGATAAGGAATCGATGAAAGAAGTCATTCACTTAAAAACTCTAGGGGCCTAGGAGGCCTTTCTGCGGCGAATTCGCCGCGAAAGGAGCGCCTCTGAGATGTTGCAGAGACGGCCTTTTTAGCTCCAGCCGCCTTTCTTGGCTCGGTCCGCCTCCTAGCGACTCATTGGCTGGGGTGGGAATAAAAGGTATCGCGGCCTGCTCTCTCAGTTTTAGCTTGAAGCTCATTCAAAAAAAAAGATGCTTTCTCATTTCCAGCCATCACTTCGTGTTTACGACATGAAAACACGTCAGTGGAAAACACGTCCGGTCTACCCGCCTCTTCAGGGGAAGGCTTCACATCGAGGATCAACGGTGGGGAGGAATCCTATTTCTCGGGGTCTTTGGCCATTTCCATCCGTTTTTTTCTTCACTGTACTATTACTAGACATCTCGACTTTCATACTCACTAGTTTTTTCACTCTTCGTCCGAATTTCCTCTATCACTGCCTTTAAGTCTAGTTGTGGTCGCTCTACTCAGGCGTTCATTGATAGGCATTTGGAAGTCTTCCTTCTTTCATCCCTCTGAACCATAAACAGTTAACGGCTTTTCTAGGGTTGCTCTCGATTGCCAACAGAGAGTGGACACGGAGCAAGACCGCTCGCCGTTCACTGGACCGCTCGGTCCTTGTGGCATTAATGTGTGGTGTTCTCTTAAGGAACTACTCAAATTATCAAAGACAATGATGTTCTGCATTCATAGAAATGTTAGGATTTCGAATTCGGAATGATGTTATTAGGATGATGGAACTTATATGATGCTCTTAGCATTGAACAGATTCCATTGGCTTGTAACGGATGTGCATGGTCAAAATGAAAGTAATGATTCATACGGTTTAGAGTTCTTTCTTCTGCAAATTACACGCACTGGTTCACAGTATTCTTTCGTATCGGCTCTCCATGGCTTTATTTGATCATGCAATGTAGGGTCGACGCATTGGCCTTCAACATTCCCCATATTCATGTAAAATTGGGCTGCTACTGTAATCGGAGGGGGGTGGGGACATTCCCTGTGCTCAAAAGCCCAGGTAAACATACACAGTACAGGGTACAAACTGAGTATAGAAATATCAGGTGAGGGATAACAATGCGACAATAAGACCAAGATTAGATCCAATACGTTCTTTATTGGTTCTAAATCTCGAAGGAACGAAACGATCCCCATTTTTGTCGTCGATTATATTGTGTCGACCGAATCCAGCGGTCAAGCAGTTGAGTTGACGTTTCGCGCTTGCGAGCTGAATTTTTTACATTATGCATTTAAATTATTGGCGGTTGTTGCTTCATACAGTTTCACAGAGGTTCTGTGTGTTATTCCATTGCTTTTCATGGTATCGATGAGTCGCCAGTAGCCAACAGTGTCCGTGAATGTGAGGAAGACTCGGTGCTAGGCTAGTTGGGAGGCAGTGGAGGGGGGCACTCATTGTTGTCGCTCTCGCGAACCTACTCTGATACCGTTTCACAATAATCGGTTTAGGCCCTATTGAACTATCACTACCCTGAAAAAAATAAATAATTGAAAATAATTTTAAAAAATTTAAGTATAAATAATTTTCGCTGAAACTTGGCCTATACGGGTTTTTTGAGGTAGAGATCACGAATATGACATCCTAGCCAACTTTTTTCTACGTCAACCCCAATTGCAATTGCATCAGGTTGGTGCAAAAACTCCTCGTCAATGTCGTCGAACATTGTCATTCGAGGGTTTTCAGAGTGCTGATCACGAAAATGACATTAATTTTTGGCGCAGAGGCCGTTCGGCTTAAAATGACGCCGGTATTTTTCATTTTCATTGAATTGTTACCGATGCACGTGGGTCGTCATTTTCGTCATCTTTCCGCTGTCGTCTTTCACCTTAACTATTCTGAAATCATAAATTCGCGCACTCAAGCCTATATTTTCGCCAAAGCCTTGGTGGAGAAGGAAAGGTTCCTTTTCTTCTTGAGGCCTAGGCAAAAGTTGCTGAGCAGTGTGGTGGCCCTATTATTAGCACCGTGCAGTGGCACTGAACGATGTGAGCACCTCAAACTGATGCCATATTTGTGATCAGCTCTCAGAGAACCCTTTTTTCGCCAGGTTTCAGCGATTATGGTGGAAATAAGTTGCTGCTCCAACTTGGTGCAGTTGCACCAAAGTGGCGCCAACATCAAAAGCGGATGTCATATTCGTGGTCAGCACCCTTAACAACTCCTGCGGCAGATGTTTCAGCGGAAATTTAATTTTTGACCTAAGTCGGTGTCTGGGGATATTGATAGTTGAGTATTACTTAACAATAAGCCCCACATAGGGGGTAGGGTTCTCCCCAAATTAAGGCTAAGGCTTAAAGTTTAGGGGAAAACAGCGCTGGACGCCGAACAGAATGTGTTGGCCCCTCACTACATTACAGCGAAGCCTCTACTGTCTTGAATCTCTTTTCGTTGTGGCATTGAGCTTTATTGGGTCGTAAGTGTTATAGCTGGACATTTTCGTTTTGTTTCCGAATCGTGGCGAATCGGATTGCGTGTCTGACGCTTTCATATTTTACGTGAGTACCTTCCTATATGGTTAGATAAAAGACGAACCGATTTAGGTACTCGTGGCAGTTATTGTGAGGCTGTTCTCCGCATAGATCAACGGTGTTTCCACACTTCCATTTTCTGATTCGAAGTAGGGATGAGTGAAGGAGGCGATGCAAAGTCTTCTGGAATACCGATAGCAGAACTTGGAGTCGAACAAATAAGCGCATTGCAGCGGCAGGTCGATCAAGAACTGACTTTCTTCCAGGAGTCCGCTAATCAGCTGAAGGTTTGTCAAGCGTTCAAGTGGATACTTTTGTATGTTTTTGCAACATTATTTTCGCATGACAGGATGGTCATCGTGATATTTAGGCACTCATTTTGAAAAATGATCAAAGCATTTCATCCATGGAGGTGTTGAAGACTGCAGAACCCGGACACATAGCCCTTATTCCGCTATCTGAATCGGTGCGTTTTTCTGATTATCTTCTTGCGCAATAAAGATTAAATTTTTCCGTCAGCATGGCTTTACGCCTGATCTCAGTCTTTGCGATTTTGCGATACTAGTGTATTCTGTTCTATAATAATATTTTGCGATGCTGTGACTTCGCATGTGTGGCAACTTCGCAAAATATGGCAGATTCGCGAAGTCTGACATCGGTCCCGCAGCTTTCTTAACTTGTGGCCGTGGCAGATACTCTTATGAGATGGTGTTTTATTTATTTTCTGGATTATTGGTGGCAAATGCTCTCACGAGATGATGTTTTGTACATTTCTTGGGTTAATGTGTTGGTTCGAGGTTACATTCTTGTAGATGGAAGTGTTTAATGAGTATGAGAGAAGCTCTTGGACTGCTGAAGTATTGTTAGAACTTGGCTGATTGTCTCCTGATCCCTCTGCCGTGCTCCACGCGATCGTGAGAGTGAGATATTCTGCGTAAGTTCGAGCTGTAGGATCCGCTCCGGTGTTGGTGGAACTACTCTCAAAGATCCAAAGACTCTCTAGCGTCACCCAGCACTGCACTGAAGAGGAGTGCTCACAACGCTTATGTTTCAGTTATCGCTCTAGGTTCTACGAGTAATTTACAAAGCCATTAGCGATCAGATAACTTCAATAGCTTTGCTTTTTTGCGCAGTTGCAAGAACATTTTTCGAATTAGTTGATTATTAACATTCAGAGAAACTATGTTGCGTGTGTTGCAGATGTATATACGCGCTGAACTAGATGATCCAAACCGTATGCTCGTCGAGATGGGAACTGGATATTTCGCAGAGGTCAGTCGTGAGAAAGCACGCGACTTCTTCGAACGTAAGAAGAAATACATCACGAAACAGGTACAGGCTTAGTTCCAATGATGTTCTTTGTTTGTTTGAGTCCGGCGATTAGAAACTTTAAGAAGATATTTTTGAATCCCAAATCCAATCTGAACATGCCATTCAGGTGGAAACGATAGAGAAAATTATTCTTGATAAGAAACGTACGCGAAATATCATATCCGAGACATTACAAGCAAAGATCCAGGCTCAACTTGCACAAATGCCAGTACCGAAGTGATCTTTGTGGTATGAAGCCCTTTGCCATCCGTTAAGCTTACTTTGACCTCGAATGATATCTTTTGCATGTTTGTAGTTGCCAAGTTCTCGGTTTCTCTTTCGATTTTTTCGAACCATCTCTTTGTCTCATTTCCTGGAGCGTTCTTCTTTGCAAATGCCTTGCTTCTTGTTTTGTTTCAGTTTTTTTTGTTGAATTTAATAAATTTTTCATCGCACGCCTTTTGTAGATTGAATAGTGTTTTTCACCTTGGTATCTGATAGTGTAAATTTTTCATAGCGGAGCATTAAATGACATCCTTAATGCCGACGTAGTCTAGATGCGCAACGATCCATTATCAACGTGTGAATTAAAGTTTATACTGGAAGGATACGCTGAAAATCAGGTTCGTGAAGGTTCTGTGCATATCGCTGTGTAGTTCTCTACACATGAATTAGTCTAGAAAAAGGAATGGAGTAAATAATTCCATTTTTGTATAAGAATATAATTGCTCTATCTATTATTTTGCAGCGTCTGGATGGACGTACTTTGAGCGATTTCCGACAAGTGAAACTTGTTGTGGGGTCTGAATGTGGGACTGCGTTGTGCACTATGGGAGAAACAAAGTGATTTTTGCTTTTATTTTTCTATTTTTTTTTCTTGACATTCGTCTGTTATATTCTCTTAGTACGTTGGACGTTTCTAATGCCTGAAAAATGAAGATTTCATTTTGAGAGTATTATGTGCCGTAAGTGCTTCACTTACGGAGCCGCGTACTTCACGTCCTAACAAAGGTTTCGTCACAGTTGACGTTGATATGAGTCCAATGGGTAATCCAGGTAGGTCATTCTACTGATCCTGTCAATTTTTTACTAAACTTCCTTTTTTTCCGACTCGCTGCTTTTTCCTTTTCTGCTGACATGGTTTCTTTAGATTTAACGGCTTGTGTACCCTTAATTTTGTGACCATTCGCTGTGTGCTGTTTTATTTGACGGGTTGTATAATTCTGCTATCTCATCTTATCTCTTATGCTAATTCTTCAGCGCAGGAACATAATCGCTTGGGTGAACGAGGACTCGAATTGACTCGTATGCTGGAACTAGTTTTGAGGGATTCACGATGTATTGATGTCGAGGTACGTAGAACTTATACTTAGATATGATTTAATATGATTTATCTTGAAGAAGGACCTGGTTATTTAAATGGTTTGGATGGAATTATTACTACTGATGACCTGAAACTGTTGATTATGTATTTATTCCCGAGCTTTTCGCCTGTATTAACTTGATGTTGCCTTCAAAGACCGAGGACCATGGTAAATAATGCAATTTTTGATGAACATCGCCGTTACTTGGACTGAACGCTTTGCTCCGTTTCGCGCTGCATTCTTGCATGTAATTGTGATCTCTTGGTGTGTTTACCGTTACCACCCCGGCAGGGTAACTCTCACTCAGCTTGTGTTGATGGTGAACTTGTTCACAAATGTAAGTGGAAACCGATAATGAAGAAAAGTCATGTCATCTGGTTTTAAATGATCAGGGAAACTGTTCAATCTTGAGATTTATGGCTTACAGCCTCCGATGTGCACTTATCTGTCTTGCCTTCTAACTGTAATTCTTCTTTTCGAATGTTGGGTTTAGCGTTTCGATTCTCGTCTGACGAATGGAAAAGCTAAATAAGCTTTTGATAGTTTTCAGTCTCTTTGTGTGCGAGCACATAAAGAAGTGTGGAAATTGAGAGTTGATGTACGCATTCTCGATGACGATGGTGGGCTTCTGGACTGCGCTTCAGTAGCCGCCGTGGCAGCCCTTTATCATTTCCGTCGCCCGAATGTCACAATTCAACCGAATCACACTTTAATTGTGAGTCTCGCGCTTTTTATATCCTATTGATTATTCTCGCTAATGTGGTTATTAATGATTTGAAGTTATTACGAGAGCATCCTTCATTTTCAGCATTCGGAGTATGAGCAAGCGCTCGTGCCACTTAATATCTACCATATGCCCATATGTGTGTCATTTGGTTTTACGAAAACGGGGTACGTTGAATAATCGCGGAAGGGTATAAGGCTAAATATCATTATTCAAACCTTATTTATTCAGAAACGCTGTAGTCATCGATCCCACTGACAAAGAATCACAGTGTCTCTATGGATGCCTTGTGATTGCTTGCAATAAGCGTCGTGAAGTTTGTGCCCTTCATCAGTCTACGAACCTGATACTGAGTACGAGTACGGTAGGTGCTCAGCTGTCTATGCGTATGATGGAATGTTTCAGTTGTATCCTTTTTGCCGTTCAGATTGAAGCATGTGTGAAACGTGCAATGCAACGTGCCGTAGATCTATCGGAGTTGATCTCTACAGTAATCAAAGATGATGCACAAAAACGTGCCAATTATCAGAAACCAGCTGGATTTGAACTTACAGTAAATGCACAATTACTCACTACTAAGGAGGCTCAAGTGAGTTGATCCACGAAGTGTGAATATTTCGTTCGTAGAGATCGTTGCTGTTTTTTAAATGTCTTTGTCGTCCTTGACATCAAGCATTACCATTAATCACATGATTCCATGCAAAAAAGGCTTGAAGCTGTGTTAGTACTTGGCTACGTGATTGCTGATTGCAGCCAGCGCACAGCCATAACAAGGTGTATTGATAGTTGGGCCATGCCTTGCGGGCAGGGCACCCCAGGTGTCGAGTAAAATAGCCACTTCAGTACGGCCTTCCCTCTCTACGAGGACCAAATACAACCCCCATTCTGACCTCTACAGTACCACTAACTTTACCACAATAGCTGTGAATTGTATAGTTGCAATATGTTCTCTTTCCACATATTCTTACCTGACAAAATGTTTATTTCACATTCCTAAACGCGGATTCCCTGCAAATACCCATAGTGAAGGTTTGGATTGTAGCACATATCGCTGCCCCAGGTACGGCCCTACCCTTCTGTCCGGTCAAATACGATTCCGGGTGTAACCTGGTTGCGAGTGCGGTGGATGATGGCACCTATCGCCGAGTATGAATAAAATCTGAAGGTTTCATTTCGATCATTCTCAATCAAGAAGTCTGCGATGCAGTAGGGAATCTTTGAAGTAGTCATTGTCATAATATCATCATAGTATTATAAACCCCGAATGCTTCTTCACTTTTTTGTTTTGTCCATTTTTCGCTTTATTGCAATTTTCACTTTGTAATTCCCGGGTCTCAATCTTTCGTTTCAGCCGAACGAACTTGTAGCTCCAGCAGTTGAACTAATGGAGGAGTTACTAGAATTGGAGCAACCAAGTATCATGTTAAATGTAGGTATTTCTCTATTTAATGAGTTCATACATTCGTTTATCGAAAAGAGCTATTTGCTAGAGTATAGCATTATTATAGCAAAATCCATTGGCTGGTGGCACTGATTCTCAACTCGATGAAAGTCGTGAAGAGAAGGCTATCGCCAGTCAAGTGGCATTCATAGCAGATGGGGTAGACAATGTCAGTATGGAGACGGCTGCTCCTGCTGCTTCCAGCATCGGAACTGTTAGTAATAGAAAGGTATCCTCATGTTTGTTTTTTTGTTCATTTTTGACCCAATATTGAATAGTGGAGATAGTCGACTGGTTGAACTCTGATCGTTGATATCAGTTTTGAACAGGAGCCAATGCGGCATCGAAAAGCTTCGAAAGAAAACGTACTATATCTATATCTTACCAATCTGGCATTAGTCATTTAAGCGCGAACTGGATGAAGTTGCTGATTTATTAGAAGATTTGGACAATTTGGAAGGAGAAACTATGGAACTTGGAGCACAAGGGGCTTCCACTGGTGTCGAAGAAATGGAGATTGATCTACTGAAAGCAAGAAAAAAGACTTGAATTTTAAACGGTTGATCGTGAGAGAGTATGTGCGGGAACACGATTAACGATGGATTTAATCTCTTGTGTTTCGATCTCGCAATTTGTAATTATGTTATTCTGATGACTACCGTATCTTTAAAATGGTTACTGTTTTCCGGGTGTGTGAAGTAGCAGTTTCCAACACGGCGTGTGGCGCGATGTCTGTGAGCTAGGGACGTTGTATGTTCTTGGATCCGTAAGCTTCAAATAGCAATCGCTTCGAGACCTTGCACACTACAAGCAATCGCTTCAGGATCCAACTGCACACAACAAGCAATCGCTTGGGGACCTAACTGCACACGGTGCCCCACACACATCGCGTCGCACGCCGCTCGCGGGGCGCACAATCCCCTCACAACGATGCACCATCGGTTTTCAGCAAGCGTATACCTTTACATAAACAGTGAATCAGTGGACATTAATGCAAGGGAATGTGGTTGTTTATTTGTTGTGGCTTATATTTTCACTTTACTTGTTGTTGTTAGATGTTGTTTAATGAAATTATTTAGTGTTTCATCAGCGACATAATTGTTTTTAGACTTGGTTTTGGTGAAAAGTTAGGCTGTACGAGTTTTTATCCTTCGGAAAGACTCTTTTGTGTAATGCGAATTACTGAGCAGCGCAATATCCAGACACATCACCCGCACCCTTCTTGGAATTTCATTTTCCAATAAAAAAGGCACCAGAAAATCAAGGAGCAGAACTCAGAAATCCTTAATGCGCGCGAGTCTTAGTTTGAGTCCAGCATGCTTGCAAAAATCAAATTTTGTGTGATGGCGCATCATGATCTAATGCTAAAGAGACCGGGAGGAGGGCAATTTTGGTTTACGGTATGGGAGGACGGTGCTTGTAGTTTCCGCAATGCACACACGGCACCACGAAAGATTTATGAAACCAAGGTTTTATTCAAAGAACGATAACATGACAGGGCAAGAAACCGCTTTTCGTAAAATATTTTCTCAACTTTTGATCATAATAATATTATTACATGTAGCAAAAACAGTATTATGAATTTCCATAAAGTTTGTGCCACATCAATTACTCCCCGTTGTAGTACCACCGGTGGCTGGAGTTAGTGCTGGTAGCGAATTACCCAAACCGGTTCCAGTAACGAGAGATTCAATTGCTGAGTTCTTCTGAAATTTCGCAACAATTATCCAGCAGACGAGGTGGTGAGGCGTGGAAAAAAAACTAACCGCTGGTCGACATTCACAATAGGATCCGGCACTTAGCGCCACGGTGGTCATTGTTCCGCTGTCGTTTCGAACAACTTCTATGGCTCGATGACCAACCCCACACGTAGCATAACCTACAATCGCACTCAAGGATTTCCATCACACCTCATCCCTTTTAGTCTCCTCATTTTAGGCATTTCTTTTGCAACAAAACGTGACAAAAAAATCTTGAAAATTGAAAATTTTTTAAAAATGCCTTCGATCTTCGACTTTCAAAGTGAACTAGCAATCGGGTAAATGCAGTAAAAGTGGCATTCTGGCGGGCCATCAGTTCGAAGTATGGTAACTGTGAAGAAACCAAACAGTTCAAAGTGACAATGTGTGTGTCGCAATTCACAATAAAAGATGGTCCATACCCATGATAAGGCCCTACGCTACACGACCTTTCTCCGTGTGCTGGCTCCTCCTACACGGACACCTATGTATATGTGTATCATTTTCTGGGTGCGTGTGTCGGAGACATGCGAATCTGTGACGTGTGGCGGTCATACACAGAGATATGATTGGCTGCGAACTATGTCAGTGATGTGACGCGCGAGAAAACACGTCTTAACGAGAATAAATAGAGAATAATGTTACCAATTTTGGATATTTCCATCATAACTACTGGTTTTTATCGACAGATGACTAAATTATTGCACCTGTTGACTTGAAGGCACTGGGAAGGGTAAGAGAAAGTAAGAACTGGGACTGAAAACGAACTATCACTTCAGAAAGAGGATGTGTAGCGAAACTCGCATTGAAAATGCTCGGCTCGGGGATTTATCACGATCCATAACGTCCGCGGCCAGCTGATTTAACCTCTCCGCTCGTCTGTAGTTTGACTCCGGCTAGTGACGCAGAGGGGCACGAGTGTTTCTGTTTTTCACCGTTTAATTTCGTTCTTTCCCCACTGTTACACTGCTGAGCATTCTTACTTTCATATTCCACAATCTGCCGAATATGCCACTCCCGGTGCCTTTAAGTGGTGGCATTGTTGTATTTACACGAAATTTCACTTACCACTCAAACAAGTGTTATCGGAGGTATCACAGACGAGTTCGTTGATGTACTGCGGTGAGTAGTTGTCCGGTAAACGCCTCCACATCCAACACGATGAGCACAACGATACAGTTCCACTACTGTCCGTTGTCATTCCTTTTGAGGTACATGACAATACGAAACGTTCTCCTGAATTTCATGCAATCGCAAAGCATGTTATACCATCTGGAGATGTTTACAAACAAACAAATAAATAGGTGATTGAATAATAAATAAATAAATAGATAAGTAGGTGAACAAATAAATAGATAAGTAAACAAGTAGATATTGATATTTTTTGATTTTTTGATAACGGTTGTTTATCGGCGCAGCTCGCGATGCGAAAGTTACAAAAAGGAAACAGGTAGACAAATAAATGAGTATACAAGTAAATAAATAAATAAGTGAGTAAATAAATAAATAAGTGGATAAATTAATAAATAACAAATAAATAAGTTAATAAGTGAGTAAATAAATAAATAAGTAGGTATAAATGAATAGATAAATGATTAGGTAAGTAAACAAACAAACAAGTAAATAAATAAATAAATAAACAGATAAAACAAAGTAGGAGTGAACATGATCGTCCAAATCTAAGAGATTCTCATCAAAAGCATCCTTCGCTTACCGATTATTGCTTGTCCCTGTGTGGACGTGTTTTCCGGCTGTGCTTGCCGTCTATGTCGATTGAAATGCTTTTCATCGTACTTCCATCCTTTTCGTTCGCGTTTACGTTTGCGATCGTCATCCTCTGATGAACTGCTACTGGAGTCCATCTTCCCTTGAAGAACAAAATCTGTATTTATGCAGATCTCAGAACAACAATGACAAGAACAAAAGAACAATTAAAAAATGATATTTTTATAGAATGAACTTGCCATGATGTTTTTCATAAACTCCCACGTCATTCCTGGCAAAACGATATTTCTTACACGTGGTACTATTCTGTGCCTCGACAATCTCATTTACAGCAGTAGGCATCAAACCGACCTTAAGTCATTACTAATTATTTTTCTAGTTGGCTAAGAGCTAAAAATATTGAGATCAAGATGACGCAACTTTTTAAGGTCGTAAAAATCATGGCAAAATTCTCATGCGCTGTGAATTTAAAGTAAGTGGCGTAGTGTTGGGTATTCCGGGGTATGTAGAATGAGGTCAGGACACGATGTCTCACAGATGCGATGTTTCGAATCCCTTTCAGCAGGACATGAAAACACGATTCAACTAAGTGTCACGATTAGGTCGCGTTCACTCTTTACGGTGCCAGCGGCAGAGCGTGGCTGCGTGTCTCCGCGTCTCCGCCCTTCCCACCCTGTCCGTCTTGAGTCGTCTCTGCACCACTCCCGTGATATTCTGCCTCGCTACTTGTGAAGGCAGCCGCGCCCTGCCGGCGCTGAGTATGAACGCGGCCTTACCGTCATAGCTTTATTTCTTGGCTCTCTGGCTTCGCCCACGTCACCCTCGTGGACGAAAACTGTGGAAGCTACGAGGGCATGCATCTATCTCTACCAGATTTCCATTTCTGACGTCAAACTTAACCCGTAGTGAACAAATATAAAATAACCGTATGAAAGAAAGGAAAACTGTGATTCCGTGGAGTATTCGGAGTACACAGCGTGAAGAGCTCAATTAATGAAGAACGATGTGAGGTGCGAATGGACCTCCTCTCACAAGTGCATTCTCGGGGTGGGGGTCGCGAGGTTGAATCTCCGCGCGGCCGCGCGCAAAGAGCGGCGCGGGGGGTGCGAGTGCCAGTGGCAGGGTATGGCAGCCTTCAAGCGAGGCAGTGTGGCATGAGTGGAAGCGCAGACGTGAGGCAGTCACGTTCGTCCGGCTCCCAAGGGCAATCGATACGGCGAGTCGTACTAGTGGCGCCGCGAGTGCACCGCCGCGAAGCGGAAATTCCCTCGCGCCCCCAGACAGTATTCTTGACACCTTGCTCTGCCCGATTTTTGTCGTTACAGTGCATTTGAAACCGTCAACCCACCTCCTTGAGCCTTTTTCTCATCTCCTTTTGACAATCCTCACATTCTGTAGTGTGGCAAGATTCTTGTTCCTAGAACACTAAAATACCTTGGAAACCCAAAACCGATCTTCATGTAAATAACACATACTTTCAAGGTTTTAATCTGCCCCGGTTCGTCCTGATCGATCGAAAGATCTGGAAATGATATCATCGCTTCTTCGAGGGTCGCTGCTTGAAATCGTGAGTCGTACGGCAGACATGGCTGTGCTGCTCCACGTGGTGCTATTACGCATTGACACTATAAACAGTAAACAAAAAAGCGTGATTAAATAGAAATTCGTTGAAATATCCCATGGATTATTGAAATCAAAAATGTGAAGGACGAAAAAGTAATTCGGTTCATAAATGAAAAGTAAGGCCGCAGCTATACCTCTTGTCGCACCGCGGCATGTCGCCAGCGAAGCAAGGCGGACGAGCTAAAAGCGCCATGTTGTTGGGTCCCGGAGCGATTACAAGTCAACTGCGTATCGCGCCTGTAGCATTACCGTGTAATTGTTCTAAGACCCAACAACCGCGAAGCGCATAGCTCGCACACACTGCGTCGACCGCTGCTCGTCGTCGTGCGAGAATCCTGATATGAGGGTGCACACCCGCGGAACCCCAGAACCGTAAGGCGTTAAGCATGGGACGCGCTTCGCCACACTCTCATTGAATTCTATTTCTCGATCAATCGGTATCGCTGCTCTGTGCACTATTCATACTGACCTTATGAAAAACGCTTCGCGTTCTAGTGTGTGTTGCGGCGTTTGCGATTCTGCAATTTTGCGATTGCAAAATCGTTGATCAATATCTATCCGTTCAATTTCTCGGCTATGAGTGGACTGAAATCTTGCTTTCAAGTATAACTACGCTCAAAGTGTAGGCTTTTATCACTGCCTTTGGTGAAGGGCTACGCATTCCATTGCCCTCACAATCAGATGGGGGGGGGAGGGGTGCGGCAATTAGTCGAATTTTCGCTTTGCGGCGCCGTCAGTACGACTTTCCGCAAAACGTTTGTAATTCCGCTCAAGACACAATGAGCTGGTACCGTTAAGGACCTCAAGCATTGCAGGTTGGAAGCATCGGAAGCTCGCCTATGTTGTTGTTGTTGTTTGCTGTTTTAACAGTTAAAGCTGCGAACGCGCACTCGCCGCGAGCGGCCGCGCGAAAATTTGACCAATTGCCACACATCCTTCAGATGGGGTGGCGGCATTGAAGGGCGATCTGGTCTTTACAATGGATTCTTTGCTGAGTCTACTACAAACCAACCGATTCCGTATGAATGGATGACCCAATAATAGATCCAAAACGCCTTTCCAATTTTTCAGATTTGTAAACGAGCTAACGAGGTGGTCTCTATAAGCTAGTCCAGGTTCTTCCGTATGATTTTCTTTGTAATCACTCCCTGCACATGGGGGGAATGTTGTAATACCAGAAAACACTGCCGTGCCGTGCAGACTGTTGTTGTTCTTTGGTCTCTCGCCGACCTCACCCGAGCCCCGAGCGAGAATAAATATTGAAACGCGAGATGAGACAGTAACATCACTTGAGAGGGTGAGACGACTTCAAGTTTTCACTGAACATGCTGTTCATCGTGTTGTTGGCTAGGTCGGTGAAAAATAGAACTTGAAAGGCTCTACCACCAGAAAATAGAGCACCATCGACTGGCAGATGGAAAGGTTTGTGGATATAAGCGATCAAATGCCATCTTCTACACAGTTTGTGAGAAAAATCACCAAGGGATAAACCAAACTTCTACCTCCCCCAAGGGTTGAGGAATCCTCAAAGCAGGTCTGTCTTTGAGTTAGAAAAAGAGGGAAGGTCGTAAATGGTATTTCCCGAGGAAGGTTTAACGAGTTCCCTGCTAGAAAAATCTTGGAGGCGGTCGATCGTCTTCGAAAAAAAAACATGATTCGGTCGATCGATAATCTCAGTGCGTACTAGGCACATAAGCAATGGTATTATGATGACTATCGATTGTTTAGTAAACAAATGCCTGCCGCTCATATCTCCAATTTTTCATTTTCGATTATTTTCAAATCTCCTATTTTCAAATCAAAAGTCTTTGCCCTATGCCACGAACCGAAAAAACGAATCGATTGCGAGAGCCTATGCCTTCGTTGGGAGCCAATGGAAAACAGGGATTTTCCATCAAAACAGGATCATTTCGGTATTCCCTGTAACGAGCCTTTACATTCTGAGATTTTCAGATTTCAGGAATTCTAGTCGTCATCGATGAAAACGTTCTATGAACATTCAATCATCCACATTCAGTCCGGCAACTGAGTGACAAATTGAAAATTCTTAGTCATCGTACCAAGTCAATTTAGTCAGCATCGATCTTATTCAATGGTACCGTACACCTCGAGGGGTGGGGGCGTGGGGGGAAACAGCCGTGGTGCCCTTTACTACTGTATAACGGCCTCTTTTAGTAGTACATTTACAGTATAGAACTGCTATTAATGGGGTTGGCTATTGTTGATAGTGACTTTTTTCGCACCTAATTATAGGAACACGAAGGGGGTCTGAAGAAGCAGGAATGATCATTTTGTAACGAACATTCAAGTTCAAAAGCAGTTATCAGTCGAAAAACCCGGATTCAAAAGGGCGACGCTGTGGTGCGTATTCGCTTCACATTCGCATCACTCCGAACTGCACACACTGACTTTCCGAGTTGTCCGCTGTAGAGATGTTCTTTGGTGTGTCGTAGAATGTATTTCACAGCAACAAACAAAACAATTAAATGAAGAATAAGCAAAAGCGTAAGAAAAAAGTGTGATTACAATTAAAATCTAATTGATTCACCTTCGACTCCTTGGCAAGGTGCCATGTGTGCATTGTGGCAACTGCAATCCACCGCAATCCCATAACGTAAACGAAAATTATACCTTCCGTATTTTGAAAAAGTCAAAGTGTTAACGTTAATAATCCCTTCTGTGGGATGCATTAAAGCTTCATTCAGAAACACGTGAACAGCTGTATATGATTTAGCTTACACAGCCTCGGGAACCAGCCGATGTACAAGTCAGCCTTTTAATCCTCCCAGACGACTCTAGTGCCAGTTCCCCGACCCCAGAGGGATGGAAGGCTTGTCTGGCCTGAGTGGATGTTGATGCGGGATTTGATCCCGCACCATTAGAGTGTGAGTGCGCACCATTTGTCCCTTCACCACCTTCGCCCAGAGCTTCAAACACCCATCACTAATATAAGAACTAAAAACTGCAAAGCGCAGTTGAAAAGCGAATTGCAATGAGTCCAAGCGTGCTTACGATGACTCATCGAAAGTGGCCGATTCGCGTGAGTCAAACTCATCACGCACCGTCTAAAAACCGTCAACATAACCACAGAGCCACTGCGATCGTCGAATCAGCAGAGTAAGCACGTATGATTCACTGAAAGCGAAAAACCCGCCGATGAGTCACGAACTTTGACCTCTCCTGAACCGCTTCCAAAAAGCGTTTTGCAGTTCCAATTTTCGTATCTGTTATGAGTAGGGGCGACACTATCAATGCCCCTTGGTTTCCATTAGAGGAAACCACATTCAGATTAGTGGCTTACTTTCTGAGGGTGATCACACCTTTGTTGCAGCTGCACGGTGCACTCACGGTGTTGTGCCCGTTTGAACCCAAGCAAGCCACGCCCACCCAGCCAAATCACACCCGGCCTCAGACGAACGAATTTCCAATGTGGAAATTACGATCATCATCGAAATGGCTGTTTCATTAAATTATCTTCCCTTATGGCAAGTTTTTTTCTCCACGTGAGCGTCGTGTTGGAGATTCATTCGTCTAAAGCCGGGTGTGATTTGGGCTGGCTGGGTGGGCGTGGCTTGCTTGGCTTGAGCAGTCATCCAAGTACCTACTTGCTCCGCGAGAGTAAGCCATTGATCTGATTAGCGCGTGGTGTGCCTTTGATTCATGGAAACCCCCCTAACCTATTTATCCCTTTTAGGAGCGGACCCCTCCATTTTGAAAGAGGGGGAAACTTTTCCTACTGTAGCTACACTAGTTTTACTACAGAAAAACACGTCTATGTACTTACTGTTAGGGAAGTGAGCCCGCCATCAGTCAATTGTGTTCATTTCGATTTGTTCCATATTTGTAGGTTTGAAATATATCAGGTTGTAGGATAAATTTTGTGACATTTCCTCCGCAACTTTCTGGAAACTCCCAAACAGTGCCATGTTTCCAATTCCTGTGGAAAGGTCAACCTGTACAACCTAACAGGTCATTTGGGTTATTACCATCCCCTAAAATGGAATGACGATTTTTCGAAAAGACCCCGATTGCACTTCGATTGCACTTGCACTCGTCTGGCTTTCAATGCGAAGGAAATTGCTACAGGATTGAATACATATTTTATTTTATTTTTTTTCTAATTTTGAAAATTCACTTTCACGATTATCTCAATTTTAAAACAGTACATAATTTTGGATGTATCAGTATCTGAGAAGGAAAAAAATATTGCAATAATTACCCTACACTTAATAGAGTCACAAATGTTCTTGGGTCTTTCTAGGGTCTACAGGTCCCAATAAGGTTTTTCAAACATGTCATCCTGTTGTAGATGTCGGATAATAATACTTCTCTAAGTAGATTCTTTTCTGAAAATAAAACCGTTCTTTTTATCGTGTCCGCCTCACTCCTTGGCTAAAGGAATCGCTCATGGAAATTCCACGACTCTAATTTCTCTTAATCATTCCACTTAATACAGCACACCAACAGAGACGTGAAAAGAATCGAGAAATTTCTTCCATTTCAAAGCAAAAATTGAAGACTGGGAGAAGAACAGCTTCTTTCAATTCCCGCCACACTTGTTGACACACAACATTTGAACAGCCGTCAGCAGGCAGAATGCGATTCAAATTTTCGCGCCCAATGTTGACTTGCATCTCGCATCTTACTCTGCGTCCCTGACCATTCCTGACTGTTGCCTCTTTGCTTCTCAGCTCTCCAGCGTCCAAACTCCCTCGGACGCCCCACCCCGTCGTCCGCTACTTTGGGGAGCTCTATCTTCATTGAATTCTTGTATATGCGCATGTAACCTTGCATGCGGTCCTTGGTAAGCAAATGTAACATAAATATGATGGTAACCGAAAAAACTTAACTTTTAGTGGATGATTCCTTTTGTGGATCTATGGGAATCAATTGATGCTCTGTGAGTTTTTAATTGTGGTTATGGTTGCTTCGCACTTGGACGCAAAGCAACTTTAATTAGGTGAGGAAAAGGTACAGTAGCACTTCTAGGTAGTGCAAGCGACAGTAATTCTCAGAACCAGGGGCTTTAACAAACGTTCTCAAAATAGCAAGTGGTTATTGACAAGTACTTTATACGGTTGTTTTCAGCCTTGCGACGATTTAGTCACCGAATGGAAAGATCATGTGTTCGCCGTAAAAAAAAACGAAATCGATTTTCATATAGACAGCCGGGTGCCTCGTGCAAACATTCTCGACAACTTTACAAATATTGAAGTTACCGATCGTGTTTGCGACCTCGTTCGAAACATTGATGAGCGAAAATCTCAGAAACTTTGACATAGTGATTGTCAATAAATAGATGATAAACAAACAACCGCCGTGCTGCAACAAACAAACAAACAACTGCTACAATGCGGTCCGCCACGCCATCCTTACCTCAGGTACCGCAATGCCATGCGTTGATAATGAGAAAAATTTGAAAAAAAAAGATTTAAGATAAACATATGAGTTATGATTAGAGGACGGTCAGGTAATGTTCACAGGTCCGTATTAATGTAGGGGGGGGGCAACTGATGAATGTGTTTACATGTCAGACATGTACATGTTTACGTTACGTGTATCCATCCTGTCAACATATGTTTACATGTATGATGCCGGAACGCTGAGTCAATGATCAGCATCCATGTGAAGACGTGTTTACATTTGACATTTAACAAGCCCCCCCTCTTTCTTACAGTACCTGCTGGAATTTGCCAGAAAGCCCTAAAAACCGTTGAAATGAAGGTGGTTGGTTTCCTAATTTTCTCACTCATAAAAAAAAACTTAACATAATTAAAAACTCACTTGCGGCTCTATTTTTTGGCACTGAGCCCAGTAATTAATGATGGCGACCAGTAGAATAAAGCATCGCATTGTGACTGTTACCTCGGTGGAGCACGCCCCCCTGAGCGGGGTTAAATCGAACCGGTAACCGGTTATCTGTGTAGTATGTCGTGTGGACTCCTGGCGGGCCGCCGTGGTGTCGCTAAGCTGCTCAAATTCTCATTCGTGGAAAGAGAACATTGACGGCGGTGTAAAATAGGCTTTGTGGGAAATCTCGTAGTGAGCTAAGTGGTAACAGCTACGCATCACCACTTTCATACTATTAAATTTTTACTAGATTCATTAGTAAGCGCGAACAAACAAAATGATGAACAACCGTTACCAAAAAACCTTTATTTGCCTCACATTGTTCTCCTCAACCCTAGCCCGGAGGCAAATAATCCCTGGTCGCAATGCATGGCTAGGGTCGCCATCACACTTTGCGATTCCGCAATTTGCGGCGTCGCACTTTCGCGCGCGATGTTGCGGCATAGTACAATCCCAAGGTCGTAGTATCGCGTGCGAAAGTGCGACGCCGCAAATTCGCGAAATCGCAAAGTCTGGCAGCGACCTAAGCCATTCGCATAACGCCTGTAAGGCCACGCTCTTACTTTGCGTTGCCGGCGGCAAGGTGTGGCTGCGTGTCTCTGCGTCTGCGCCTGTCCCACCCTTTCTCCTTGCCTGCGTCGTCTCTGAACCTCCCAACGTATCAGTGTGCCTCGCCGTCTGTGAACGCAGCCCCGCCCTGCCGGCGCAAAGTATGAATGCGACCTAAGGATGTGTCCCATTAAGTCGCGTGGCAGCATTTGAAACGCGACGAGATGGTGCGAGATAGGGGCGCCGTACTAGTTGAGTCTTGCAGCGATTACGTCTAGAATGAGGCGTAGCGCGCCGTCACAGCTTCAGGACCCATTCAGTACGGTGCGCACACCGCGTCGCATGTCCGACACCGCAACGCGAATTTTCTGTCCTGATAGTCCTAATGGCACATACCCACGCCCACTAATGCTGAAAACACCGCAGTGCGGTGAGTTAGTATCAATTGTTTACAGATTCATAGGTGGGTAGTTATATCTTATGGGTAATTTTCAGTCTATCTACAAACAAAATGGCCGCGATAAATTGTGCCACGTCACGTGAAGAGGCAGCTGCCACGCCCTTGTACGGGCGGCCACTTCACTATGTGAGCAGGGTGCGCCGACACAATTCGCGCGATGACCCACCTCGAGTGTCCTGTAGCAGACCAGCAAGGCGTTTGTCAATAGTCAGCGACAATTAACTGCATGGAGCAACGACATGCGCTGCAAAACGAAATGTTTAAATTAAAGCGGGAAGCATGTGAAGGGCCACACACACCCTGCACGTCGTCAACGGTACTACCAAATCGCAGGGTGTAACTGCAGCCTGAATTTTTTTTATATAACATCACATACATGAATGTCTGCCCTCTACAAACATAACAATTTATTTTTCAACATTTTTAAGAAAGTGCGGAAAAAAAAACATTTGCAATTAATTTGGCAACATCGCCTTTTTGGAAGCAGAGCTCACAGGCCGAAGAAAGTGACACTATGCAAATGTATGCATCATACAATAAATAAAAAGAAATAATTAGTATACAGGAGAGTATTGGCGAATAGGGCATGTATCACGAAACTCAACACAACACTGGGCAGTGCTCTGGAATGATTATAACTCGTACTAATTATTACTTACATCAATTATAGAGTAATCATCCAGAACAGCAAACGAGATACATACATTACGTACTTGCACGTGAATAAAAAGTTGTTGATTTTGAAACATCACGACATAAACACATAAAAATGAGCGCATAAATAAATCTGACTCGACTAGAGTGAAACACCACATCGTATCAAAATAGAAACATAAAAAACAAGCAACAAGCTACTTTACTATCTAATTAATTATAACCTCCTTTCAAGGAAGGATTCTCATAATGAACCACAGCTGTACATGGTCATGGACTAGGGTAAAATTCATCACTGAATCTATTTCGTGCCACATCTGGCGTTCCTATGGCCCTCCCCCCGCATGATCAGGTTGCCTCCATACTTTGCGCCGTTGCCGCTGGCTGTGACGGTGATTGAAATCCCTTTCACACTCTGCGTCTCTGCCAGCGTCCCTGCCCGTATCACACTCTGCATCTTCGCTTGCTTTCTGTCAACGTCACAGCCTGCGACATCACCGCAAAGTATGTATGAGCATGAGGACAGGACGTTTATAGTTGCTTTACTTGCATTTCTCTAGTTTATAACCTTCATTTGCTAGCCGTGCTAAAGACTTTAAGTTTTTGCTCATAACATTTGCTAGTACGAAGACCTAATGGAATAGAAATCATACCTGAGCGCGCAAAGTAAAGCCAGTGATAGATTATCTATGAATCCTGTAGATTCAGCTTCGCAAGAATAGAGAACAGGATATCCACCTTTGACAAATGGAAAAAACAAATACGCTTTAATGAGGATCGAACTCAAGAATGTGGGACTCAGCACAGAAGTGGCTTCCAGTGACTACTGAATGGTATGTCGCCACAATGCTCTGTAAAGGACAATGCCCCGCGGCCCAGCTAGGGACGTGGGCCATCAGAATAGAAACGATCGCGATCATGTGAGCTAGTTTTCAGCAGGGTCCTGAAGCGATTAACCTGTCGCACACCTGAAACAAGGAGTAGGGCACCGCATCGCTTCAGGGACCAACCACTTCCGGTGCCTCCAGCTCGCACGCACCATGTCTTACGAGAGAGGCCGCGACGAGCGCAATTTCCTTCACAGATGCGCAAATCCCTCCTCCCTAATGGGTTACCGCGAAAAGACGCGCCATCCCATGTGTAGCATTTTGTCAGATTTTCGCATCGCAGCGTGCATCCAGTTGGGATTCAAGATGGTCCCCCCATCCTGCGCTTGAAATGAGAGCGCAACGAAATATAAAATGAAGTAATCACTTAGGATCCGACCTAATGTGACGCCCCCAGCTCGAACGCATCGCGTTGCACGTCGCCCGTAGCGGTGCGTAATCCTGAAGTGAGGGTAAACACCTGCGCCACTATGACGTCCCCCAGATTCCTGTACGCGTTCCATATTTAAACGCTCCTATCATCGGTCCAGCCTTCGGCCGCATTCATACTTTGCGGTACCAGCGACAGGGCGTGGCTGCGTAACTCTGCTCCTCCACCTGTGCCAGCCCGTCTCGTTGCCTGCGTTGTCTCTGCACCTCTTCCGTGCCACTATGCTTCACTGCCTGTTAACGCAGCCACGCCTTGCTGTCGCAGAGTATGAACGCGGCTTAATGCGGCATCGACGACAACGAATGTGGTCCCTCAAAAATTTGACATTTGACGCTATCGCCAGTCACAACTAAATTAAATGATGCCCTGAAATCATAGCTCGATGGTCGTGACATTGCTGTGTGTCTAACCCGTTACTTTTTGGGTGATTCTATCTATCCTATTCAATTCTGGTCAACATGCAAGAGGGATCGACAAGAAATACTGTACAATGCATCAGTGGAACTGCGAAAATATAGCAGCTATATGGTGAAACGTTGCTCACGTCCTTCAGGCATCATGAGCGTCAACGATTTCGGACTTATCCATACCAATTTCGGTCGAAAAGTGCTTACGGTACCATTCGGGCTGAAGGAAGGAAGTGACGGAGCCGGTTGGCTTTTCACCAATTTCATTTGATTCTGACCCATTCCCTGAAATAAAGTACCACTCTAAGCTTAACTATCAATTAGTATTGGTAAGCTGTGCATTTACCAAAAATGTTTGACTGGTTTGCCAAAAATTGATTTTTGCGTCCTGTTCTCCGTAGGTGGCAAGATATTTGCCGTCTTCTGAGAACGCCACCGCCGACACTGGACCTTGATGGGCCTGTAGATTCTGAAACCCGAGGAATAGTTGCCATACACTGAATTCTGTTTTGGCTGCCGGAACAAAGCCTTACATGAGCTTTTGCAGCTCGAAGTTCATGAACAACACATGCACCGTTCTTGCCACCAAATGCTATCCGACGAGTCGATGCACAGTAAGCAACCATGTAGAACCTAAAAATCTACACTTGAGTTCACCATAAAAAAGCGGATTCGAAGACGCGGCCCGTAGTTCATATATTTGGCACCGCGGCGTACAACGCGATACGTGCGAGTTCAGGTCCCCAAATCTAAATGGGTCCTAACGCGATAGTCGTGCCCTACCACCTATGCGGAAATTAACACACGGTACCCCACAGCCCGACTGTGTGGGACGCCCTTAGTTATACACATCGCATCACCCTTAACTCTTACGTCGCGTTGCAGAATCCTGGCGTAGAGAACAATCAGTCCATTTCGGAGCGCTTGATAGGGCGTGGCCTGAGTGGCGAGAGTGAGACTGTGTGGCGGGGAGAGGGAGTTTGATACACGCTCACCCAAGCCCATAGGCCATGCCTTATCAAAAGCTCCGAAATGAACTGTACCCCGGATTTAGCGCCACGCGGATATGGGGTGGGTAAAGGGGAATTCCACACTACAAGCAAAACAAGTCGATGAAAGTGGGACGACATGAAAAAATGACTGAATCAGTAGCGGATTTTACCTGAGTTCACGAAAGAAAGGAGCTTTACATTAGATGAATCACACCTGCCCTTATCAACATATCGCCCGATTTTTCTTCCATTTCTGAATACTAAACTGACTTCGTTATCGGAGGGAAGATCTCCGAAAGCGTCTTCTGCTTCAACAGCGAAGTATCGAGGCAGTGAACCAACACGTCACCAACAGGCAACATCATTTCCACCACTTCAGCATACCGTTTTTCAGACAATTCTTCAATTATCCGCAGCACCTTAAAAAAATTAAAAATTACTAAGAGTTATCCATGTACCTACCATAACACGACCTCTGGACGAGACTTCAGCAGCGGGCTAACAACTGTGTGTTGAATCGTTTGATGCTGAGCGGCTGAATTATACCGAGCCACCTAAAAGTTTTCAATAATAACTTGCATAGATATTTTCAAAATAATCGCTTTAAAAACCCGAAATAGGGCCCTGCTCAAAAAAATTCTCAAAATTACTAACTTCCATGCTTAGCGCAGACAACAAAGCAGTCGGACGTGCAGTGGCGATAAGTGTGAGAGCATGCCGAGCTGTACGACAAGCATCCGCTATAGGCGACAATGGAACACCAACAATAGGAGGGCTGAAAATGGCTACAGTTAAGATACTTGACCAACATTCTCGGGTGTGTGCAGATATGACAGCGAATCGCTTCGCGGCGTTTCACTCGCGGCACCACCAGTACGACTCGCCGTATCGATTGCCCTTGGGAGCCGGACAGGCGTGACTGCGTCACGGCTGCGCTTCCTTTCATGCCACACTGCCTCGCATGAAGGCTGCTATGCCCTGCCACTGGCACTCGCACCCACCGCGCTGCTCGCTGCTGGCGGCCACGCGATTCGCTGTCATATCTGCACACGCCCAATATTTTCATGTGAATGAAAACGAATAGATAACAGAAACCCCATAAACAAACAGGGCGAAACATAACAAAAAAAACACGAAAAAATAGAACAAAACAAAAACACGTCTCATACGCTCACGGTGGTTGTTTGTCTGTATTGGCCGCCAAATCGAGTAGACCTAGCACAACTTTCCCAATTTCCAAATGTGGTTCCCAGTGAACAAATCCTCGTCCAAGAAGATCGATCGCCGCACGACGTAATGGTGAATGCACTGGCAAAAGTGGTGATGGTGCTGCTACCAGCAATTCCAGTAACGACAGCGCTGTTGCTCGCATCAGCTCCGCTCTAGAAATAGGATTTTTCTGTGTTGTAGATCATTTATTTTCTGAAAAATCTCTGAAGGCATCATCACTCACCGGAATTCATCACCGAATTCTGCGCCCACAACACCAAGTAGAATTATTGCGGTAGCTTGGTTGCGACGAACTTGCTGCACGCCTGATTCTCCATCTTCTCCAATCGATGGCTCTAAAAATACACAGGCGTAACAATAAAAAGTACATAGTAAAATAGTAAAATAAGATGGATCAAACATCTCATCAACTAGGCGCTACAGGCAATAAACTGAGGAGTACACACCAGGTACAGGAGCTACAGGAGGAGGAGAATTCTTCTGCCTTGGTGGAATCGGTGGAGCTGATGGTGGAAGACTCGGCACAGACGATTGCAAACGCGCACCTGAACACATTTATCTGACTCTTCACCATTCAATGAAAATCAAGGGCATCAAACTCTGATAAATATAAAAGAACGAAACAAAGTGATTATGCAGACCGAAAATAGACAGCGCTGGATCCAACAGTGGAGGGAGAAATGGTGTCCATGATTCCACAAGTCGTCGACGTCCTGCAGCACCTAATCGAGACAGTTCACGGATCAACAGAGCTTGAGCAGCTTCACGAATTTCAACGCAGCCGTCTTGCCACCTAAAAACGACAAAACTGATTCCAACTTCTCTCTTCGTGAAACCTCGGCATTGATGTTAATTACAATCCTTTCTGCTATGCCAACGAGGTGTTAGGTGGGACTTTAATTGACGGCCTGACGTTTCGACCAGCGTCTTCCTCAAAGGCCTAAACGTGGCTCGAGATTTAGGATTTTATCCACTACATCTCCTGACGCCTCATCCTCCTAGCGGCTTTGACGGAGCATCAGAGAACCATCGAAGAAACCCCGTACGAAAGAACGAACTCACCCAGGTGGTGGACTGGGTGAATTCTGTCCTCTCGTACGAATTTCTTCGGCGATTTCCCTGATGTTCCATCGGAACCGGAAGGATCAGGCGCTTCATAGTGTAGTGTATGAAATCCTAAACCTAGCGCCACGTTTGGGCCTTTGAGAAAGACGATCTGGTCGAAACGTCGGGTCGTCAATAAAAGTTCCATCTAACACCTGGTTGGCATAGCAGAGAAAAGTGTAATCGACAAAACCGATTTCCCTAAAGCCAAGTCCAAAAGTAATTTTTGGTGAATTAGCATTCAAGCATTTGTGGGAACGCTGCTGCTTCAGCATTTAATTTCCCGTGCTGTATGCTACAAATATGATCTGTACCAACCTCCTAGCAAGAAGTTCTATCCGTGGAGCAGCGTAACTACTTCGTGGACGTACATGATCAGGAAGAAGGACACAATGTAAGGCAGCGAGAAGGCTCCATCCTGAAGCAGATACATGTAAGTCATAATTATCATAAATCTAGGTGCTTCAAGGCGCTATATAAGAGCTGCATAGCAAGTTTGTTCGCCCTGGCATAGCTCTTTCACAAAAGAACTCGTTCGAAAAGAATGGCGCTGGTCATTCGTTCATAAACCATCACATCCAACCTTGCTTAAGTTGCTGCCTTTCACTGATCACATTTTCCGGAGTGAGTTTCTTCGGCGGTTGTGATGCAAGCGAACTCCTTCGTGTGTTCCTGAAAATGTTTAATTCCCTTCAAATTGATGTTTTCACCTTTGTCATCATTTATGTCCATCTTGAACAAAAATTAAATTCATTCAAAATAAAACAGCAAAACTTAAAATAGATTCAATGAATTCTTAGCTTTCACATACTCGACTTGTGCAGCTGCATTTCGCATACCCATGAGCGTATTTGCAGTAGAGATTATGGCAAGTAAATGAGTTGTAGTCAATGAATGGCTCGCCTACAAAGAAAAAACAAACTACGTGTAACATTTCGAATTATTGGATATGCGGAACCGACCTGCCAGCGTACTTCAGTAGAAAAATGATCAAATGAATACTGAGTTCGTTGAGGAAGGACAACCGACAGTTGACCTGGAAAATGAAAAAAGTGCTAGCTACGTGGATGTGAACATCTATGTTGCATTCATACTCCGCGACGCGATAGCCGCGATGCATTCGCAACGCATGGCACATGACCAGATACTCGTAGCTATGTGCTCGTTGAAATAATGGAGGCACCGCCACTACCAATACGATAGCGATCACTACTGTGCGCCGCTCACCACACTGCCAACAGTGGGGTGGGAGCAGTCAAGACGTTGCGACGATCGCTTCGCCAAGTATGCACGCAACCTTATGGCAACTAACCTTGTCGTGATACATTTCCAAAATAGAGCTGTCCTTTCGGCTTACTGAGACCAAGTTTTTTGATACACACAGCATCGAGATCATTGTCAAGATTCCAACCATGCAGCAAGGACAGCAGAAATCGTGCAATGTCCAAATAGAGATTTGATTCGAACTGCCATGCCAGACGACTATAATTGATGCAGTTCAACTTCAACCAAGAGGAGAGTGCGTCATCAGGACGGGTGTGGGCACTTATGACGGAAGATCGCTTCGCGGCGTCGCACTCGCGGCGCCATCAGTACGACTTGCCGAATCGATTGTCCTTGGGAGCCCGGCAGAGCGTGGCTGCGTCACCTCTGCACTTCCACCCATGGCACCCTGCCTCCTCCATCCATACTTTGCTGCCTCGCTTGAAGGCTGCCATGCCCTGCCACTGGTACTCGCACCCGCAGAGCCGCCCGTCGCGCGCGGCCGCGCGGAAATTCGTCATAAGTGCATATCTCATCAGGACAGAAAATTTGTATGTCTTCGGCACGCGACGCACTGCCTGCGATCCAGGGAGCCGTATGTAGTTGAGCCCTGAAGCGATTGACCCAAAATACGGATAGGACACCAAATTGCTTTGGAAACCAACTATGATACATATGGCGCCTCCTTTCGTGCCATGAGCGCGATGCAATTTCTGTCCTAATCTCACATTACCACTAAGAGAAACCATATTCTGATTTTTAGACACAAAATAAACACTTCAAAACAGTAAATCCCAGAATTATTCACCGTGGTAACTCAGCATTCGATTCTTTTGACTCGGCATTTGCAGTCACTTGAGAAATCCGTCGTTCGTTATAAGCAGCCTCTTCGGTAGAGTCAAGATGCACCATACCGCCAATCAGACTGCCAACCTAAGAACTTATGTTGGTTCAAGTTCAAATCAACACTAACCAACTTCATACATCGATCTGAACCAGATGAGCGCCTTCGTTGCAGCCAGGTAAAGGAGTAATAGACATGGGAGGGCCAAGTTGCATTGTTACATCCAGTTCATGCGATACTGGCGACGATGGACTATCATTCTGTGTGTTAACTGGATCTGGTGTGCTTGAACGTCCTCTCATCTGAAAGTCAACATATGAAGTTACACCCAAATGCTGGGAAGGCTCCAACCCACCATATCTATTCCTTTGTACCGCAATGTTCGCATCAATACAATAGCATGGGGTGCTGCCGTTTGATCAGTGCCTTCTTCTTTTCCTATCTGTTCATCGCAGGCGGATAGAATATCTTCACCCGCCACCCCAGACACGACCCGATCCAAACAAGCTGAAACAAATGTTTTAGATATAGTGAATGGTATTGAAAACACAATGCAGATGATATTACTTATCGTAGAAAACTAAGATGTTCAGTGTCGGCTAGCATCTGTCATTTCAGGTTAGGTCAAAATTACACACCGCAGCGCGGTGAACACAGGTCACGAGTAATAGCGTAGCGGGAGCGCTCACCACGAGTTTACGTCTAAATTTACTAGTAGCTCAGCTGCGATGCAGGGCCAAATATTGGGTTGAGTAAAATTTTTGAGAGATACGACTTCTAACCAATCCCTTCTCGAACCATGACGCCCCCTGCCTTTCATGGCTCAAAAAGGCCCCTGAAAACGGTAAATAAGCTATAAAGAATATCACCACATAGTACAAAATGTGGACCATCGATTGACCCTTTTTGAGAGGCCTTCATCGATGTGAGGTGGCCAATGCGGATCACTCGGGGCAAAAATATGTCCCCCCCCCCAAATGGAAGTCCTCATCCGCAGATGACCACGGCTTCCCATGTGTGCACCATATACGGCCAATCCATACCTTTGCGGAAGAAGCGACTTTAACTGAAGGATATGCAAGTTTACCGAAAAGCTAAGGCGTACTGCAGCCATCGTGGAACCAACAAATCCAGGCTCAGGCTAATTCAAGCAATCGCCCACAGCCCACAATTACATACGGCCTCCCGTACATCACACGATGTGATTCACCGGTTCGCAAATTAAATGGATTGCATGTCATAAATATGAACATACCTGTCTCCATCTGCCACACATAAACACTGCCGTCTTCAAGTCGTACCAACATAAAATCGTCAAGTGGTCGCCACTTCACAAGTGTGACCGGATACGGATGTCGTGACGCGAGCAGTACACATTTCATATCTCGTATATTCAGCAAACTAACGCTGTTATCCGCGGCAATCGCGCATATACACTTGTTCACACGTTTCTAAAAATTCAATATTTAGTTCCACTCAATTATCCAGAGTAGCTGCAGATATTCAGATCAAAAGCTTTGATAAATGAACTTAATTGAGCAATTTTTTTTTCAAATTCACGTACCTCAGTATTCGCTGGAGGAATAAGAAAACGAAGAATCGCTCCACCGTGTATGATAAAGCGATGAAGCCGTTCCGCTGTACTGATGTTCCACACAATCACAGCAAAGTCTTCTGCACCAGATATGAGTATATGTGGATCAAATCGAGGGTGATGTTCATGAGGATAGAAGAGCGTGCTGAAAATAGCACTTGGAAAGCTGCCCAAAACTTCTGGCAGAGTCATTCAACACTCAGTGAGTGGCGGATCAAGCTAGCGCCATCTCTCCACACAAACCATCACTAAGGGCAACGTTCCACATGAACGATTAACTTGAACTCGAGAACAAAACTGCGCCTTCATCACTCAAGAAGTCTGAGCAATACCCGCAACAGAAAAGAACTTAAATCGCTGTGAATTGGGCTGAGCCGAGTATACCTCCCGATGCAGCTGCCGTGACGCATGGGAAGGACGATGCGTCCTGTCACCGCTCGAAACTCTATCATGTGAGTATAGTGTTTTCCGATCCATTCCCTACAGTCGCTGCTCTTTATCAAATACCGTGACCTAATGGCAAACGCGTTGCTTTATGCGTTGCGACGTCCGCAATACTGCAAACACCATAATGCAAGATCGCTTGTTCAGTACACATGCAATGTAACCGGAAGTGTTACCGGACAGCAAAAGGATTGCGAGGTGTAGCCACGGCCTTAAAGGAACCGGAAGGGGGTTAGAAACAAGAGGAAGATGCAAAGAAATGAGCATTTTGTAATGAACACTCAAGGTTAGAAGCGATAATGGGCGAAAAAACCCGGATTCAAAAGCGCGACGCTGCGGTGTGTATTCGCATCCCATTCGCATCAGCGCATCCATTCTGAGTTGCCCGCTGTAGGAGACGGGCCGTGGGCCAACGTTAGTTGTAGCACCTGACTACCAGCGCAGTGGAGTGGCCATTACCAACTACATTAGCACTCATGTAAGTACATCTAGAAACAATATAAGAAAGAATAAAGTAAAAAGTAAAGGAAAAAACAAATTCATAATAGAAACATCTTCTTTTGGCACCATGCCAAGGCGTCAAATTGGCGAGTTTGTGCAATGGCGGCCACTTAAACTCGTCCACACGTCTGTTCTACCGTAAGCCAAAATTACCCCCTCCTGGTGTCTTTAAACAAAAACAAAGCGTAACCATTTTCACTACACCAAAAAGAAAATTCTATACATCATCGCGCGCTCCTTCACACATTGTTGGTAAGTGGTAAAATGGTTATTATGGTAAAATAAAAAAGCCATATCTTCACCTCACTGAACCCCTATGTCCGTCCAGTTGACGTATGGTTGCTTGCTTTTCCATTGCAACGTTAAGCAGCTGTCTCGATAAAGTCTCACATGCATAGGTCATTACAATAAGGCCATCCGATCTTCCCATAATCAATTTGCCTTGACTGCTCACAAACAACGTGCATGTGATCTCTCCGAAGTCCTAAAACTAGTTATTTGTCACAACGGATGTGAGCAAAAACCTTGAAGTCATGCAACCTGTACTCCCAAAGACGATTCGTCTTTTCCGCTAAGATTTGTCCATACCGATGATAACGTTTCTTCAAAGCTGCCTCTGTACTCTGAAGCAAAAAACAAAATTCCACATCCTCATAAAAGAATAAAAACCCCAAATGAACTCACTCAGGGGGAACTGCGTGGGTGATGTGAACTTTCTGTAAACTTCTTCGTCAAACCGTGGGATTCGCCATATCGACAGCTGCCCTGTTTGCATGGCCCGCGCGCTTTGGAACAAGGACTGATGGCTTCTTTGTGGAGCAAAAGTGAAAGCGACGTCGTTGAACCACTGCAAAATTCTGCATACAAAACCTATCTCTTCAGTGTGTGATGTGGAAAAGAAATAAATAGTACGAAATATTACCGAGCGAACGCTCGATTTCGATCCTTCCCAAATAGCAAATTCAAACGGATCCGCTATTCCTAGATAGTTCTTTGGTGTCGCACCGAATCGCTCGCGAACTTGAGCACCTTCTAGCTTTCTGTAAACGACATTCTTAGACAGATTCCAAGTAATGATAAACAATTACAGATTATGAACACAAATAAAAATAATTAAAAGTAAATCAAAATAAAAGCGATTACTCCAAAGGAAGCTGATAGACTCTAAGTGTATGATCCATATAGCCGACGGCTAACTTGTCGACATCCAAAATTTTTCCATTTATAGCCTTTGCTGGGCAACTGTGAACGGTGAAGACGGATAAGTCGTCCAGATCAATCAGCTAAACAAATTTTTCAAAAAACAATGCAAAATTATGGATAAATTGCTTATACCTGCCAGTTCGTCGAACACACAACTAGGAGAAGCCGTTCATTGACAGGATTGAACGAAATCGATTTAACATCCCTTAATTCTAGCCTTTTTGACTCATCCTCATACAGAGGTGTGGCGAGATCCTACAAAAGAGGTACTTGTTCAAACACGTCTGCGAAACTTCGAAATCAACTGTTTGAGATACCAATTGGAGAGAATCATAAAAATCACTAAAAGCAACCACGAATTACTAAGTTGAAGATAATATTTGAGACTATTTCTTACAAATTTCTGCGAGTCTGCAGAAACTTTTGCAGGTGGGATCAACAGAGAAACCAGCACAATCAACTATTCAAATAAATTTTTCCAATCCATATGCTCGTAATAACAACTACGATTTCTTGATATGGGCTTCAGTTTTTTCCTCTCTACAGTGCTACCTGAGCTTCAGCGTGGATCCGTGAGCTGTGTTGAATGAGCTCGACAGGTGATTTCAAATTCATATTTCATTTTATTCCCCCTTTGACTGAAGATTCACTTTTTCATATATTTTGGTTTTTAAATAGTCACGTGTCCCAAAAAATATGGATATAAATATAGGTAATAAAATTGTTTTTCAAGAATTGAGATGAGGCTTGGTGCAAGTTGTTCTTGAGAAAGGAGAAAATGAAATACTGTCGAAAAATTTTTCAGTGACTCAAGGGTATGATTAGCTTAATCAATAACAGACAAGATGGGATTGTTGAGAAGAAATGAAAAAACAACGAAAAACGGTAAGAGGTAACGAACAGACGAATACCTTCTTTTCCAGTTCCAACAGTGACCACACCTTGATCATCCCTGCCATTGAGATACCTATACACTGCTCTGATTTATTCGTTCTTTGAACAACTTCATAACAGCAAATCCAATCAGGTTCCACCCTACAATTTTGTACTATTTACTAGAACCTGTGCATTAGTCAGTTTGTGCCTTTGTTTACCTTGAACTCAGCTGGAACACAACAGTAAGATCCTGCGGATCCACAACTACAATGTCACTATAATCGCCAATACAGAAGAGACGAGTTGATCTAGTATGACGAGAAGATTTATATGTCTGAAAAGGGTACAATACCTGAAGAAATACTGGTGATAAAGATGTATCACTCCGCTAAAATTGAAATCGCATCACTTACATAAGGTTGCATATAGCGGTGAATGTACAAAGATGATATCGAATCCACACATCGACCGTCTTGAATATCCCACAAACACAGACGACCGTCGCAAGATGCCGTCACAAACCGCCTGAATATTGCGCAAAAGTGTATCAACACATGTTAAAGGAAGACATCTAATATGAATTCAAAATGTTGTTATACACAATCGGAAGAAGTATGTCAAAGGGAGTCATCTGTCATATCATATACAATATTGGTCAATTTTCTCAAATTAAAACCCTGCGCTACATGTTGTTCGATAGCTGGTGATATTTTTTGAGCACAATGTTTTAGGATTCGTTCGTCTTTTGTTTGTTACATGCAATAATTAGGGCCCGGTTTCAACTACAGGTTAAAGCGAACGTTACAAATAAATATTGAGTAGATGCAACTTTCAAGTTGAGGTGACGTATTAGACTGCAATTATTACAAAATTTCAACACAGTAAATTTCAAAATTTCAACAAAATGACAACTATTCAACAACGATAAAAATACTGAAAAAAAAAGCACGGATATGACTTCCAACATACATTCTAAAACAAGTAAAGATTATTTTCAGAAGAAAAAAACTTAAAATTAAATTTCTAACGAAAAATGGCGCAAAAAGCCGCAATAATTAATGCAACAGTCTAATAAAATAATCCGCGTTACTGTAGACCCCCACCCCGCGTTATAAGCATTCTTCGAGCCTAACTTAGAACTCGAAAAAATACAACTATTAGGAATTCGCACTGATTAACTAACTTGCTGCTAAAAGTGCAAACAAAAATGATAAAATAATATAGACACCACGGCCAAGGAAGAAATGGCTACGAAAACAATAGTAAAAGCATGATGAAAACTAAGAGCACTGCTCCAATTCACTTTTCACGGTTTTTGAGCAGGGAACTTTTTGGGAACATTGGAACAGTTTATTCAAATAAAAGTGTCGATATGAATCCAGTAATGAACAATAATCCAATAGGAATACATAGATAAACAATAATAGTAATCAAATTAATAATAATGAAGAAAGAATAAAATCAAACACGAGCAAATCAATAAAAAGACACGAATTAAAATTTTCTAATACTAACTCTGTTTCCAGTCAAATATAGAGGAAAGAGAGCTTAGGAAAGGAACGTACGTTGACGATGCTTGATTGTTGGCAGGTGAAATAGCAGTTATGGGAGCATCATGGCCGATCATAAGCTGACATGGTGTAAGTGCTTCCTCATCACATTTCCATGTGATTACTTGTCCATTCAAAGCGCCTGTAAAAAAGAAAATACTAAACAATCGAAGACACCAAAGGGAATGGGTGATTCCGAAAAATCAAAGGCGAAGAACAGCAAATACTATGTAATGCTTGATTATGCACCTGTTACTATCGTAGTATTATCGCATAAATATCGAACCACAGTTATTCTGTTATCCGGTGGCTTTTGCCCCCATATAACCAATGGCACCACCAACCCATTAGACGTTGGTGGTGGAGGCTCCCCCGAAGCCATCCTGAAAAAAAAAATTGTGGTCACTCAATCGGTTACACAGTAAAAATCCTTTCCGGGACAAAAGCAAAGAAGAAGCGAACAAAATGACGCGGGTCGATTGAAGCAATATAAAAGTGGTGATAAATAACTATAAACGACATAAATAAACTTTGACCAGTATATTTACACAGTGAACAAACCGCCTTGGACTGCATTAAATATTAGAATTCTCGGCGCTCATGTACTATGGGGGTGGCACTCAAAAACACATTTGAAATTACAATAGATAATTACTTCCTTTACAAATATTCAAAACATGTAATATCAACGTGTCCGATTATCATTAAGATGTTCTTATATTGAAAAGTCGAAAGTAAATAAACGAACAAAAACCTGCCTGCCACTGATGATCTCCCGCGTGTGAAGTGTTCCCTCCCAAGGCTTAGGCTAAATGCTTGGTCCAGGTTCTCCATTGTCTCTTTTTTTTTTGTTCTTTGAGTTTAATGCGTGTCTGTTCTAGTATCATGTTTTTTGATGTGTTGGAAGGTACTTAGATATCAGTGCAAACCGGAGAATGTGGTTATTGCTGAGCCATGAGGGGAAGGAGCTTCGGAATGGGTGAATATTTTTTAGTGTAGCGGATATTTTTTCATTCTTCTTCTGATTGAGGACACTCCTCGGAGCTCCTTCTTAACCTCTCAGGGTGAGGAAAAAATTTCCACTTCCTAGAAATTGTTTTTGAGTGCCACCCCCATGGTACATGAGCGCCGAGTTCTCACTTTCATGACATTAAAAAATTTTCATTATCAGCTAAAAGAATACTAAAATGACGAACACCTATTATGCGCACAAGCAAACTTTGTGTTTGACAGAACCACCGGTAAACTGAGAAAGTTCGAGCATGTTAGCGAGGAGGATAACAAAAAGCAAAACGGAAAGATAATAGGTGAGACATAAAGGGAAAAATTCACGAGTAAATACAACAAGCGGAGACCTTCGAGAAGTAAGCAAATAAAAGATCATTAAACAACAAAAATAAAGGTGTAAACAAGATATCCCAGGAAACTAAACAAACAGACAAAAGATCAATAAACGATGAAAACAGGGACATGGACAAAATATCCTAGAAAAAAATGTAGGGAAGGAAAAATGCAATATAGGGAAGAAAAAAATGTCTAAAAACAAGCTCCTCATTCTAGAACTCTATTTGAAGCAGATAGTATCTTTATAAGTCTGCAGGAACAAATGTAAAGCGCAAGGAAACATGCAGCTGGAAACGGGCCATCGCATTCAGTGCGTGACAAATCGATGTGAAATGTAGTCAATCTGGCGACAATAACGAAGTTTGCAAATAACGGATTAAAGACTCTAATCTTCGGCCATTGTTGTGCAACTACACCGTGGAACCGTGGGCATCGAGTAAAAATACCAGCGGTAGCCGTGTAATTGCGTACCGCAGCCACCTACAGTAATCCCACGTCAGCGTTGTGCAGCGATTTCACTTTCCATGCTTTTCTCGATTGAAGCATCAAGCTTTGTCGACTATTCTCACAATCTTACACCGGTTCTCAGACATTCTTTGTCATCATTTGAAATAGATGTTAAAATCCTTTTTTTTTTGAAAATGTTGAGTTCTAATTAATGAAGTAATAGTTAAATAGAATTTTTTTTTTGGGGGGGGAGGGGGTCTTGTTATGAAGAGGTTGAACTAAAAGCACTAAGCAGACAATAAAGGAAAGGAGACAGGGACGATGTTCTCTGCATATAGGAAAGGCCAGTTATGAAAAAATAATAGGTGGCAAAATTCGCGTTGAGAAACCCGTTGGGGTCTTTATCCCGATCTCATCGCTCTTTAGTTCGAGCTGCAGCGCTTCTTTGGATGAGTTGCTGCAAAAGCGAGGCAGCGTTGTGGCTGGCTGGTTGGCATAACTCTCGCCGTCTGCTTCTGCTCCTCAGCGGCCACTGATGTAGAGGACACAAAAAGATCAGGTCAGATAGGGAAATATTTTTTGCGTTCTTGGCCATTTTACCCAGTTGTACTATTTAGCGCCACGACTTTCATCGGCAAATCACCCCATCCAGTTCCTTCAAAAGAGTAGTATCAGTATTCTGGTGCCATGGTCAAACAAAGCTCGGAAAATAATTAAAAGAGCCAAAATTTAGGATGGAAAAGTGGATAGTATATGGAAAAATGTTCAACGGGAATCCTCATTAACCTTTCTGTTTTTAGTGACTTTTGGAGCGATCAGGCATTTTAAAGAAGATTGTCATTCAAAATTTGTATTAGGTAACAATACTATGCTTATGTCGATCAACTGAGGACTTTTTTAGGGAGACACTAGCAACATTTCTTCCCGACTTCATAAAAAGTCTCAGTGATGTCATCTTGAAGCATTGGGTATTCTGTCGTACGACGGCTTGATTGCCTAGGATCGTTCACGAGTCCTTGACATGCAGGATTGGTACTGAATTTCATGGGAATGTCAATGCATAGACAATCTTCAATACGGGAAAATAACTTTTTTGTCTGATTTGTCCTGGCGCAGCTCTGTCATTTGGGAGGCCGCGTACCTTCATTTTGTAGTTGATCCTACCTACAAAGTGACCTGAAACAATCTCGAGAGGTGCTCGTAAGGCGACGAGAAGATGAGCAGGTTTCCTGTTCGGGAGTGGTAAGGGTACGTTCCACATTAAGCCACGTTCATACTCAGCGCCGGCAGGGCCCAGCTGCGTTCACAGGCAGTGAAGCAGAGTGGCACGGAGGAGGTGCAGAGGCGACGCAAGCAACGAGGCAGGATGGCATGGGCGGAGACGCAGAGACACGCACCCACGCAGTACTGTCGGCGCCGCAGAGTATGAACTCGGCCTTATCAGGCAGTCAGTAGAACTTTGAAATTCCTTCAGGGATTTCTACTGTAATGGGTGTGAAGTGATCCGAAACTTATGAGTTGACCTAATTTTGCACAGAAAGAGGAGACTTTAATTATAATTGTAAAGCTTAACATTAGGCCATAATGGCAAATCAGTGCCATCGTACTTGCGGTGGAAAGGGGAAGATCCACCGCGCTACATTTTGCCCAGGGGTTTAGCCCAAGCCTTCGTTTGGGAAAAGACCATGTTCTTATAAAGTAAGGCATAGGTAAAAATGTACACAAGCTGATGATTGTAAAACGGTTTAGAGAGAGAGACGACTGCACGACATTGAGTGCCCTCCCCCTAACAATATTATAATAGCTTCCCCATTTCTCCAGCTTTTCATCACTTTCCAAGATCCTGCAGAGATTAAGCTCACTCATCGCTGGGAGTGCCAAATAGAGAATCATTTATCCGAAGCTATTTGGTTGGTGAAAAAGTCCTGGGACACTGAGAACTTTTCTTTCAAATTTAAAAAACTTTATTTCTTCGTCATTTCAAATCACAAAGTAATCACCTTCTGCCTCGATAACACTTTGCCATTTTTTGGGCAGATCACGAATACCTTTTCTCCAGAAGGAAGCTGGCTGTGAGTCGAAGAAGCGCGTCACCTCGATTCAAGTTGAGCTTGATCATTAAATTCCTTATCTCTGAGATTTTGTTTGAGGGCCCTAAATAGGTGATAATCGGAAGGGGCAAGGTCGGGCGAATACGGAGGGTGAGGCAGTACTTCCCATCCCAGCTCCTCCAACTTCTCCCGAGACATTCTTGCAACATGAGGGCGTGCGTTGTCATGAAGAAAGTAAACTTTGTTTCGTCCTGGCTGCTTTTGTTGCATTGCCTCGCTCAACTTCTGCAGCTGATTAGACTAGATGCTTGCGGTTACTGTGGTACCACTTTCGAGAAATTCGTGGCAAAGCATTCCTTGTGAGTCCCACCAACAGCACATCATCACCTTTTCTTGATGGGTGTCTGTCTTCGATTGAGTCGGAGCCGCTTCTCCTTAGGGAAACCACTGGACTCTCCTGCTATGATTCGCGTAGAAGACCCAGGATTCATCCCCTGTAACGACCCCTCCCAGAAAGCCCTTAATCCGGAATCGACTGAGGAGAGACTGAGCGATGCTTAACCTCGATGACCGATCTGAATCGCTCAGTTCGTGGGACACCCAAGTCGAAATAAGTCGAAATAAGTTCAGTGTTATCTACGAATGTGTGGCTATTGATCTGTAACGTCGATCGACCCACTGATCCTTTTTTGGAATTTTAACTTTTTTTTGAAATTGGTGTCCCAGGACTTTTTCACCAACCTAATATATGGAAGTCGATGCCCAGTGAACTAATATTTATCCCTGGAGATAACGCGCTCTACTGCAAAGGTAGCGAGGCAAACGCACGAAAACGGAGGCATCCACATAGGCAATCGAGTTCTTCTAAAATTTGCTATTTATCTTCGGCTTTTTATATTTTGTTCCTTTTGCCGCTTGTTGTGTTACTGGGTGCTTTCAGGCTTACTGTTTTCTGTCAAATCGTTAAAAGCTCGGTGCTGTTGTGGGGGGGGGGGGGGGTGGGGGGAAGGGGGCATTATACCGCCCTCTTTTGCCCAAGCTTTTGTCAGTTTCATAGTTCCCATTGCTATGATCAGAGATAGCACTGAACCAAATCAAGGAATAAATATATGGACACACTAACCACGGAGCTAAGCCCGCAATAATATTTACGGAACCAATACTCGGAAGCTTACGCTAGTTACATTTTAACACATACAAGCTTTATAAAGTGATTATCGGTAGGTATACTACATATGGTCGAATCATCCGAATTAAATGCTCATACAAACATTATAAAGTGATCGTCGATAGGTGTACTACAAATTATCGAATCAATAGAATTAAATGTGACGTATACCAGCCTTGAAAAAAGCCGATAAGCAGATTATTGTGTGGTGAGCTAGTGTGAGATGACAAATGTATACACATAAAACGGTACGATAGCTTCAACGTTGACCTTAGCTTAGAGACCCTTCCCTCAGCTGATGCTTAGGCATTGTTCAGAGTTTGCGATTCAGACGATCACGCGATTGACGCGATTCGGGCGTATAATTAACCTAAGGCTGCGTTCATACCAAATTGAATGAGAGTTTTGGATCATCGGCGCGCATCCGCGCATCGGCGATTTGGGATTTTTGGCGATGCTAGGTACATACCACCTCATCAGTTCATTTGCATTTTGGCAAATAGCCAAAATCGCGGATGTGCCAATACTCTAATTTTCCTGATCGATACGTATCTCATGCATGACGCGAATGCGCCAATTCTTTCAAATCGCGGATGAGCCGATGCGCTCACTTTCTCAATCAATACGTATCTTTTCCTTGACGCGGATGCGCCAAAAATCTCATTCGATTGGATATGAACGCTGCGTATCTTCTCCTTTCAACCTAAATCGCCTGAATCGCGTGATCGATATGTATCTTCTGCTTTCCGCCTGAATCGCTTGATCGATATGTATTTTATCCTTCCGCCTCAATCGCAATCCTCAATTTGTACGATCGTACTATCAGGTGAGAGACGACCGCGCGAATGAAACCCTCCCCCTCCCCCACCGCTTCTAACTATTGATTACACCAACAAATCCACTTATGTCTGGAAAGCCACAAATGCTCAACGGACAATAGTGAATGATGCACTTCACTCACTGCGGAGGGGGGGGGGGGGGGGGGGTGGCGTCCGCCGTTCACGATTCAGGCGTTTAGGAGATGATTAGGCGGAAAAGAAAATACACATGGAAAGGACAGGATAATTAACGATTGGGTGATTAGAATATCAACCGATTAGATGATTAAGTTGAAGAAGGAATGAGGGAAAGGATAAAATACGTTAGTTTCAGTAAATAATTTGTGTAATCGCCGAATCGATTTGTATCATTTTTGCTGTGCCCAGTCGCCTATAACGATGTGACATCGCCAACTCTGAATAATACCATATTGAGCTCTCTATCAACACCTACATCATGTCTTATTGACTTGTTCCATGCTTTAGCGTAGCCTACTAGGGCAGCCCCCTGACCTGCAAACACACTAAAGAAAGCCTTAGCAGCTCACATTGTGGTTATAGAGAAGATGTTTCTATCAGTGGATAATTCTTCTTTAAAAATTGTGATGTTCAATTATGAATATCATTCTTTAGTTCTCTTAATCAAACGCCGAATCGTTGCAACTTGATAATACGTGAGATTAAGGGTTCCGTGCACTTTCCATTTTCTCTCGTCTGCGATTACTTCGTGCGGTCGTTTTTCAGTCTCAGGTTAATATCATAAATTGCAGGTAACTACCATGGCTCTTACGAAGGATATGAAGTTACCAAGTGATGAGGAGCTCACGGTTCCACAAGAGATCACACTTTCTACACCTTGGCTTAAGGCGGTAGCTCCATATATGGCAAAGCATTGCGAAGATCAAATTAATGTCCGTTTTCCTTTCTCATACCATTTTAGCAAACATTTCCTTATTATTAATACTTGTACTAAAATAGGCTTTACTCCCAGGAATATCTGTTACAGGAGTTCATGCTTCGTCGTAAAGAACTTCAAGACCCACGTGCTACACTCAAAGAAGGTGAGCGGCGAAGCTGTATGTTGAGTTTGCAATAATTCTCAAGGTGCTATCGCAATGAGGCGGGGGGGGGGGCATCTTATAGAAAGTTGCTTATCTAAGCATCCTAGAGAGATCCTTGAGGGGTCAATCTGCACATTCAAGCGAATACTTTTGCCTAAACCTCAAAGGAGGAAGGGAAGGGCTCCTTTCCCCTTCTTGGCTTAGGTAAAAATAGGGTCTAGTAGTGGGATGCCTCCCCCCTCATTGCAATAGCACCATTCTTAATTCCACAGGTATTGTTGGTAGCTGGGATTTTGCAGTGAATTTAACCATTGAGATTTATGCAATAAGGCGATAACTCGGTTCAAAAGCCAAATGTTTGTGCTGTATCCAACTAAATATCCTCTTTTTCTATCCGCTACCACCTGATTTGCAGAGTGATCTTCCGATTTTCTATGATTTTCCTCCTTATTAGCCTCCTTCAGTTTGTTCTAATGATTGGGGTTAGATCATCACTTTTTCTTTCATGTTGGTTGTGAACCACCTGCTTTATTTTATACCATAGTAGAGCAGTGATCATTGGCTCGAACATTAGGTTTTATTCCATGTTGATGTCATTAGCACAATAAATTCTGGACCAATGTGCTATTTGTTGAGAGAATTGCATTTCCAGGTGCTGCAGTAACCGCTTGCGGGGTAGATTTCCTCCGATCCCTGAAGAAAACCTGCGCAAAAGAGACTGAAACGCTCGCCAATTGCGTTGATCAAAGCAGTGCCAGGCTGTTCATGAGCAAGTAAAATTATTCACATTTTCTCACTTTGTTGAAAATCATATTTCCAATTTCACACAAATTCAGTTGTTACTAGACAAGCGTCTTAGTGAGCGTCAGGAAACGAGAGTTTAAACTTTTATCGGTGTTGTTGATCCTATATGAGGTTATTAGCGCAGGAGGTCGCATCCAAAATAACAGCATTTAATAATTGACCGTTCATATGGAGAAGGATGTGAAAGGGATTGATTTTCAGTGTCTTTGTTGGTATTTCACTTTGTTCAATTCTTGTGCGCATCAATTCTGCAACATTTTCATTGACCACTTCGGTCGCACAATGTTGGGAAGATGGTACAATTCTGGATGCATAACCGTACTGAAAAATTTACTCTTTTATTTTACACATCAGACAGCGAACGTTGATAATTTTTGAATTGCCTGATCCGGACCGACACAACAGGAAACGCTTCAGATGGCGACGGCGATTACTCGTGTCACCGTCGCTTATCGCGCGGTTGCCTTATATGTTCGTGCATTCGCTATTGTAGAGACCCTCTAAGCACTCAATTTCAGTGGTGCTGTTTTATTGCTCCCCAAACCTATAGTCGAAGATTCTCTAATTATCACTTTGAGTATCTGTGGTGTACGCGATTGGTATGTGCCATGACACTAAACAGTGAATTCCAGATGTCACGATCAACAAAAAGTGCTGGATGCATGCATCGAGGAGAAACTTCAGATCACCCGCCCAAAAATGGGATACTTCAGTAAATTGCACGTCTACGACAGTAAACACCCAGCACCCGGTTTGTTTCACATACTCCTCTATAGAGTGATGTTAACGATTTGTCTGAACTAATTTGCCTTCTTTTTTATATCCGTTTCTCTATGTGTTTCACATTAGTGTGCAGTTTGACATGACACAATTTTTGTTTATTTAACAGCAAATTTTTGTCAGAGTTTTACATAACATGTATGGAGGGCTATGAATACTGATTTTTATGGAATGAGTGATGCTCATTGCAAGCGGTTCTCACCTTTGATCAAGCCATCCATAGCTTTTACCGGTTTTAATGGCGAGGTAAATGGGATCACGCTTGACTTTCAGCTATTCTCTCCTTTTTTATTATTCTGTGTGAATGATGAAGGTTCTGTGTCCGTAACGACCCGTTGTGGTTGTCCACGAATCGAAAAGAGAGGAAAGAAGGGACGAAAATATCCGAAAGTGGAAATCTGGGAATTCAGTGAGGGGGGTTTCTATCCTGCGTGAGTGAACAGCATGGGCTGGGACTGGGGAATGGAAGCTACTCTCCAGGCGCCATCTGCTTGATAGGCATACGAAGCGACTGAGGTAGTGAACGGTCAGTGCAGGGGGCACGACAGTTTCTAGAGTAAGGTTGATTCAGCGGTGCAGTTACTGAAGGAAATTACGAAATTAATTTGTGCCAAGTCACGACAACCGTGATACGTGGTATGACGTGGTGCGAAAATCTTCACTGAGCCAAGGGTGAAATGCTTTGACGAAGGCGGCGATGATTTTGCACACCCGTGCACAGTCGCGGCTATTCTGTGCGTTGTGGGTAGACAACCCCTGATTACTGGGCAGTGCTGATCGGTTAGCTCCCTCAGAATACGGTTCTGATGTCACCAAAATTCCTCTGTAGTTTCCTTGATCGTAAAGTGTGCTCCTCTACGTGATGTAAAGCGTGTGTGTAGCATTACGTCAGGATTTCGCACCGTGGCCTGCGTTGCGCGACGCTTTGGGTGCCCGCTAGGAGCGCACTGTATAGTGGGTCCTCAAGCGATCACCGGGTCCTACTTCTTGCTTCGGGATAATCACTTTAGGGTCCAACCACACAAGGCGTCCCTAGTTCACACGCATCACGTTGCACGCAATGTCGCGGGGTGAAATCCTGCCATAAAGATGCCCACTTATCGAGGGCAACGTTGACACGGCTCCTCAGGATACGTTTGTCAGTTTTTCCTTTCTGTTTGTTTACACCTAAGGTTGCTGTATTGTGAGCTGTATACACCCCCTTTCTGGTCATAGTGAGTGGGAAGTTAAAATATTTAAAAAATTTCAGAACCAAAAGTACGTGATTACAAAGCTGAGGCAGCTAAAGTACTGAAAGAGTTGCCAGAGGATTACCACCTGCGGAAGGATTATAGGAAGTACAACGACTGGAGATACAACATTTGTGAAAGTTAATTTTGCAGTTTGAACTGTATAAGTTTGTAGATGGTAGCTTCCGTTAAAATGTTCTAGGTGATGAAGATTAGTATTTCTCAAATTAAGCAATGAAGAGTACTTCTTTCAATAAAGATTCGAGTTGGAGTCCACTTGCTCAGGTTACGGTGCTTACTCCGATAATACTACATGCAAGCGTTGGTCATTTGCCATTTTTTTGCGTATTGTGTTACTCGATCATTTACTTCCCTTCCTCTCTCTCGTAGCGTTCTTCCCACTCCTTGTCAGTTCTTGAAAAAACTTTTCTATCGGCCCGTCTTCTACCTCCACCTCTTTTGTTTGATCAATTTGTTCATTACTGTCTTTTTTGCCGAATTTCTACTTCTACTTTTTACTACATTATCGTTATCATAATTTCTTCCCATTTCTCGTGGTAAGGTCATCGTGACATTGGGATATATACCCTAACTAGTATTCTCACCGTGACGTGTCGCATGCGAGTTCAGAGGGCTGTGTGCAGTGCGAGTTGGGTCCTAAAGCGATGATTGTATCCTGCGCCTTGTTTTAGGCTTTGAACACGGTGCCCGCTTAAGGCCGTCGTCATGCTCCGCGGTTGTGTGGCGTCGCGACTCTGCAATGCCGCAAATCGCGCAGTCTACTGGCGGCCTTGGCCTCCGCTGAACTTGTCGCTGATCCAACTACAGACAGCACACCTAGCTCGTGCGCAAGCTGCAAGCACAGAGCGATATCCTTGCATGAAGCCGCGTTTATACTCGGCCGTGGCTGCAGGGCGTGTCTCACCGTCTACGCCTATGCCACCCTGCGTCGTCTCTGTACCTTCTCCGTGCTACTCCGCCCCGCTGCCTGTAAACGCAGTCATCCTCTGCTGACGGTGAGTCTGAACGTGCACTAGGGGTACGTATTCGTAAGAGTTCTAATTGTTCAGTAGATGGGAGAAGCACTGCATCTAAGGCGTAATCGAGCTTAATGTCGTCGAAATTTTCGGCACATGTGACTGCTTTTCGAACGTTTGCAATATAATCACAATTCCACTCCTTATTTCCTCTGAAATTAACGTTTATGAAGTGGGGGCGGGGAGGGGTGATCAAAGGTGCACTATTTAGCTGTGAAAAATGATTGGTGATAGAATTTTTGCCATACGATTGATTGAAAGGTCCTTATACGAACATGTCATCCACTTTTGGGCATTAGAAGATTAACTGCCGTTTGGTTGCCAGCTCCGTGCATACCGAATTCGTACAGGTAGAGCAACCCGATACATCGGTAATTATTGTATCCATTTTAAAACGTGCCTTAGCGCCGAGTTGGCTATGCAGATCTCCAACTCCCGGCGATTCAGTAGGATAGGGTTTTCCAAAGGCTTAATGTCATTCGGTATGACACACAGTTGTAGCATTAACACCGTTTCTTTCTGGGCTGCCATAAACGACCGAAAATGGGACCCTCCATGTGCTAAATGGAATCGGCGACAGTTAACTCCTGTGTGGAAGTTTTACCAAGTAATATTCGCTCAAAGCCTCTCTGAACCAGGTTACCTGAAATCTCACGTGATCATAACGATCACGGCCGTGGCTGTCGTTTTCGAGAACGTCTTTTTTGAATACAGAACTCGAGAATTACACAGAACTAACATCGTACTTACAGCTGTTCTTATGGATCTATAAATACACACGTTTCTCTCCGGTTCGATAATGGAAAGCTTCCTGAAAAGTTGGAAAGCAGTCTCGTGGGAGAATGTCCAAGTTTGTTTAAACGCTAATTTTGTGCTTTTTGAACATTACTTAAGATGTCGTTGTGCGTTTTAGCTTCGCGTAGACGGTGAAATAAAAGCCATTGGTCAACGGCAAGATGAAGGTGAAGTTGGTCGTAAAATACTTGTAGATGAAAGCAATAAGTACCGCGAAAGTACCACCAAGGTAAATTTTAAAAATTTACATAGTTTTATGTTTCAGGTTCTGTTACTTACTATATCACTGTGACATTTATTTGATGCCGAGTGATAATACGCGGAAAATTTTTTAACGATTTTGTTTTTATCAGGTTTTGAATAATCATGTTTCACTCCTTTTTTGTTCTTGTTCCCGACTTGGTTATAGTGATTTATTAGTATACCCTTTCTCTCACCTCATTATAGCCATCTGCATATGTGGGTTGTATGAGGTCGCAGACGGCGGTGTGATCTGTCCAATTTTCACAGCTTGATTCCGCATTTGCTTGATTCCATTATTCATACATTTAATTTAATTCTCAATTCTTTTGAAATTCGTTTTTGTTCTTCACCACCTACGTGGCGGAGTTTTTTTTTGTGTAACCTACCATTACATGGTTTTTTTCTCGTTTAAATAATATTTTGTAATAGCTTCAAACTTTCTCTTCGTGAAACCTCGGCATTGATGTTAATTATAATCAATGTTTTGTAACTTATTCATATTTCATTGTCTGGTTAGACACAAAAAACGCTGAGATTTGTGGTTCAAACACCGTGGTCCTTTTCGCTCATTGCTCCTAAAATTTATCTGGTTTTCTTTTTTATACTGCATTTTCTTATTTAAAAGTCTTCGGAAGCTGGCAGCAATAAGCTACCATCATTCCATTGTCTGGTGTGAATTGGGTTACACTGCGAGAGAATATAGTCATGTATTCGCCCGTTGCATAAACCAACTGCAACGTGTCCCCAACGCCTTCAGCTGGCTGCCCGTACGTGGTGTTATGCTGCGCGTATAATTCTATGCCAGCTGCTCTGGTGCTGTATATGGCATGGTGGATTATTGTGTCAAGCGAGCAGATGGTTGGGGCCAAAGACTCGATTCTTCTCAATCAATCAATCGATCGCAATTAGGAATATTCGTTGGCTGCTCTGTTTAGCCTTTGTGTTTTCAGCTCTAGATGGAGGCTCATAAAGAGCTACGCTATGTGTTGATATGAGCCTAGGAGATTTGTGATCAAATCGTTCGACACAATTCTCTGTCGTTTTTCGTTATAACAGCGCTTGTAAATTTCAAGGAACTTTTCTTTGTAAAATTTCTGCATCCCAAAATTCGGGAAGACTAGAAGTGGGAGCGTAATAACCAGCCGATCTGAAAACAGTGAAGTCCCTGGTTATATTTCGAACGACATGGCATACATTTATGCCCATTATTCTCAAGGATGATTCGTTTCACTGAACATTTTGTTTTCCTTTGGATTAAATAGAGACTTTTTCTTTTGCCAACAATGAGTTTTGAAGGCCAGCACTGTTCTCCCCTTTTCTTGCAGGATCTTTTTCTCCTTTTTTTTTTCTTCTAGAAGGAAATCAGTGTTTTTTATTGGAAAAACAAGGCTGAATCAAGATAACAAACTTTGTATGGGCAAATTTTTAGGTTTCGGACGGGATTCGAACACCCCCCCCCCCCCCATTCGATGCTTTCTGAGTAGCGGTGCTAATCCAATATCATATGATTTGCCAGCACTGGTAAACACACAATGAAGAAGCTCAAAATGGTCTTTGAGTGCATGGAGCCTCTGTGATGTAATGGGCTAGCACTTATGCCTGAAAAGCATGAGATGTGTGTTATGGTCCCGTCCGAGACCAAAGGTTTTGCGTATCTCCCAATATCGTAATGTCAACTTTCATACCACGGACCACAGCGAAGAAGCAGCTGCTATTAAAAATTAAGATTTTATTTAAATAAAGAAGAAGAATAAAGAAGAATTAAGATTTAAGAAAAAATTCGACACCATGTGATGAAAATGCTCGATTTCGTCGACTTTTAAATAGTCTAAAAAATGGGAAAAATTGATTCGAACAAAAACCGTGAGCATCATCTTGTAGAGCAAAAAGAGCTCTATCGAATGGTGCAAAACACTCTGCCGAAAAAATTCATTTTCATTATGCAATATTGAATTGAAAAACAGGTAAAAACTTATTGCTACATGCCAAAATATGAAAAAATTCAAAAGAAGAGTGGCATCATCTTGTAGAGTGAAAAGAGCTCTATCGAATGCATGGCTAGATATTCTCTTAGATCTCGATGGTAGGCGAGGAAGAGAAGATAACGAAAGTGCACACTTTTGCGAGTATTGTATTTGTGAGTCTTAAAAACAGCAAAAAGTTGAGCGATTCAAAAGCAAAGCAAAAAGCGAGCAAAAAGCGATTCAAATAAAAAGTAAAGTCATCATGTAGAGCTGAAAAAGCTCTATCGAAAAATATACACATACATTTTTTGATCTTGATGGTAGACGAGAAAAATGAGGTGCGCAAGCGCCAATTTTTTGCCTCTAGCTCACTTCATTTCCAAACCTCATAAATATTAGGTAGTCGAAGGAATCAAAAAACGGATAGAAATATTTTGTAGAGCAAAAAAAAAGCTCTATCGAAAACACATATAAAGTTTGTCAAAAGATGAAGGAAATATTGTAAAAAACGGGTTGAAAAAAACCGCGGGGACTTATTCCTCAACCCAATATTTTCACTTCGAATATTAATGAATTTCGGAAAAACTTAAGAATTCCGCTTGGGAACTTAGAAAATTGCCTGCTGACCGTGTAGATGCTTTGCTTCCGACATAATAGAGTGGATGGAAGCGCTACCATCATGTGGACTGTACGTGGATCGGATAATTAAAATTCGAACCCATGTTTCCACGGGATCGATCGTTGGAAGCAATTAGTCACAGCATATGATTGGAACCTAGGTGGATGCTAAAAGTCGCTGTGTAGGTCAGCAGCGCACTCAAATGTGTTTTCGGCAGAGGTTAATTTATTGTGACGATTGGAATCCTTCATGTACTTTTGTTCATATTTTATTTATGCTGTCTAAGTTTGTGGATGGAGGTGGTGTGATGGCAAGAGATACACTCCCATTCCCGTAGCTTGTCCACATCGCTTCGAACTGCACACACTGACTTTCCGAGTTGCCCGCTGTAGAGATGTCATTTGTTGTCTCGTAGAGTGTATTTCATTTATTTGTGATGATGTGAAATATTTGAAACAACACACAGCAACAAACAAGTAAAAAAAATTAAGTGAAAAATAAGCGAAAGCGTAAGAAAAAAGGGAGATTACATTTGAAAACTAATAAATTAACGTTCGACGTCTTGGCGAGGTGCCGTGTGTGCATTCCGGCAACTGCAAGCCACCGTAGTCCCATACCATAAACCAAATTTACCCTCCTTCCGGTGTCTTTGAGATCAAATCCTGGACCATTCCTCGTCCATATCGAAACAATCCAAACCTCCGGGGTTTCTGAAATGCTACCAAACTGGTGGAGGAAAGCAAAAACAGTAACTTATTCATAAATTTACTAGCCCCGACGAGTAATTGCACGGGATAGACCACATTGAAATATAACTGGGACTCTGCCTGGAACTGTAATGCATGGCGCATCCCAAGAAGGAAAGTTCAACGTCTCTTCCTTTCTATGCTTGGTATCAGTTTTCGATTGATTATTTTGCAAACGGGATATGAAAATTCTTTACCACTACTTCCTTCAACATCAGCAAACGAGTTGAGCCAAATTTATCTCAAATTTCTTATTTATTGTCCATTGCTAGTGCTAATTGCTAATTTAATTACATAATAATAATTGTCTGCACACTATACGTGTTACCGTTTTCCTAATATTCATTGTTGCTCACTTGGTATCTTCACGCTGATTTAAAGGCACATTCCGCGCTCGCTGATGGGTGGAGTAACAGTCGGCTCTCCATTGGTTGTCGGCGGCTGGGAGGCGGTCTATCCACGCCTCATTGCCTGCAGTGGGGCGTGGTCGATCCGCCCCAGCGCCCGGCAACCAATGGAGAGTCAACTGTTACTCCACCCATCAGCGAGCGCGGAATGTGTCTTTAGCTCGTATAGCCACTTCGATCAGTTAGTATGTCTGCTCCAAAATTTTAGATCACGGTCAAGCAATGGTCGAGGAGTCCTCGAGGGGGTCGTATCTTGGGTTGAGAGAAGAGGGTCTTGTTCGGGAATGATGTGTCATGGAATCCTCAACGACCTACTCTGGTACATAGTTCACAAAAAGTCGTTCATCTATGATTATTCCTTGTACTAGGAGTACAGGGTGTCCCAAAATTATGGGCGCCAATGTATTGCAATATTTTGTTGGCGTCAATAGAGTGGATGGAAAATCAACCCATTCACAACTTTACTCCTCATCAACGATATCAATGATAATTGTATCGTAACTGAACATATAAAGAAAGACAACACCGTATGATATTAAGCAACGTTATGGAGATTTTTTGAATGTTGCAGGTGTAGATTGCTCAGAAGCTCGTAGGTTCTAACATTAGAAAAGTGTATGTGTGAATTTTGATTTTCCTTGCCGTAATTTTTTAAATCCGTATTGTTCTTGTCTTGACCGATTCGTGGAACAAAATCGGTGAAATCTCAGGTATTTGCCCAAATAAAAGTTTGTGCTTCATCATTTTTGGAAGTAGCGATAAAGAAACAACTTAATGCCTTGTGCTTTGATTGTGAAATAATTATGTATTTCACTTTAGTTGTGCATTGTTTATGCATTGAAATCCCATATTTTTTTTGACAATTATGTATTTGTGTTACTTTCAATTGGACTAGCGATTAGTTTATTCTATCGCCTCCAACGCAGCTAGCGAGTCTAGGTTCAGCAAATGCCAGGCAAAGCCCGGACCCCAGCTAGAGCTAACCTTAACCAGCTATTTCCTTCCCCACCTGATCTTTGTTTTTTGAATTTATTTTTTTTTTTGAATAGTGGCTGATTCCGTTCTCTTGGTTTTAATTTCTGTTTCCAAAATTTTTTTTTCTAAATTGTAAACTTTTTGTTCTTCCTTATTTCTTACGATGTTCTCACCCTGAAAACAGCAGCCCTTGTTTTTGCTTTGAGGTTTGCGAAATCGCGGAAACTCGAGCTGTAGACGTCAAATCAATAACCCAAGGCTCAAACGCTCACTTCGAGGTATTCAGCAGCAGCCGATGGAGGACATCGACGTATAAGCCGCAGAGTAGTGTTGATCGATTGTCGTACTGAGCCATGACAATTATCCCGAGAATATCGAAGCGTGAAGGAACTGAGAGATCGATTAGGGGAAATGGGTAGGGAAAGTAGGTGGTTAGACCGGAATATATGAATAAATGGAGGAACGTTATACATGATCTGGACTTTTCTTTTATTTTGTGCTTTGAATCTTCATTTTTGTGGAGTTGGCCGTGAAAAATTTGACTTTGTTCTTTATGAAGATAGTTTCCTTTTTTCCTTGAAACGAGTATGGTGATTGGCCTGATAATTCATTTTTTCACTTATTTAGCTTGTTACCCTTTGTGTCAATGATATTTTGATGCTGTAATATCAAAGGAGGAGGGGCAGGGGCAATAATTGAATACTGAAAGTATAGGCTCTACAAGATCATTTTTGTAGAAATAAATACGGTGCCCATGTTGGAGACGTCAATCGTGTTAGGACGTGTTTTACAGTTTTACTTTCAGGAAGTCCCTCCTCCCTTTGCTGTCGCACCGTTTACCTGTGTGATCTCAATTTTCAAAGAAAGGATTTCAGAAAAAGAGTTGAAAATTACCATCTTTCCAGGAAACTCGACGAGTTGCATTGCCGTTGATAAAGGCGTTCCAAAAGGAAGTTGATCAGCTGACTGTGAGAGGAAAAGCGACTGAGGCGGCTTTGATCGAAATCTGCTCCCAGCTTACGAATCTTCCTGGTAAGAATTCGTTTCGTCGAAGTGAGGGTCAAGCATGGGTTGAGCAGTCCCGAAGGGGGTTCATTTTTGGATTGAATAGGAGGAGGAATTCGAAGCGATTTTTGGGCGCGGATGAGGTGATGAGGTGCTCTGTAGTCTTACCGAGCGGTGACCTTTCTCCAGGGAGATCATCTGAGACTTTAACAATAGCAGTCATGGAAAGGAGGGCTTGTATGCTGATTTGATTTTTGTATGAATTTGATTTTTTAAGTTGTGGCTTTTTCCATTTATGTTTATTTGATTTCTATTCTTTTCCAGAAATGTTTTCTAGATTGTAAGATTTTTTGTCCTGCCTTATTTCTTATGATATTCTCACCCTGAAAACAGCAGCTTTTTTTTGGTGTGAGGTTTGCGAAATACAAAAGCTATGATTCTGTTGGCAACAAAGACTGCTGTTTTCAAGTCGAGAATATCGTAAGAAATAATACAGGACAAAAAATTTTATTATTTAAAACACTTCTGGAAAAGAACTGAAATCAAATAAACCTAAATGGAAACAACAACTCAAAAAATCAAATTCATACAAAAATCAAGTCATCATACAAGCCCTCCTTTCCATGACTGGTGTTGCTAGTGTCTTAAAGATCTCTGGAGGAAGATCATCAGTCGCTAAGACCTCAGAGCATCTCATCACCCCATCCAGACCCAAAAATCGCTTCGATCCCCCCCCCCCCCCCTCCTATTCAGTTCAAAAATGAACCCCCTCCAGATTGCCTATGATGATGGTCGGTTTGGGAAGGTCGTAAACTCGAAAATTTTTGTAGCGCAAGTTGATAGGTTGTAGAGCATCTAGTAGAGATGATGGCTGCTCAGGTTCGAAGGGAGGGGGGGGGGCGTTTGTTACGCACTTCAGCTTCAGCAGTTTGAATGGAATAGGAGTGTGTACGATACAGGCGTTGCCTGTGTCAATCATCGGATCGAGGAAATGTTTGGCGTTGTTTAAAGGCATATTCCAGGATTGTTGGGATATCACATCTCCTGCCGTGGATGGATAGTTCGACCCAAGCCACGTAGACTGTACCTTTACCGAGATGTGGGGGTCAGTTTCTGGAGCGTGCAGAGCAAAAGAATCAGCGCAACAGCTCGGCCCCGCCCACCCCAGCCGGGGGTCTGCCTTTACTCTTCGACTCTTATCTTTGACATAGGTAGACCATCTACGTGGTCAAGATCTTGAAACTGGCAGTTGAGCAATCGTCTCGTGAAGTAAACCCACTACTGAGTGACCTGACCCCACACTAAGCACCGAAATACTTGCAACACACCCCCGGCTGGGATGGGCGGGGCCGAGCTGTTGCGCTAGATTCTTTGGCTCTGCACGCTCCAGGAACTGACCCCCACGCCTCGGTAAAGGTACAGCCTACGTGTCTTGGGTCGAACTATCCATCCACGGCAGGAGATGTGATATCCCAATAATCCTGAAATATGCCTTTAACTCCCCCTTCTTCTTTTAGGATAGTGATAGGGGTAATGTGGGTAGTAAGAATTCCTAAAATGGGTGATGCAAATGAAAACTAGGTGTCCAAGAAGACTAGGTGAGACGAGATTTCCGAAGAGTCCGAAGAGGAAGAACTTCCCATGCTTCATAAGAGCCGTTTCTTTAACACCTGCCACTTGTTTTATCCCAGCCCTCCCCTTTTGAGAATAAACGGCGGGAAGGGATGTTATTTTTCTGGTTTTTGACTGTTTAATTCCGTTTCTCTTCACTTTCCTTTTATTAAGCACCTCGACCTACATTTTTGATGACCTTTCCATATTCGGCCCGAATCACACTATCATTGCTTTTCAATACCTAAATATTTTCTATCAGAAAGGTTACCCTAGGTTCCTCGATGTCCGAAGACAAGGTAGTGAAGGTAGGGATAAAGACTGTGAAAGTAAAAAAAAGCGACCTATCCCCGTTCAAAATATCAGATATGACCCCTTTCCCAAAATCGACCGAATTACGAGCCCACCTCCAACGGAGATCTCGCGACACAAGCTTGACCCTGTACCTTGATTTGTATTGCAGTAGTAGGTTTTATCAAGGAATCTTTTTTTTTCTCATAGGAGCATGATTTATTCATTTGGTTATTTATTTCTGTTTATTTATTGTATGGTTATTATTGAAATGATTGGGAATGACTCGTTTACGATATCGGCGTGTCGTTCGTCGTCTACATTAGCCTTCTTTAGGCGCATAGAGCGATTGGTAACGATTTTCAGATCAATTGCCTTTGCGCTCCGATAGTCTCTGTGATGAACAGTGACATATCTGATCACTGATAAACGATTTTTAAAGTGGAAACCACCCAGGGACATTTGGAGGATTCTAGCGCAATTAATGTTCCCTCGTTGGCGGTGTTAGAAGGATACGAGAGCTGGCTTTGTTTGAGCTGCTCAAATCGCCGAACTTCATCGGCTATGTTCGATTTTTCTGTGAGCGCCGTGCTCGGCGCTGCTTTGCTTTCTGGGACGACGAGTGGAGAAACCCCCTCAGGCATCGATTGGCTAGACCCGAGGCTGGTAATCGATTGCTGTGAATGCACTTTAAGAGCGAGCTCAGGATCTTCTGAATGTGAATGTGAAGTGGCTCAAAGTCGAAAGGTTGAATTGGTGCGTTATGAGTTCACAAAAGGTGCATGTTTCTTTCAGGTAACCGTGGGTTAAGGATGGGTCAGCCTGAGCCTTGTTGGGTTTTTCTTCTGAGTTGAACAGGTTCTATCTTCGCTTACTTGTTGGGCTTTTGTGCTTCGGAGAAGCTAACACTTTCCTCATCTGGAGGTCAGTATTTAAGTTAGTCGGGGCGATTCGGGTCACTGTACTTTACAAGGTACAAACCTTCATTTTCTTTTCCTGGGAAGATTATGAATCACAGGAAGGACTATAGGAAATAGGAAACCTTACCTTTCAGGAGTTAGGGCATTAGGCTTTCACACATAGTGAAATAATCATCGAGCATAATATGTCGAATTCAAACACGGAGGGCTCATAAAACGCTGGAACTAACCCAGGGGTTGTGTTCATCCAGGAAAGGGCTAATCCAGATCGATGGATGGTTTCTCGGAACAATGGCCATGTGACTATCTACTCGGTCAGTAATTGTTGGATTTGTTAACGGCTCGCTTTTGCTCTGTTTGTGACACTAACAATGGGTTTAAGTTACATGGGGTCTATTAAGGGGCACTAGTCTGAGAATTTGGGGTGGTGGGGATTACTCAGCGTTTTTTTCTTCCGGTAAAGCTCATTTCTAGATGAGGTGGTGCACTGAAAAGTATCACAGAGGTCAGAGCCTTCGTAGGTAGTGGAGGAAATGGTAAAGCTCTGAGGGATCTTTTGAGGGGCACTTTTGTGTAGAAATCTAGGGTGAACAAGCCATATTGCTGAGAAGTTGAGAAGATTTCTAGCATTTTTTCTTTTATGATCTCCTTTTCAGCTTCTTTAGAGCTGTGATTGCGTCCTAAAAGGTGATGCAGAGGTCACCTATACTCAAAGATGTTGACACCAAATGCACGTGATAGAAATGAGAATAAATTGTTTGGGCTCTTTTGGGGGCTTTAATGTACGATGGTAAATAGCTGAGCCATATTGATAAGAAGTTTGAAAAATTTTTTCTAGAATTCTTTCGTTTAGGGAAGCCCTTTCAGCTGAGATTACGCAGTGAAAGATGATAGAGGTCATTCGCCCTGGTGACGAACTTTCTTATCAGTAACATGAGATATACTGATTTCCCTATAGGGATTGCCCGTGAATGTGTACTAACCTCTAGCGTAACCTCGACTACACCTTCCACTGAACCTGTGCCTGCAAGATTTGTCCCCACCGTGTTGGCTGGCTCCCGATCGGCTACGAATACTGCTCATGGCGGCTTGGGAGCAGCAGTGTAGGTGTGTGAAGTACGTAGTCTCTCCAATCGCAGTAGATCGATGGCTGGTGACGGCATACGGTAGTTGGCCGGAAGCCCCGCCCCGATCGATCGTCGATGTCCAAGACTGCGCACACGCTCATTGACTACCGATCGATAGCGGACAGCCCCCCGTTCTGCCCGATATTGGTGATTCCACATTGGGTCAGACGGCTGTGCTTGAGCTGCACATCGTCTGCCCCGTCTACTGATCTGATCTACGTCGATCTTGCCCCGTACGGGCAGTTTCTTTGGCCTCAGGGCACAGTTTCCCGTTGTTCACCGTCTTGTTTGTGCAGTTCCTGCCATGAAGCTTTGTTTATTCATATGAAGTAGACCTATTCCATCTACTCCCTCCCTCTCTATAGGGTCTTTGGAGGGTTGTGTCAGCCTCGTTGGGTCAACTAGCCTTGAAACTCATGCGGATCAGGTGGCCTCCTGCGATGGATAACAAAGAATTCCCAGAAGGCGTATCAATTGCTGGCGGCATAGAGTCGCTTATTCTGAGAGGCCCGCTAGGTTTTTCGCCGTTCGATAAAGGATTTGTGAGAAGAATATGAATTTCTGGAGTGATCCTGGCACATGGAAGACTTTGAAGCTTTGAGGTTGTTTGTGCAGGCAAATTGTGGAGCTCCTTTGGCTCATGATCCAGCTCACGGCGGTACCTACCATTTCCAGCTTCTGGGTATTTTTCTGATTTTTAATTTCATTTGCATTGTCTGGTGAACAAACTGGCGCAAGTTCCTCGTACATGACCCTGACACAGTGCTGAGTAGTTTTCGCTGGGCTTGAACAGCTGTTTATCCCGCTTTTTGGTGCGCGACATGTGGGAGGGTAATTTTTGAGCTGGTGCTTTACCGGTGCTGTCTACGGAGTTGTCATTGCTTGTCTTTGCGATTTTGTTGTTCCTCGTAGTGTCGGTACGGAGTTGGCACTTTTGGTGGATGCAGATCGATCATAAAGAGCGATGGCTCAAATTTGGAGGCGTAACAGCGGAGCTGTGCTGGTGGCGTTGTTGGTGCTGACGAGAGGCTGATTTCGCTTCTGAATCAGCCGACAGGCCAGCTGAGGATCGATGCCGAATCGATACAAGGCCGGCCGGCTGCAAAACCCCACCGACCCAATCGATGAGCTTGAGCAGCCGATGGCGCTCTGATAGACACTAACGTTCGAGCTTGTCGTTGAGATAATGAGCGTCGCCTGAGAGATGAACGGCGCTGTGCGAATAATTTGAACAATAGATACCAACCAGGTCGTCCTGTGATAACTCTGTCATGGGTGCAGGATCCCTATATATAAAACGTCTGTCCGTCCTTCAGTCCGTCTGTCCGTCCGTCCGTCCATTCCTTTGTGTGTCACGAAATTAGGCATAACATGAAAACAACCTGTGGAAATGGGGACAAGTTTGGGATGGGTAGGGCATGGGGTAAGAAGTAAAGAGTGGACATGGATCAGGTCAAGCTCCGCCTACGCTGGGAGGAGCGTGCACTGGAATGTTCCGTTTTCAGAGCGAAAATTGTAAATTTGGTCCCAATAGAAGGTTTATAGGAAATACAATTCCGATGGACTTCCTATCGCCCTTGCTATTATACGCACAGTTTTGTGCGTCATCCAATTGGTAAACAAATAAATAAGTAACCCTACTGTACTAGAGGGAAGTTATTGGGAGTATGTTGGTTTCTATGGCGATATTGTAGTTGTTGCGATAATACAGTCATGTGTGGAATAATTGGAGTTTATAGGAAAGCTGTAAAGCCGTGGAAACCGCTTTTCTATGCTGTACAGAGCTTCTTCCCATAACAGTATCTAAGTCCCATTCCATAATTTTATGCTTGTGCTTCTGTAGTAGCCATAGGAGATACTCTTGCTTCTTGGCACTCTCGAGATTAAATGCTGATCTCTTGGGATTGCTATCCTCTCGAATTCAATGTGAAAAAAATCGAAAGAAACAGCAGCGAAGCTTCGAGTAGCGAAGCTGTCATGAAGGTGTACTGATTAGGGAGAGAGGGCTCGCCACCTCACCTGTGGCTTGGCCTCCCGTTGTTTGTTGTTTGTTGTTTCGCTCATAACTTCAAGCTCGAAGATGATGAAACGTGAATATTTGCGCAATGAGAGATCTACAAAAATAGTGAGGAATAGTTTGGATTGAGGAAATAAGAGTAATGGTAGAATTTACGAAATGGGTATTCGTAACTTCTCCTATTTCTTCTGATTTTATTATTTCTTCTAGTCTCACAAGTATTTCATTAATCAAATGAACAATACTAGATGGATGCTGTGTTATGGGCAAAAGCTTCGGTGTCGGACGGGATTCGAACCTGCACTCTATGCTTTGAAGTGCATGAAGTGCGGGTTCAAGTCCTGTCCGACACCGAAGCTTTTGCTCATAACTCACCATTCTTGGAGTAACTTTCGCATCGGGGGCTGCGCTTATAATCAGCAGCTATCAAAAAACAAAAATATCAAATGAAAGATGTTTGATGAGGTACGAAGTGACCTTAAAACTGCATTTTGATTAAAGACCCGCACTAATGATTAGGTATGATATTATTGGGAGTAGCATGTTGGAGAACGAAATAGCTTCTTGACGCATGGAAGACGGAAAATCTGTGCTGCAACGCACTCGGCTGAAATCGGCTACACAGTAATTGCTTGGAATGTAGTTATTGTTGGGATTTTCTACCACTGTTTTGGCAGATCACAAGCAGATGCCGTTTCCGTTAGCGATGTGAGAGCTGAATCCCGGGTCCTGCTATTGTCCAAGTTCGGTGGAATGGTGACAGCCACTATTGAGGGTAAACAAACTCTGTCTTATAATACACTGACTGGATACCTGGAGTGACCGTAGAGGCCAATCACATTCAAATGCCTCTACAATTCTGAATGAAAATGGAGTGCGTGACGCATCTTGGAGGAGTTTGATCAGCGCCCAATGTTTTTTACATTTTTTTACTTTATGGAGTCTGTTGTGCATGGTTTGGGCTGAGGTAGCGTAGTGAAAGATGGCGCGGACTCCCGCTCTCACGGAGCAGGATCAGTTCTCTCATTACGCGCGCCCAGGCTGACCAGTTCTTCCATCTTTCTGGAGTCGGCGAATTGGCAACAGAATCGTCTGAAAGGACAAACGCACTGACTAGTTAATCGGCTACCCCCGAAAGTCATTGTATGGATTGAATCGCATTCACCTGCTAGCACCATTCTGAATGGAATTAGATGCGCGGCGCATTCCACATGAGGGATTGATTAACGTAGAAACTACCCTTTTTCACCATAGACTTCTTACTCGGCATTTCACGCAGCATTTGGCGTTGTGGTCCCTCTGCCATATTTGTTAGCATCGATTTTCGGGTATGCAGAGGGATCATGGACACTCAAAAATCTTCTAAATAGTCGCAAAATTAATTTTTGCCATTTTTCGTCCTTCCAGTGAAAATCTCAGCTCTCATATGTCATCAGTTCATCACTATTTGTACGCAGTAAAGTTTGCATAAAATGGACGTTTCCAGTGATGTAGTAACAAGTTCAAAGGTAAATCACACGTTAAAGAGTCTCTCAAGATTTTCCCTTTTCAGACCCTACACCAATTATTGAACAGGCAATTGTGTGGAAATCGCAGGCGGAGAAGACGAATAGAGCTGTTGAAGAAGCGAATCAACTACGAGAACAGATCGCACAAGTTCATAGCGAGTTGGCTGATTTGAGGAACCAGGGTGCGTTGTTAGGGATTTTTCTACCGTTGCACAACTGGTGTAGACTTGCAGATTGTATTTGAAAATGCTAAGGTGCGCTCAACATTGTCTGTCAGTACTACCCCTGCTCCGCTCATCATGCTCACATCGTAAGCAGATTGAACTGCTTGCTTCGGGCTAACTGCTCTTGGAAAAGTACACCACCATTTGATCTACCTTTTTGGATCTTCGGGCAATCATTCAGAATGTGCCCGTTTTGTGTCGCCACACGCACCGTCACTGCGCCAAATCAGCTCGAGCTTACGCTAGCCACGCCCACTGAGCTTCTTATTGGTCGGCAGAGATAAAAGAGCGTGGGTTCGAGCGGGTGTGGCGCCGTGGTGGCGTATGGTAGCGCTATGCCTTTGGCTAACGCTGCCCTTTGTAAGAATCGTACCCGAGGAGATTTCCTGTTTCTGTGTGGTATTCTCACTTTTCTAATTTTTCCAACCAGGCGGAACCTGGAAATCTATACGTATCTTATCTTTTTGCTCATTCCACCGTTCCACATTTCCATAAAACCAAATTCCATAATTCTTCCAAGCAATACTACAGTCCATTCCGGAGCGCTTGATAGGGCGTGGCCTACGGATTTCGGTGAGAGTGTGTTGAGGTCTCTCACTCCGCCACACACTCTCACTCTTGCCACGCACTCTCACTCTCGCCATTCACCCATGGCCGTAGGCCACGCCTTATCAGGCGCTCCGAAATGGAGTGTACTCAAAAACTTTGTCATTTTCCGCAGATTCCGTAATTCTGCAAGAACGCAAACTCGTCATTTCCTCAATTCTCTCGTTCGATATGCTCGTATCTTTTACTTAGATTTATTAATTCTGCAAAAATGCGTATTTCGTTTCCACGAGAGCACAATTCCCTTCCTTTCTCGATCGATATGTATCTAATCTTTTCCCGCAGATTCCATAATTCTGCAAATTCCACAACTATGTATGAATCCTGCCCGAAGTCAGGGCGAGCAAAAACGACGCATATATGTATATGAGCACAATACATGGCATTGAATGGAATGAGTGCATTAAAAACCCTATCATCCAAGGGTGAACTGAAAATATTCAATCTGAACTGAATTCTGTCCATTGATATGATAGGAAGTTGACAGCGAGCTTGATATAGAGGAGAATTGAATTAAATAACCGTAGGATGCAATCGTCGCTCTTCTTATGCAGTTAGACGTGATTCCCACCAAGGGCAGCAATCTTGCACGCAAACTCGCATGCCGCACGGCGCGACGCGACATCTGGCGATTGGTTGAATTTTCGCGCGGCCGCCCGCCCGCGGGTGCGGGTCGTTTGAGCTTTATCTGTTGGAACAGCAACAACAACAACATGGGCGAATTTCCGAAGCTCCCAACCTGCAATCCTTAGAGATCCTTCACGGTACCAGCCCATTGGGTCTGGAGCGGAATTCAAAGCGACTGCGGCAATTCGTACTGACGGCGCCGCAAAGCGAAAATTCGACCGTTGCCACACACCCAAGATACACTCCTTTCCACGCTCCCAGGCTACCGTGTGGAAGGCTGCTTGCATTGGGCGAGATGCCGCTTCCAAATAGCATTGCATACCCTTCTTGTCATTTGATCTTTACTGTAGATCTTACAGATGTCACAATTCGCCAACTTCGAGACACTATAAAGCAGTTAGAAGAAGAAAAGACAAGAGAAGTTGAAAAAGCTATTGACGTGATCGAAAAGGAGTTACGGGACGAGTTTGCTGTACGTGATCACGAAACGACAATGCGCTCTGATAAACTCAAAGCTGAAAATGCAGCTTTGGAGAAAAAGGTAAGCCTCAGGTCATATGTTGTTTGTTTGTGTTGATGTGCCGAGTATCTTGTAAATCGTGACCTGCTTTTTGATTGCAGTGTACAGAATTGTGAAAACTCGTCCAGATATGGGAGGGTGATGTGAAGAGGGCGGGGCATACCTTGTATAGCTTGTTATCATAAGAGCTATAATCAAAGGGCTGAGCTGCAATATTACCCGGTTACATTGCCTTCAGTAAACTGCTATCCACTACTCGATGGTACTGCTGATAAGGTGGCGCTTAGCGTTAGATCAAAAAATCGCATTGCGGCGTGCAATGTGTTATACTCTGCGAGGGAAGTGTGCAGATATGACAGCGACGCGTGGCCGCCCGCGGCGAGCGGCGCGGCAGGTGCGAGTGCCAGTGGCAGGGCATGGCAGCCTTCAAGCGAGGCTGTGTGGCATGAGTGGGCGCAGACGTGACGCAGTCACGCTCGGCCGGCTCACAAGGGCAATCGATACGGCGATTCGTACTGGTGGCGCCGCGAGTGTAACGCCGCGAAGCGATTTGCTGTCATATCTGCACACACCCCTTCGCGAGAAAAGTTGTAATCAGAGTCGCAGGTGCCGTTTCAACTGTCCTGTGCCGCCCGTCTTTATGTGACTTTTGACCTGACCCATCACTGTAATATAACACATTCTTATTGGAATTGTGGCTTGTAGGGCTAGGGATGTGCCCAAAAGGGATTGCATCGTTACGGGAAAACTATCCATCCGTCAACGGATGAACTAGAAACAACTGGAAATATCCTTACGCTTTATTTCAGGACGGGGTGGTCCTTTTAGGGGCCAGCGGCACCCCTACCTCGCACGCATACACGGCGGGGCAAAATTCAGGCGCTGTAAACTGCTTCCAGGCTGTGTAGGCTTTGAGTTCTCTGAAGGGAGAGTCATAGTGAAATGGAAGATGAGAACTCGATTCTTTAGCTTAGCCGTTAATTTTTTTTAATATTCAGGTCAGTGAACTTGAAGCACTTATGAGGGATGCTCAGAGGCGGTTAGACGTCGCTCGAGTGGCGGCAGATCGAAAAGAAGCTTTAGAGAACGAACACATTGATATATTGAGCCGGGATCTGAATGATGCTAACAGAAGAGTGGTAAGTTCCGTTTACCTCTATGAGTGTATTTTTACGATAGTTCACCCTCAACAGATGATTCCTCCCTCCTCGTGGTGCAGGAGGAGCCAACACGGCGTCGCGTACGTGTGGCGCCGCATTGGTTCCTCTTGCACCATATAGTGGTTAACAGGTATGGTTGCTGACGATTTGCTGCTTAGGCTTTCTTGGAAGCGGAGTTGAATCGAGTAACAGAAGAGTTAGCAGAGGCCCGTGCCTCATCTCATCGTGGTGGACTGGAGGATATTGCGGTTTTGGGAGGTCTTATGAAGGAGAAGGATGAGCAGGTGAGTTGACTTGAGCCATAACTGTAATCCATGAACTATTTACAGTATGGTTGTAGTCCGGGTAAGATTAGATGTGGTAGGTCCGATGGTTCTGATACTCGCATTTCCGAAATTCAACTCCGCGACGCGTGGGGTGCCGCGGGGCGTTTGTCGTGAGATCGTAGTGAGCAGTACACTAGGGTTTCACGAGGGGCTGATACGAAAATATGACGTTGAAGTGTTGGCCGCGTCGCGTGCTTCCTTTTGTTCTAAAGAGAAATAGAAAACTAGAAAAAGCGCAGCTCGTTTGAATTCCCGCCGAGCAACGTTTGAACAACTGTCGACAGGAAGAGAGCACTTCAAATTTTCGCGCTCAATGTAGATTTGCTTTTGGCTGTGCTTCTCCGACCACGTAATCGTTGCCTCTTTGCCCGTAGAACAATCGTGGCCATGCTCCCCCGGATGCCCACCCCTATGGACGTCATTTTGAGGGGCTGTATTTCAGCCGAAATTTTGTTTTTTCGCGTGAAAGGTCGCATGCGGCCGTAAGTAAACAAATACAACATAACTATTATATATGGGTAACAAGGGGTCATAAATTTCCGTATACTCAACTTTTTAATGAGGCTTCACGTGTTGTTCACAGCACGATATGGCATATTCTTAGCTAGCAGTGCAATATAATATTTTATTTTGCTGACCTGAGATAGTGAAGTGCCGAGCCTGTTCAGATTGCCCGTCTGACTGAAGAGAACCAACGGCTAGTAGAGAAAGCTGCTTTGGAGGCGAAAAAGGCGCGTGGTCGTTGTGATGAGCTGACAATGGAGCTGGAGAAGCGAGCTCATCAAATAAAACAACTAGAAGTTTTATTAGCGGATCAGAGCGACTATGAAGCAATTAAAAAGGAATTGAGGTGGGTCGAAGTTGCTCCTGAACGGAAGACCTTGGATTACTGTAACGTTGAGTATTCGTTCAGATTGCTTCGAGAAATCGAATTTGGTGAAGCGGCAACCGCAAACGAGGAGTCGATCGCCCGTCTTGGAGAAACTGTTCAGTCACTCGACAAACTGTTGGCAGCGAAAAACCGTCGCCTTCAGAACGACAATGCGCTGTTGCGACAAGCAAATGAACGATACCAGGGTGAGTAACCGGTGGTGCAAACTCTGTGCGGACATTATCGCCAGCGTGAAGCATCGTGCATGGATGTCGTGTGTGTGTGTGTGAATGAAACTGAAATCGTGCAGTCATAGGCTCTTATAGTGCGGAATATCGAACATTATCTTTGATTATCACAAACATCTTTGGTCGTGATATTGATTGATAATATGGTTATGGTGTTGTGTATTGATTGTAGTACTTGTTCATTTTATATTCGTTTTTATGACGGATCAATGTCTTGGATTATCACATTATCGGTCCATTTCTGTTGTATTGTGCAGTTGTGAATAGTTCGATTATCGGCTTGTTTTAGCCATCCGAAAATGAGTTTCAGGTGATGAGATTATGCAGGCAATATTAGCTGGTAGCCATCAGGTAGTTGTAGAGGCAGTAACAACGCGAGTGGGACGAGAAGTAGCTGAAGGATATGCTGGCGATGCTGATCAGGTAAATTGAGTGTCGCCCTTGGTTTTCAATGATTTGAACAACATCGTGAGCGTTAACTCGACCCCAGTGAATATGTAATGGGATCCCCATTCCCCCGTTGACGTTCTTGGTGGACTGCTTTTCACTGCGCCGCATCATTGACGTATCGATCGGTGCCACATGGATTTGAAGTGTGTGGCGGTCATGCGCGGCATGTGACGGATGTGATCGGAGCATGTGTATTGTATAGTTCTGCTGAAAGGTTTATGGAGCGCGATTTGTTGTAAATAGAGCTACTACTTTCTTCTTTGTCCCCGAGCGTTTAATCTCAGTATCCATATTTCCTCTTTAATTCACCCGGATGACTTCTTGTGGTGCCACTTATCAACACCTGAGCCGCAGAACATGCACGAATAAGTAAATTCTTTTTTTAAGATTCGACGTCGATCCAAGCCTGAAATTCATGCTCAGGAGTCCGAACGTGCTAAATCGAACACAGATGACGACCAGAACCTTTTCAAAATCCTTATGGTGATTTTTCTTGTTTTCCGCGTTGTTTGCTTGTTTTTTGTTGTTGTTTTCCTGTTTTCTTTGTCTTTTTTAACACTGTATTGTTAAACGAAGGATTTTAGTGTGAAGGATTTCTTATCCTGGTTATTTTGCTTTGATCGCTGATATTTTTAGAACATGGGCTCGATGCCTGCTGATGGTTCTCACACAGAGAACGGCTCTGCTGCTTTGCGGGGAGATAATACCCGATCGCCTTCGACGGAAATCCCCTTTGAGCACTTCCGATATTCTCCAAAACTCACAAATTACACAGGAGAACCGCCAAAAACGCCCCAAGAAATAAAAGCTATTCAGGATCTGCAGGCAAGCTAATTTTAATAGTCAGCTATGATGCATTCTAAATGAACTTAAATTTGAGCACTTGGCTTTTCAAGTCGAACTTTCCAATGAAATGCTACCAAAAATGATGTCGTGAAGCTGTAAAATGCTGAATTTCAGGTTAGGGTGGCAGCGAATGTTCGTGCACTTGGTTCTCGTGCTCTGAATACAGCCGAAATTGCCAGGCAGTGCAAACGTCTTATGGTTGCGTATAACATCGGCCAACGCCTGTTCGCAAAATACGTCATGAACCAGGTAGTCAAGGTGAAGCGCTTTCTGCTTGCTTATGGGCCGTATATGTTGTATTGTCGATATGTATGTGGTGTATGAGCACTCGTTGTGGCTTGGAGGTCACCTTGCGATGATCACATTGATTAGCTTACCTCCTTAAAGAATCGTCCACAAAAAAATGAGCTTCTTTGTCACCCATATATTTATGTTGTATTTCCCTCATAAGGGCCGCATGCAAAGTTTCACGGGAAATGGTGAGAATTTGGCTATGATACAGCTCCCCAAATTCTTGGTCGGGTGGGCGGGGTCTCCGAGTAAATGCCCCGTCCCGTCGTCTGCCGCGGTTGGGAACGGAGAGTGAGACTGTTTACGTAACTTTCTGCTCCTACAATGCGTCTCCGACCGTGGTGGACGACGGGGTATGCACTTGCTCAGAGGCCCCGCCCACCTGCCAGGCTTTGTAGTGCTGTATCTTAGCCGGATTCACTTTTTTGCGTGAAACTTTGCATGCGACCCTCATTAGGCAATTTCAACATAAATATATGGGTATCAGAAAAACTCGTGGTACCGTGGAAGATTCCTTCAAATGGTATACGCTTAGGTGACTGTCCAATTGCACCGGGTAGGCCGTCACGGTGCTGCACCCGTTGTTTCCACGCTAAGCACCTTGTGTTTCTCAGCTGACCAGTAAGGGGATCAAGTGGACGCAGCTAGCGTGGTTACGAAAAAATATAACCTGGATAGTTACCCGAGCAAAAGTTCTGTGTCACTGTGGAGCATTCACGAAGATGGGGGCTTGATTGGCACTGGACATGGGAGCGATCAACGCGGGAATCTCCTTGACCCTAATTCTAGAACCCACGAGGGATAATTTAGCTGTTCAGGAGGAGAGATATGGTTACCATAAATGAACACTAGGGCCTCAAAAATACGACGTGTAACGCAATTTTCGCTGTGAATTTCGCGGTTTGGCTCCTTATTGTAGCCCCATGCTGGCCTATGGGCCTCTGATTACTTTGGCTTATCCCCAAATGAGCCCATGTCGCGCTACGCATAATCGCCACACATCGCATATGCACGTGACTCAGATATGAGCGGTGGGGGTGCATCGGGAAACATATGTCAAATAGTCAAGGCAGAGAATTTGGCTCTTTGTATAGTTGAGATTTGACCCTTTGACCCCTTCATTTCGTTTATTCTTCTCTGCCGTGGAGGTCAAAGAAGGAGGGGGGGGTCGTATTTGGTCCCCTTAGAGGGGCTAGGGTCGTACTTGAGCTGCTCTTTTCCTCGACACCTGGGAGTGCCTTGCCTGTACTTTTATATCAAACAGTCAACCAATTTATCCCCTTGTGGTGCCTTCACATTTCACTGGTAGCACTTGTTGAATGATCCGCCTGTGCTGTATGCATGATGCATTTATTATGTTTTTTTTTTCGAATAAATGTTTATGTTCCAGTCACAAGGCTCACTCAGTGAGCTGCTATCGAAGCCGAGACACTGGAGCAAGCTCACTGATAAGGGACGTGAAGCCTTCCGACGGATATACGGATGGATTTCGGACGCTGAAGCTGTGGATTTGTTGTGCTCGTTGAGCCCGCGCCGCGTATGGCCTAGTGGTGAGTCGTCTTTTCTCGGGTTGCCTGAAGGATTTTTAAAATTTTTTTTTCGTAATTTTGTGACAAAAGTAGTTAATTGTGACAGTAGTTAATTGCGTTTCCAGAAGTTCGCATTGAGCATCCAACACCGGAATCTTTATGGGAAGGAAACAGCGGCCTACTTCCACCGAATGATCCTGACGAGAATTCGTTCAAACGAGCAGCCAGTGCTCGTGAGGATCAGGTACGGTTGCTTGTGAAGTTCTTCCAAAACAGTGCCATTAGGCCGCGTTCACACTTTGCAATCGATGCTGGCACTGGCGGCGACGGTGCGCAAAGTATGAACGCGGCCCTATGAGACCGACCAATCAGTGGTAGTTTTTGAGACTTGTGGTTTTTGACCGCGTGTAGTAAATAAGGTGAACTGGAGGAATGAAGGATCACTCACTGAGATTGCATTTCTACCAAGTCTTATGACACACGCAACGCAACTGCAACGCAGGCTTCACGACCGATATGTTTGCGTGCTCGCTAAGGAGGGTGTTCTATCAAGATTGACGTGGAGCTCGCGTTGCGAGTGCGTTGCGTTTGTCGTACGGTTGTGTCGCAGAGCATGAATGCCGCCCTGTGAACAACTCACTGCTCCCAGAGCCACTGAGCCTTTTTTTAAAAGACAGAGAGCATTCTCACGAAACGCTTGAAGGAGAATTTTCAGTACCGCTTGGCTGGCACGAACCAGGCCGCGAATGCTGGTTCAACCACGCGAAACAGTCGCTGGCGCCACGATGACATCCCTAAAGAGAAGATTATGAGCATATTCCAGACGGAACTGGCAAAGTTAAGAGAGCAGGTGAGAGGATAACCTGGAGGTGTACTTGTGCTGGTGCTCAAATGCTGGTTTATTAAATCCATTTTCTTGATTGGCTATTTGAGAAGTTGTATTCAGGAATCTACCCTGGAACGAGCGATAGCCACAAGATCATTCGGAAATGGACATAGGCGGGTGAGTATTGCTGTATTTCTTACTTTTCACTAAATTGTCTTCAAATATTGGGCGTTTGAGGAATATTGCTGAAATATTGATTTGTGAATATTTAGTCGGAAGACACATCACCGTCGTATCATGAAATGTCACATAACGACCGAATGGCTTCTATCAATCATGCTCATCAGGTAAGCTGGTCTGATCTTCTGGTTGCTGTTTGGTAGCTGATTTTTTAAATGAATAGCTTTTTTATTTTTTTATTTTTTTATTATTTTTTTGAAATTTAATTTCCATTAGTAGACTCGATAAAATTGCGTTTATACTCCGCGACGCGATTGTAGGAAGTACATAACGTGGGCTTCGTGGTCAGTGTTCGAGGCCAGTGACATTTGAATGTTGCAGCGGAGCCTGCACTGCGTACGTTGTAGGATCGCGTCGCAGAGCATATATGTAGCGTGCGTGGGGGTTTTTGAACTTTTGATTATATTTAAAGGCACCATTAGGGGTAAGTTAAAACTGAGATCTGGAAGTACATGTTCTCTGAAACGAACCTTCTACTTTAGAAGGGGTCACATGTGGTGGAAATCGCATAAAAAAAACGCGACTTGGGGTCTTATGGCAGCCCCGCAGCTCGTCATGCCGTTATGCCGTTATGCGCCCGGGGGAGTCGACGTGGAGGGGCGGGACAACAATCGTGGCCGGCTGATTAAGACTCTGGCCTGTCTTCAGTCCACTCCCACCAGAGACGCAGAGGACAAGAGAGATAAGGGGGAATTTCGGGTTCCTATTTCTTGATTTTTTCGCCGTTTTATGTCGTTCTTTTTCTACTGCTATATTTCTGAGCATCTCTACTTTCGCAATCCCCCAATTTGCCCAAATTGCCCCTAACGGTGTCTTTAAATTCTTGGTAAAATGGCATTGCAATTATTGACGATTTTTTGTCTCCTATGGCTCTGCTGAACAGAATTTCCAAGAAGCAATGGGATCTTTGGATTAACTAGCTCTATTATCAGGTGATGAACACTCGAATGCGTGTTGGATTGTCACCGATCACACAAGAACAATTCGAAATGTTTGGACATATTGACACGGATGATGTTGTCAGACAGGTATGATTAAATGTTAATATATTCTTGCTTTTTTATTTTATTTTTTTACGTGAGGCTCTACAGAAGAATGTAAAAATAGGTGTTTATGCTCATTCTTGCAGATAAAAGAATTTCTGTCGATGAATTCTATCTCCCAGCGACAATTTGGTGAACACGTACTCGGACTGAGTCAGGTAGAAATTGATTGAATTTTCTTTTTATATCAGTTTTTTCTTTTCCTCAATATCCAACGTTTTTGAGCATTGGCTATAGGACGTACAACAGTTGCGTTTTTCTTGGCCCTCTCAGTATCTTGGACTTTTTGGCGTTGATTAATTTTTATAATGGCGTTGATTAATTTTTATAATTAAAGGAAAGCTTCAGGGTTCGGTGTCCGATTTGTTGGCTCGCCCGAAGCAGTGGAATATGTTGACCCAGAAAGGCCGAGAACCATTTATACGGATGAAACTATTCATGCGTGAAGTGTCCCAATCGGCCAATAAGGGCTTGCTTCAGCAAAAACCCGATGAACTGCGCGTGGATACCGATTCCAGTAAGTTTGTAGTCATCGTATTTGAAGGCTTATCTCGCAATACAGATCAGTCGACTTACCTTTTTGAGGCTCTAGTTCTTCAATAAATATCAAGACTGTGTCTTTTTGCGTCGCCACTGTGCGGCATGGCGGCGCTACACCTCGAAGCTGCGCGAACCATGCCCATCCGAGGTCCTTATTGATCAGCTGACTATAAGGGCGTGGTCAACGTGGGTTCGAGCGGGTGTAGCACTACTGATGGCACATCATGGCGGTGCAAAAGGATACGGTCCAGATAGTTATAGTTTTCCAAAGATCTTCAACCTCAAAGAAGGTTGACTGATTTGATTCGAGGATAGTCTGAAGGCGAGAGTTGCCTTTCAACTTATATTCAACTAGGAGGGGACAGAGATGATCGAGTTGCAGTCTACTTAAGTACAATTTCAGATGCTAAAAGTATTAAAGACAAGGAGCCTATCAGTGAAGCCGATACATCGCCGGTAATCAAAGTGAAACGCGAAGTTATGGAAGATGAAGAGGATGTAATTGCTCTGCCACGCTCTGAATTCGATACGATGAGCACCGGCACGCCAGACGATACGGCAGCGGAATCTGGAGCAGAAGCAGAGGCTGTTGATACGGCACTTCTGGTACGAAAAGTCAAGGATCGTCTTCATTTGCATGGGATATCACAGAGAGTCAGTTGTTGTTTATTGTTTACCTTCTTATTCCGAAAAAACACTGATGAAAACCTGCTTAGCTTAATTTGATTGTTTTCAGCTGTTTGGTGAAGCCGTGCTCGGTATTTCCGCAGGTGGATGTTCAGAGCTGTTTCTGCGTCCAAGAAGGTGGTCAACGTTGTCTGTCAGAGGGCGCGAGCCATTCGAAAAGATGAGAGCGTGGCTGGCCGACAAAGAAGCCGTTCAAAGGCTTCTAGTTAGGGAGCGAGTACGTCGACATAAATTTTTTTGGAATTTTAATTGTACTTGAGTGGAATTTTTTAAAGATGGACTCTGGACTTCCGTTGGAGAAGAATCTTGTGAATGGAAATGGCAAACGATCATCTGAACCTCCTTATGAAACATCACCTCGAAAAGTTCAGGTAAGGAATTGTCTTAAGGCACACCTCGAGATACTACTTAGTCGAGTTATCCTATGGGGTAGTGGATCCTTGGGTAGGTATCCAGGTTGAATCTTTTTTGCGATTCCTTAGTTTGCCATCACGGTGCCACACCAGTTTGAACTGAAGCTAACCACGCCCTCTTGGCTATAAGGTTCAAGTGGGTGTGCAGTTTGGGTTCGGACAGATGTAGCGCCGTGATCGCGCACCGTGGCGGAGCAGAAAATGTGCAATTTGGATACGGCTGATAAAATGCCTCAAAAAGGTAAGGCCGCCGTCAGTTTTTCGATTTTGCGACGTCGCACTTACGCACGCGATAAGAGGACCTTTAGATTGTGCAATGCCGCAACTCCGCGTGCGGAACGGCGACACCGCTGAATTGCAAGATCGCGACGTCTGACGGCGGCCTAAATTGGTCAATCTGATTGTCGCGAGGTGTGCCTTTAAACATGATCTGGTCCGTATTATTTTCGAGAGAAATAATAAAATGATTAGTTTAAGCGTACAATAATCACGGAACAACAGAAAGAGGCCCTGAGATTCGTTTTCCAACATGAACATCATCCAAGTCAAAAGACAGTGGAGCTGGTAAGTCCTTAGTTACGGATGCAGTTATATTATAATCAACCAGTCGGGCGCTTTTACTTTTGTGGTTGGGTCACAGAATTTCCAGAAATAAGATCGATACCTAATGGTTTTCTTTTGCAGTTATCGCTGAAGTTGAATTTGAACATTCGAACGGTTAATAATTGGTTCCATAATCATCGAACGAGACAGAAAGCGAGTATGAAAGAGGGAAAAGTGTATCCGCCAGCAGTTGGATCGCTTCCCACCAGTAAAAATTGGCAACAGGTATGGATTCTGATTATGTTCCTCCTGTTTAGCACTGTGGCGAGCGCCATGTGATGAGGAGTGAAATGCTGTGGGTTATGGGTTATATCGTGCGGGTATAGATGCGTCCACGGGATTCCATTTGTGGATTTGTTCTTCTTTCAGTTTAACCCATTTAACTGCCTCATATTGAATATTTTTATTAGGTTGTGCGGGTTATGGATCATATGACAGGCGCATCCAAGCCTCTATAGGAAATACTTTAACTCGTAAAGGCTTCTCTTTTCGCAATCCACGCACATTCCAATTCGTAGCACCAAAATTTGTAGTTGCAATATTCGAAGACTGTGGCTATTCGACTCATTCTGCACTAACAAGGAGCATGTGTCTACTGACTAATGCCGTGTGGGTTATGGGTTATATTGCGGATGTAACACCCATTCGTATGAAGCAGTATTCCGTGAGAGCTCCTGTTGTTCTTGCAATTTAGCCGGGAAAATACGTCGCTGATTAAGTAAAAAACACATGCTTCGATCGAGTAATTGTTTCAGGACCTACACGCTATACTCGAGAATGCGTCACGATACGCTTTACTTGACGAAGCCCCGCCTACAATGGTACCCCCTCCGGCAACCATACTCTGCACAGCCGCCGCCGAGGAACCGTCCGTAAAGTCATCGTCGGCGACAACAAACTCGTCGTCTCCGCTGTTTTCTTCCTCTGAAGAGCGCTGTGAAAAAGCCAGCCAATTGGATAGGGCGGTGGCAAAGATGCGAATGTTGGCCGCTTCGAAAAGCTCATAGAGAATATTTCGATCAATTTCCGTTAATTTTTCATTGGGAGGTACCTAGCGATAGATATTTTTTTATTTTATCAAATTTTCTTCATTTCATTCCGAGATGGACATATTTTTCAAATTCAGCCGAGAACGGGAGCTGAAGATTTTGATCTGGTCATTGAATTGAATTTTTCCTTATAGGGAAATGTACTCACTCATAGTGCGGCTGTTTTTTGCGGCTTAATCTATATTAACTTATTGATCTCATTGATTTAATGATGATTATTTATTTTCAATTTCATACACCATTAATCATCATTTTATTTGGGACGATATTCCTACATCTTTAAATTTTAAAATATTTTTTGAAATTTCAATTGTTGGCTATTTTTCCGTGACACTCATCGAAACATTTACATTTATCACTTTTTAGTCTTGATCCTAGTTTACAGTTCACGTGCGAGTTATTTATTGGGGTCTTAGCCTTTTGGGTAAGCTGCAATCATAGATAGCAACTGGTCGAAATTACGGCACGAGGTAGTGTTCACGAGTAGGAGGCGGAGAACAGATTGACAAGCGTCTTACGTTCTGCGTCTCTTGCACTTCAGCACTATCTCACATGGTCGCTGACGCCGGTTGCCGAGTATGAATGTGGTATACTTGGCGGCGCGATTGTGGCGATCCGTCGCTAGTTCAAATACGTGACGGACTGTAAACTCGGCTTACTACTTGTAATAGAGAATTTTCTTCACATCTACTATACATAGTATACATACCTCGTGTTATTCTTCTAGTTCATGCTTAGCCATTCCTATTTATTATTTGTTTACAACACCCGGCGACTTCTTCACTCGTACTATTTCTCTTGATTTTTTTCGTTCATCACAGTCATGATCTCGGTGTACAGGTGTTCTAGTCAAAATCTCAAAGTCTTGTGCATCCATTTGGTCTCCCTTGTGGTAACTATAACTTAATCGTGATCTCATGATGTTTTTTACTGTGCTATTTTCCTTCATAAATATTCTTTTCTGATTGTGCCTTATTTGATCGTTGACTTTTCTGTATGTTTTTACGTGTTCGTTTCTTGATTTATGAGCTGCACGATTTCAAAAGAAAGAAAATGCAATTATACTCGGCGACGTGGTCGCTGCGACACACCTGCAACGCTTGGCTCACCTTCAAGAACAGCAGTGGCATTATTGTGGATGTGCTCACCATGAGCCACTCGGTAGAGCCGGCGCTGAGTGTACTGATGTGGGGCGGTGCGTTGCGGTTGCGTTGCGGCAGTCTCGTCACCAAGCATGAATGCAGTTTGAGTGTGAATTGATGAATTGAGCATGTATGGGTGTATGAAATGCCTTAGGTATTGATTCTGAGTATTGTGATGTGTTTCGTCTGTTTCAGAGCAGTTGGCGAAGAATGACGTCGAATTGGCACAACTTCGGCAGCAAACAGCCAACCAAGCGGAGCTCGTCGCGAAACTCGAAGCGGATTTGGCGTCAGCTGTCGCTCGACGAAATGTTCGTTGTGTTTGTGATTTTCTCAACAGCAGCATGTAATGCGTGATGTGCATGGCGATCATTTCGATTTCATCTATTTTCATTTTTGAAATCGCTCAAAAGCTCAACCACGGGCGTGTTTGCCTAAGTTTTGGAAGCGTCATAGTTTGAAAAGTAGAAAAGTCGTTTGCGCTTGAAGCTGTAACAGTTTTTCGATTGCTTTAATGACACCGGGAGGGGTAAATTTGGCATGTTGAGGATATATGAAAGTAGAGGTGCTCAGAAATATATGAGTAGAGAAAGAACTACATAAAACTGCGAAAGTCGAGGGATAGGAACGAAGATCCCTCTCTCTCTCGCGTCCCTCTGCGTTAATAGCCGGGATGGACTGCAGACAGGCCAGAGACTTAATCAGCCGGCCGCGAACGTATTCTCGCCCCTCTCCGGCGACTCGCCCGCCGCAGAAGCGCAGGACGACATGCCGCGCTGTGGGGCCGCCATAATACCTCAAGCAACGTTTTTTCAATGCGATTTTCGCCACATATGACCTCTTCTGAAGTAGAAGGTATGTGTTCAGTGAACAATTGCGAAAATGTTTACGTCCGGCAGAGATACATTCCCTCCTCCAAAGTCTCCACAGTTTCCGGGCATGCGGGTAAGTGACGTTACTGTGGGACAAAGCTACGGTGGTCACGATCCGTGAGGCTGTATAAGAAGCAATCGAAACCAGGCGCCGAACTTGGACTGCGCACCTCCCGACAACCAGTGGAAAGTTTTTCGACGGGAACTTGAATGGGTTGTAGTTTCCATTTGTTGCCGCAGGGTTGCTTCATACGGATCATTTCTCTGGAGTGCCGTGCAACGAGTTCTCGATTAGAACTTTAGAGGTGTAATAAAGAATCGTCCATAGAAATTCCATGATTTCGATACCTCCTGAAATCACATCAGATATGATACACGAACAGAAAAGATATGAGGATTTTCCTCACAGCAGAAATCGAAAAACTGGAAGAAGAGCAACTTGTTCTAATTCTCGACACAACATTCGAACAACCGTCAGCGAGAAGAGCGAATTCAAATTTTCGCGCTCAATGTTGAATTGCTTCTTGCTCTGCGTCCTTGCCCACGTGATTGTCGCCTCTTTGCTCCTCAGCTCTCCAGCGCCCAAACTGACTCCGACGCCTCGCCCCGTCGTCCACTACTTTGGAGAGCTTTGTCTTTATGGGATTCTTGTATAAGAATGTGAAACTTTGAATGCGGCTCTTACTAAACATTATATCATAAATATGAGGGGAACAGAAAATTTAAATTTTCATGTATGGTTTCTTTACATAAGTACGAGGTCGTAGTGGCTCTTGAAGATTAAATATACATTTTTTGTCTTTTTGAACTTCATTACAAGCCCACTATTAGATGGGTGTATGTCATCGGTGTAGGATATCGTATCGTAGAGGGCGACGCGATGCGTGCGCGGTAAGGGAGACGTATTTGTTGGGTCTTAATGCGATTACCGTGCTCTGCGTTCAGAATAAGACGTAGGACTCGCTACAGGACATAACTATTAGGTTGATTCATAATAAATCGGACAAATTGACCAATTTTAATCATTGTCGTACAACTTTTTTACGACAACAGGGATTCACTTGAAATATACTCCGTCTTTATCGATGACCTTCTGCCACGGTATAGGCAGATCATGGATGCCCTTGCTCCAGAAGGCCGGAAGCTGGAGCTCGAAGAAGTTGCCGAGTGCCGCCTTGACCTCGTCGCGAGTTTTGAAGTCTTGGCCGTCCAGGTGGCGTTGGCTGTGGGAGAAAAGGTAATCTGAAGGGGCCAGGTCTGGGGAGTACGGTGGGTATAGAAGTACGGTCCAACTGTACGACAGCAGCTCGGCCTTGGTCGATCTTGCGAAGTGCGGTCTGTGGAAGTAGACACGTTGTCGTGCTGGAAGTAGACATGTGACCGCCGCCGTAGCGAACTTTGGACATTGGCCTTCAATTCTCGTAATTGACGAACGTAGACGTCGGCGGATACTGTGGTACCTTCATCGAGCAGCTCCCAGTACTCTACGCCGTGTACGCTCCACCAACCGCGGTTTTCGTCTTCGATGGAATAGTCGCCTGACGCAAACTTCGAATGCTACAACTACAGTGTACTTCTGCCGGGGGCATGCTCCTTGTGAACTTCTATCAGACGTCTGCCGATATCCGCGGGTTCCTGGCCAGATAGCGATATAAATAGTATGACGTTGCGGATGTGGTCTCTGGACCGCTTGAAATCGTGCGGCATTGTGGCGGAATGAATTTACTTTGGAGTGATTATTTTGCGGTACTTTGAAGAGCTTTTCATACTCATTCCAACGGTACCTCGCGCGTCCATTTTTGTTAATTCGTTACTGAGTTATGATCTCTAGAAATCATCACTACCATTTGTCCGATTTATTATGAATCAACCTAATATATATGATACCACAAGCGCATACGCATTGCATCTGATGGGTATGTACCCTTATGCCAGGATTTCGCATCGCGGCATGTCACAAGCGAAGCAGTGCGGACGAGCTAAAGGCGTCATGTTGTTCGGTCCCAAGCGATTACAACTTAACTGCGCATCGCGCCCCTAGTATTAGCGTGTGATCGTTCTAAGACCCAAATACCGTGCGCGCATAGCTTGTACACACTGCGTCGCAAGCCGATCGCCATCGTGCGAAAATCTGACATATGGGTACACACCCATCTGATTCGCACACCATCACGCGCAGCTGAAAATTTTTTGCCCTAATGTCACATAGCCGTCGTTTTCCAATGGCGCAGTACATGGGAACAAGGTTTGTTTATGGACCTTCCAGCTTGTTTTCACTGCAAAGATATAGCAAGTCTAGGGGTAAGGGTCACGAGGTCGAATTTCCGCGCGGCCGCGCGCGACGAGCGGCACGGCGGGTGCGAGTGCCGGTGGCAGGGCATGGCAGCCTTCGAGCAAGGCAGTGTGGCATGAGAGGAAGCGCAGACGTGACGCAGCCACGCTCGGCCTTCTCCCAAGGGCAATCGATAGGGCGAGTCGTACTGGTGGCGCCGCGAGTGCACCGCCATGAAGCGGAAATTCGACCTCGTGACCCCCACCCGCAAGTCCAGAATACGAAGAGTTGTATCCTAGCAAAAAAAAAAGGTTTTAAAAAGTCGTTTTGATAATCTTTCAAAGATCAACATTTATTTTCTTGTTTACTCAGAGCCATGATGTGGGTGATTTGTCGACGATGGACATGTTGGGAGCTGTCCACGAAACTAGAGTGGACGGTGACGCAAATAGTGTACTAACGATTGTTTTGGCCCAGAGAGATCGTCTGAAGCTGCGAGTGGGCGTTTTGGAAGAGGTAATGACTCTTCAAATCTTCACTCAGAACTAGAGGTTTTGAGGATCTATTGTTTGATGCATTTTAAGGAATTAATGACTGAAAAAACGAAGCAAACAGTGCTTCAAACGGAGATGGAAAAAGTACGTGAGGACAATGTGAAGCTGTACGGGAAGATCAAGTTTCTTCAAAGTTGTGGTATGTTATTGGAATGAATTAGGTATTAGGTTGATTCATAATAAATCGGACAAATGGTAGTGAAGATTTCTAGAGATCATAACTCAGTAACGAATTAACGAAAATGGACGCGCGAGGTACCGTTGGAATGAGTATGAAAAGCTCTTCAAAGTACCGCAAAATAATCACTCCAAAGTAAATTCATTCCGCCACAATGCCGCACGATTTCAAGCGGTCCAGAGACCACATCCGCAACGTCATACTATGTATATCGCTATCTGGCCAGGAACCCGCGGATATCGGCAGACGTCTGATAGAAGTTCACAAGGAGCATGCCCCCGGCAGAAGTACACTGTAGTTGTAGCATTCGAAGTTTGCGTCAGGCGACTATTCCATCGAAGACGAAAACCGCGGTTGGTGGAGCGTACACGGCGTAGAGTACTGGGAGCTGCTCGATGAAGGTACCACAGTATCCGCCGACGTCTACGTTCGTCAATTACGAGAATTGAAGGCCAATGTCCAAAGTTCGCTACGGCGGCGGTCACATGTCTACTTCCAGCACGACAACGTGTCTACTTCCACAGACCGCACTTCGCAAGATCGACCAAGGCCGAGCTGCTGTCGTACAGTTGGACCGTACTTCTATACCCACCGTACTCCCCAGACCTGGCCCCTTCAGATTTCCACCTTTTCTCCCACAGCCAACGCCACCTGGACGGCCAAGACTTCAAAACTCGCGACGAGGTCAAGGCGGCACTCGGCAACTTCTTCGAGCTCCAGCTTCCGGCCTTCTGGAGCAAGGGCATCCATGATCTGCCTATACCGTGGCAGAAGGTCATCGATAAAGATGGAGTATATTTCAAGTGAATCCCTGTTGTCGTAAAAAAGTTGTACGACAATGATTAAAATTGGTCAATTTGTCCGATTTATTATGAATCAACCTAATATTTTCCAATAGGTACTGTGGTGCAATCGGCTCTGTACCTGTTTTAAGGCTGTATTGATACTTGGCCCCGCGCCATCGCAATTGCCGCAGCGCACCCGCACCGCAGACCTTGAGTACGTTAGCTTTGGTGGGTAGGACTTGCCCAAGCACGGCATCATATGACGGCGGGTCTGCGCTGCAGCAGTCGCGGTCGTATCCCTCTTGTCGCCGATTATGAATGCAGAATCAGAGACGTTCTGGTGCAAAAATTTTTGTGAACCATTAGTAAAATGAGCAAAGATGTGTTTATATAAGGTCCGCTGGTACGAATACTGACTGTCACTACAACAAAATGAAGAAGTGTCATAATCGATATATTTTTTTATTTCATATTTTACCATGCATAAGACGTCATCACTGATATGTAGAATGGAAATGAAAGTTGAAAAGCGGAACTTATGGTTATGGTCTTTTAGGAAACAAGCCAGCCGAAACGAGTGTCTCGCTGCCAGAAGAAAACAATTACAAAGCACAGTATGAACGTCGTTTGGATCCGTTCCAACGATTTGGACAGGCCGAAACGCAACGTGCGACACAGCGTTTGCCGATCCACGACCGGGCTTCGTTGAGTATTGTGAGTGAATTGGAAGGAATTTTGTATTTCTTGCAATTCCATGGGCCGGATGTATATGATAAGGACAGAATATCGCAACACGGCGTGCGGTATGTGTGCGAGCTCGGAGCGCCGTATTGTGTATACATATACGTGGTTGACTCTTGGGATGATCCCTGTCCTATACCGTATCAAGGCTGTGGAACATCGAAATCGCCAAAGGACCTAACTACCCACGACTCTTCCAGCTCGCACTGTGCCGCACACGGTGGTGCGAAATTTTGTTGTAATGATGTACAGTCCATTTCGCAGCGCTTGATTGGGCGTGACCTACGGACTTGGATGAAGGCGCATCAAACTCTCTCACCCCACCATACACTCTCACTCTCGCCATGCCTTGCACCTCACTCTCGCCACTCACGCAAGTCTGCAGGTCACGCCCAACCAAGCACTGCGAAATGGACTGTACACCTCGTGCGGCCATATCACAGATGCTGGCGGCTCTGGGCGTTAGTGATGGGTTGCGCTAGGAAACGAGCCCACTAATGAAGTCATACTGGAAAAATACTGGTCCCATCTCGCGTTTTCGGCCTTTTTATTTCGTTTTTCTTTACTAACGTATTCCGTAACACTGCTTGCCTTGATTTCGTTGAGCGTAAGATATCCGAGCAGTGAATGGACCGCTGGCTAATGGGATTGATGGTTACTGTAGTCAAAGTGCACCAGTGGTCGTGGATTCTTCGACAGGGGGTGGTATTTGACGGGCGAGATGAATATTGGGTCGTAATTGCAGAGGTCAACAATGGTCCCAGGCTAGATGACAAGTGGAACGCGCCGTGAACTGACTCTGTTATGTAAGAAAATATGATTGAATTCGAGTGATCAACGCAAAAAATTACTGTAATAGAATGCTTAGTGTAATGCTATGCAATTGGCAATGGTTACTTAGACTGAAGAGATTATGTAGATGTTGAAGGGAGGGGGGTCGTATTTGGGTCTCCGCTGAAGAGGGTGTAGTGATGATTCCAGGCGAGAGCAATCATGACATCAGCATCTGCACGAATGACGTTCTTCTTCTACTTGGTTATTATGCATCTGCTTGTGTTCTTGGTTAGTTCTACAGTTTTTTTTCATATTTTTATTCTTACTTTTAATGTTGGTATATCAATTCTGCCTTGAGTTTCAAATTTGACAAGTAGTCACAGTCCCATGCCACAGCTCAGGCATAACACTTTGAAGGCACACCTTGCATCAATTAGATTCATCGTTTTACTTTATTAAAGCTGTAGACCCTTGCCTGACTATCCAGGATACAGGATACATCTTTCTGCGCCTCTACGGTGGTCTATCACGGTGCTTTCCCGTTCGAACCCACGCTAACTACGCCGTTGGTCGACGGAGCCAAAGGGGCGAGGACAGTTCGGGCTCGAGCAGGCCGTGATGGCGCGTCGTGTTGGCGCTCATAGGTGTAGCCGATATGTATATGTTACACAAAGATCCGCCGCCCCAAGAGAGCATTTTGTCTGGGTGTATACGACTTACTTTCTTGAGGCAGCAGATCTTTGTGTAACAAATACATGTCGGCTGCATCTTTTCGCGACCACGATGTGCAAACACGGCCGCTTGAACCCACACTGTCCACATCCGGGTGTATATCCAATCTATCGTGACCCTGGCTCAGATGCCGCGTCAGTGAGAGGGGCATGCGACCTCGCACCGTCGCCGCCATGGGCAGGAAACGGGGTTTGAATTGTATAGGTAGGGAATTTGGCAGTGACCTTTTTCGTTCCTTATTGTTCGTTTCGTACTCATCCCCAATCCCCCGCGTCGCTTGCCGCGCAGTCCGCCGCGCGCGGCGCTGAGCTGCCACGTCGCGATAGAATTCCGTCTCCCAAGACATCTAATCTTGTTAACGCTAGATGTGTCTCAACTGCTTGTTGTTGATTACCACTACTTTTAGGTGTTGTACCGCTTTGCTTACACGGAATCGTGTGAACGCGATTTCCAACAAGACTGTGTGGCACAATTCGAGCGTCATATGAAGGAACATCATCCGGGAGACACCCATGGATGATAATCCGTACCACATCGACCTTTCCAGCTGTCGGGTGTTTTTTTTTTTGAACATCATTTTCTCTTATATCTCATACTTTTTATTAGTATGTGGCACTGATCTAGGTGTAGTGTGCTTTGTTGCTTTCGAAAAATTTAGTTGGAAATATAATTTAATGTAAACGAATTCTAAGTGTTTAAGGTGAGATCTACTTGATGCAGAAAGATGTCTATCGGTTAACCGCTGTGATAATTATAGTGAAACCCTTACGCTTTTAGTATTTGTGTCATTCCAAAATTTTTTTCTTTTTATAGTGCGGTAATTTATGAAGTCTCCACAACAGTGATATTTCGCATAAATAAATATTTTTCAGTGATGAGCATTTCTGGGTTTTGGCGTTTTGCCAGTTAGTCAGACCGTAGGCGGTAGCCTCTATTACCGATTATACTTAATTATTAGGGACCTTGTTCGATGTGGTACAGGAGGAGCCGATGCGACGCATCGTGCCGCTATCTGGTCTGATTTTTCACCGCGGTCATTGAGGGAGTGGCCCGCGTGTGTCATTGGCGATGCGTAGCATCGGTCCCCCCTGTTTTACATTCGATTTTCTCATGCATATTGCCCTAAGAGATCAATGTTCAAATTTTTGTACGACGTTGATCATACGGATAGTTACAGGTTTTGCGATCTCTGTTAGTATCCTTGGTGTACTGAAGTTTGTATGGGTCAGTAGGTCATCTGTTTTAGGGTTTGCGACTCACCCAGGGTAGCGCCGGAAGGGCGTGGCTGCGTTCGCAAGCAGCGAGGCTGGTAGCAAGGAAGAGTTGTGGAGACGACGCAGACAACGAGACAATGTGGTAGAGGCAGAGACGCAGAGACACGCGGCCACGCCCTTTCACCGCCACCACAAAGTGTAAACGCCGTCTGAGCGCGCTGCTAGCAGATCGCAAAGTGGTCATATTTTGGAAGACGAGTTTACGAAAAATAGGGAGAGTCAGATTCGATTGCTGATAGAAAACCGTCACAGTCGACCTCGATCGAAGAAGCTGGTTAAAGGCACACCACGCGATAGTCATATTAGTGGCTTTCTATCTTGGGGCAAGTAGGTCCTTAGATAGGTGCTAAGGCTGCACTCTTTTTGCGGCTTGATCGTGCATCCTCGCGACGATAGGCGCGCTCTACCCAAGCCGAGTTGAGCCCATCGAACCGAATCACTCCTGGCCTTAGACGAACAAATTTGCAACGTGGCTCTTACGTGGAGAAGGAAACTTGCGATAAGACAAGATAAGGCAACGATTCCAATAGTGAAGGCAGCTTCAACAGGGAAGAACAGGTGATATCGTAACATTTTGAGCGATCATCGAGCAAAAGCTCTTCTACAATCTCCAATACTCGTACGAGGACTGAATAGAGGGAGTTCTATTTTCGGTGGTTGTGAGGAGATTTGGATCATTTTCCTCCAGTGGTGGGTGAAGGAGGGCCTTTACTTCTAGTAATACGCGCAACAACTCTCACAATTTATCGCGAGGTGTGCCTTTGAAATTAAAGACCTTTTTCTCAAAACAACCCATAAGTCAGACATAATCCTAGATCGATTTGAACTTTTTTCTAACATTGTTTTTCAGTGAATATTATGACTGGGCCGTTCAAAATCTTGTGAACGAACGGCGACTTCACCTTATCGGCTGTTTCCCGAGGCAGGAACTGACCCAACAGGCTGAACACTGCAACTTATCACCGCGTCCATTGGAGGAGTTTCGTATTCCGAGCTCTATTCGCGGCATTGTCGTTCGCAAATTAGATGAAAACATTGGTTTCGAAAATCACTGATACAAGGTTAGCGAAGTGTATCAAAATGTGAATTTAAATAAGTGATAATGTTTTACGATTTTATTACTTGATGGGCAATTTATAGGCCCTTTGGGTTATGTACGCCATGAGTGCAAATGCTGTGTTCAAAGAAGGGTGATGTTGAAGAAATTTCCTGAGAAGTACGTCCCACCACATCCCCTCTTGCCTGGCCCGAAGCAAGTGGTGTCCCACCCTAATTTCCATGTCATAAAATCCTACGAACGGGACTATTGACTCCAGAAAACGCTTTGGAAAACCGTGATGATGGTATACTATCGTTCTGTGTCCCGTTGCTTGATGACTATATCCTTTTTCACAAATGGAACAAAATGAAAAGTGCTTGGCTGTGCCTAAGTGCTCAAAAGCCTCGATGGAAGCGAATCACTCATTTTCCCGTCGCTGCTCTTATTGTAAACGGAGAGATTGATCCCTATAACGACCTTTAATCGAGTGCCTCTCTTCTATTCTGTCCTGCGGTATTTTTGTTTACTTACTTGGAAGTAAAGGATTAATTTTGCTACTTACTGTGGATGAGCTGCACAGTGTGCCGGCCGGGTCTGTTTGTGGGGGTCTTATCTGAGGCCAAAGTGAAATTTCTTCGAAGGTGCAACAGTGACGTCTTTTTACCTTTGTTGCTGATGGCTTTTGTAGGAGGTCGGTAGAGGAATCTGGAAACTCTCGTAGGAGTGCAATTTTCTTGTGCCCTGGGCCTTCCTCCATTTCCCAGCCAGTTGGAGCTGATTTACCGTAGCCATAGCGTTACTCAACCGGCCAACGGCTCTCGCCCCATGGCAGGATTCCCTTGCAACAAGATGCAACAAAGGAATGCAATACCCTGTCCTGCATCTCTACTCAGCCAGCTGGAGTGCAGATAAATAAAGGACGACGGGGACACAGTATGGTAGCTAGCTCTTTGGGGCAAACGCTATGCCAAGGAAAACCGCGAGAGCAGATTGGTGAGTGAGACATCTCGAAATAGTGTAGAGAAAAGGATAAAATTGTTCGCGAGATGCGGGCGATGTTCAGATCGAATTCGAAATGTCTTTGAAGTTCTGCGGGGTTCTGTAATGCAGGCAGCAATTCCCGTTGCGAGGCCGCGTTCATACTCTGCGATGCGGGAGCACGGTGTGGCTGTGTAGCGCTACGTCTACGCCTATGCCACTCTGTCTCATTGCCTGTGTCATCCCTGCACCTCCCCCGTGCCACACTGTCTCGCTGCCTGTGAACGTAGCCGCCCCCTGCCGGTGCAAAGTATGAACGCGGCTTAAAAAGCTGTCCATGGAAAATTGGGTTTTCTGTTATCCATATATTTATATTGTATTTGCCTAATGTGGGCCCATGCTAAGTTTCACGCGAAAAAGTAGAATTCAGCTAAGATACAGCTCCCCAAATCTTCGGCCGGGTGGGCGGGGCCTCCGAGTAAGTGCCCACCCCGTCGTCCGCCGCGGTCGGAGACGCATTTTAGTAGCGGAAAGTTGCGTAAACAGTCCTACTCACCGTTCCTGACCGCGGCGGACGACTGAACGGGGCTTTTACCCGAAGGCCCCGCCCACCCGGCTAAGAATTTGGGGAGCTGAATCTTATCCGAATTTTCACTTTTTTGCGTGAAACTTCGCATGCGGCCTTTATTAGGCAAGTACAACATGAATATATGGGTAGCAAAAAATACATTTTTTCCGTGGACGATACCTTTAATGGCGGCAGCAGTGGTTCTTTTCACGCTATTTCACCCTTGGCCGGGTGTTTGGCAGATTATGAAGGCAGTCTAAGCCATGTGCAAGAAACACGTCGAATTTATAAAATTTATTTATGCTTGAAAATAAGTAGAGTAGACGAAAATGATAAGGTAGCGTCGGCATATCAGCGGCCGAACATTATGCACACAAAAAAGCTCGGCTCAGATCATCATTCAAAACACAATGAGATACCAGTATTAATCGATCGATAGATGCAGATACGGTATGCATCTGGTACTAGAGTTTGTACGAAAAAAGATCACAGCGGACAAGAAACTTCCAGGAATATTGGAAAGAACGGAAATCCCAGGTTTACCCCTGAACGGGCCTTTCTGGGTAATGAAAAGCAATTAAGATTGCTTCATGAGGGGGAGCATGGTGACAAGACAATCTTCGGACGTCTGCTGCTGCTCATCGAGGGCTAGAAGTTATCTTCACCTTTGAATATATTAACGATGCTACGGTAAGTATCGTAGATGCGCAGATTGTCATCGAGACCGCAGATCCCAGTGCCACTGTGTCCTTCGCCAAGCACACCGTAGACGTTTCGGGTGATGACACTGAAAAATGTTATTTCAAGTCCCTACCGCTGAATCTGATTGGCCAGCCTACCCTATCAAAGTAGTAGACCCTTAGGTAACTATTCAAGTTGCAGCCTTATTGCGTCACCACGACGTGCCAGGCCCAAACCCACACTAACTACTCCCCCTTGGCTCAGTTAGCCAATGAGGAACTCGAAGGGGCGTGGCTAGCTCCGGTTCGAGCTGGTATATGGCGACGCGAAAAAGGTGAATTCTGCTTGCCTACCCAACGATTTAGTGTCCCAAAGAGATAGAACGACTAATCTGATTACAGCGTAGCGTGCTTTCAAAATGCGTGAACGTGCAATACTATGGAAAAGATAGAACGTATCACTGATTCAAGATTTCCTACCTTGGGCGGCATAATTATAAAAGACGGCATCTTTGTCCACAGTCAACCGTCCCGTCACCATGATGACGTTTTCGTCATAATGGTCCTGTACAGAAGTGGTGCTTCGCCGGACTCGAAGCAATTTTACATCACATTTCTGGAACAACAAAGGAATATTTCGGAAGAATTCCTCCAAAAGGTTGGAAACTCACTGAGATATTGCCACACAGATGATACTCTGACGCTCCAGTGAGCAGCAAATGATCCGATCTGAAAGACAGCGTTCTCTGAAGGCTACTGAAAGGTCCGCTCAGAAAAAGAGCAACCTACTTCCTTATACAGAATCGTGCCATGCATTTGAACCATACATCAGACAGGTCGGGAAATTTAAAGGCGGTTGCATCAGCAAATGCACGACGATAATCTTCCGAATACCTGAAAATGGGTCACTAATTCTCCGAGAACTTACAAAAGAAAAAGTAGCTTGAGGAGAATAACTCGTCGCGTGCATTGCAGGCGTCAGTCAATTAATCTTCGGAAGAGGGGTCTTATCTGGCTTGTTAAGGGGGGGGCTGCTTTTTCAAATGTGGTTCTTACTCACCTAACGTTACTCGCTTTGTCACGCTCTTCTTGCATACAACTGAGTGACCTGCTTGTCTTTAGTACAGAGCGTCCTCTCAGGGTGAAGCGCTGGACGAGAAACCCTCAGGAGGATCGTCGTATTTGGCCCATTTAGGGGGGGGGGGGGAGGGAGGCGTTTAGTAATACCAAGGCGAAGCTGTTCGCAGAGAGGTTACAGATAGGGAATATAATAATTACATATTTTTTCAATGTATATTTCTATATATTTATATTTATATATAAATTATGTATGATTATTAATATTATTACGTTATCACATATTACACTTTATATTTATATGTATTTTTGTAATAGGAATTGATTTTTAGTTTATACCCCTCACTCGATGTGCTTTATGACGTAATGGGATCGTACAGTTGGAATTTTTCGGTGTGTCTCGTTAGAACGGAATCACGCAACGCGGAGTGCGATATGCGACGCGTGTTAGCTGGAGGCGCAGTATGCATTTGGGTCCTGGGGGATTACCTGTTTTACGCCTAAGGAGGCGCATGCCAACCTTTTCTAATGGGAGAGAAGTCATATCTCCTGGGGATCTTTCACGGGAGTTCTTGGATTTTAATACTGTTTGCCTAAACAATGGGATGAGTGACAGCCTGGACCTAAGTACCACTTGGATCGGTTCCAACTTACCGAATGTCTGATATCAGCATGTCATCAATGGTGCAGCCATCTCTAATAATGCTCATACCACGTCCATCGTGCGTCTCAGCGGTACAATCCAGCATGCGTAGTCCGTAAAGCTCTGAAAACGTTGAATTTCATTGATATTGCCCTGTGATATGTCCGATAATAGGCCCCATTCGAATACCACATGCAATCGTCTCTTTACCATAGAACGCTGAAGAAAAGGATGCATTTTTTCCATAAGGCTGATGCTAGTGCAGGTCATTGTCCTCAGGAGAACCCAATACGTCCGTCGTTTGTCAGATGGTTGGCCGTTTCAAGGCTGGACCATACGCCGACCAACAATTGTTCATTCGTCAAGTGGCCAATAAGCCAAGAATTCCCGCTCGCGATGACCTTTTATGGCGCCACCAAGTGCTTTCCTCAGTTGATTGAGATTACCCAAGTGCACGTACACGGCTATTCGGCGACTTCGTTGGGCATTCTGCCAAGAAACTTGTGAAAAGTGTTCTTTTCCGGGGTTTCAGTACTGTTTGACCAGAAAATGTCGATTCCTTTTCCAGGAATACTATGGTATTGACGAAAGTTGTCTAGAAGGCAAGGTGAAGGTGGTCCAGTGATAAGTGACGCCGTTCCCAGTTGCGTGGTCCAAGGATCGAATCCTGGACTCATAACGGTTATGTCAATCTTTGCACGCAAGGTCAGGTGGTGGGTTGAGAAAATTTTCGGGAAATACGATCACACATTGACCACGATGATACGATTTCCTTTTTTCATGGGTCGTCAATCGATAGTACCATTATCCACTATAAAGTACGGATATCGATTGGCGACCTTATTTTAGATATCGCCTAGCCCCCCCCCCCCCCCCTCACAAATTGACCCTGGTTGAGGATTCTTTAACCTTGCGTGACCCTTGTTGAAGCTCTTTCAAGTCGATAAATTGATTTCACACTGATCTGAGAGAACAAAAGCACTGGCTGGTCCTCGCGTGATTTCAGAAGCCATTGTTAGGGCCAAATCACACTTAAAAGGCACCACGATTCTCGGGGAAGTAACAAGCGTGGCCCATGCTAAAAAGGGATCGATCGACGATGAAGTCTCATAATTCGTCCAAAATCAACTGCAGAATGGGAAAAGCCTCAAGAGAAACTACGAATTTAAAGGGATGTGCTGTGATAAACATCACAACCAGTTATGGTAGTAGATCACTTTGATCTCCCCCCCCCCCCACCTTGCGAAGCCGATCGTGACAGCGCGTGTCATCCAAGTTGCACTCGGCTGGTATGTCAGCCGCTCTATTCCCTACGGCGAAGCGGAGGCGTCTAGTACCTTGACCTCAGGCTACACTTGACGCACTTCTGCATTTCAAAATTTCTTACTCAGGCAGTTCACCTTCTCATAACCCAGGGCATTCAATTTATTGTGCTATCAGTGTTTGAAGACTCGCGAGCTAGCCACGCCCACCTAAGCTAACTGGCCGTAGCGCTCGGGTTCGAGGGGTTTAGCGCCTTAATAGCTCACCGTGGCAGCGCATTGAAGGTGCACCCTGGATAGATACCCAAGTTCCGTTGTTCCATGGGAATAAGCCGACTAATCTGATCAGAGAGTTACCTTCAAAGGCACCGTGAAGGGTAAGGAAAAATTGCGAACTGTGACATGTCCTCTGAAAACTAACCTTCCACTTCAGGAATGATGTGTGGCGAAACTAGCATTGAAAAAGCGCGGTTTGAGGTCTTATTACGATCCCGCAGCACGGCTTGTCGTTGTGTAGTCCTACAGCCGGGGATTGGACAGCAAGGGCGGAACAACGTTCGCGGCCGCCTGTTTCAGCCTCTCCGTGCGTCTGCAGTCTAACCCGGTTAGAGACGCAGAGAGGAGCGAGAGAGAAGGATGTTTCCGGGTCTCCATTTTACTCTGCTGAGCACCCCCCCTCACTTTCATATTCCCCTGCTTGCCGAAATTACCCCTTCCGATGTCCTTAAAGAATCAGAGTCGGTTTTAAGTGTTTCGGGGTGGCAACAGGTAGCGTAACATGGATCGAAATGATTGACATGTTAAAAGCAGTGTAGTAGTGAGCCAGGTGTATATGTTACAGTTTTTGACACGTCAGGTCACGTCACCCCATGTGCTTAGCTCCGTTATTTCCTGTTAGATCACGTTACCAACCCTGAGCTTTTCTAAAGATCCGCTAGGGAGGGAGGGGGAGACCATGTAAGAAGCGTGGTGAATGGTTTTCAGTTATGTAACGGCTTTCGATTAACGATGCGAGGCTCTGTATATCTAGCGTGGAACCGGTTTCACCCTCGAAAATCGTGCCCGATCGTTTTTACAAAATGCGATCCTAACGTTGATCGAAAGTATGAAGAAAGCGGACTTACTCGATGTTTCTTCTAAAGTCCACACCAACATCAAAGGCTGTCCGACGTGTACCTGCCCAGCAACTTTTTCTCCGGTCGGAACTCGTCCTTGTACTATTTGAAAGTTGATTTTGGGCAATGAAGATGTGGACCCAAGTAATGCTTTTGGCGTGATGTCACTGAAAATCAGCTGATGGTTTGAAAGAAGGACATTTGCTGGGTGTTTTTGCCACGCCCCACACTTACAAAGAGGCGGGCTCGCCACGACCCTAACGCTCTTATACCAGTAATAATGGAGTGAATGTCTTCTTTTTGGCTAATAAGGGATGTACCTGGAGTCGGCTGAGAATCCTATGAGAATTATGTCACGAGCAGGGTTGATGCACTGCTTCGAAGTAAATTTTGCAGAAACAGCAGAAACATAACCCAGTCTTCCCCAACGGTGGAGCTCGGAAGGGGACCGGCCTATACACTACCTATACAGGTAAACGATGATGACTGACACGAAAGGGGTTGGTGTACTAAAAGAAGCTGTCCTACTCTCCCCCACACCTTTGCTTCCGCGCTCATTTTGCGTCCATTGGCACCAGGCTATGCTCCCAAATATTGCAAAAGCTTAGCCTGTTGAGAATCCCTCAAAGGTGCTCACAAAACACGACTTCTCTTCCTCTATCCAGTCCCAAATACAATCCCCTTGAGATTTCTCGACCAACGTTCAACTTTGGTTGCGAGTACATTCAGAAGTACAGGAAATTCTGAAGAAATAGAGCAAACCTGATGAAATCGAATCGGGCGGATACAGTAATTTGTTCCTGTTGAAATAGACAGTGAACGGCGAAAGCCCGATCACCGGCTGTGACAAATGACGGATGGAAAGCGAAAACGAACACAGAGAACAGCTCGAGCCCACGAGTCGGCTGAAAGGATCAGGTGTTTGACAGAATTTCGTAAAACCTTCACGTCCTTAAACTCACGTTTCTTCGTATATCAATGCCACACGACGACAACCGGGTCAGTGGCAGTGAGAATTCGGGTGTGGTTGAGTTCTGTTCCTCTGAATAGACCACGAAACAATCCGTGGAACGCCGTTGATTTTTGATGAAAATCTGGAAGATCGAATTTCAAAAAATAACTAAAAAAAATCACTTCGTGAGTCGTCCATTTGCTTTTCTGCAAAAGCCACTCTAGTCTGCTGATAAAACTGGAGGCAGAAAAAGGGTGTGGTGCAAAAGGAGCCAATGCGGCGTCACAAAGGCGCAAAAATAGGTAGCGTAGGCGTCACTTGTGGGCGTGACCGCACCTGCGCGCATAGCAAGTATCGCTTGCCACTGATGTTACCAGAATTTGAATGCTGGGAAGAGCAAAAGGGAACGATTGCCATATAATACCTGGCTTCAGCACAGATTTCAGGAACTTACCAACTCCTACTTATTGTTAGGAGTGGACGCTCAGAGTCGCACGTCACGCCGCGCGTGACAAACGCACCAAGGTAAAGCATGGGTTAGGAAATTCTTAAAAGGGTCGTATTTCGATTTGGGGGAGTGACAGGGTTGTATATTTTTTTTTGAAATAACCTCAAAGAAATCTCGACGACATGCTACTAAATTACAGTTTGAAGATGGTCACTGGTCCCTAAAAAGTAAAAAAGTCGGTTGATCGTAGTCATACTTTGTATTAGATATTTTACCAGTATAGTACCTCGATGACTATCGATCATCAACGACCTTTTTTGGAGACCATATTTCAGTGTATCAATAATAAATGACTTATCCAGTCATAGATGTGTAGGAGAAGACGTATTCCAAGTTGTATCCCCCAGTGTAGATTCATTGGGGGGGGGGGGAGGGGGCAATGAATGAACGCCAGTGGTTCAAAAAGCTGGTGTAATTATCCATAAAATAATGCTGTTAAATGTTTTTATTTGAGTTTTATTGATATTTATTTTAATTATGTTTTTGGCTTTTGGATTTATAGTGGTGCGCTCAACAAAGCTCGCACTGGCCCGGTGACTCTCATTGGCCTAACCCAACCCACTAAAGGACGAGTCACCGTTGTGCACGACCGCCACACATCACAGACTCACGTGGTTCCAATAGTAAAGTCAATGGTTATAGTTGGAAAAAGATAAATTTCGCAAAATAATTTCTTCGACGTAAGGCTGACCCTACTTGGCACATATCATGTGGAATGAAGCGTCAGCCTTGCTTTGTGGTCTTCCTAGGTCACCTGCAAGGCAGAATTGCCCAAGATATCTTATACGATCCCCATAGCACGCGTAGCGCTCAGTAGTCCATGGCCATGAGGTCACCAAATAATCTCAACAAATGTTTGAAGAGTTTTTAACAGGCACTATGGGCAAGGTCAAGTGCTGCAGAAATAGTGGTGCCGCCGACCAAAGTAGGTCAGTCAAAAGAAACACGTCGCAGGGTCAGGGTGGTAATAACTCATACGTGTCAACCTCTAAATGGCCCTGGAGGCCTTTTAGAGGTTAATCATTCGTGAAATACAACCGATGGTGTGATGATCCAGTAATCACCCTTTCTAGCTGAGAGACATCACATGGGTTATTCTGTATCGTAGGAGGAGGAAATATGGTTGTAATAAGTAAACGTAAGGGGTCCAAGAACGAAGCTTTCGCTTTTGCGCGCAGCACTACCCACACTAGTCTGCGCACCCCGTCGACTTAGCTACACATGTAAGGGCGTTATAGGTTGCGTGCGACCGCCGCACATCATAGATTCACGTGGTTTCAATCGATATGTCAGCGATGGGACTCATCGAAACCCACGTCAGCCGCAGAGTTCCATGGAGGGATCAGTGGTACCAACTTCTGGGTATTTGACAATTGATTTTTCTTCAGTGCCATAACTCTTGGAATCTCTCATTTCATGTCCAGCAAACAGCAGATTCACTTCTCGTGGTGTCCCGAATGGTTTCAGATTCCAGACATGGAACCATGGCATTGACCGCTGGCACATCTAATTTGCGACCTATGATCACAATCGTTCACAAGTCAAATGGAGCATACAGGGTTCCTGAATGAGGATCCACTGCGAACAGATATGGCCTAGGCACCGTCTATTCCTGAAAGGCTGAGTTTGCAAGACCTTGCAGCGCCTGCTAGCAAGTTTTCTATCATTCCTTTAGTGTATTACCATGTTGGGCGGCATTTCGTTCATTGTCTGTTCAGATGAGAAACTATCGAAAAGTCTCTGAAAGAGGGACAGTCGCCCTGTCGAACTCACCTGACCCTCGAACACATCCTCGCTTTCGCCTCTCACTCGAATCGCGTCTGGACCGCATGTTACTACAGGGGCGTCTGAAAATACCTAAAATTACTCTCTTGGTGATTAATAGACAACGAATAAATGTGAAACGTGAATCGGAGAGGAGAGAATCAGAAGGGTATCATTTCGATTCTCTGCATGGAGAGGTCTATGGCACAGGAGGAGCCGATGCGGCGTCGCGTCGCGTAAGGCTCCGGTTTCTACTAAAAATGCCGGCGCGTTGCTCTTTGCGTCTTCGCGACGCACCACTGCATCCTTCTGTACTATATCGGTTTACCAGAAAAATTACTGGTCAAATACCCTGAATCGGAACCACTATTCCCTCCATGGACCCATGCGGCTGACGTGTGTTTCGATGAGCTCCATCGCTGACATATCGATTGGAACCACGTGAATCTATGATGTGCGGTGGTCGCACACGACACATAACGCGCTCACTTGTGCGAGAGAATTACAATAAGTCGGCGAGAGTTCACAGACTAGTGTGGGCTGAACAAAGCTTTCATTCCTTTTAAGCGATTACCTTCGAATCATTATAGCTGGATGTGAATTTCCTATTGAAACGCTTTTTTCACCCCCCTTGCTTTCGTGAACCTCTCAGCAGATTCAAGGCTATCTAGGAGAACTTGAATCAAATAAAGAATTGACTTCCAAAATTATGGCAGTTTTAGGGGGAAACATCGTGTTCCGCGTCCCTAACACAAAGGCTAGAGTGTAGATGGATGAGGCGGCGGTATAGAATCAGTTCCAAATGATGCGACGAATGATCCGAAGGCTATGTAAGCCTTCCGCCTAATAGCATGAGCTTCTTTTCAGGCGTAGGCGAAATTGAACCCTTGGAATGCGGGGTGTGAGGATACTGCTTTGGTAGGAGAGTGCAGATTATAGCGCGAATTGGGTGTCCCCCATCCTTCCTCTCCTGCTCCTCCTTCTTCCCAAAACCTGCTACTAAAGTAGCACCACGACTTTTTAAATAACGTCGAATGCAACCTCAGTTAATTAGTGATACCATTTTCAAGAAGTAGTCATTTTCATTTCTGTGGAAGGGGGTTCTATGAAGCACGAGGCTATGTCAATGCTCAATTAGATCGACTCTGTCGCTGGCGAGCCTCAGAGATTTTTACAGATCACCCCACCGAAAAACGAGAAGCACCAATTTTTAATTAAGGTCTCCGCCTGCCATCAAGATTCTGACGGTAGTTAGCAAAGAGATTGGTGTGAAATGGAATAATTAAGACTTACCGACTAGTCTATTGTCCAGAGTTTTCGCTACCACAGTGATTGCCTGTAAATAAAGTAATGGAATTTGTAATTGCTAGGCTGAGGGAAATTTTTGAGACATATTAAAGGTAACTCTCGAATTTTTGGAAAGCTTCTAGAACGTTTTCAACGTAGATGGATCTCTTTATTCATAAGCGAGAACGACAATCGTCCACAAAAATGAGGAGTTTTCTCCTCTCACACAGCTATTTTAGGAGGCGAAACGAACCATTTGCAATTTTTAGTTTTAAGTAATTTTTTAATAACTTCTTTCATATATTGTGTTACCACAAGCAAAATTCAAATGCTATAAACTTAAAAGCCGGCGGAGTTTCGTGCCCTCAATGTTTCCACACTTTTTGTCCAACCGGTAATGTGAGTGAGCGGCGGCGAAAACGGGGTGTGTGCAGATATGACAGCGAAACGCTTCGCGGCGTTTTACTCGCGGCGCCACCAGTACGCTTCGCCGTATCGATTGCCCTTGGGAGCCGGCCGAGCGTGACTGCGTCACGTCTGCGCTTCTACTCATGCCATACTGCCTCGCATGAAGGCTGCCATGCCCTGCACTGGCACTCGCACCCGCCGCGCCGCTCTCCGCGGGCGGCCACGCGATTTGCTGTCATATCTGCACACACCCGCGAAAACGTGATGGGTGACACAATGTAGGAAGGAAATCGAAATCAAAACTGGTGCTAAACCCTGAACTGTGCATTTCCCCAATGACACAGGAATTCATACGGATTGTCTTTTTTTATTTTGAGTTTTTGGATAGAATGACTAGATTTTTCAGTTTTTTTTTTTGTGTCTCTCTTATGGCAATTTTTTTTCTTGCACGATCTTACTCAAAGGTGATCACCGGTTATACTTGACTCTAGCATCCAGGTTGCCATAGTTTTTATAGGAAGGACGCCATCATTACAAGGACTGGAGATCGCGAACGGGACGGAGTAATCATTTGTAGTATTTTTTGCTAGATTGACGATGTTGGCTCGTGGAGGTCATTTCTAGACAAGGAAATAGCGCGTTTATATGCTCATAATAGCCATCCTACTTCGTGTGCACTCGACTCATGACAAAAAGGACCTTAGCGGAGGTTGTTAATGTCAGGGTCACATTGCTGTTAGGTGAGGTTCTTGTAGAGGCCGAGCAGAAAAAAGGGGTCGTTTATAGGTTGACCCTTGAGGGGGAGCACAAAAATGAGAAGACAGTAGGATCATACCAGGAGCACGGGGGTATGGTGATCGTTTGGGGCAACTACCTGGATAAGACAAAGAAATTCGCTTATAAATGGATCTATGCAGCTTTTTTAGGGTAATTGTGGTGGCATAACTGAATCAATAAGTAACCGAGGAAATAAGTAGATAAATAAATAAATAAATAAATAAATAAGTAAATAAATAAACAATTAAATAAGTGAGTGAATGAATAAATGACTAAGTAAATAAATAAACAAATAAATAAATAAACAAATAGAACATTATAGGTCTGTTCCAAAAATCTGAAGAATAAGTTCATTGAGCAAAGAAATCTGTTAATAATCAAATAAAAATGCACTTATCATATGTGATGGCATAAATAAACAAGTAAGAAACAGATAAACACTAAATTAAATTAAATAAATGATAAGGAATAAATATTCAACGTTTTATTACTCAACTGTTGATTTTGCCTTCCGGACTAATGCCGCACATTCGCATGTGTTCGAATAAATAAATAAATAGATAAATGAATAAATAAATAGATATAATGTCACATTGCATTTGCTCATATTGTTTGCTCAGGTCTTGTTTGTCGAAAATCCTTACCGTGCACCTTTTTTAGTGATTTCTAGGTCGACTAGGTGGTAATTATCCAAAAAGGTACTTGATCGAATCAATTATCAGTAAAGGAGATGGAGGGGGATATTATTTTGCGAGAGTTTTCCTCTATTCAGCGCTTGACCCCAGTTTGGCCCATTGGCCAGGATAACTGATCGATGGGACGATAACGGTATGCTCGATGTGCATCCCGTAAACATACTACCTCCTCTGCTGCCAAGGTTACCAGGTGGTCATACAACCTCCTCGTTTCTGACCACCACCACGCTACCCTTTCCTCAGTCTCCTCCCGTTGTCTTCTCCTTCACCCCGACAATTGTCTTAAGTGGTTACCCGCCTGCGAAATTGTCGGTACAAGGCCGTAGCCCCACACTACTAAGTGACTGAGGACATTTGAAACATTGACATAACAATCAACTCAACTGCATTTAGTAAAATGCCCATTTCATGAAGAATATCCAAAGTGTCTCTGGCTGTTCGGTTTTCTGAAGGTTCAAAACTTCTATGGTTTTATAATCTGACCTGTAACCCCCCCCCCCTCCACGGAAAGTTTCTACTCCCTTTGCAGGCGAAAAAATTTTTCGGCACCAAATCCTTCGATTTAGCGATGAAGTGTCGCGATTTAGTATCACTGTCGATTTAGAAGAACCTTCAAACTTGTGGTTCAGCGGGGTTGAGATGGGCGTGGCGAAACTTTGACCCTCGATCCACAATCACGCAGAACCTGTTGGCGGCATAGAGCTGGGACACGTTTTTTCCATGTGAATAAGGACATTTGAAACTTAGACATAACAATACCAATTGCAAAGTGAAAGATGAAATTTCATGAAAGGTCCAAAGTGCCACTGGCTTTTTTGGATTTCCTAAGACTCAAGACTTCCGTGGCTCTCGAAGCTGACCCTTGACCTCAGTAGGAGGTTAATTGCTGCCGCGAATAAAAATGTTCTTAAGCACTAGATTTATCGATCTGCTTCCTGATGGGGTCTATACTACTGGCAGAAACCTTCACATTTGTGGGCGGGGAGGTTAAAGTGGGCGGGATGGTTTTTCAGCACGTAGTCGATTACTAAAAGTAATGTGATTGGGAAAAAGAGTACTCAAGTGGTGTCACAGAGGTTTTGAGAAAGCGCGGCTAGAATTAACTGGCCAAAAGCTCACATAGTTCCAGGGTGTCTGTGCGCTGACCCCATTGAGTCCCTTCGGAATGGGTTTCCCAAAGATCATAAGGGTTGGCTGCCTTCTCAAGCGATATGGAAATGAGGTCGCACTCAAAATAATTATAGGTGTAGGTAAGTTTTGATGAAACGGGTCACCACACAGTAACTGTTATCCGTAGCTCATGTGCCCGAACGTTTGGCCCCGGCTGGCGCCTGTCTCCCACAAAAATGCTGGACGGGAAAGCTCACGTCCAATAAACGTTAATACTGAAAAAGTGGAATGTGACGTTTCAGGCGCCGTCGCCGATGGGTCTCGACGCTATGGGGCGAGAATTTAGGGATGATGGAATGAGGCGTCATCTCCATAGAATCCAGCAGGGTTTTTTCTTTGGAAAACGAGCTCGGGGATCTCTGGAGGCACCCTGCAGATGAGTCAGCTGTAATGCTGGGGGAGCAGGAAAATATGGAAGAAGTGGCCTAGTGATCATGTTTGAAGGTCAGCTGGTGCAGTCTGTGGAATAAATGAAAAGTTGAAAAAAATAAATAGGTAATTTTATTTACTAACTAGTAACTTTCGCATCGCGAGCTGCGGCGATAAATAGCAGTTATCGAAAGTCAAAAATATCTAATTAGGTAATGTTTACAAAACAAAAACAAACTGGCAATTTCAAAAGTCTCAGGCAAGCCTCGAAGCTACTACCTGTCCTGGGTGCAAGGGGGTCAGCTGGCCTGGGCCGAACTCTTTTTGAGTTTGATCTCGCGAAAATCCATCTGATAGCGGCTTCACTCACCATTGCCCCACGGAAACACCGCTTGGGAGCAAGTAGATCTAGGGAACCGATTTCTTCCCCATAATGCAAGGCAGGGCTGGTCATAGACCCTTGAAACTCTCCAAGAGGTGTCCCCCGATCTCCTCTACCACCAGAGGGAATAAGACAGAGCAGAGATGCGCTAGAACATCGATAAAATATGAAAAAAAAACGTTATCTCCCTTTTTACCGTAAAAATCTGAAAAAAAGAACAAATCAAGTTAAAGCGCTATGTGGATATGTACGTAGGGTGAACATGGCTCGTCCGGCCAGAAGCACCTTGCTGGGGTTGATTATCTCCTATTCTTCAGTACAGATTGAAAAAAAAACTCCAATTAAGTCCTTATATGAATAGGAGACAAGGATCTCATCTGTCCAGGAACCTCTTCTCCTCCCAAGGTTGGATGACCCCTAGCCGTATTTGCTTCGGATCGTCATCCTATCTTTATCGGCTTTTTTGATTGTACTCGAATGTGAATTTAGATGCACTAATTCCCCCCCCCCCTTTATTATACCCCATGATATTTCAGCAGGCTTGCAATTTTTCCTTAACTTCGAGAAGGTTTTTGCACTATGCGAAGTCCATGAAACAGTATGTAGCACGATAATTTGTTGATATAAAACTGATAGTAATGCATCAGAGAATGGAAATTGTGCTGCACTAACCTCTGAAAAGAACGAGATCGCTGCTTAGATGAGGATTCGAATGTATAGAATGTCCTCTCTCTCTTATATGAACCCCACATCGCTCAAGTTCTTTTTTATTATTAAGCAAACATTGCAAGTATTATAACTCGATGAATTTTTATGGGATATAAAGGAAGCGATAGTATAGAATACAATACGATGGGTTGTCGATTAAAAACAGATAGTAATGCATCAAAGAATAAAATATTGCTGCTACACTAACCTTCAGAAAGACCAAAATCACCGACCACAACATCGCGCCAAAGTGCAGGCGGAGAGTGCGTGTGAGTTGCAACCTCAAGAGACAACGCAATCTCACCGTGGCGATCGTAAATATAAGGGGGAGGAGCCGGAGGAAGGTCACTCGGTGCGATGAGGATAAGTGGATTTGGTTGTGTGTGGCACCAGGAAATGAGAACAGGTCTTTGTGTCTAAGCGCTATTTCAATCACACATCACGTAATTGGTTCGTATCGCAGAAGGCGGCGCTATCACTTGCAGTGTCCGTGGATCGTTGCCCACTAGAGGCATTCACACCCTACTGGTTTGCGGGGCATGTAACTTGGCAACAAAGTTGTGTGAGATGGTGTACATCAGGGCACGCCCAGGCGTCGAGGAAAATAGCCGCTTCGGTACGACCTTCCCCCCCCCCCCCCCCCCTCTTCATAGAGGATCCCCTTTGACTTCTATGATATCAGTTTCTACAACCGGATTATACAATTGCTGAGTACTCTATGACTATGCATTTTTGGGTTGATTGCCGTTTACGAATGAATCCTCCAAGTAATCTTAATTTAACTAATTTAATTTTTTAATTATATTTAATCAGATAGCTCTGTCAGCCTCATCGCAACTCAGCGTTAACAACCCCCCCCCCCCCTTATCCCTACCACCCGTCGAATACGACCCTCTGTCAAGGAATCTTCGACTCCCGGAGTACACTGGTGTATTTGGTGTACATCTACTATGGCATCGAGAGGAATCTCTGTTTTGCGTATTCAAATTCTTGGGCGTTTCCCAAAGGGTTGAGTGCATGGCGTAAACCAAAAGGGTTAGACACGGAGCACTCTATAACATCGGTTAGTACGATCTTCATGTTCCCTATCATACCAGAACGGAACCAAAAGATGTTAGCTCTGACGCCCATCACCATTTATGTTTCTAGACTTTTATTTTCACAAATTAGAAATGTCTTTTATTTAGTAGAAATAGTGTTCCTTATTCGATCTTTTGCTTGCTTCAGTTCCGCTTCTAGCTTTGTGTTTTATGACAGCGCGTCACAGCACGCATAAAAAAAATAATGAATAAATAAATGACTGACCACTATTTTTCAATTTTATGGTTTCGTTCATTTACTTTTTATTTGCTGTTGATTAATATGATATTTATGTACTAATGACAATCTATATTTTATTGCCGTACTACTTATCAGTTAGTCAGGGGCAGTTTGAGGCAGGGAGGTGTAGTGACGGGTGGCGTCGCTCCTACATGCATGGTTAGAGGATCAAGTCCCAGATCAATGCCCGCCCAAGCCAGCGAAGCCTCCTTTCATTTCCAGCAGTAAGTCGGTGAAGTGGGAAGCGTAGTCCTAGGACAGGAAGTCGCGAGCAAGAGGCATCTTATTTCAGGCGTAAGACACGTTAATCGCTCTGGGACTTACCTACATGGGAGCCACGTGTATGTCGTCTGTAGTTGCCATGTTCCATCCATACGATATACGATGAATTAAAGTTGAACTCGTCTGGGACAACGAGCGCTGACTTTTACATTGGCTCCGCCTCACAAGATGTACATCGTAGTTTTTCTGATCCAAATATGATTTTGGTAAGTAGAATGCATGACGTATTCAAGACCATGACGGTTAGATGACTATGTGGAACAGTAGCTGGCAGGGTCCACCGGGAGTCGAGGATTACTTGACAGGGCGTTGTAATTGCAGAAGTCAGCAATGGTCTCATGCATTGGTTGACGCCATGCACTCAACCATTTTCAGAAACGCTTAAGAATTTGAATACGCAATACACGGATTCTTCTCGATGCCATTGTAGATGTCCACCAGGGTACTCCGGGAGCTATTCAACATTGGACGCAAAACTATGGATTGTGCACTTCTTCGTCGGCATGTTTTGAAAGTTGATTGACGGGAATTCAAATGAGTTGCAGGTTTTCACTGGACCTCACAGTGATGCCGCCCCAGCGCTGGACATAAGTAGTAAGTCACTCCCGGGTCCTCCTTATCCAGCACACGTTGGAGAGCGGTTCTGTAGTTTTTCAACTTTTCCTTCGTCACATCTGTTGTGGACCTTGATAGGACTTGTCCTGCTATCCGATCTAATCATCCATTACAGGTTCGGGCGGAAAAAAGCCTTCGGATCTGGTGTCTTTCTTCACCGCGGCTAACGGATACCCCTGTAATTGGTATGGCAGTAATAAAAGTGGAAACCGGTCTGAAATAGCCGGAACTGTGAAACACAAGAGCTGTCTTTCTGCCAGGCGTGTTCGCCGTTACTGCTTTTTGAACCGATCGATATGGTGCTGCTGGGAGAGATGGTTCATGGATTTCATGTCGTACAAAGATGGTACCAATGGCACAGAAGTAGAGATTCTACAGATTTTAAAAACAACAAGATGAAACTGCTTCAATAAAAATGATGCACGGAAATTCTATGGTTCTATTTTCTTGGAAAATTAAAATATAGAATACTTCAAACGAATCGCAGAAAGAATGAAAATTTTCTACGCTATAACTAAACCCCCAAAAATTTGAAAAGAAAACCTGTAACCCATTTGAATTCCCGTCGAACAACTTACAAAATTGTCAGCGTAGAAGTGCGCAGCCAATAGTATCGCGCCTGATGTTGAGTCGCTTCCTACGAATGTCACTGATCGCTTGCCGCTCCCGCGGCCGTGCCTCCGCTAACGGCACAAGTATAACCCAACTGTATGGAGAAATAAAACTCTAGTTTTCTCAGAAAGTTCTCATAGAAAAAATCAAATACCAAAATCACCCTAGTTTTCGTAATTGATTCCTTTGAAATGGGCAAAGACTCATTTTTTAGCTTTCAGTCGTCGCGACTGCGAACTCCGGAGTTTTTGTTCAACAAACATCGCCAATGACATCCATACCTATCATTTACAAAGCTGAGGCTTTCTTGTAATAGCAATTCGTTGCTTAGCCTTCAGTCATGTCAACAATTCCGAGTTACAGGATAATAGACATCATTCTTGTAAAATATTTTTTTCGAATCAATTAAATTACAATACATGGCAATAGGTAGCTCTTAACTGGCACTATGATAGAGCGAAATAGAAAGGGGCATTTGCTATAAATAACAAAGTAGGCTAATTGTAAGGAAATATCGAATAGGTAACACGTTCGATGTATTCGGAGGTTTCATAAAAGCAGCTTAAGCACCGAACAGAATTGATGTAGGGATAGGGTAGATGCCCTTTAAGAGGTACACGAGGTTCATTTCGGCTACGTTTCAACGTCGTTGTGCATTAATTGGCCATTTAAAGGTAAAATGGGGGCAAAATGGACATAGGGGTGGGAACAAAACTGCAAAACTGGTTCATACACCCTAGAGCACTTTCTCTGGGTGAAGTGTGGTAAAGCTCATGGCTCCTAGCTCACACTCTTCGTACCATCCCCGCCCCTTACAGGCATGTTTGAAATGTTCCTTCCCATGTACATTGGGACCCCTAATTGGGATATAAATTGGAAAAAACAGTAATTTTGTGCCTATCATGAAGCAATTGGCAAGCTATCGCAAAGACGGCAATGGAAAACCGAAAAGGAGCGTATCAATGAAGATGGAAAGCGAGAAAGCACGAAAAGCACCATAGACGGTGAGGAGTTACTGTAAATGTCACCGGGGAGTACTGTAATGTACATCATACAGTATCACTATTACCATCTTTTCTTCATACGATCCTGAGCTTGTTCAATGACGCCGCGTAAACCGTCCGCGTCCAATTCGTCCAATAGGACGGACACAGCCGACATGATCTTTTCGGTTCGGATATCCTGCAACAAACACTTCTGTGCTATTTAATCGCCTCTTGTAGGCACATTTCATCTACATCGCGTAAGGAAAACGTGCGTTGCATTATTATTTGTGGAGGGCTGCTGGAGTGTTTTTACCACGCCTCCGACCTGTGAAGGGGCGAGGACATCACAAGCCAGCACAACATTTTCGACCACTTAAAATGCGGGAAATGTGACACGCTTCTGACGAACCAAGGCTTTGCGAAGGCTATAAAGCATGGTGTCATCCATAATCGAGCTGATCGCCACCTTACCCGAGCTGGACTTTGCGAGGATTCCTTCCGAAGATGAAGACGTCTTCGTGGAGCACTGGCACTTCGACTGTACGAGCTGCTGGGAGGACGTTGTCGTGCTTCGTGCATTGACATACTCATTCGACTTGCTATCGCATCCATTGACACCGGTCGACTGTCTTCTTCAAGGCTGAAATAAGCCGCCAACTACTACAGACTCAACGGCACACCCCGCGATAATCACATCAGTTCACTTATTTTTGGGTGCGGTAGATCTTCGGGTAACTAGCTATAACTCATCACTTTTTGCGCCATCACGGCACCCAAAAAACCCGAGCTGACCACTCCTTTTTTTGCTCAATTGTCCCACAAGGGATAGTGAGTGGGCGTGGTTAGTTTGGGATGAGGATGGTACATCGTGAAGCGCAAATAGGTGCACCTGGATAGTTACCCAAGACGGTAAGTCGACCAAGCTGCTACAAGGTATGCTTTTGACGCGGTTGTTTAGACTTAAGTCGAATTTTCGCGTGGCGGCGTGCGGCACCGCGAGTGCGACGTCGCGAAGCGAAAGTTCGAGATAAGTCTACACACCTTTTTGGTGCCAACGAGATATGGGTTATGTAGGGGAAAAAGCTGGCTACGAACCTAAAGTCGCCCCACTCCTCATCTCGATCCTCGCCTGATGGCTCATAAATTGATTGGGTCATCAGCGATGGATGAACCGATTGAGTCATGGAACTGAGCCTGGAGACACGCAATAATTGTGGATCTCGCGGTGGTGGAAGACGCTCCTCGTCTGATGCATCACCGTAGCTGACCATCTGTGGCTGCATCACGGTATCTACGATCGCTCGGTCTGAAATGCTTGACTGCATTGAGAGATCAATGAAATAAATTAAACTTGATTTTTTTGTAGCCTCAACTCACCGTAGAGCGACTGAGTCATGGGATCATGTAGGGTGACACTGCTGCCTGCTCTTGAGCTACGTGCACTGTGCAGACTCATCATGCTGGCATGCATATCACATTCAGGAGCTGAGTCGTCCTGCTGCGCTTCCATGTGATCGACAAGGGTCACCGCTGAAATGTGAGAGTAAGTAACAATAAACGATACTACATTAACTAAATACACTGTATAACACGATTCAAGGTATAGATGGTATAGGGGTGTGTAGCCTTACGTCGAATTTCCGCGTGGCGAGCGGCGCCGCGGATTTCTTCGCGTATGATTGCGTACATTGCGTATAAGTTTTACGCCCGAATTAGTTATTTATTATTAGGATCTCATCATGTAATGCTGTTGCTTCTTTTACTTTTTATCTTAGGGCACAAAAGTTATTGTTTTTCAAATAATGATGAGATGAATAGTTATTACTGAAAGGACCTCCATGGTACCAGCGCCTTGCGTCCTGAGCGGAATTCCATTCGACCGCGGTGCTGATGGCGCCGAGTGCGACGCCGCAAAGCGAAAAGTCGACATATGGCACATACTCATGGTATAGTGGCAGGTGGCGCTGACCCCACTGTCATACTACTGGAATTGAATCTTAGCTTGTTGTCTTTCATGGCCAAGCAAGCCTTCCATCTTTCTGGGTGTGACTCATTGGTATCAAACCCGTGTGGGAGAGAAGCGAGAGGACTTCACGTTAGGTGACCCTCAGAGGTCACTGGGAAGCGAAGATGGTCGGATCCGATCCCTGGTGTAGCAGCAGGGGTAATCGTGCGTCTAGCGCTATAATTTCAATTTTTTACGGTTCTGGAAGCCGAGGGATCGGATCCACCGGAGCAGTTTGCAGCTGCATTCAGCGGGTACCAGCGGAACTGGCGCGGGGAGAATGCATTCAGCCGAGTAGGGAGTCTCGTTGCTTGGGGAAGGCCCTGAACCTGCGAAATCGAGACTCCGGCAGGCTCTTGCTGCCACGAAAGGGAACCGATTAGATGGATCGTGGCTCAAGATGGGGGGAGGGGAACCTGACAGTGTCGGAATAAGACTTCATTGAAAAGGGGATTCCAGCCACAGAGTTGAAAAAAAGCGGAAGTGTTGGGAATAGGACCCAGGACCTCATATGTAGGAGATCGTGTTTCAACGGAGGACTCGAGAGTGCTGGAATAGGACCCCATTGCACAGAAATAGAACCACAGAGCTTCAAAAAAAAGTATGGTATGGAGGCAGGTGGTGCTGATCCCACTAGCATAGTAGGGGCATGAAATCCTAGATCCTCCATCAACCCCGTGTGGGAGAAGAGCAACAGTCCCTCACTTCAGATGACCCCGAAAGACCACTGAGTAGGCCAAATCATATCTGAATACCAGATTCAAATACGGAGGTGGGCAGATGCCCTCGGGGTTTGTCATGGATGCTTTGAGTACCAATCGCAACTCTTCATCAACTCATCGTATCAGGAAATTAGAAATATGTGGTCTCCACAAAGGAGTCTGTGCTCAATCGGAAACAAGTTACAGAAAGTTCTGGAAAATAAGTGAATATCAAGTATTTAGCCATACACAAAGGTGGAAAAGTATGAAGCACTCACGTCTATCGTCAAGTTTCGTCAGTTGTGGCAGTATCCGCAGTACACGATGACGATAGTCGCCCGATCTGGTGCACGGATTCTCGTCGATCCACAACACGCGAAGATTACGTAGGTCCTTCAATACGCTTTTATAAAACACATTTTGTACACTATAAAAACGAGAAAGTAGTAAGAGCCCGTCAGGTTTTGGAATCAATCAAAAGAAAGAAGAGGATGCTATTCTAGTGTACCATCTACAGGTGAGGCCGCGTTCATACTTTGCGCCGACAGGGCGCGACTGTGTTCACAGGCAGTGAGTCACAGTGGCACGGAGGAGTTACAGAAACGCAGACAACGGGACAAAATGGCACAGGTGGAAACGCAGAAACACGCAGCCACACCCTGCCGCCAGCACCGCGAGGTATGAACACGGCCTAAGAGTTCTGCATGCTGTTGGCGCTCCTCCCTAGCCATCGTTGCTCTGCTCGCCACACTCCAACCCAACTCGGAATCCATATCATGGTGCTTCCACCCACAACGGTGCACCGCCTTCAGAATGCGTTCCAGCCAACTTTGCTTGCTTCGCATGCCTCCTTCCACCACTTAACGCTGATCTACGACAGGTTTGTACCCTTCTGTCAGGATTTCGCACCGCGGCGTGTCGCAAGCGAAGCGATGCGGACGTGCTAGAGCCGTCGCGTCGTTGGGTCCTTAAGCGATTATAGGGGCCGATCGCGCGATCTCGAGACTCCGCCGGGTCCTCTTGCAGCCGGGCAGGAGAACCGATCGCCCGTTGATCTTAACCAGAGAGCGGAGGGTGGCTAACGCAAGGCTGGACAGGACCCCATTGGACAGAAATAGAGCGGGATCGATGCACAAAGACGGGAAAAAACTCTGCTCATCTACAGCTGAGTGAGATGCCTACCCTTAAAGCCCTGGTTCCGTGCAACAAACCTTTCCTTCACGCCTGCCTATAGCGATTTCCTTACCCGCACCGGTCAATGATCTTTCGCCTGAAGCGGGGTCTCTTCTTGCTTTAGGCCTCGTGCTCTTTTGGCGCCGTATGCGCTCCCACTACCACTTCAAATTCCACAGTTTTTAAAATTGATGAAATCTACCATGAAATGGCTTCAAAATTCAGACCGCGTACCTTCAAATACTCAAGTTCGGTGAGGCTTTGAATATTATTCTTCCGCAAATATAATTCCACCAATCGTGTACAATTACGTAAAGGTTGTAGTGTTTCGACGCGATTAACACTGAAATTCATTGATAGATTTGGACGTAAATAGAGCTTGTTTGTAAACAAAACAGTATTCACCTTAATGAGAGCACTTCAATATTGACCATTCGTTCACATATTGATATATCATCGATGTCACAGCCCCTGAAAATGCCTTGGAGTGGTGGAAAATAGATTTATCAAACACGGTACTACCCAAACTATTCAGTAAATCAGCGAGGGTTTACTATAGGGTAGACCATACAAAAGCACCACGTTGCATGAACCGCTTTCACATTTTTTTACATTTCGCATGCTTTTCTTTTTTTCTGATGTTAACTTAGTTATGCTATCCCCTTTAGGCCGCCTTCATATTTTGCGCCGACAGGGCGTGGCTGCGTTCACAAGCAGCGAGGCAGAGTGGCACGGGAGAGGTGCGGAGACGACGTAGTGAACGAGACAGGGTGCCACAAGCGAAGACGCAGAGACACGAAGCCTCGCCCTGCTGCCGACACCGCAAAGTATGAACGCAGCCTTACGTTTTCCCCGCTCCCCTTCCCCAACTGCGATGTAAGGGTTGGGGAGCGTACTGTGTCTGATACGATTGAAGTTGTGACTTGAAGTGCTATTTCCTTCCTAAAGGAAGCTTCCATGTGTAGTCAAGGATCAGTGAGCTTCCATCGAGGCCAAAGATACCGTTGAGAATAATATCGGCCGATGGTGGAATGATTGTTGAATATCAAAGGCGGAGAAAAGCGCAGCGCATGAATATCGTGCAAAGGAAGGGGAAGAACGGTATAATACGGTCAAAAATCCGAGTAATGAACCTCTTCCCAAAATGGAAGACGTGCTCCCATCTCCTTGCATCACAAACCGCTGAGCGGGCAAGGGCTAAGCCACCCATACCCGAACGTTGCCCCGTCCTCGCACGAATTCAACCCCGCCCTCGCACGAACTCGGCCATCGGAAGTGGTACAACCGAACTGGGCCGCAACCATAAGGCGAAAGACCCTGAAACGCATAGCGAATTTCGAATTTCATTGCGTTACCATTTCTGATCATATCCATTACACCTAATGGATCTTCAACTCAAAAATTCAAGAATGTTTTCCCCTTTGTACATTTCTCGTAGAAATTGAAATTCGCGTAAATCGAGTGATTTTTTAGTGTTCCCGTCTGCGCTTTTCCCAAGCCCTCCACTACCTACCCACCCACTTCACTTCGGCGCTCAGCGAGTTTCCACCATTGGGTGCTGGGTCAACCGTTGTATTAGTCAGCACTGTTGAATGCTGGGTAGAAATGCATGGCTGGAAGTTCAAGCTGCTTCCTAATCGTTTTTGCCCCTGATAAGCATGCTGCATCAGATGCTCATCGAGGCCCGTCACTGGATGGTGCCTTGCTCACGCTGGGCGATTTATCAACTAATATCGACTGTCGGGAGTCTTGTCTTGCGCAACAGGATAGCTCCCCAGAGAGTGCTGATGCGTCATTCGAGCTGAGCTGTCAGCCGTCCGCTAGTTGTTCTTCCAAGGACATTATGCGATATTTTCTCCAGAAATGTGAGCAGCAGGCCCATGAGGCAAGGAAACACTAGAATACAGAAGTAACCGTAGAAGCCAAGCCGATTTCAAATTTCAAAGAGAAGAAAATTCGAGAAAATGCCTCGTAGGTAGTGTCGAAATGGCGGGAATGGCAGTTTGTTAATGCCAGTCTCGTGTAATTTCCTTGCCATGGGACAAACAGCCGTAATAACCTGCCGCTTGAGTCGAAAACACTGCCGCTGGCACCAAGGCCACTTCCGGGCACCAGAGGGTGGAAATAATTGGATATTTTTGAAAAATATTCAATTGACTTGCCATAAATTCAATTTTTTCACTGCTTCAACGGAACATTTTGTACGTATATAGACAGTAGATTCAGTAAGGCAAACCATCTGTAAATAATAAGTGAATAAGTAAATAATAAAGAAATTAACAGGTGTAGGAAAAAATTCCGCGGAACATCCAACGTCAGCATTTATGCAAGTATTTTGCGTTCTGCTACTCTTTTGGCGAGTCTGTTTGATGATAAATAAATAAATAAATAAATAAATGAATAAATAAATAAATAAATAAATGGAAAAAGAGTGCAAGGTATAAGGAAGTGCGACCGGCTCCGGCAATGACTGAGAGTTAGACGAACCTGGATTACTCATCTATAAGCGAGTGTGCTCCCAGGTTAATGTTAAAAATGGTAATGTTAAATCATCGAAATATCATTAAATAAACAAATGAAATTGTAGAAATTCATAAAAATGTGAAATAAATAAAGCCAATGAAAATAATAAAATCTAATATTGTTAATGTTCAACGGCTAGATCAAACCTGGCTGGAATTATTGCAGTGATACGATCCTAATTAATTCAAATGTAAATTAATTGGAATTGAACCAATCAATACAGTAGTAATTGCAAATGTAGGAAGGCTTCCTCGATCATGTACATCAGAATACCAGAAGTATGGATAAAAGCCCCCCCCCCTTGGGGTGCGCTAGGCTGAAACTTGCCATGACTTCATTCTTCCTACACTTCTCCCGGAGAAGTCCCTCCCGTTCAGGATCAAGCATCTTGTCCAGGAAATTTCAGGTTATACCCACTCCCCCCCCCCTCCCTCACCTTCTTCTAACGGAATACCACAACATGAACCTTTTCACAAAGGTTACAATGTACTGTCTGCTCCTTCTAAGAGCTGGCAAATTACCGTCGAACAGGATTTGGCGTGAGGAGATCATACCCTTCATATAAACCAGGAGTGTAGTATGTCTGTGTGTCTGTCTGTCCACCCTGTTGGTTTAATTACCCAAGTTTGAGATACAGCCCAAATTCCAACGTCTGGCAGGGCGTGGCCCACGGACATGGGTGAATGGTAAGAGTGAGAGTGTGTGGCGGGGTGAGAGAGTTCGATACATGCGCTTATTTTGCATGCTTCCATGTGTGACGCGTAGTTGTATGCGCCAGCCCAACTGGTGTGTAAACAGTTGAGTACTACCATTCCAAATCTTAAAGGCGATAATTTGAATTGGTCGATGAAAATACGACCTTCCAACTTCCTTCCGACTCGCCACTGCTAGAAGCGATGTAGCTTCCTCAAAATGTACTTTTTCATGGTGTCCAGGATGTTTCGTGGCCTCCAAATTTTTGCAAATTAATTAGATTGACATGAAATTGCATTAGGCTGATGAAATGAACTTTTTTTTCGTCCCACATGCAGAACTCTTCCAAGGCCAAGGAATCCCTTCAAAGTCCGAAACGCAGATAAGCAATAACACCAAAAATTTGCTTAATTGTATACCCTTAATTTGATGTAGCTTTGTGGATTGCAGTGGAAGAAGTCCGTTGCATGCTTGTCATGGATAATGTGACCTTTCAAGATGAGCTATAGGGGGGGACATATACTGCCAGAGGGGTCACCTTGTCAAAATGATAACTATTAGTAACAGAAAAGCGATCGCTATGCATAGAAAGCACTATAGTAGACGAGAGAAAAATTAAACAAACGTGGCGTTATCCTGACGATGGGAAGGGCATTTTAGTTCGAACATCTGAATTCACATCCTTGTACAATTAAACAAGCCCACACGGGAAATGAGTGCGGAGGGTGAGAGGGGGGAAGGAGATTTGAAAAAATGGTTGTGAGTCAGTAGTGTTGGTTTTTTTCGCACGAGTTTAGGAAGGGTAGAAGCTCTAGGGTGGGGACTAGTTCTGTCCTCCCTCCCATACTTCACATAACACCAAAAAGATTATACATCTGAGCAGCAAGAACTGGCGACGTAATACAAGGCAATGTTCTAGTGTCATGGTCATGGGCTGATATTGGTCTATCAGAAAATTCCATTTTTTGAGCGAAACTGTGGATATTCAGGATTAATTTCGTTCAAGATTCATTGTATATTTATTTCGTCGCACCTCCCCCCCCCCACTCTACCTTTCCCGCCGCGCTACTTCGTTTCCCTGCCCGTACTGCTTTTTCACGTGGTTCACGAACTTCAGAATTTAGTACAAATTCGGTACACAGCTAAAAGCGGTGCTAGACTTCTGGAATAGTCTAGAATCTTCCAGAAGGCTATACGTTGTTTGTTTTCCCTGTGGACCAATATTGACTCCATTCGACAGACTTCATGCAAAGATTTTCTTGACTATCTTGCTATCCACGGGGGGGGGGGGGGGCATGATGAATGTGTTATCATTCATCATGCCTTCCAGGAGGATAATTACCAGCAATCGTTTTTGAATCGATATTGTCGAGGGTTTGGGAGATTATGTTTCAATTGGAAAAACTTCCTAAAAGGGTAAAGGTCCAGCAAATTCAAGTGTTTGTCAAGAGGTTCTCCTTCTTCAACCCTCAAAAGGTCTACTTTTTTGTAGTAAAAAGTAGTAAAAAGTAAAAAGACTTTAGCAGTAAAAAGAGATTTGTGCGTGATCACTGTGTCTTTTTTGCGACCTATTTTCCATGAGAAAATCGTTTCGTACCCTATTTTGGAGTACTTATCCGTACTGTTTCAAAAAAGAAAATTGTGTTGTTTGTTGAGTAATTTCTCCGTTAGATATTTTATCGTTTTCGTTAAATGAAAGTTGTTCAAAAAAGCCACAAGAAAAAAGCCACGAAAAAGAAAGCCACAAGAAAACTTCTCAACCTGTAAAGCACACTAGTGAACAGTGGAGTAGAATAGATACAGGGGCAAAAATGAATGATAAATAATAACTGAATAAAAATACACAAAAAGGAATAGTATAGCAAACAAGCAATAAATAATAATCTAAAGCGAAATAAATAATGTAAAATAATATGAAAATGGAGGGTTCTTGGTTGTTTAGCAACAATAATGGTTCTCAGAGTGTGGTGGCCCTGCTTGTTTAGATCTGCTGGTTGCGCCATGCATTTCCAATCCTTCAGGAATTCCGAGATAATTAGAATGTGTACTGGATGGCTAACTACTGTGCGATTTTGAACCAGCCGAGCAGACCCGGTTAATTGACCGTTTCCCTGGGGAAGGAAGACCTGATTGCCCCAGGCAAGCTTCGAGTGCCGTAGCACTGAGTTGTATTGTTTACGGATTGACAGCTCCTAAGAAAATAGCGAAAAAGGGATTTTGGCATTATGTGGACATATGGGGTTGAGGGGGGGGGGGTATTTTGAGTCCATGAATCATGGACGACTCTAAGCTCCGGAGCTAAGGGGGGGGGGGGGTAAACAAGTTTTGCCCTCCCTCCACCCCATATCCTAATAACGCCACAGAAAGTATCAGGAATTGTATTTCCTAAGATTGGGAGCTCATAGGGGAAAATGATGAAGGAAATTTGGCGCCATGTGGATGTAGAGGGTAATTTTCCGGAAAGTACATTCAAATCCACTTGGCAGCACAGGAGAAAGCTAATAAAGGTGAGAGACGATACAAAGCGCCCAGAAAATTAGAAGGATGAGTCACTTCTGCTGTCCCTCCCCCTATCCAAATGGCGCCAGAAAATGTATCCGATCCGGAAATAGCTATGTCCGCATACCGGGAGCTTTAACGTAGATGATGAATGAAAAATTCCGGAAGTAGGTCCGTTTTTCGTACGAATAGCGTTTTTTGAAAAAGCGAACAGCTGCTTTTAATATGATGAGGAGGAGCAGGGACATTTAATAGGATACGTTGTATCAGGGCATGATTGTTTGCATTTTGAATTTGGGGATATAGTCCATTTCACAATGCTAGATAGGGCGTGGCCTGAGTGGCGAGAGTGAATGTGTAGCGAGGGTGAGAGTGTGTGACGGGGTGAGAGAGTTTGATGCACTCTGACCCAAGTCCGTAGGCCACGCCCTATCAAGCGGACCGAAATGGACTGTATGTTGTTGACACGATACGTCAAAATCCTGTGAAAGCCTGTCAAATTCAATGTTTAACAATTTGGCACTTTAATGATACTTATTTTTTACCATACCAGAAAATGTCCCCCCCTCCCTTCATGTTAAGATAGCTCCGACAAATCTTCCTAAGGGGCTTTCTTGAGTGTGGGAAGCTTTGAGAGGCTCCTTGAAAACGCAAGGGCTGTCGGAGCAAATGACGAAATCTCGTAGCGCGTGAATCTGCAAGCGAATATTACGTTTCAAATCGAAGAAAGGGAGTGAGGTTATGAAGAGAAGGCGCTTTTCGGAACATGGGTCCTTATAATGGCACACATGAGGGTCTCAGTTGACAATTGGAAGTCTTCAAAAAAGAAAGAAAAAATGGAAAAAGGAAGTTTCTGAAATTGTTGCCGTTTTGAGTAAAATTGAGGGATCGTGTTGAAATAATGAATTTTCAGTAGTGCCTAACGGTGAGAAGGCGGAAAAAAGCGCCGAAGGGCTCAGGTGGTGACACCCGAAAGCATGTTGCGGTGATGAGCTTAATGTGCGCCTCCAATTGAGGACCATCGCAGCCGACTCGGGGAAGAGGCGGAGAGCGGTCCATGCGCCTAGGCCAATGGATTGAAATCAATAGGCCAAGAAGAGTCGTCGTCGTCGAACGAGCACGGGCCGGGCAGCCTGATGACATCGAAATGGACACGGAAACACCATGTTCTTCTGCCCGTGGATATTTTAGCAATTGATAAGATGAATCGGAAGGGGAGGGCATTATGAAACACTTTATTTTGTTGATTCACAACACAAAACATAGTTGTATTTTCTTAATGAGAGCCGCATGCAAATTTACACGTGAAAAAGTGAGAATCCGGGTTAGATACAGCCCCTCAAGGTGGTGACCGAGGGGCGGGGCTTCAGAGTAGATGCCCGCCCCGTCGTCTGCCGGGGTCGAAGACGAATGGTGGGACTATTCGCATACCTTTCTGTTACCACTATGCATCTCCGACCGCGGCGGACGACGGGGCGGGCGTTTGCTCTGAGGCTCCGTACCCTCGGCCACCACTTTGAGGAGCTGTATCTTGGCAGGATTATCACTTTTTTCGCGTGGAACTTTGCATGGGCCCTTATTAAAGAAAAACAACAATGAATGACAGAGAAACACATTTTTTCGTGTACGATTCCATCAACTTCAGCTTCAGCGACAACGAAGGGTGCTCGAATGCAATAAAGTGCTCCCTATTAGCAGCCGCAGAGGAGGGAAGTAAATTTGGTGCTCACCCTGCCAACAGGAAAAACAGCACTCACCAAATAAGCATTTGGAATACTTTTGAGGGGCAATGCGGAACAGCTTTGCACGCTCCAATACGCATGGCTGACCAGTGGACCAAATTATAATGGCGGGAGAGCCACAGCGGCGGTCAGTTGGCCGTTCAAGCATGGCAAAACGGAAGTTTCCCAACCTGTGAACTACTGCGATGGACCAGTGGTAAGGAAATGTGTCCGATGACAGAACTTAAGATTCATTTTGGACAAGTGCTAGGTACCCAGTTGGACCATCCTGGTGCGAAGTCTCGTGATAAGCGAATGGATTTGTTGAAATACTAGCCAGCTTGGTCCCTTCTAAAAAGCGTATCTTCCAGAAAATATAATTAGAACCGAGTATAGAGATTTAGATTATTCGTTGATTTATCGCTCAATAATTCAGTTTAGACATGCGTATGGAATGACTGCATATGACGCGGGCGGTCGCGAAACGGCTGCACAATCTTCGAGATCTGCTGACGAGGAGTGCTGTGCTGCAGGTGATTGGTCGCGATACAGCTTCTCTATCATTTCCTTCCACTTCCTTAATGGTGGTATATTTACGCATATAAAGGGGAACCGTAAAAAGTGTTGTGTACAAGGGAGAAGAGCGGTTTTAGTCAAGATTGACCTTTCACACCTTACGTTTGCCCTCTCGTACCTTTGCAAAGTCGCCTGGGCTTGACATCCCTTCAATGATTTCGCTTGCAAATTTCCTTAATTCAATCCCTTTAATGTTTTCGCTTGCAAACTTCCTTAATTGAAAAAACCTTTCAAGAAGGCCTAAATGAGGGTTGGTGACCTTTTTGCTTTTTTCGAACCGAGGTAGCGGTGCCGTCAAAAAAAGGTGTCATATTCGTTATCAGGTCCCTATTTTATTTACTGGTACCTGTAAAATTTCAGCAAAAATTACCATTACCAACAACCGCGATGATGATGTAGCTGAATGAAACCGATATAATTTCAAAAAAGTTCGGATAATAGAGTCATAGACAGGTACGTGCTCCTCCGTATCCCTAAATCACTTTGGCTCCCCCTCCTCCGCGATGAAACGACAAACTTATGGGACCTGAAGAAAGACGATATTCAGTAGATGTAGCACAAGTGGAACAGTGGAGAAGTGGTTCGGCAATAGCGGGCTGGGAACGCGGAATAGTCTCTACCGAAGATTTCTCTGCAAAAGCTGGATCTTACGCCAACTAACCAACTTGGGAAGATTGGAGTATGGTGAAAGCTCAGAGCACCGTCATCGCTTAAGGACCTATTCACTAGACGCGCATGGATCGTACCACCCCATCGTATGCTTGACGCCGCAACAGAAATACCCTGTCCTAATGGTACACACCCCGGTCAAGCCTAGATGTCGAGGATGATTTTTGGGAAAATATGTTCTCCCCGTCATCAATCGATAGCCGTAGCATTGTTACATACAGGGTGCGCCAAAATTACGTGCGCAGATATTCACCGTTGTAGAAACGGTTAAACAAAGAGTTGCGGACTGATTTTTTGGTAACAATTTATTGATAGCATTAAGCAACAAAATATATGATTACAACCAAAAATGTCCTCATTTGGCACGAATGCAGGCCCTCAGACGAGATGGGAAGTGGTCCACCGTGGCGCGCAGGTACTTCGGGAAGATTTGATCTCAAGCTTTCTTCAGGTTTTTCTCTAGGGCTTCAATCGTGTGATGTTGCTTCAAGCAGGCCTTGCTCTCCAAGTAGGACCATACAGAATGGTCCATCGGATTAAGATCGGGACTACTCGATGGCCAATTCTGAGCACTGACGTTGCTTGGGAGGTTGTCTTGACACCACTGCTTGTCACCTTTTATCTATGAGCCGGTGCCGTATCGTTCTGAAACACGAATGAGCGAGGTCCGAAATGGCACTTTGTCCACGGCACCAAGGTGTCATTCAGTAAGATTTCCAAGTAAACTTCTGTGTTGATTTTGGTAAATTCCTCGATAAAAATGAGTGCTGGCTCGGCTCCATACGCAGTGATGGCCCAAACCATGATTTTCTTTAGATAACCAAAACGCTTTGTATTCTCCCATTGTGGTTAGCCTCTTCAAGGGATGTGCAAAACACACGATCATTTTGCCGGTTGAAGGTCGACTCCATCGTGAAGAATTTTTCATTGGAGAAGACAATGTCGCGGTCGCGCGCCAACCTGAATGGTTCAACGAGCTGATCGGAGAGTATGAGAGCCAACCACTTTATGAGAAACGAACGCTGATGGTTGTGTTTTTTAATGGTGATAGAAGAGAGCCAGATTGAAAGCCCTGTAGCCATTTGACCCCTCATCGCTACAAAAAAATAAATATATCAAGCACCGCAACCTCGCGCACGTAATTTTGGCGCACCCTGTAGTATTACCTGATACCATGAATACCTAACGACTGACAACGCCTCATCGTTCCAAAATGACTACGAAAGTGCGTGGATATCGACGATTCGTTGAGGTCTTCGGGCGAAATTTCAAAATATGGCGACTAATCGCGATTTCTTCTTTTTCAGGTTTGCTCAATAATGTGCTCATTCCTTGTACAACTGTAGGCTTGTTGTATCATCTTGGTATGTAGGCGAGCATCGAGCGTCTCGCGCGGCGGCGTACTATCTCTCTATCAAAAACATACAGTTTCCGCCTCGCGAGAAGCTCGAAGACGTCTTTGTTCTTAAGCGTCACAGGCAGCTGAGCTGCCATCTAACTTTTCATTTATTTTTCTATAAGCTTTTCCATTCTTTGAGGTTTAAGTCTTTAAGATAATATATTGTTTTCTATGCTTTACAAGTTGAGCTAATTTTTTCACGTTTTTTTTTTCTCTTCCTTATTTTGCTCGGCCTGGCACAGTGATTCAGATACGTTCGTCTTCATTTATTTTAACCTTGCGTAGCTTACGCCTCTTTTGATAAGTTTTTCTTTAGCTTCGCTCACGAATCCTTCCAATAGTCGAACGTTTGTGTAACGGTTTTTCCATCACGCTTCTTTTGCCTAGTTTAATTACCCAAGTTTGAGGCCGATTGGTTTTGAGTGGTTATAAAAAGTGATGTGTGAAGTGTGGTGTGGAACAGCGTGGCAGACTATTGAACCACCGAAGTTATCTTACAAAATGCGACTTCCCTTGAAGATTCCTTGACCCATACCTGACCCCTGACTTCAAAGTTCGCTCGGCCGTTTGCAGTGCCAATTCAAATATTGAGCAAAGCCTCTGGTTATTTATTGTGTTGGGTTGTTGCCCCTCTGGAGTTACTGACGTGCTGGATCGTACCTTGAATTTGTAACATGGCATTCAAATTTATAGATTATGTACTTATACGAACATAACATTAAGCATTAATATTCAGTATCTACAAATGAAAACTGTCATGTTTGAGCAACTTTTTCGCACTTGAATCGATAAAGGCTGCAACATTGTCTGGAACTCTGCTGGGGGCCTGGCTGAATTTACAATGGATCATTCTGGTATTGTAGCCCAGTTTATTCGTCCTGTATCGCCGTTGTTGCGAAACTTCACCCACCTTTTAGGCACCCCCTACCCCCTCCCCACCCCATCCACGTGGCGCGTTAATCTGTGGAAGAAATAGCGCTCAGGCTTGTGGACAATAGTTTGTTACGAGAACTGATAAGCGGCTCCCGCTACACAACTTTTTCCCACCACTCTATCGGCGGGTGTCACCAAGTGCTTCTGTTTTTTTCTTACGATTTTTCAAAAAAAGCTAAGACTTTGATTTTTGAATATTCTGCTTTCAAGAGATCGGCTACTGTATGATTGCCCCCCAGGCGGTAAGGGTGGACGACTTATTGGGCCCTCCTAGTCATCACCGGTAACTCTCCACTAATCTGTAATTAAAAATATACGCCTTCGGCCTTTCTTATTTTTGTGCCTTTCATACAAAAACTAATAAAACTTTTACGAAACAATAATCGAGACTTTTGTTTTCATCCATTGTTGTTTACTTTTTGTTTTTAGTTTTTTCTTCAGCGATGTCTACGAGGGTCAAACTGAATGTCGGTGGACAGTTGTTCGAGACAAGTTTTCGAACGCTGGAAGGAGCAAGCAAACTAGTAGAGTTAGTTGTGACAATATAATATTTAACCTACCACGAAACCTGAAACAGCCCATTCTGAGAAATGACCCCCACCCCCAACTCTCTCCTTTACTAATGCATTTACGTTTCCAGTGGATATTCACTATTCTTCCGTGAGTACGTTACAAAACTCAAAAAACCCCCACCGTTTCATAAGATGATGATCTTTTGAGGATTGTGGCTCGCTGTAAGTAGTGGCGGATTTCCAGTCACCAGTGGGTTGATAAAAGGATAAGAAGATAAAGTTTTTGGCTTAATCAATCCCTAATTGGTATGCACCGCGCATTCTATTCTATTATTGTTCGATTGATAATCGTGATGGCGGGTGAATGCTATCTGGCAATGATATGCGGGGTCAGCCGATATACAAGTCAGTGCTTTTATCCTCTCAGATGAGTCTGGTACCGATTCAACCATCTCAGAGGGATGGAAGGTTTGGTTGGCGTGCGGGCGTTGATGTGGGATTTGATCTCGCACGATGAGAATGGGAGTGCGCCACCTGTTGTCATACGCCGGCTCTGTCCGATAAGCTGATGAAGGCTGGAAAGTCCTGTGGATGTCATTTTCACGAGAAGTATCATTATTGATCGCATAGAAAATCTATGCTGGACCGTAGATTGCTATCAGATTGCGCTTTCGCTCTTAATTTTCATGCTTACATAGAAGCCAATGATAAAATGTACAGTAATCATAAATTTATAACCTGGTGTGCAGTGCTTGATGAGTGAAAGTTAAGATATTTGGGTTCGGTCCGTTGGGGATCATTAATAGAGCTTATGGGCCTCCTCAGTCTGCTTTAATTTTCAAGGGTGATTTTCAACAATTTTTATTTTTTATGTCTCTACAGAATTCATTTTTTAAGGCTCGTATTAAATTGAGGTGTTTCAGATTGATCAAAGAAACACATTGTTCTCATGAGGCATTTGCTGAAGAAAAACGGGCTGACCCGATTTTCATAGATCGAGATCCGGAACCGTTCTCCGTTATTCTGAACTATCTTCGAGACGGCAAAATCAATTTGACGCGAAGTGCTTTAGATATTGCACGAATTAGGGAGGATGCTGAGGTTTGCCAATCCCTCGCTCAGGCATCACCCAATTAATTCAAACTCAAAATTAAGTTCTATGGGATCGAACCATTGGTCGATAAGCTCAGACATGAAGAATCTCATCGCGGACCGTTTTTTGCCGGTGAAAGCATCGTGTGGAGGTGAGTGCCGGATGATCGTTTTCATGTTATCCGTTGATTAGCCATGCCGTCTTCGCAGGGTGTATTGCAGCAAAAGCCAAGGCGGCGTAACACTGAGTAATTTTCTGGTGTAGACCAGGACACTCGAGTTCGGTCAAGTCGCCATAGCTCGCGGCGGTCACAGCTTTTTGCGTATGGTGGCGGCATCTTGCCTTGTCTAGTGAGCCAATTCGAGTGTCCTGGCACACACCCGTGGTTCGGGCACCATCCGACATACACCCCTCTGAGACCGCGTTCATACTATTCCAGTCACGCCCTGTCGCCGGCACCGCGAAGTATGAACGCGACTCCTATAGTCCACTCATGGTGGTGCATTTTTGAGGTAGATGTTAACATTTGTTTCAAGTACAATGTCTACCTAATTCAAGAGACCCGGATATTCGTCGGCTTTGCACGGACATCGGAATCCATTTCGATGGTACCACAGATAAACTGCCATTGTGCTTAAACGCCTTCCGGGATATTGAAGGCGAGTTTTTGGTCAGTTATGGACTCTACCCAAATTGTAACTATTTTCATCGTATATATTTTTAAAAAAAATGGTTTGATGGGATGATTCCGTCAAAGCTACACGTGAATCACCTATTTTCCAGTAATCCTGAAGGAGCAAGAGAAGCTGATGCGGTGTTGCCTATCGCAATCCTCGACTTCAATTCCACACTGGCACCGTTAAAGACAGCATCAGGGGTAATTTGGTTATTGAGAAATCCTTAAAGGAGTTACTCACATGGAAGCTATGAGCCCAAGAAGGCTCTCTGTGGCGAAATTCGGTGAAAAAGTGCGCCTCCGACCTGTAGAAACGGCGCAAAGGATAAGAGCTGCCGCCTTTCGATAATCGACCCCGCCTCCTATCGACGTGATACCTGGTCGGCTATGATGAGAGAGGCCAAGTATATGCTGTGAGATTGAAGGTATCGCAGCGCGCTCTGCAGTTTTAGCTTGAAGCTCACTCCAGGAAAGAGATGTTGTCGTATTTCCAAACATTCCCTTGTGTTTACTTGGCAGCATGCCAATGTAAATTCGTCGGAGTATCTGCCTCTTGATGGAAAGGTCCCCCGCGTTGAAGATCAGCGAGAAAAGGGGGATCTATTCGTCGGTTATTTGGCCATTTCCATCCGTTTTTTTTCACTGTCCTGTGACTAGGCATCTCGATTTCAGACTACTACTTCTTTTACTTTTCGTCTGAATTTCCTCTGATGCTGCCTTTAAGGAATTGTCGAGAAGGTCGTTTTGGCGCCGCGTCGCATTGGCTCCTCTTGCACCATATTCAATAACGACCTGTTTGTCAAGGAATGGAAGAACACATCTGTGCATGGTGCCATGTAACTCGAAGAGTGGAAGATAATAATTGTATTTTTGATTTTCCTCATCATCATACTCACTGCACTGGAACAATTATCAAGGTAATTATGTGTGCTGTATTTACTCACTTTAAGCCACATGCAAGTTTTCATTCAAAAAATTCGTAGTAAAAGACTTGGCAACATGCCAATGGAAAACTAGTGCAGACTATCCGCCTCTTGACGGATAGGTCGTCCGCGTCGAAGTCAACGATGGGAGGGGGGTCCTATTTCTCGGGTCGTTGGCTGTTTCCTTCCGTTTTTTCACTACCATAATAATAAGTACCTCGACTCTCATATTATTCACTATATTTTTTACTGTTCGCTCGAATTTCCCCTATCACTGCCTTTAAATATTTTCCGATGCTGTCCCAATGAGGGAGGCATCTTGTTAAGGGTGGGAGTAGCCAGGTCGAATTTCCGCGCGTCCGCCTGCGGCGAGCAGCGCGGCAAGTACGAGTCGTATGGAATTCCGCTCAAGACGCAATGAGCTGAACAGTGAGAGACCTTTAAAGGTAGGCAAACTCATGAAGCTTTCAACTTGCAATCTTCAAAGGTCCCTTACCAGCTCATTGCGTCTTGAGCGGAATCTCCAACGGCCCGCACTGACGGCCCTGCGAGTGCGATGCCGCAAGCGGAAATTCGACCTATCGGCCTCCACCCATCTTGTCATCACATATTTTTATGTTATTTTTGCCAATTGATTAAAAATTGATTGCATAAATGATGCGCATCCAAGGATCTTAAATTGATATTTTGGGAGTTAGCTACACGCAAACGTATATTTTTGCTCAAGCCTTAGTGGAACGAGCGAGGGAGGGGCTCCTTTCTCACTCTTTGGCAAAAAGAGCGCCCGTAGCGGCATCCCCCCCCCCCTCCTCATTGCGATAGGTTCTAATTTTCATTTGAGTAACGAAATTCATTTATTCCTAATATTTCGAAAACTTTTACTAATTCTCACCATTTTTGTGAATCTCTGCTTATGCTAATTCATTTTTACGCTTTAAACGTTCTATGATGAGATTTTGGAAAATCGTGAGCGAAAGCAATCAAAGAGGTCAAGTCATAGGTGAATTCGGGTAGGAGCGAAGTAAACGAAGTGTGAAATGTCAATCCTGAATAAAGCTCCTCTTCCCAGACACTAGTGTGGGTAAAGGCATCAATCTAGGATGACTCATCTTCACCCATCGTATGGTGTACCCTCCGCGCGCGGCGATACCTGCGAAAATGCGATCGCCGCGAAGGGCGCCTATTGATTCACACCATAAAGCTTAGACGGTGTTTAAGGCACTTTTGAATGAATGAATGAATATAAAATTCTCACGAAGTATTTTACTGAAACCTCCCCCCCCCCCTCTTTGTAGAGCATTTCATATTGTGTATCATTTTCATGCCTATGGTGACTCGTGCTGCTACGATGTGCGATTTGGAAACTGGGAAGAAGTGTTTCATGTACGAGGCGACATGCTACGATTGAAAAACGAACGGGAAGTCGACAATTCGTGAAATCTGATCGTTATCTGTGCCAAGGGGGTGTGTAGCCTTATGTCGAATTTTCGTTTTGCGGTGTCGCATCCGCGGTGTCACCACCACGTCTTGCCGCGGTCGGTTGGAATTCCACTCAGGACGCGAGGGGCTGGTACCGTTGAGTCCTTTGAAGAAATGTTTATCTCATCATTATCTGAAACCAACAACTACTGTACCCTAACAAGACGAAATAGCAACATGAAAATCAAAAAGAAACAATAACATTACATGATAACAACCCCATTCAAGAATAAATAATTCGGGCGTAATACTTCGAATGGAGTGTGCGTAATGTACGCAACCACACATGAAGAAATCTGCCGGGCGCGGTCGCGCGAAAATTCGACATAAGGCTACACACCCCTCCCAACGTAGACTGTTTTTTTACTGTGTGTTTTACGAAAGATTAATAAAAATTGTTACATGTTCTCATGCCACACGCATTGCATGCGTTCGAAATCCGCCTTCATACTCTACGGTGGTGTCGGCGTTCATAGTGCGTACGAGCCCAGAAATCCTGGGGCCTTCATACTGTGCGGCTTTGCCGCCAGGCCCCGCCCACACTGACATTATAGCCATAGTATCCATTAACGTTCCACTGTCTACTACAGAATGATGATTGCGTCGGAAGCCTACGCGAAACTTGGCTATTGCGTTTGCCTCTTTGTTACAGTTTGGCGCCTATTGCGCGAGGTCCCACCACGTTCATCGTACTGTAATTGTAAAGTGTGTAAAGTGTGATTTGGCCGATTATCGTAGTAGATGGAATGTGTCACAACAGTGCCGTGGGTGTACTCCCTCAAATGAGGGCGAAATACTCTTCATTCGCGAAGCGGCCGTCATTCCAAGTGGAAGGGAGGGGTCCCACTATAAACAAGCATCCTTAACAAAGCAACAAAGCAACGACCAGATACTTCCTCTTTTCAATAAGAATCTTTTGTGACGGGGCTACACAGTGGAAAAATAGGTCGACATGTATCCGTTGGTATGTACTGGGTAGCCTGCGCTTTGGGTCGGAGCAATCGTCACCATCCAGGACAATCCCGCGCTATTTTCGGTGCCAATTTGGTGGGGAAGGGGCACTTACCTACGGGCTATCGTCCTCACCTGATACCATCCTCCAGGGGTGTATGTCGTTTGGCGCGGCCCTTGCAGCTAATTTGCCAATGGGGCGCATGGGCCTCTGGACTCTCCCAGATTTACCTAAGCCTTTTTAGGAGAGGAGCTTTGGTAGTGCCCCATTGGCAAATTAGCTCCAAGGGGCCGCGCCAAACGACCGTCTCCCCATCCTCCAGTCATCAGTTTGCATACCTAGTAGTACATTTTTGACTAAGCCCTCTTTGAGAAGGGTAAGGTTCCCGCCCCAGTTAAGCCAGGGCCCTCCCAGATTTCACTATGACCCCCTCTCCCTCTACGGCGACCAATGTCTACCTCCCCCCCCCCATTTTTTTGACCTTTACAAAGCCAGTAATGTTACCGGCTTTACCTTCAATGTACTTTATTGCTATATATCCTTTACCGAGGCAAAAAATATTTAGTTTACATTTTGTTACTCGGATTTGCGATGAAAAATGCTTTGCTTTAAATCTGCTTATTGAAAATTCAGATTTGAGTGCTTGTCGCTGATCTCTGAAGGTACAACCCCCCCACCCTCCTATCCGGCCCCGCCATTGAGTGATCCTCATCATTCGGTGTACCCTGATCGAGGCCTAGGCCAAAATCCTAGACAAAAACAGCGCTGGACGCCGAGCACAGTGCAGTGTGCGAAAACGAACCCTCTCCTCCCCTACCCTCCCCCCCCCAACTATATTAACACTACTATTTTCATGACATATTTTTGTATTGCCATATATGTCCAACCTCCGTCTTGATCTTCGTGCTTATTTTACAGAATAATGAAGCAATGCTAGAACGGTGGCCCCAATTTTCATGACCTTTCTGTACAATTCAGAAAATATCGCGCTCCAATTCAAGTTTACGGCATAGACGCACCTTTAATAAGCTATCGACTGGCGCGGTGAGCGGCCGCATCCTCGAGGTTATTCGATCGCCATCTCTCCCCTTCTTATTTGTAGTCTTGCATCGTGGCTCGTTTATTTGCATACAAAATGTTTAAAAGCTTTTTATTCCGCGATGACTTAATGGATACCGTGTATAAATGCGTTGGTGATAGTCGGTGTTTTCAGATTTTCGTTTGGTATATTCATTTCGAATTTACTCTCGTGGATACCGGTCATGTTTCCTGACGGGTGAGTTCCATGCAGTGACTGCCCTTTATTGATTCTTAACGATATGTGGGATCATATCAATTTTTCAAGAAACTTTTTGGAACGCGTCAATTGTGCCTGTGATAGCGGTCTCTTTGGGTTTTCACCTTTCTTGGCACAACTTTTGCTATTGAATCTGTAGTGGGACTCAGCGATTTTTTACGTATTCACTCTAAAACTGCTTAATAATGTAGAGATTTACGATTTCTCGATCAGCTAAAAGTCGTACGGCTAAGGGTGGTATGTGGATACAGGAATACGGGAGCGGAGGAATGACTGTCCACTTAGTTTCTATTAGGATAATATTTTTACCTCTTGTCTCATAATGGTTCCTTCGTGTCAGGCTAATAGTGCTCCCTTACCAGCTTTTTAATTATGGCTAGACGTGGACATGGATCCAGATGATTAGCCTATCAAGCCCTTCCGTGTCCACATAGCACCTGGTCAGGACATGAAAGCAATCGTCCACGGGAAAAAAATGAGTTTTTTGTTGCCTTTATACTTATGTTTTATCTGCCTAACAAGAGCGGCATGCAAAGTTTCACGCGAAAAAGTGATAATTCGGCTGTGATACAGCTCCCCAAATTTGTGGCTGGGGGCGTGCCTCTAGCAAAAGCTGTCGTCTGCTGCGGTTGAAAATGAGGAGTGGGACTGCTTTTCTGTGTCTACAGTGCGTCTCCGACAGCGGCGGACGACGGGTTGGGTACTTGCTGGGAGGCCTCGCCTACCCGACCAGGACTTTGTGGTGCTGTATCTTAGCTGTCTTCACGTGAAACTCTGCATGCGGCCCACATTAGGCAAATACAACATAAATAAACGGGTAACACAAAAACTCATTCGTCCGTGGACGATTCTTTTATGCATTTAAAAAATAAGGTTGTATCTGCATATTTTAATAAGATAACCAATCATCTAACATATTTAGAAAGGACATATTGGCATCGATTCCCATGCCAGGCAGTGCTCCACCACCCCCACCACCACCTTCGACTGATGGCAACACTGCTTGGGAGAAAGCACAACAAGCTCTGAAAAAGGTATGATGAAATCTATTTATTGTTTTTGTTTTCATACCAGATATATACGACTGCTGCTGAGATATAGAGATTGCCGTGATGCAGTCCTTCATCCGCTATTTTTTCTGCATTGCAATTGCGCTATGATTTATGGTATCCCAATTTCAATTTCTGAGACCTCGTTTGAAATCGTCCCTATTACATGATTTCCTCAAAGCGAATAGAAGTTCCCATTCGAAGAGAGATGGGAGCTGATCGATGAAATCTTCAAGAGACAATAAGTTTTGTTACTCTGGCAGTTTCAATAATGTAGAGCATCACAACCTCGGATCTATTTTTTCCGGCAGAATTGGGTTTTTTCATGTTTTTCTTGTTTTTTATTTAGCAACTTTTATTTCAGATCGGAACTCAGACCCCGACAAAAGCTACGAACAATCAGCCTCCTCCACCTCCAGTTTCGCAAACTATGAATGCTCATGCTCTGATGATGCAGTATTACCCGTGGATGGCTCAACAATATGGTATGCAGTATCCTCCAGCTCCAAATTATGCCACGGGGTATCAACAACAATCACAACAAAACTACACCACATCATCATCGAATCAACAACAATGGAACCAGCAACAGCAACAGCAGCAGCAAACATGGAACAACACGAAGCAGTGGAATAATCGACAACCGCCTCAACAGCAGAAGCAGCCGCAATCTCTCGCTCCAAAGAAATTCACACCGTTCTCCTTAGCAACTCGTACAGTAACTGCAGCAACAGCACCGAAACCGGTGGCACAAGCGCCGTCCGTCGTGAACTCGCAGTCACCTGGCGGACTTGGTGTGATGCCAGATAATGTAAGGTAAGTGCAGTTGTTTGTTTATTTATGCTAACCCCTAAAATTTAGTTGCCATCCAGAAGAGGATTATGCAAGAATTTTGTCGTGAGCTGCCCACTTAGAGGAATCGTCCACGAAAAAATGAGTTTTTTGTTACTCATTTAGTTATGTTGTATTTGCGCATGTATTTGCGTCTAATGTGGGCCGTATGCAAAGTTTTACGCGAAATGTGAATCCGGCTAAGATGCGGCACCACAAAGTCTCGGCCGGGTGAACGGGGCCTCCGAGCAAGCACTCCGTCGTCCGCCGCGTTTGAAATGCATTGTAGGAACAGAAAGTGTTTAACTCTCCGTTCCCAACCGCAGCGGACGACGGGATGGGTCCTTTCCTCGGAAGCCACGCCCGCCCGGCCGAGAATCGGGTTAGCTGTATCCTAGCCGGATTCTCACTTTTTCGCGTGAAAAAATGAAATGCGGACCTTACTAGGTGTGTACAACATAAATATATGGGTAACAAAGAAACTCATTTTTCCGTGGACGATTCCTCAAGGGTGTATCCTGCGATAAATGAAGTGCAATAGTCCCATATAGGACAAATAGAAGGGCGCAACCGGAACGATTGCACCCTGGTCGTGGCTCAGCAGTTAGTCATTTGGGACTTAAGGTTGCTCACGTTTGAAACATCGCAAAGGGGGGAGCGATTTTGGCCCACGGGGAACGTTTGCAGTTTGTTCAGATTGCCACAATTGCATGCACAACACTTAGCATTGTGCCTGGCACAATTTGTAATGTCGCTATCTGTAATTTATTGCAAATGTTTTTTTCAACTTGAATCTTTTGTTGAATCTGAAACATTTCATAAGTCGGCATTATTATGAAGTATTCAATGCTCAGTTGCCATTCCTCACGTTGTGTTGAGTTTAGGTCGCAAGCATAGTGCAGATTCTATTGGATATCGAAAACTGTTTTTCAGGCGCTACGTCGAACGAGCGTATCTGGCGGCGCAATGTGCTGAGGATCGTCAAAAGGTGCAGGAGTATTTGGAGAAGCGGCTGCGACCGCTGTTGCAGGCTGGAACGACACGGGCCATCGACTGGGACCGTGAGCCGTTACCTCATGAACGCGGCTACGAACTTCCAGCTTCTTGGACGCCAGTAGCCACTTTACGTGCATCGATGCAGGCTAATAGCGTCAACAAAACCTCAGTGCAGTCTAAACGTGAACGAAAGCGGACGGCATCGCCGGACGCCAAATCCGGCACAAAACGCGATCGGCATAGCAGTAGCAGTTCAAGCGATACGGACGTTATCAAAGTCAAGGTGTCGCCGCGGTGGTTTTCTGTTGGGTTGTAAAAAAAAGCAAAATACGCGAATATTATAGACGAAACTTGCGCGCTTGCTTATGGTTTACTTTGTCATTTTGATCTTGATATGTGTAAGCCCTTTAGGTGTTGAATTGACTGAGAAGGGTTTTGGTTTTCGGGTCGTTTCAATTCAGAAATTGACTATTTTAATATTTCAGAGGACTTAAATTTCATGTCTATAAGGTTCTATTTCAGTCAATTGTTTCGAAGAAGAAAACTCAGAAGGAACGAAAACGTGAAGCTCATTTGACCAAAAAGGAAAAACGCAAACAGCAAAATGCTGATAAGCAGAAGAAGGAGATCACCCGCTGGCATGTTGATGAAGTAAACCTTTTCATTCTTTTTTCTTTCCAAATTATTAGAGCGTAAATAGTAATAGTGATTTGACAATGATTTAAATAATTCGAAATAAAAATTGGTAAAGTCCCTTACCCTGGATCTGAACATTTACTGCTTAGAGGTTCTATTAAAACTTGTGGCATTATGTTAGATAGCTAAATTCAATATCAAATTCAGGACTCGAGCAGGATAGAAGAGAGGGCGCGAAGGTTTGCTGATGATGCACGTAATGCGGTCGCTTCTGCTGTGGCGGCGGCTCGCCCAATTCGAATGAGGCTTGTCAAAGGCACTTGTCAAAATATAGAGAAAAGCTTTTTCAGGCTCACAGCGGTCAGTTTTCAAAGCACTCCTTCAGCTTCTTCCCTCCAGAAAAAAAATCAAAAAAGAACAATATCACTTTTCTACTGTTAACGTTGTGTAAATCGGACTCTTGCTTTAAGGCCCCAGATCCAAGCCAGGTTAGACCACCGGAGGTTCTGGAGAAGTCGCTGGAGAATGTGAAGGAAAAGTACAGGTCGAAAGCACCATATCGTTATTTATCAGATCAGCTCCGATCGATCAGGTGATTCAATGAGCGAAGTTTTCCAATTTAGTTCTTTTTTGTATAGTGACAGGTGGCGCGCACCCCACTTTCATAGTGCGGGATCAAATCCCCGCATCAACGCCGGCCTAGGCCAACCAAGCCTTCCATCCCGCCGGGGTCGGTAAATTGGTACCAGGCACTGACTTGTACATCGGCTGGCCACCGCAAATCATTGTATAGGCCACATCACATTCACCAGCCATCACAATTCTGAATGGAACTAGAATGTGCGGCGCATCCCACAGAACGGATTGATTAACGCCAAAAACTTTATCCTTTTTTTATTTTGTGGACCTTTCAGGCAAGATCTCACTGTGCAACGGGTTAGGAACAGGTTTACGGTACAAGTTTATGAGATCAATGCCCGAATTGCTCTCGAAAATAAGGACCGGGAAGAATTCAACAAGGTATTGCAAAGACATTACTTGATATTCTGCTTCATCACTTAATTTGGGTCACTTTTCAGTGTCAGAGCCAACTGAAGCTGTTGTACAGTGAAATACCCGATTGTACAAATGAAGCAGAGTTCATAGCATATCGTCTCCTTTATTACATAGCGATGTCCAATACCCTTGACATTTCATCACTTTTGAAAGGTGAGCGATTTCAGATAGAGACAGTATCAGTCGTCAATTTTCTTGAGATTTTTGCACCATTAGGACGCATTACTATTGAATGCGTCGTTGTTTCAGGCTTAACAGATACGCTACGAGCGGATGAGTGTGTTGTGTTTGCAATGCGAGTTCGTCGAGCTGTATCTCTAGGAAATTATCCAACTCTTTTTAGATTATTCAAAGTTAGTTTATGCTTTTTTATGCAAACGTTTTATCATCAAAGCGAAGTAGGTGTGCGTTGTTCATGCAAGGTTTTCTATGTTTACAAGTTCGAAAAAGCAACTATGAATCGAAGAGTTTCCCACGTTAAGTAACGGAAATTTTCACATCTCCTCTTTGGCATGGTCGTAATTTTCTATCCATATGGAGTGTGTTCCCAGCGTAGAAATCACTTTAACAATTCGCAGGTGTAGGTGTGTAATGCAGAAGGAGCCGGGACGGCGTCGCATCGCTGTGCAACGTCGCATCGGCTGCTTTCGCACAGAAGCAAAGTCGAATTTTTCATTTACACGTTGATTCAACGATGTAGAAAATAGTGCGTAGCAGTTCGTATGATTGTGTCGAGAAGTTAGAATATTTTGGGAATGGGACGAGATTGAGCTCTAGTAATTAGTTGTAGTTCGTAAATTAATTGGTCAGTATAATAAATTCCAAAGTTATCGATAGAAAAACTGAGCTGTGACACCACAGTGATCATCTGGCATTTCAGGCTGCTCCAAAGATGTGCCCGTACTTAATGGATTTATTCGTTGAACGGGAACGGAAGGCGGCACTCTTGCAAGTATTCAAAGCGTAAGTGATTTTACTGGAAAACTTCCCGTCTTTCTTGGGTCTTCCTCGCTCTTTCGTTGTTTACATTACGGGTTACTCTTACTGTGGTGCTTGCGCGTGAAGAAAGTTACAAAACTTGATCTGGAAATTTTTTTTAATCAATTTTGTCTATTTTTTGTTTTCCATTTTAAAAAAATTTCAACAGAAGCGAACGAAATGCTTCTCAAAAGTCGCTATGATTGTTGATTACTTGAAGCTTATTTTGGGCAGCCTTTAAGTGCTTTTATCTTTTGTTTGTGCATCTTGTCTTTGTCAAGGTTTCCATCGGTGATCGATGCTATTTTCAGGTTCCGTCCAACGATTCCGGTTAGTAAGGTGAGTGAGTGGTTGGGAATGTCCGAATCGTCGCTGGTCGAATGGCTGGACGTTTTGGAAATCGAATCGCAAGTGGGCGGTACAATTGATTGTCGCGCATATGCGACGAAGACATTTTAGGTTTTACCAATTCTTTATTCTGCTTTTGCCAGTCGCTTACACTTAACCTCGAAATCAGGTATTTTGAACAGATCACTGAGTCGGTCTGCATGTTTTTGTGAGTTGACATTCAGATAACTTATTGATCTCTTTTGGTTTTATGTTGATATAATGCCATTTTTGATATCTACGGATTATCAGAAGTGGCAACTTTTGGCCAGTTTAGTCGTACACTACTTCAATACACCTCTAGCTAAGCACGGTATGTTCTTGTGTGATAGTGTACATAGTATGTTGTTGTTATTTACCAATTCTGAATGTTGCAGAGAGTGAAATAAACTTATTCATATCCCTTATTTGTATACAACTCTGTAAAAACCTATGAATAGAAAACTGGCATTTCTCTTTGCCTGGTTGTTCACGAGACACACGAATTGTGGTAGGAAGTGTCCTCAACGCGCTATGCAACAGCATTCCTGGCGATTCATATTTAAGTTTTTTTGCTCGTTCTAAACTTTCCAAAGTTAGTCGTTCAAGGTTCTCAAAGACGTTTTTTTAAGTTGCAGAAACATGGCTTGATCCAAAGAGAAGAGTAATTCAACCTGTGTGTCGGAATTGGGAATGTCAGAAACCATACGAATTTTATTCGAAGGAAAATTCAGTGGCATTTCCGCCAATCTTTCATTAAAAACGATGCGATATGCATTCACACATTTGTACCCATTCTGAGTACTTGGAAAATGAGAGGAAATTCGGGGGGTTCTAGTGATATTTTCGATCGTTCCTTTTAGAAAAAAATCACCGAAATTTGCATTTTTGACGGATGATATGCATTGACACCGGATCTGTCACGTGCTGTACCTCTTCCAGATAAACTAGCGCACTTTTCAGGGGAACTGGACAGTGTTTTCACGTTAGACGCCTGAAACAGACTCGGACATGGCAACATTTTTAGTTGTTGAATAGCCCAGTGGATCTAGGGCGTTTGTCGCGTGTACGGTGCGGGTTCGCTCCCAGAAATTTTGTCACTTAACAACTGCTTATCGGTCTGCCATCTCTTATCAAGAGATTCGTCGCATATTTACCAGTCTGGAATACGATTCAGGTGTGCATACGCTTCTGGGGCATCGTGTTTCAGAGCGCCTAGGTTTAGCTTAACAGACCGATGAATCGACATTCCAACCGGTGCCCCCTCTCGAGAACGCACCGCACTGGGTGCACCGCCTTGGTGCGTTCTCGAGGGGGGCACCGGTAGGAATTCCGATTTCATGCCAGGGCTGTGGTTCTGGGGGTTCCTGAGGGTGCGCCAGGTAGGAGGGGAGTCGAGGTGAAGTGGTCAGGGTAAGAAAGTGTGGTAGAGGGGTTGGAGGGTTTTTTGAGGGGACAGGCGATTGATCCGGAATGGTCCTCGCACCGGAAAATTTTGGGAGGTTCTAAGTATGCTTTGACATTTGGCATGGCACTGGTTATTAAACACCCTGCAGAACCCTCCCGTCAAGGAAAGAACAGGAATTCGACCGTCAAAAAAATTCAGAAATTCGTCAAAATGTTGGTTGCGGCAATAGTTTGAGCGTCTCCGGATCCGAACAACAACGATACGAGCACCAGCAGCCCTATTAGGCAATGAGCCACTTGCTCGTCTATGAGAGGATTTTCAAAATGTCCGATAATCCTAGCACACCGGAACGTCGTCGCCTTAGAAGAGTGCTCTTTCAGGAGATTTCTTCGTAGTTTAGTGGTTTTCTCGTCCCCGAGCCACCGGAGATCCGGCTCTGGTCGTTGACTCGATTCGAATTCGAGCCGGTTCACCATTCTAGGTGGACAGCATGATCGACTGAAGAGTTGATTCGAAACGAATCCGTTTCGGATCAGCTCTTCAATCGATCATGTTGTCCACCCAGGATGGTCATCCAATCGATCAGTTCCATCCATCCCCTAAAGGTCAGAGCAACCTTTGTAAGGTGACTGTTGCAATCGATCAATTATCCTCTTATAGTTCCTTTGAATCTTATCTCGCGCAGGCTAGGAATCGTGGTTAACACACATTCAATTTGCACAAGCAACACAGCATTCTCGAGTTAGCGCCTTCGTCTTAGATTGCTGCAAGCTCTCAGAAATAGATAATTCCCGAGATCTCTTCCTTCACAGACTTCATCAGATTTCGGACTTTTGGATTCGAGTTGCTTTTTCCTTAGGTGGTTTCGATAGCATCAAATTCCATTTTTGATTGTCACCATCTTTTCCAGAGTTTTTTTTCCTAAAACTTTTCATCGATTTTCTGTAAAATAGTGAGAAGAGGAGGTGGTAGTGGTCCATTGCGGTACGCGTGATCCGTGGTACGAGCCACGGATCACGCGTACCGCAATGGACCACTACGCGTAACCAATTCCATTCCATTCTTCTGGTATCGTCCATTCGGGGAAAAATTCGTTTGTAGCTGGATAAGTAAAAACACAGACAATGTCAGGATTGCAAACCAGCGTGAGGTGCTATGCAGCAGGAGCTTGCCAAAACAGTTCTCATCGGGGAATTCAGTGACTATCGGTGTTGTCGCTAAGCAGCGAAGTTGATGTGACCGAAGTTGATGGGGCAGAGCATTCGAGTGCCCTGGTTTGCACATTTCAAATTGTTTATTCGAATCAGATTCGATTCAAATTTTTTGAAAAATTCGTTTTCCAGTTGAAGAGCACCTCTGGATGGGTCTCGAAGGCAGTTCCCTCTATCTCAGAGCGATGTAGCGCTGGTAACGCTCTCACGGCTCTGGTTCAATCCCGACGAAGGGAGGTTTTTGCACTGAATCGATCAGGACTGGAGCCACAAAGTGACACCATTCCACATCAACTGTGGCACATAACCGCAACTGTCAGTGGCTGCCAGATTATGCTCGACGCTGGCAGAAAATTCTAGAAAATCCTTATTAGGTATGGCATGACGGATCAGGATCGATCAGTTGACAAAGAAAGATCTTATTCGGAACGGGACCACACAATTCGGAGCATGATCAGGCCCTCGAGTGAACCCTTGCTGCAAAAGCACCTCAGCGCATGTCGCGGGCTGAACGTGAAATAGATAGGACTGACAATCAATAACGATAGCATGGGTTCACATCCGAGCCGGAATCGATCGATCTGCTTTCCTTGTACCACTTTGGAGTTCTATGAGTTTGTGGTTCTTGACAAAATTTACGCTTAAGGCCGGATCTGATCCCAGGGTGTGGCAGAACGAGCGCACTTCCACTGCGCCATCACACCAACAATGCGCAACTGGGATCTCGAAACATCGTATGGCAGGTGTAAAACGCACACAATACCACTGCGCCATTACGTCATGTGTAGCGAAAGCTTTCAATCGATCTAGGTTTAAACTTTCTCAGATTTTCTGTAACCAGCACACCGAGACATTTGCAAAGAAGATTTCAGAGTGTGACGTTGAGAGGCATTTCTGCATATTTTATTGAACTTGCGAGATTTTTGTAAGTTGTGGCTATCGGAAAAAATTTTATGCGTGATCGGGATCCGATACCATCGGGTGACAGGTGCAATGGGCGCTCGCTACCACTGCGCCATTACGTCGTGTGTGTCGGAAGCTTTCAGAGTATCTGATATAGGTTTTATCAATTTCAAACTCTCTGAAACGAGTACATCGATGCAATTGCACGAAATATTCCAGAGTGTGACGATGTGAGGCATTTCTGCACTTTTTCATCAAACTTGCAATTTTTTTGCGAGTCCTCTTTTTCATGACATGATTCAGCTCATTTTTGATGTGATACTTTGTAAATTTTTTACGGTGTAGGCATAGTAAGCTTTATTCTGAACGGAAATGCAAGAAGAACAGCGAAGTCAGGTGGTTCTTCAATGAACACAGTGCGCATTAGTTGTAACATAATCCACGCAAAAACCGATTTTTAGATCAGGAATCGATATAATTCGTAAACAGTAGCGGTGGCATGTGTCCATATCCGAGCTGAGATCGATCGGTTTGCTTTTCTTGTAGCCCTCTCGCGATTTTAGGATGCGCCCCCTTATGTCAGGATTTCGTAGCGCGGCGTGTCGCGGGCGAAGCGACACGGACGAGCTAAAGGCGACGTGTTGTTGGGTCTCAAGCGGTGGCATGTGTTCATATCCGAGCTGAGATCGGTTTGCTTTTCTTGTGGCCCTCTCGCGGTTTTAGGATGCGCGCCCTTATGTCAGGATTTCGTTCCGCGGCGTGTCGCGGGCGAAGCGACACGGACGAGCTAAAGGCGACGTGTTGTTGGGTCCCAAAGCGATTACAAGTCATCTGTGTATGGGCCCTTACCATTACCGTGTAATCGCTTCGAGAACCAACCCTGGCGGAACGCATAACTCGCACACACCGCGTCGTGCTCCGCTAATCGTGGTGCGAAATCCTGACATTAGGCCGCCGTCAAACTTGGCGATTTTGAGATTTTGCGATTTCCCGGTATCGCGCGCGAAGTCACGGCATTAGGCTGCGCTCATACTTTGCGATTTGAGATTCTGCGATTTTCCGATTCTGCGATTTTGCGATTTTGCGATCATGCGATTTTGCGATTTTTCGATTTTGCGATTTTGCGACTTTGCGATTCTGCGATTTTGCGATTTTGCGACTTTGCGACTGCGATTTTGCGATTTTGCGATTTCTGCGATTCTGCGATTCCGCGATTTTGCGATTTTGCGATTTTCCGATTCTGCGATTTTGCGATTTTGCGACTTTGCAATTCTGCGACTTTGCGATTCTGCGATTCTGCGACTTTGCGATTCTGCGATTTTGCGATTTTTGCGATTCTGCGATTTTGCGGTTTTCCTCGTACATATTGTCCATTGTGCACACGCACACACACACGCACACACACACACACACACACACACACACACACATACACACATACACACACATACACACACATACACACACATACACACATACACACATACACACATACACACATACACACACATACACACACTTACACACATACACACACATACACACATACACACATACACACATACACACATGCACCACACATACACACATACACACACGTACACACATACACACACACATACACACATACACACATACACACATACACACACATACACACACTTACACACATACACACACATACACACATACACACATACACACATACACACATGCACCACACATACACACATACACACACACACATACACACACATACACACATACACACACATACACACACACATACACACACACATACACACATACACACATACACACATACACACATACACACATACACACACATACACACACTTACACACATACACACACATACACACATACACACATACACACACATACACACACATACACACATACACACACATACACACACATACACACATACACACATACACACATACACACATACACACACTTACACACATACACACACATACACACATACACACATACGCACATACACACATGCACCACACATACACACATACACACACCTAAAGATGGGCAAAAGAAAATCGCAAAATCGCAGAATCGTAAAATCGCAAAGTCTGACAGCGGCCTTAGAATACACACCAGCGATTGTATTGTACCCAAGCCGAAGTCGCACTGCAGTGAGACCGTGGTTATTGGCAAAATCTGAGCATGTGTCACATCCGATATCTTCGCATGACAGGAATGTATAATACGCCCTCACTACCACTGCGCCATAAGACCGTGTGTAGTGAAACCTTCCAGAGATTCTGATTTTCCGGTCTAAGAACACTCTCGGGTTCCCCTTAAAGACACCGGAAGGGTGGCAATTTTGGCTACGGTAGACAGACGTAGTTCGGACGAGTTCAAGTGGCCGCCATTGCACAAACTCGCCAATTTGACGCCTTGGCATGGTGCCAAAAGGAGATGTTTCTATTGTAAATTTATTTTTTCCTTTTACTTTTTCTTTTGTTTTTTCATGTCTTGTTTCTAGATGTACTTGCATGGATGTTAATTTAGTTGGGAAGGGGCACTCCACTGCGCTGGGAGTCAGGTTCTATAACTAACGTTGGCCCGCGGCCCGTCTCCTACGGCGGACAACTCTGAAAGTCAGTGTGTAGATACGAACGGGATGCGAATACACACCGCAGCGTCGCGCTTTTCAGTCCGGGTTTTTTCACCGATTATCGCTTCTCACCTTCAGTGTTCGTTATAAATTGCTCACTTCTTTGCATCTTCTTCTTGTTTCGGACCCCTTGCGGTTCCTTTAATGAGCATACTGATGCATTAGCAAAGAACATTCAAAACAACAGAGCATCGATTCAGAAATGAAAGCAAGCGATTGCTTCCGATCTATAGGTGCTGCCATCTATCGCATAACTTTTTGTCTGTTCCATAACTTCTTATCTATTTTATTGCATCTTTTTTTTTTACAAATTCTTAATACATAGTAAATCTTCATGCGGTCTAACTATGTACAAGATAAATTTTAGAATTGTGAAAGTTATCATTCAGCACAGTTTCGTTACAAAATTTCTTTCTATCAGAAGCAACGAAGAATGTTTTTAGATTACTCTTGCTATTTCAATAGATCCTTGTGTGTCCAGTACAATTTCGCGCGTTGACACGACGTATAGGATCGTTCTACAGCATTCCTACTGGAAATCGTGTGTGTGGCCCAATCGCTATAGATTTTAAAAAAAAACGCTTGAAGTTTTTAATGTAATTGTATACAATTCACTTACCCGTTTGAGCGACCTAATAATTCTTAAACCCCATGATCAGCGACCGTTATTATGCAATGGCCGCGTAAAGCATTTCTTTTGATTATCGATCACATTTCTTCCCGTCCAAGACATAGTTATGCTGTTATTGCCCCAATAATCTAAATACTCGCTGCGCGACACATTTGAACGTAGAATGGATTGCAGTGTTGCGCTGTTTCTGCAACTGCACACACCACACTGCCTTTTATGGCGATTGCGATTGAGACATGACCACACATGTATAGGCTGATAACACGCATATTGCAGCACTGCAGCAGCCAGCTTTAGGCGTAAAATAAATTGTATTGTTGCCCAGTACATCCTTGCACTCTTTACGGGAGTGTGATTTACGATCGTGCCATCGCACGTGTCGTCGTGCGCACTCTCGCTTAAACACGTTATTTTCCTTTTGCAACGCACTACCCGTAAATGTTAGCAGACTGGCGTCGCGGAAGGGAAATAGCACGCTTAATTGAGAATGCACACGACAACAAATTCAGTTGCACGATCGAGCACTATTCATCGATTTTTTGATCTCATAATAATGGGGTTTCGTTGTATATCAATGCTGATAACACTTTCAAAGGCGATATGTACCCGCGTAAAAGCATTTCTAGTATGATGCTGTTATCTTCTATGTTAAATGTTACACGGAGAAAATAAAAATAAAAATTATTATTAGATAACATGGACTATACATTCAAAATAGAAATATAACACAGACTCAGTGAGAGAGAGAGCGAGGGCGAGCGAGCGCAAGTGGTGATGGTGTGGAGTGTGGACTCGAACGACGTCACGGACGACTTGACGACGACGACACTGTTAGTAGGGTGTGAACCGTGCTCCACTTGCTTTGTGGGCGGCGACGTTAGCTGGCGAGTTGGCGCCTTTCAGTAGCGGTGCACCCATCAACACACTGAACGGTGGTAAAATTTGACGACCGGTTAAATGAGGTGTATCGTGTGCATGTCCTCTAGATGCATATGCCACTTTTGCGTATTGATCGGTGCGTGTAATGTCTGCATTGACGCGACGCGACCGCACGCTTACGAGGGTGATTTCCCTCCTAACAAAAAAACTTGTCTAGAGGACATGCACTTTATTGGCTGCTACGGTAAAAATAGTAAAACAAAGTGACAAAGAGTTGTAAAGCGTCTCAAACTAAGCAGTTGCCCAAACAAAGCGTGTCTAAAGACAAAGGGGCGAAAGAAAATAGCTCTTGATTCGAAAAAACATGCAAAAAAACAAGGCTGTGCATCAAGACTATCCAACTGGGTCAAGCCACAAGACGGCAACCGCGGTGCAAGCTAGCGAGCAGCGACGCGATCCGCGTGGCGCGGTGACCCAGTTGGATAGTCTTGACGCGCCCCACAAAAACTACACCTCTGCTGCCCGCAATTTAATTTGCTAACGAAACTACTTGTGTAAGTGATTTTTCTTGAGTTGTTGTGCTTTATGAAACGCTTTATTTCTTATTATTATAGTATCTTATTTCACTAGCTTGGCTACGGAATGTCTCTTCGATGCCTAGTGATCTCTACCTGCTGTTGAGTGCCGCGTATTGATTGATCAGTTCGAGTTGTCGTTCGTCGCTCAAAAGACCAGCTGTCGTGTTGAACGCTTTCGTTGGATCCTGCCCAAATCCACCACCCATGTTGGCTGTGGCCGCATGCTGCTGGGCGCCTGGATAACCGGCACCGGCAAGTATCAATCCACCACCGTACACTGAAAATCACGTAAAGCATAACGACGACACCGTGAATTATTTTATATCAGCGTCCTGAGGCTTCAGTACTAGTGGAGGATAAGTACTAGATCAGGAGCCTTTGTGATTGACTAGAAGAACACCGAGAATGGCACACCCAAAGGCGAGTTACGGTCACTTTTAAAAAAGTATCTTAAACAATGGACATATGAGAAGTGCAGATAAGGTGACAGATGTGTGTCAATACTTTCTGACTAGGACATTGCGCGACACGATTGCGTCGCCACGTGCGCCAGCTATCTTGTTGGTCTTGAGTTGACCGCAGATAGGGGGCGTAGCCGTTTCCTCCTCACGCGACCTGACCTACTTGGACCGTCTTGACGCACTCCCCGGACAAGGTGGTCAGTGTAGGCATTAGCAACACTTCAAGCCTTCCAATGTTTATACCTGATGGTCTTTGGTGTCATTTGAAATGTCTCAAAGGAAAGGATGGGTATACCGACGTTAAAACACGCTAGCTGCTTAGGGCAACGACCACCTATTTGTAAGCCATGCCTACTCAGTCCCTAGCTAGGTGGATACCTCAGAGGAATAGTCAATGGGTTTTTCTGTTACCCATATATTTATGTTGCATTTGCCTGATGTGGACCGCATGCAAAGTTTCACGCACAAAATGTGAATTCGGCCAAGATACAGCACCAAAAAGTCTCTGCCAGGTGGGCGGGGCCTCCGAGCAAATGCCCACCCCATCGTCCGTCGCGCCGCGGTCGGAACATTGGAACAGAAAGTGGGAACAGAAAGTTGCGTGAACTGTCTCCCGCTCCATTTCTCACCACGGTGGACGACGAAAGGGAGCTTTTATCCGGAGGCCCCGCCCACGACCGAGAATCCGGTGAGCTGTATCTTAGCCTAACCCTCACTTTTTCGCGTGAAACTTTGCATGGTGCCCTTATTAGGCAAATATAACATAAATATATAGGTAACGGAAAAATTCCTTTTTTTCGTGGACGATGCCTTTAAGCTGCGTTCATACTTAGCGACGCTGACGTGGCATCTCTATTGCCGCAAAGCGCACTCGCGATCAGTACGCTGAGTATTGATTGGGCACACGTGAATCATTGCCGCGATTACAGCTGATTTGAGCCAGCGCCCAGTATATGATCGTTGAGTGAAGCGCTGCGGCTGTCGCAATCGTAGCGATCGCGTCGCCTAGTATGACCGCAGCCTCAGTCACTACTGGTCCACGACAGAGCGGACTTATGGCTTGCGACTTTCATAGTCAAATTCCTGTATTATTAACTATTTATACTTATGCTATTGAAATCACTGCACTGATGTTTCCAATATGACCGTACCTCGCCTTTCAGGGACTCTTATGGCTCTTGTAAACGTTAGGAGTAAATCCCTGTATTATTAACTATTTATACTTATGCTATTGAAATCACTGCACTGATGTTTCCAATATGACCGTACCTCGCCTTTCAGGGACTCTTATGGCTCTTGTAAACGTTAGGAGTAAAAATGGCTCAGTATTTTGAGCGAGAAAGCACACGCTCAGACGAGGATGCAACAGTTGAACATAGGAACGATACATCATGGACTTGTAGGAGCTTGAGGGATTGAAATGTGGGAGTGGAAACCGAGAGGTGGATGGAAAGGCTCGTCAAGGGAGATTCAGACGCACACACACAACCAACTAGCGCTGGTAGAGTGAAAGTGGGTGTGAAAAAGCGTCAACGATATGAGCAGAATAGCAGCAGCGGAACCGATTGGAGCAACAGGAATGAGCGGAAGTTTAAATCGGGGAAGGAAGTGGCGCGGTCGCTCCGCGGCCATCAATCTTGTTGTTGGACCGCGTCGCAACCGCACGCTACTCGGAAAGTCTCATTCCAACTTCAGAGTTTTCTGATATATTTTTGAGTTTCTCGACATCACAAATTAAAATTAAGGCAAAGCTGTTGCTGTAACGGAAATCCTGGCTCATCAGTTCCGCTCATCCCTTGATTCACACCTTTAGGGGAATAGGAATGTTTAAGAGAAGGCGCAAACTCAAAACGGCTAACCCATCATGCAAATCAGCTACATAAGGAAACCTTAGCTGAACGTTTTCAGAGCGACAGAGAATGACGTTGTGTATGTGCGGCCATGGGGGCTGAAGTGTACTTTATAAAGTCGTCGAGATGTGGAATCCACGAACTTAAGTTCGTCTTAATTACGAGAGACAGAGTATGGCACGCGTGCGGTCGCCGCGCATGTGCACGTGCCGCGACCGCACGCGTCGTACCCTGTCGCTGCTATTATTGCCATGAGTTCGTGGATTTACAGGCAAGTATATGGGGTACTAATCATGTGTAGACTCAGTGCATGAAATTTTGGAAAATAAAGTTGAACGAAACTAGTGAAAGTGACAGTGAGTGAGAGAGTTGATAGCAGTACCTTGGGGATTGAGGGTAGGAGTGGATAGGAAGGCGGACGTCGGCCCGTATTGCGCCGACGCTAGTACACCACGTGCCAGCTGAAAACACAGAAAACAATGGATATAGTCTTGGTGTATGCGTGTGTATCATTCCATCGAACGACGACTGGCTTTGCTTTTAAAAACTCTGAACAGCTTGAGTTTTAGCTCAATCTTCTCTGCAAAATCAATCACAATCACGATCCGTTTCATCGATCCACGCAGATGAAGTTCCTTGACGGGATGCCTTGCAGCGAGTGTTAAAACCCTCATGTGACAAATTCTTGGCATACTGCACCAAATACTGATAGATGAAACGGACAACAACGTTCCACTGCCATGCCAGCACCAATCTCATTCAAAGGAATCGTACACCAAAAATGACTTTTTGTCACTCAATATTTATGTTGTATTTGCCTAATAAGGGCAGCATGCTGAAATTCTCGCGAAAAAATGAAAATTCGGCTGCGATACAGCTCTCCGAATTCTCGTCCAGATGGGCGGGGCCTCCGAACAAGTGCCCGCTCCGTCAGCTGCTGCGGTCGGAGACGCATTGTAAGAATAGAAAGTTACTCAAACAGTCCACTCTCCGTTAACAACCGTGGCGGAGAAGGGGACGGGGCCTTTACTCGGAGGCCCCGCCCACCCGCCCGAGAGTTTGGGGAGCAGCATCTTAGCCGATTACTCACTTTTTCGCGTGAGACTTTACATTCGACCCATGTTAGGCAAATACAACATAAATATATGGGTAACAAATTAGCTCCTTTTTCCGTACACGATTTGTTTAACGGAGAAACAAAGTTTTGCGAGCTCAAAGCGGTCTATTACTATCGATAAGTTTCCTTCTAAAGTTGGGTCCCCCCACTGAGCATCATAACCTCCAGCTTCTGTTAAGGTGGCAAACGGAGCGAGTGAGGAGTAACTTCATCGCAAAACAGGACAACTCGTCCGAAGTTAGGCGGGCCAACTGTTTTCGGGCGAGTCATACAGACCGTCAGAAAGATGCTCATATGTTGGCAAATATTTAAAAGCTGTATTATTCACCAAAAGGTTCTTCTTCACGTTGATAAAGGGGAAAAATTCAAGGACGCACATTTCATCCGATAGACTCGTACCAAATTGGTCGTAGGTTCAAATAGGGCCTTTTCGAGGGATAGTATGGCAGTGGAACGTACTGTTTATTAGCTGCGGTTTATGCTAGACGACATCTCCTGAATTGAACCAGCACATATTCCCAAAGGGAAGGAATGAGCGTGCTGGATACGTGCGTTGTAGATGCTTTCCAACATAAACCCGCAAAGCTTTGTAAATCTTTTTCCAGTAAGCTGCACGTATCCATAAATGGTTACGAAATAAAAAGCTTTAGTGATGTTTTGGTATGAAAGCATTCGACCATTCATGCTTTTGTTCACTTAGGAATGCACATCGGGGAATGAACTCGTCTCTGAAAGACGCAACGTAACGGAAAACTCGTCCAACAATCTACAGTTGTCACGTCATGCGAATGCAAAAAAAAACACGAAAAGGAATTCATCAGGGAAGTGTTGAAGCTGTTGAAGCTGTGGGATTAACAAGACATGACCGTAAACGCTACTACTGTACGTACGATGTCACGATCAACAACATTGCAACGTGACGCGTGGGAACGCACCTCTGGAGGAAGAAATTGACCGAGTTGAGCCTGTTGAAAGAGGGCCGGTTGTAGCAGGGCAGCCAGCTGTTGCTGCTGAGCCGCAGCGGCCGCCGCTGCTGAACTGGCCACCAACAACGAATTAAAGGTCGGTTTTGGTCGATACGGTAACGTGGTGCCTTTCGGTGGAGCCTGGAAATAACGAGATTGACTGGTTTCTATGTTTTTTGTATGTGAAGGCCATTAATTGGCTACAGTATCCCAACTTCAGTAGAATCTGTACGAATTTTGGAAATTTCATGCTCTTTTTTGTTTTGTTTTCTTATGTTCTAATGTTGAAAAGACCTTGTTTGATAACTGTCATGGGGAGATGTTGCTCAGCCGTGGGTGAGACTACTTACGCCAGAAAATCGGCGTCGCATTCACGGCGAACCCAGTACGACTCGCGGAATCGATTGCCCTTGGGAGCTCGGCAGAGCGTGGCTGCTTCACCTCTGCACTTCCACCCACGCCACATTGCCTCTGCACCCATGCCACATTGACTCGCTTAACGCCGCTATGCCCTGCCACTGGCACTCGCACCAGCCGCGCCGCCCGACGCGGGCGGCCACGCGATTTTCTGGCGTAAGTAGCCTCACCCGTTGCCGCGGCCCGTTGTACCCAATTTATCGATGGGGCACGTGGATCGTAGCTGCCACCAACGCCGACTATTCGCCGATCTCCTGCGACGGATCTCGTCCACATCACCAAACCCTCAGATTCTGTTTGTTTATTGTTTTGGAGCAGCTTTCGTTTCTCAAAGTGGGGACAGAAAGCAGCTATGTGGCCACTGCAAAAAATATGGCTATCGATTGTGGTATGAGGTCAAATTACAGCTTAGTTGTGGCTTACTTGCAATTTTTATTTAAAGCTTGGCCCCATTCCCCTTCTAATACTTTCGTACTCGAGAAAATCCCTTCAAGATTCCACGTCTATCTACGGAATGTAATGCAATTGGCGCTAATTTGTATTCCGTTGGGGAAGACATTCGACTGAATGCCTCGAAGTGGTCGTCCAATAGGTTGAAATTGGCAGAAAGCCTCCAGCAGCCGAATGAGTCAATAAAATTATGCTTGACGAGTGCCAGCTCCTGTCAACCGGGATTGTCACCTTCGGCGATGACAAGATGACGGACGGACGGCAATGTGACATGACAGGACATTTCTAATCACATGAAATTAGCGTTCAGTGTCCCACAAGTTGGCAGCCGGTGTGGATAAGATGAGTTCTGCTGGCCGAGTGGTCCACTTTTATAGCAAAGTTCCACGTGGCAAAACGCACCCCTCGGAAGGGAATCATCAAATCAGATGGCTTCCGCTGGACGAGTTGTCCACTTCTATAGCGAACTTCCACGTGGCAAAACGCAACCCTCGGAAGGGAATCATCGAATCAGATGGCTCCCGCTGGACGAGTTGTCCACTTCTATAGCAAAATTCTACGTGACTCCTGCACCCCTCGGACGGAAATCATCCAGTCAAAAGTAGGAATGAAACACTTGGATAAATAACAAATTGTTATGGTTATACAGGACGCTAAAAAATCCTGAGCATCAGGCATGACCCTGCCTCTGCGGCACAGGCCTCTTTTCCAACTCGAACCAGGATCAAGCTTCGATTGAGGAATTGCGAGGCTCGTATTTTTTTCTCGACGAGTCATCAACGAACTGCCGTTTATCGATAGGCCAAGCAACATACCTCTAAGAGTATTTGGCATACTTGTCCCATACATAAAATGATGGCGTCAGCCGTTCCAGATACAGTAACGGCACGTTCAGTCGATTGTGGCAGCATTTCGGACGCAACTTGGATAGATGCTCCTGTCGCCTGAAAATGCAAAAAAGGTAGGTACGGTAATCACCCGAAATTCGTGCACAGCTGAATTGACACCGAGCACTACCATTTTGATTATTGACCTGCCAACGCATATTTGTATGCTCTCCCAGTGGCAGTTATCGGGGTTACACTGTCATGATCCCGGTTTAGAAATTTAGGTACGATTGACCTTTTCGTACCTATTTAAGGTGCTCTGCGTCTAGGAGCAGAATCAATATTTGCAAAAACCTGTGTTATATTTGCCTAATGTGTGCCGCATGTAGAGTTTCACGCAAAAAAAGTGAATCCGGCTAAGACACAGCACCACAAAGTTTTGGCCAGGTGGGCGGGGCCTCCGAGCAAGTGCCCACACCGTCGTCTGCCGCGGTCGAAAACGCTTTGTAGGAACAGAAAGTTACGTTGACATTCCCACTCTCCATTCCTATCCGCGGCGAACGACGGGACGGGGCTTGCACTCGGAGGCTCCGCCCACCCGGCCGAGAATTGAGGGAGCTGTATCTTAGCCGAATTGTCACTTGTTGTGCGTGGAACTTTGCATGCGGCCCTCTAGGCAAATACAACATGAATAGAAGGGTCACAGAGGAACTAATTTTTCCATAAACGATTCCTTCAGGATAGCCAATGCATTTAAACAGCTCAGTTCAAGATCTCTCCCATGATGCTTTGTCGTAAGCTATCCGCTTCGACGGCTGCTCAGCTTAACGGTTTTATGAAATACGTGGGTGAACCCTGTTCAGGAAAAACCTTTTCTCCTGTCACCACCTCTTCAATCATTTATGCCCTTGACAAAGATAAACTTTGTCGAGATCGAGAGCGAACGATTTTGAATTGAGTGCCTTTGCCATCCCATCGGAATGAAACATCGTCAGTGACAGGTGGCCGTGAAAAACCCTAAAGGGCACAGGAGATGGCATAGCCTGAGTGTAACAGCGAACGGTGTAGCAGAGGCGGAACAAGATAAAAAATAAGGGTTCGAACATCGAGAAAGCCAAAAAAGCTCCATCAAAATTCGGGAACTCTATAAACAATTTACAGGAGCTTTACGAGAGCTGCGCCATGCACCTATGGGGCTGGAAGGGTCCGTTGAAAGAGATAATGTACCACAACCATTGGCAGGAGCTCCTTTGTAAGGGAATACAGCGTTCATAGTCGGCGTCTGATAGCGTGATCGCTGCCACACGTTCTCGCAGTCAATACTACTTGCTCGCCACTCTTGGGTCGCGGTAAAGTATGATAGCATTGCTCACACTTCAATAAGCATCCGCGGTGTGCCACCCTATTGGTCTATTGCACTATTGGTCGCTGAGTATAGACACGACCCAAAGCGAATGAAATGATCAGCTGGAGATGGTCGCGTGACCGCCCGCCACACTGAGTTGGGAATATTTACGAAATGGTGGGTCTCAAACGCTTGCGATGCAGGTTTTGTTACAACTGCATTTTTATCCATGTTCGCAAAATTTAAAAAATAAAAACTAAAGTTCAAAAAAAGGTTATAGAAAAAAGCTTACCTCTCGAATCTCTTTGATTTTCGAGCCGCTTTTCCCTATAAGTGAACCACATTGCGTCGCCGGAACGATCAATCGCATTGTGATCGGTGGCTTAGGAACGGAATTCGGTAAAGCTCGCATATCCTGAAGAGGTTTTTTTTCTGAATATTTCTTGAAAAGCCTGAGTTGAGGAATAGGAAAACCGAGTTTTTAAAGTATGAGAGATTTTTTATTAAATATCTTTTTATTATAAATAATCTATCAAATAAGCCTTATGAGTCGAGATTAGTTGCTAGCGCGGCTAATAAATCGATCACCTTGGAATGCGCCATGAACTACAACCATTATCAACCTCAGAACTCATTGAGAAGTGTTCAAAACCATCGGGAAGCATTTCCATTCTATTGCTTGAGCCATGTCTTGACTGTCCTATTTTCACAGACTAGAAGTGATTTTCTGGGTATCAGGTTCACATGATATCGTGTGTTATCAAGCCCACTGGAAGTGGGGCTTCAACCAGACCAGAACCACCTCCCGCGCTCCACTCCTCCCCTACAGATGGTTTAAAATTGCTCATCGAGCTCTTATCACTGTACCCTCATCGATCTTCAAAGAATCATCCACTTCAGCATTTCTCTTTCGGGTTAGATACAAGCCTGAGAACATTAAATAAAATTGGAATTACTAGGGTTTCCTATTTCGAACGTTACTAAAAAACCTGCTTTCGATCATAGCCGCCTCCCCCCCCCCATCTCCCCTGGTCTTTAGGTGATGCCATCTCACAGGCCCATGGAAGGAAAATGCCAAATGACCTCCTGCTAGCGCATTCTTGACTGAAGGCCTATATTCGAAAGCAAATCAACGAACGATATATTCTGGACTGTGCACCTACCCGCCGGCTGCTGTCTCAAAGATGTCGCGCGGGAATTCAAACAGGTTGCGGTTTTCTCATATTTTTTAGAAAAAATTTTGGTTCATTTGTGTTTCCCTTGAAGTAAGTGCTTATCTAGTATACTGTTTCCGAGGGGAAATAGGAATTTCCGACACAATCTTCTCGAATGTATCCGCTCCCCTTCCAAAAATTGAAACCTTAAGTTCGTCGAAAAAAATCATGGGTCGACGCAAAGGTTAAATCAGTGATTTAGTAACAAAAAGCTACGCTAGTGCACTATCAAACGATCCATCACTCAATTCAATGGCGTTGTCACACATTGTACGGGTCAATTCGACCGACTTATTCTCCCCGTTTGAGGACGGAAAGCAGCCATTAAGCGTCCAGCTGGCCATAAAGTGGTGTGTGTGTTTACTTCAAAGTTTATCTTTGCGTCCGATGGTGATCTTTTGGATCCTTCGCGCCGCCGTCGTGGTCGTCGTCGTAGCGATCGATGCTGTTTCGAGCCAGCGGAGCGACGCTGACATTCGATCCTTCTCGATGAGCAGCGAACTACTCGAAATTCGAGCCATACACGACGGCTGGATAAAACACTGCCAAGAAGCCTATTTTATCGTTATCTCAACGCAGCCGTACACGGAAGCTTCGTAATTCCATTTCTTCACAATTTTAGGTCCACAATTTAGAGAAACCACAAGAAAAAATGAAAAAGTTTCTTAGTTCTGATTAAAAACTCATAAATCGAAAACTGTAACCCGTTCGATTTCCCGCCAAACCACTTTTGAAACCATCTGAAACAGTTGCCGGTAAGGAGATAGTTTCGCGCCCGATCTTTATTTATTTGCTACACCGCGCCAGCGATGACGTGACCGCCGCTGCTCTGCTACAAGAGCCCTGCTCTGCCTACTTGACCCGAAAACTATGAAGGCTTAGAGGGGTACAATCCATTTAGCAGTGCTTGATCGTGCGTGGCCTGCGGACTTGGGTGGGAGCGTTCTCATAACTCAAACTCTCTCACTCCGCCACACACTCTCACTCTCGTCAGCACGCCCACTCTCGCCACTCCGACCACGCCCTATCAAGGGCTCCGAAATGAACTGTATCTATGCAGGATTTGGCGTAAAGGTTATAGGTAACCCGTGCTGAACAAATACGACAAGTGTGGGGGGGGGACGGAATTCCAAATTTCCGGGGATGATTCGCTTAACCGACCTGGCGATTCATTCTGAAGACGAATGGTTTATCAAAGGATAGATAGGTCTTCCGATTCTCATTTCCACCCCAGTATTTTTTTCCTCCCCATAGGACACTCGCACCTCAGTGGACGAAAGTGCACACTAGTCGAGATTCAACTGAACTTTGGTCGTCGTTGTTAAACTACATACATCCCTTTCCTCTGCTAAAAAAAGAAGCGTTGCACATTTCATGGAAGTTACGTGCTTGTTCAGACGCAGGACTCCTTATCATCACCCAACTGCTCCAGATAGCGAATGCTCTCAAAATGTCCTTTGCAGCAAAAAAGCGCTCTGTCGTATCATACAGTAACACTCATAAAAGCGCTGTATTAACGAAGAGATGGGAGGAAGGGAAAGGGGGGGGGGGGCAATTCGATGAAAATTTAAAAGCAACCCGATTTACATGGCTTTCAATACTATTAACCATAGATATCATGTGTATACAGGTATGTACTTGTAAGACCAATGTTACCACTCAACGTTGAACATGCTGCCCCCCCCCCCCCCCCCCCCCCCCTCCCATCACTACTATTACTCTCATTTTGAAATAGTGATAATGCAATGAGCAGCACATTGTAATTTTCCCTTGGTAAGCCTTGGTGGAAATTCCGATGACAAAAATGCTTCACAGTAACGGCATCCGCGACGCAACCGCATGGGCAACCTCAGAAAACAGAGATTGGGCCTCAGAAACTCAAAATCTGCTTTGCGCCGTCCATGACCACGCCAAGAAAACCCAGAAAAGTTGCTGGTCACGGAAAATCGTTTGTGAACAGTATTTCTGTCTCCTCCACTACTACTTGTGCAATTTCCAGAAACTTCACACTTCAGGATTCAAAATTAGCGGGCGCACCAAGACATCTCACCACGCCCATTCCTTGACGAGTTCAATCCGGATGACGGTTGGGACACACGGTCGACTAGGTCACAAGGCCATGCGCTGAACACGCCCATTCGTCCGCGGCAGATCAACGAAAGGCAATAGCAAAACCCTAGTTCAGCGAGATAGCAAAATACGGAACGCGCCGTATTGATCGATGAAGTGGGGGGAGGCCACAGCTTGGCATCTTGCCAGAGCAGCTGGCTTTGAGACAACTCGGACAATTCGCGAAGCGTCGCCGCGCGCGGCCAAAATCCTGTGTCTCAACATATACCGTAACGTGCAACCCTAAGTCAGTAGCTCACCTCTTCAAATTTATTGGAGATCATTGCAAAGGCTTTATTGATCGTCGACAAACTGCCGGTGATGGTCACTATCCGTTCCGGGCACGAACCATCTGATATATTGATTTTTGCTCCGGAATCTTCTCGAATTCTTTTGATTTGATCACCACGTTTTCCAATAATACTACCGACTTCCTGCAAATAATCAATCTGTTCTGCGTAACTGTCAATACTAATCAATATCTTTTAGGACTATGCTCACCTTCCCTTGCATGAGCAGTCGTATAGTGAGCAGTAGATTCATATTTGGTGCAGCACCCGGTGAACTTGACGACGATGGGTCAGCGGAGTGTTCGGACGAGTTGCTGCAATCGGCGGACGGTACAATCATTTATTATTCATTCAAATGAAAATACTCCAAGAAAAAAGATTGGGCAGACTCTGGAAACGGGCAGCAAATAGCCTGATGCAAAGGGTTTTTCGAATTTTCCCGCGCCCACCATGCCAGCGTATTTCCCGCGCAGCCCCCGGGTATCAACTCTTTTGCCTATGAACAATATATCTTTTCCTGTTAAACCCCGCCCTTTGGTATTTTGAGCGGGACGCCTGGTTTGAACTTGTAACGGTCAAAAAGTAGGTGGTGACAGGGCTTCTGGTGAGGTGGGGGGGGGGGGGGGGGGAGACGCGACTTCGCGCCTTAACGCATGGGTTACAGCACATTATTTTAATGTGCGCAGTAAAAGGGATGTGTACCCTTTTGTCATGATTTCGCACCGCGGCATGTCGCAAGCGAAACAATGCGGACGAGCCAAAGGCGCCATAGCGTTGGGTCCCGAAGCGATTAGAAGTCAACTGCGTATCGCGCCTCTAGGTGATCGTTCTGAGACCTAACTATCGCGATGAGCATAGCTCGCACACACTGCACGCCGCTCGTCGTCGTGCGAAATCCTGACGTAACGGTACACACTTCAGTGAAGGAGTAGGTGGCAGCGAGGCACGAGTGATCACGGTTAAGCACTGAGCCCTTCAAAAGGGGGGGGGGGGTGGGGAGAGGGGAGGATCCCATCTTGGAATTCTGCGCCAAGATTCCCTGACCCATTTTGAGTAATTCTGGACCAGTCGTAATTTTGTAATTTTCAAAAATTGCCCCTGACACCAGCCTTGATCTGCATACGAGATCAAGGGCCATTCTCTCAACACAACCGGCAAACATGGCTAACATGGCAACCAACTAACAAACGGCAAGTCACCGTAAGCCTATACCGTGAACCAAAATTGCCTTCTTCCGGTGCCTTGAACTGGTTAGTTTATTTCACTTTCATAGCGTACTTTCCAGCTCCAGATTCATCATATCCTTCAATACCTTTACTACTGAGAAATGATATTTAGAAATGATCAGCTCGAAAGCAGTTAAAAAAAAGGCTCAAAGATTTCTATTTTTCGGGTTTTTGACCGTTTCATTTCGTTCTTTTTCTAGGGTTGCACTAGTAACCCGCTATCATAATTAAAGGGTACCTCTCAGCATTTCACATTTAAAGATATCTGAAATCTTAGCTCCTATCGCTGTGCTTTCTATGCTTTTGATCCACACTTCCCTCCACCTCCAACTAGTATAATGTATGTAATTTCACATGGTAGTAATAAAATACCCTACTCACCTGTTATAGTTCTGTGTCGAGAGTCCTGCGGCAGCGGCGTATGCTGAGGTGGGCAATCCCATACCATAATGTACATATGACCCGTTCAATAAAGGATCCATCTGGAAAAAGTCACGATTTAGAGAGTTGCTGTTGCTGATATGGCATTGACAACAGCTGATAACGGCCAGCGACATGAAGGTCAGAAGCTTTTCGAATGGAACACGCAACATCGCAAGGACTACCTCTACTTGTGGATCAACATTAACACTATCAATTATTATTTCTCATATAAGTGATCTTCTAGAAAATCGCCACAAATATTTTATGAAGCAAAATGCAAGAAAAGTGGAAATCTAGAAAAAATATCTGAATACCAGCTTGAGATGACTGACCGACCGAATGCAGCCCTGTAAATTCGATTGATTGTGCGAGAGTTGAAGAAAGAAATATCTAGAGGTGTCCTAGCTCTTTACTTATTATTAAACTACAAAATTAGTAGTTTACCATTCAGAGGAACTACTTGTAGTTGATATAAATATCAGTGGTGTTATACTAGGGAGTGCGTAGCGTTAGGAGATAACTTCGCAAAGCGGCGGGGGCGCGGTGTGTGTGCGAGGTGGAACGCCGTATGCAGTTGGTCGCACCTTAAAGACACCAGGAGGGGTAATTTTGGCTTACGGTAGAACAGACGTAGTGTGGACGAGCTTGAGTGGCCGCCATTGCACAAACTCGCCAATTTGACGCCTTGGCATGGTGCCAAAAGAAGATGGTTCTAATACAGATTTGTTTTTTCCTTTTAGTTTTCACTTTGTTCTTTCTTATATTGTTTCTAGATGTACTTACGGGTCAAATAAAGTCGGGGGGGGGGGAGGCAAAATTTTTACCCACGTCAAAGCTTCTTTCCCTTCCTAGGGTTAGGCTGAAGCTGATGAGACCTATGCTTTGACAGATGCTTTTTAATGTGGGAGGAAGGGATATCAATTTTAGCCTAAGCCTAGTAAGGGAAAGGAGCATCGACGTCGACGCAAAGTTGCGTCTCCCCCCGACTTTATTTGACCCTTCTGAGATTTTGAGGTATAGAAATGCACAATTAAGAAGATCTATAAGTAAACAAGTAAAATATGTCACTAGAAAACAGTAAAGAGGAAATAATTCAAAAATAAGGTTACATCAGGCCGAAGACAAGCTTCAAAATGAACGAAGCGTGGCTCGGCCACGGAAGCTTGCAGTTCGGACGGAAGCGCGCCCCGGGGCCAAATACCGTCTCACGGCGCGTTTTTCAACGCTGGTTTCGTTACACATTGTATCTACCGAACCCATATGTTTGTTTTCAGACGCCATTGTTTTCGTCAACGTTATTCCGCCCTTGCCCCCCTCCCGGTGCCTTTAAGACGGCTAGATTCACTGTTCTCCTTCACCCCACCTCCGCCTCCACTCGGTTCTTCCTCATCCTGACGACGAACCTTTCCAAGTCCAGCATGGGTGCCCCTTACTCGCACCCCGCTCTTCGCGGTGCGAATTCCTGACCTGTGGGTACACACCCGGAGAGGCAAACATGTTGAGACCGCGTGATATGGGTCACATTCGTATAAGTTGCCTACGTTGCAAAATTGTAAAGCTGATATTATTATTCCATATTTATGTAACTGTGTGACAAAGTCAATGTATTCACCAAATAGCACCCCCTCCCTTCTCTCTCCCCCCTTCCGTAGCACCACCCGATAATCTCTAAAACTACTCGTTCGAAGGCAAGTCTGGGGGAGGAGGGGGGGGGGGGGGGGGAGCAAGCTAAAATGACAACTGAAAGACATGTTGTCTATAAGCGAAAACACAAGTTCAGTGAATATGACCTGTGGCGAAACTCGCATTGAAAAAAATTTGCCTCGGGATATCTATCACCATCTAATTGATATTCACGCTGCCTCGTATCCGCTGAGTGAACTATTAGGGCGGAGCAACGTTCGCGGCTGGCTGACTTAGCCCCTCGCCGTCTGCCTCTACCCCTCAGCGGCTAGTGCTGGAGAAGAGGGCGAAAAGAAAGCTGTGAGAAAGAAGGTTCACGGATTTCTATTTCTCGGTATTTTGACCGTTTCATTTCGTTCTTTCCCTACTGTTGCATTATTGAGCGCCTCGACTTTCATATTCCGCAATTATCCCACGATCTGCTAAAATTACCCCCCACCCCCTTTTCCATAGTGTCTTTCCTTCTACACATTAAGATCTAGACACTGTTATGATCAATTACGTAGCCATTTGTCACTCTCATGATATCACTCCGAACCTATAATTTTTGAGAAACGAGTCATCAAGGCAGGTATGGGAAGTTAGTTAGCGATGCTATATTGCTCTTGGGAAGCCACGCAATGCATTCATTCCGAAAGGGTATCGGGCGGTTATGGCGGTTATAAAAAGTTTAGACATCGGGTGTTGATGAAAACATAGTGGTTCGTCTGAGTAAGGAGGTGAAACGAGTCACTCAAAAAAATTTTTTTAATCAACCATGTGATATAACCTTTATTGTGTTAAAGACGAACAAAGAACATTCCAGAAAGCAACCAAAAAATAGACTATGAGTGACTAAGGATGAAGGTTTAGCTCTTAACAATATCAAAACAATATCGTTCATTCCTTCACTTTATTCAAGTTGAGCCCTCACCGTAGTTTGCCCTCACACCAAACTCACTCAATGGAGTCACCAGGCAGAAATAGGCACGCATTCGAAGCCACTGGCGTGTTTAATAAGCTGCCCAGAGAATATTGAAATAGCTGCAAACTTCGGCAAAATAGTGCCTCCACTATTATTGTATTTGCGCATAGCTTATCAATAATTTATAATTAATATTTTATAGTTAACTGAAAACGGAACAATCATTCAGAACTTGAGCATCCAGCGAAAATTCTCTGCGCTTGAAAAGTGTTGCTCTAAACGCACACCTCGCAAAAAATTGTGAGCTATCGCGCGTGTTACAGGATGTAGAGGCCCTGGTTTACCCACTACTGAAGAAAAATGAGTCGAAACCCCGCGAGCGATGGCGCCGCGAAAAGGGTGCAATTTCACAACTATTCAAGGGTCTGCCTGCCCTGAGAAGGTAAGGACCGCTTTGATTATCGCGTGGTGTGCCTTTAAGTATCTATGAGAATGAATGGGGAGGCGCGTGGCGAAAGGGCCCGTTATTGCAGCCGCGGTGATCGGTTCAGTCCCACTGTCGCTTTTTTGTGTTTTATTACACGTAAATGCGCTCCACACTCTTGCCTATGCCTCTGACCCTTCAAACTGCATAAGTAAACTTTGTATTAGGTTGATTCATAATAAATCGGACAAATTGACCAATTTTAATCATTGTCGTACAACTTTTTTACGACAACAGGGATTCACTTGAAATATACTCCATCTTTATCGATGACCTTCTGCCACGGTATAGGCAGATCATGGATGCCCTTGCTCCAGAAGGCCGGAAGCTGGAGCTCGAAGAAGTTGCCGAGTGCCGCCTTGACCTCGTCGCGAGTTTTGAAGTCTTGGCCGTCCAGGTGGCGTTGGCTGTGGGAGAAAAGGTGGAAATCTGAAGGGGCCAGGTCTGGGGAGTACGGTGGGTATAGAAGTACGGTCCAACTGTACGACAGCAGCTCGGCCTTGGTCGATCTTGCGAAGTGCGGTCTGTGGAAGTAGACACGTTGTCGTGCTGGAAGTAGACATGTGACCGCCGCCGTAGCGAACTTTGGACATTGGCCTTCAATTCTCGTAATTGACGAACGTAGACGTCGGCGGATACTGTGGTACCTTCATCGAGCAGCTCCCAGTACTCTACGCCGTGTACGCTCCACCAACCGCGGTTTTCGTCTTCGATGGAATAGTCGCCTGACGCAAACTTCGAATGCTACAACTACAGTGTACTTCTGCCGGGGGCATGCTCCTTGTGAACTTCTATCAGACGTCTGCCGATATCCGCGGGTTCCTGGCCAGATAGCGATATAAATAGTATGACGTTGCGGATGTGGTCTCTGGACCGCTTGAAATCGTGCGGCATTGTGGCGGAATGAAACTACTTTGGAGTGATTATTTTGCGGTACTTTGAAGAGCTTTTCATACTCATTCCAACGGTACCTCGCGCGTCCATTTTCGTTAATTCGTTACTGAGTTATGATCTCTAGAAATCATCACTACCATTTGTCCGATTTATTATGAATCAACCTAATAAAAGAGGGGGGGGACAGCTTGATGAAAGATGAACAGTAACATGTCTTTACACAGGATTATGCATGTAGATATATGGTATCTATAGTACGTGATTGACACGTCAGTCTTGTAAAGGCATCTTACTTCTGAACATTCAACCGGTTGACCCCCACCCCCCCCCCCCCCTGATCCCCCTATCTAAAAATTTGCCACATACGACTATCACTCCTGTCACACGATCGTCAACTTGTTGACAGATTCATCCCGGGACAGAGTTAAGCTCAGTGTTGAGGATTTTTTTCGGAAAATATGCGCCCCCCTTGCTCATCCGTGAGGCTGCCTGTGCTTATACCCTAGCAGTCTCCGAATGAAATTCGCCAATAGATAATCATGGCATTTCTACCTGATACTAGTAACAATTGACGATCTTTTACAGAGATCGCCTAATCGGACCAAAATGTGCCGAGGATTCCTCGAGAAAAATTTGGAAAAAAATCTTTCAGGGTCTCGACCTTTACCTAACATGCCTTGAGGTATACACCCCTAGGTCAGGATTTCGCATAGCAAAATACAGGGTGGGGGTCGATTGGTCGAATATTCGCGCGGTCGCCCTCGGCGAGCGGCGCGACGGGTGCGAGTCGTTTGGCAAACCGCGCAAGACCCAATGGGCTGGTACCGTGAGGGACCTTTAAAGATTGGCAAACTCCCGGAGCTTCCAACTTGCGATCTTTAAAGGTCCCTTATGGTGCCAGCCCATTGCTTCTTGAGCGGAATTTTAGACGACTCATACTGACGGCGGCGTGAGTGCGACGCCGCGAAGCGAAAATTCAACCGATCGACCCTCACCCCAAAATGCAGCGTGCCAGTTGGGGGCACCAAGTATAAATGGGTTCTGGAGCGACAACAGTACGCTGTCCACAAGACATGGTGTAATACAGGGTAATCGCTTCAGGACCCAATCACGTAGACGCTCCTAGCTCGTACAGAACGCGTCCCAGCCGCACTGCGAAATTCTGACGTGATGGTACACCCCTTTCGGAGTAACCGACGAGGGAATATCCTTTGAATTTGATGAGACTCCTATCAGAAATATTTATCCATAAAACCATGAATGCACAGCTTAGCGTAATGGCTGGACATAACTGCAGCTAGCATACAGGTTAAGTTCAGAGCTACGGGGAGTTATCAGTGGCTGTCGCTTCCTGACATGACCTCTAAAGAAGCCAAAGGTGACCGAAAAACGGCCCTGCGTGCTCGGGTGTTGGAGGCGCAGTATTGGGTTTCAAAATTTAAAATGTGAAGAAAGGTGGCTGCAGCAATCAATAATGTGAAGACCAGCTGTAAAGAGAAAAAATGACTGGTGGATACGAGAAATGTGCAGATAAATCCATGTTCACTTAGCAACACTGATGAAAATGTAACGAATGAGCTCAATAGATGTTGTAAACCAGCGTCCCTTCCTCACTGTTGCCAAGAACTAGTCTCAAAATCAGTAATTTAGAGTACGGTAAAACGCAAAAACAACGAAGAAATGTCCTTTAGCACGTTCCAATTAACAACTCGAAAAACTGAAAAAAAAAACTACAATTTGAATGAATTCCCGCCAAAAAAATTGCCAGTTGTATGAACTCCCGCCAAAAAAACTACAATTCGTATGAATTCCCGCCAAACGACTTTTTGCATATATCGGCGGGAGGGTATACGGCCCAGACTTTGGCGCCTTGTTTCAAATTGCTTTCTACATCGCACCACCACCAATCACGTGACTGCCGCCGCTTTGCTCGACAATACTCGCGGACCGCCCACGTTACCTACTTGGACAAAACTGTGGAGACTTTGAGGACGCGTATCTCTGCCGCATGATGATTATTCCGTGTGAAGCATTCTAAATGCATGTGCCCGGTGCTGAACAAATACAGCATTACTGTATAGTGGAGGAGCACCCAGATTTCTCTGGACGACACCTTCGATTGCCGAAAGAAACCACACAACCCCAATAGTGGTGCCAGACAGCGTTGGACAAATCAGAGTAACTCATAGATAGCAACTGACAGACGGAAAAGCTTGATAATTAGCGGATTGAAAAATGAAGGAGTGGCTGAGCGACGAGTACATAACATCGATCGTCTGGTTGTGCAATGAAGCCTAGCGGATAAGCTCAGACGGAGAGAAGGTTTTCAAAATGTTCATCACACATGTCCATATGCCAATTGCATTGAATGCATTTGACAGTTCCGTTCTGATGCCTGAAATGGCTACGAGGCGATCCGCCAGCAAGAGTCTTTCAACATATCATTCGTCCCACGAAATCAACAGCTGTTCGCTTTTTTTCAGCAGAAAGTTTCCATTATTCACAACAGGGTTATCAGAAATGCTCAATAAAATTTGTGCTATATTGAAAAAAGGGGGGGGGGACATCCTATTGGATGACGATTAGTGACATGTCATTACGTAAATAACGTGTCATTAATGTATCACAGTGTACTCATGCACAGGTATTATCACGTAAAGTTAATGTGATCAGCACTCAACAGGTTGTCCCCCCTCTTCAGTACATCACCGAAATCGTCCGAATGGAACATTTCTTCTCCCGAATATGGAAGATCGGTAGGTGACTCCTGCGGTGAATACTGTGCCAATTTGGTCGCTTAAAGCTTGGAGCTTGTTCCGCTAGAGAGCCTCCGCCCACCAACAAATTCTCCGCCCCTTCACCAGTAGTTAGCTCCGCCTTGGCGGTTCATTTAAGCCAAGACCTTCAGAATGATAACACTGTAAAGAAAGTTGTCACAAGTATGCTGAGTTATGGGTAAAAGCTTCGGTCTTGGACGGGACTCGAACCCTCACGGGACGGGATGTTTGCCCATAGCACAGTATACTTGTAACAACTTTCGCATCGCGGGCTGCCGAAAATCAGCAGCTATCAAAAATCGAAAAAACTGCGAAGAAATTTTTAAGAAAAAAGAGTCAACGATAGAAAATATCGCGTCGAGAAAGTGAGTGGATGTGCTACCACCTTTCAAATTAATATTTTATTTCAAATTGTAGTCGTACATAGGGCGTATGATGGCGAAGAGACAGCTTCTTGACAGAAGTTCGGCTAACATCTACTTTTTTCTGCCCACAGCAGCAACAGCAGCAATGGCCAGCTGGGCAGGTGGTGAAGTAGCAAAAAAAAAACTTTCCACATCAGTTTGAGGACAAGTGAGAAACAGAGCAGGATAAATGATGAACAAAGGAAAAATGAACAGAAAATGACAGCGAGCCTCTCCAGCCATTTTCTGGACAGTTAGGCTTTGTTCAGAGTTCGCGATTCAGGCGACTGAGCGATAAGGCGATAAGTCGATCAGGTAATTCAGGAAATTGGGCGATTAAGCTGTTTAGGCTACCAGGCAAAATCGACAAGATATCAATCGATTGTTCGATTGATTGCCTAATAGCCCAACTGCCCAACTGCCCATTCAGTATGAATCTTTTTCGGCTTGACCTTCGGAGTCGTAAACTTTGAACATTACCCAAAATCTTCTATTGCTAAATTTTAAATTAATATTCATCTCTTATGAAAAGAAAGGAAAATGGCCATTGGCCACCTTAAAAAAACATGATCATAAAGGGTAGTGGGGGTGAACAAAGCTGCAGGGAATGAATCATAGCAGCGATCACACAAAAAGTCGTCTCTCAGTCCGCGTACAGCCATGTGCTCATGTCACTGCTAGGACAGCCCCAGCGTGCATTTTGACATGGCGCTGACATATGCATTACAATTATTGATTTACTGATTGCTTAATGGATTTTTTTCACTAGAAAACGAGAAGCTCACGAAAAGGTTACCCAAGCCAATGAGAAAGTAAAGCTCCGTATTCTCCAGGACCACCCAAAAATCATTTTTCAACATTCAAAAAGTTTTAATAGCAATCGCATAAATTAAACATGGTTCCATCTGCTCACTTTAACGACACCCGACTTCATCATTCAATTTTACGAGTTTCAAAAAACCACCTCTTCACCTATTCCTTGTCCCAAGTTTCACTAATCAATTAAACAAACAGCTACCGAAGCTGCCGTTATGAAATTTTTTCCAGGATTGAGGAAAGAGAAGGGACTTGACGGGGAGCCGATTAAAAAATGAAAGCAATCTCACCCAAAATAAGGTGGTCTTGATAATTTTTTAATTTTTAAAAGTACAACAACACATCAGAAATAATGTGTTGAGCAAAGCACGCAAGGATTTCAGGGGAGAAGGGAGGAGAGTGGGTGTGCCCCGTCACGCCTTAAAATCGCGCGGACGCACGCGACGTACGGCGCGACGAGTGCGAGTGGATTGTAGTTTTATGTGTTGAAACAGCAACAACCACAACACAGACGAACTTCCGAGGCTTCCCACCTGCAATTTTTAAAGGCTCCTCATGGTACCAGCCCTTTGCGTCCTGAGCGATATTCCGCACCAATTGCGACAAATCGTACTAATGACGCCGCGAGTGAGAGAAAGATGCGACCATCTGACCTCACTTGCTTCCAGGTAAACGTCCAGATGGAGAAGGGAAGACAGCAACAGGAATTGAAGAGTGACTTACCCTCCATTTTTTGTTTCCAGTCTTCTCCATCTCCCAACTTGGTCTCTATTGGCAATGTGACCCTCCCCCCACCTCTCATCTCAGGAGGCTTGTTGTGGCCCTGGGCATGACTCCAAGGTCAAGGTGGGAGATCTCTTGGACGTAAAGACACATTTGTGTTTTTAGCCGATGATTCAACTGTACAAAGGCTTTTACACGGCCCCCCCCCCCTCGTCCAGATCCCCATATGGGGATGCATGGCGTGGGCCGGGATGATGTGATCGCTTTATCTGCTACACTATGAAAACAGCCGAAAGAAGCTAAAGGGCGAGCAAACTTCAGACATGAGACCAGGTTTAGCATGCTGAAAAACCCTATCAGCCCAAAAGTTCAAGTCATTGACGACCATTCCCCTCTCCCCCTCGTCCCCACCCCAACAGCCACATAGAAAAAAAATCGAAAAGAACTTATTCTAGCAGAGAAAATGGAGAATTCAAATTTTCAGGGAACATTCATTTTATTTAAAAGAATTCAACTGTTGAAAAGGCTAAATCGGCCTAATTATAAGTGATCTAGGATAGTAATACCCCACAACAATTCTGTAACCTACTCATTAAGAAAACCCATTCATAATCGATTTTCTCCCCTATTTGGGAATGTCCGAGGAGACAAGAGGGAAAGCTCCCTATTGCTATGTTTCCGGTTGATTTAAGCTGCCTAAAGCCTCGTTTGTTTTTTCTTTGGTGGTGAGCTGAGTGAGAGACTTGCTGTGCTACCTTCCACCATAAAGGCGGCTATCCCAAGAAGAGGGTGAACGTACGTGCTGTCGCGTCCTGCACTTGTGCTTGTCGAAAGGATCAAGAAACATCACATCACACACACAGAAGTAAGGAGGGACACAAAGTCGACGGAGAACGTGTCCGTCTGTCCGTCCGTGTAGAGGAGGAAAAAGCGCTCGGCACTGCCGAACTGATAAGATAAGCATCGATTTTGGCAGCACGACACGACCACAAATGTCTCGAAGCACATCGACAAACATCCACCAGCACCTCGCTTTACGAAGTCACCAAATGAGGCGGGGGGGGGGGGGGGGGGCGTTTCATGAAGCCACCTACAAGTTATGTAGAGACAATTTTTTGTTCCGGTATAACTGTACCCCCCCCCCCAAAAAAAAAACAGGAAACGGTTGTAAAAAATGACCGGAATTTTTCCGTGAAGAAAGGCCAGAAATAGGATATTTTCAAAAATCATTCTAGAACCATCAGAGCATTCACTTCAAATAGTAGAAAGTTCACAGGGTAAAGTGACTCGGACAGTAAAGCTCCAGCAAGCGAAAAAAAACTCTAAAAAAACAGAAAGATTTTTAAAATCACAACAGAAATTCAAAAATTTCTAAAAATATTTTGAGAAGAGACAATTTTTTCTGGAGGGACGTTGAAGAACAATGATAGATGTGATCAGAAATGAAATAATTTGCCTAATAGACAACTTTCAAATTTGAGAACTGAATAAAATGAGGTGCTCATCACAGATGTATGGTGAATTTCAGAATCGTTGGAAGAGAAGATTTTCCAAAAGAGGAATAAGAAGCGAATGAAAGGTCTGCGCAAAACAATAGCAATCAATGGAACAAATACTTGAAATCCACTTAATTGCTAAAAACTTCAGAATGCAGACCGTGCTTATCATTCTCGAATAATTCAGCTATGTCGAGCAAGTGTTGTCGAAGGTCCGGATTGGGAATAAAAATAGATAACAAAGCAACATTCTAATCAGGGAACTTCCTTGTAACCCGGTAACTTCAAGAAAAACATCAATGTCTGTCCGAGCCGGCTACGATGCACCTTCCCCGCTTCCATGGTATTCCTCTTCAAAAGTCGTGATGGGGTTGCGCGCCAGATCGGTCCAACTCCGTCATACGACGTGGGTCACCACCCCCCCCCCCCTCCCCAAAAGTTTTTTGCATTAGGCCGACTCACAACATGTCCAGCAAGGAACTCGTCGCACGCAGTGACGCAATCCGTGTGACGCGATGACTCAATCCGAATGTCCTGACGCACACCCAATTACTTTCACGCCAAGATTCGCAAAAGTGTAAACGTTGGATATTGAAAATGTTTAGGGACGATTCAAGCCGATTTGAATTCAACTGCTCAACCTGTATATATAACTTCGAAAACTCGTTGAAATCGAAAATCGAAACATTCCCATGGAAAAGTTTGACAATTGAGTAAATATCGAATTCACCGCAGAATCTCTAGAAATAAATTAATCAGTCGCATTTGAATTTTCGAAAGCGCTTACTGGCAACTCGCCACAGTCCCATCTGGTGATACCTGGGGAAAACAACGCGAATGGAAAAAATATCCAATGAAAGCTCAAAACAAGGATATTCACAAAGCAACAATTTTAAAAGATCTAATTGTGAAAAAACGGCTTGGAAGCATTTCAGAGCTCGAATTCCCGAACAATCGGTGAGGCGGATATGAGGTGAAATAGGCTGTCCCGGAGGAGGACCATGAGAGAGCTTTTGCGCGTCTCCTATTACAAGTATCGGATATCATTCGCTTTGAAGGCTTCATATCCGTTCAGGCTCACCAAGAAATAATCGAGTGCAAATGAAATGTTAGCTTAAAATGACGATTTTTAGACATGTAGGCGAATCCCTACTTGGATTGAAAGAGTCACCCATTGGACTGAGAGCTCGAATCGCGCGCGTTTCAAGGGCTACTTCAAAAATCGAAAGTACATTCATGGAATATGGGCTTTCCGTCCCCCATACAGTCAAGGAAGCATTTTAAAATCACGCGCCTAACGCAATTCTGTGTCTCTCCGCCGAAAACTGTACTAAAGTTCTTCGGCGGGAATACGACTATTTTGTAAATTCATTTCATATTTTCGGGGTTTGACATAAAATAAAAGAAGAAGAATGAAAGAAGATCCTTTTTGTATCACTCTTCATGTACTCTGTGTAACACACTGATTTTGAGGGAAAAAAGAGTCACGAAATTTTCGTATGATTTCCTTGACGGGTTCCTGAGCCACAACCCACATTGCTGGCCGAGATTTTCGCAAACAAAGGGTATTGTAAAATTTCAAATATTGTGTTTGTGCTGTTATCAAAATATATAACACTGACTTTGACGAGAAAATGTGTTGTGGGTACAAAACTTCACACCTCTGTGCCTGACTACGGCTATATTTTCCGTACTATAGTTGCTAATTATTGCAATTATCACTATATAATGAAGTAACAGGCAGTTATTACAGGGAAATGCAGGTGCAAGTAAATAAAATAAATTTTGAAGTTGAATAAAGTGAATAATTTAAAAAAAATGGTCTACATCCATAATAAAGAATGGTGCTCGCATGTTTTATGACTGCAACTCGCGGTACTCCCTTATGGGCCTTCTTTTAGGCGCAATTGCTTTAAGACATAACCACATTCAGCTGTAATCGCTTTAGGACCCAACTACATACGGTGCTCCAGGCGTGCACTCATCGCGCCGCACGTCACACAGCGCGTTGCTAACGATAAACACCAACCTTCCAGCAGCTCTTCAGAGAAGTTAGTAGTGGTGGCATCGACGATCGTTACAAGATATCATCAATAATTTAGACTTTTGTTTACGTTACCAACAAATAAATAAAGTTGAGTAATTTGGGAGAAAAACAAATGGCGTTCTACCAAGTGCGATGGGTGTGATGCAAATGAGTTTCGAAGAAGGAGCCTTCAGAAGGAAGAAAATGGCAAGTTACCAAGATTTTTGTAATGAAATTGCATGAAATGACAATTTGATGACCAACCCGACCGCTCTAAAAAGGCTACAGAACCGAAATACAAAGCAGAACATGTAATAACCGCGAAAGCAGATCCACTTCGAACACTATATGCAATATAGGGGGGAAGGCAGTGCAGTTCCAGTAGAAACCGCTTCATCTTGTTTAAGATGAGGGATCTTCGCCGGATTTCAGCGATAAAAGCTCGATGGTTTTATTGCTTCTTCGACCAAAACGACGACGATGAGGCAAGGGGCAGGTCCACGAGGACCAAATCGAGAACGGACGCCGCCAGCCGGAGGGCTAAGTGCGAGGTCGCAATGAAATCTAATTGTGAGATGGCCTCATAATGGACGCTTCGAGAGAGGAAGCACACATGACGGGCATTCCACAGATGGCCCGGGGGTGGTGCTGGCCCCGCCCGCCGGCAGGAATCCTCGCGTTTTCGACTCCGCCTTCACGGAATCTAAACACACGGTGCAGGCACAAAATGTGCGAGGAGAACACATTCCACAAAGATCAACTGTCACAAAAATTTGACGCCACGGTGTTTTAAAGCTGACGCCCGAATGTATGCAGTGCACGGCTGTACTAGTGCTGTCGTCGTGCGCGCAGAAACATGAGACGAGTGACAGTTGTCCGTTCTTGTAACGCTCAGTGGTGATTGAGCGCTAACGATTACAATTATAGTAATTCGGGCAATAACCATATATTTGAGCCCGTAGGAGGAGGAACCTCACTGGACTGGTCACCAATGAAACACTATGAAAGGGGAAGGGGGTGCGAATTCCAGACGGTCACCTCGAAACTGAACCCAAAATGAAGTCTTACATTTTCTCCTAAGAGCATGAGAGCTTCGACGACGGTCTATCAAATTCAGCCATGAAAATGAGCTTTTAACGGGGATAAAGCAGCTACAAACACATCACAACAACCAATAAACAGGCAGCGGTAAAACATTGTTTATGCATCATTTCGAACAAACACAAAGGATGCGAGATGGGGAAGGGGGCTTAATAACCAGTAGGAGCTCAAGTGCACGTGGCTAGCGGGAACTCGAGCAGGTGTATCGCCACGATGGCGCAATGGTACGCTTTCTTGCGGTGAAATGATGCGCCATCACGCGATACACCCGATCGAGCAGCCACGGGCACTCAAGCTCCTCATTGGTCAACTGAACTAAGAGGGCGTGGTTAGTGTTGCTTCGAGGAAATGTAGCGCCATGACTGCGGAAAGTGGTGCAACCTGGATACTCCCAAGCAACTGTAATGGTGAACGATAAATCAACTGATTTGATCATCACGAGCTTCTAATGGTTTATAGAACATCGAAAAGATTCTTTCACGAAAGAAAGGATCCTCGAGGGCCACAAACGAGGACCACGCTGCTGCGGTAACAACTGGCCCCTAGTAGGTAGTCGACGTTTCGTGAATCCCATTGGGCATCTACCGACAAAGAGAAGCAGTAAGACACGCCAAAAAACTAGACTGCCAATGCCAGCTATCCCGACACCTTATTAGGCTCATTTGCTTGATCCTCAATGATTCAGCATCATATTTCCACATTAAGAATTGTCCTTGGAAACATAAGTTTCCTCGTTACCCATATGTTTATTTTGTATTTGCCTATTAAAGGCCGCCTTCGAAGTTTCACGCGAAAAAGTGAAAATTCGGCTAAGATACAGCACCCCTAATTCTCGGCCGTGTGGGCGGGACCTTCGAGTAAAAGCCCCTCTCGTCGTCTGCCGCGGTAGAACGGAGAATGGGACTGTTTACGTAACTTCCTGTTGCTACAATTCGTCTCCGACCAAGGGGGACGACGGGGTGAGCACCCACCTGCCCGGATGCCCAGTCCAGCAGGCTAAGACTTTGTGGGGTATCTTAGTCGAATTCACATTTTTCTGCGTGAAACTTCGCATGCTGCACACATTAGGCAAATATAACATAAATATATGGATAACAGAATATCTCATGTTTCCCTGAACGATTCCTTTAAAGCGCACTTACTGGTGTGTCCGATGCCTACAGTACTGAAGCCTACACAATCTTTGTCAGGTGAGATAAATCAGGAAAAAATATTGAGAATGATTGATCGAAATTCCAGCTGTAAGCAAGAGGACCCGGTGCGGCGTCGTGCACGTCGCGCTCGCGACGATGCGATGTCGCGCGAACACTCATGACGCTACATTAGCCCCGTCTGCACTATTCCACAGTGGCTGAAATAAGCTGAGAAGCCAGCTTGTCTAAATGATTTTTGAACAACCCGGCCAAGGGGTACCGGTCCGATGGACCACTTATCAGCATACAGCAAGATCCCCTTCTCGCACTACAGAACCGTTTCTCCGAAAAAAGGTTCCTTCTCCCAAATTGAAGGTCTTCGGGATTGACAATGAAAGAAAGCGTATCTGGAAACACCATTCTTTGTCAACGAATATTGGAGCTCAGAAGAGATAATGTGTAAAGAAAGCCGCGTCAAAGAAATTGCGTCTTTCGGATGCTCTCAGGGCGCTTCAACTCGAACTACACGCTTCAGTAGCCGAGTTGCACGCTGGCGGTAGCAGAGAAGGCTGTTGCCATTGTCATTTGATTTCGCGTAGGGCGGATTTGACTTTATTCATGATGAGGTTGAACAAGATAAATAATAAACAGCAACAAACATGTGACACGGTCCATGCGACACGATGCGTGGCGCTAGGGGTGCCGTATGCTATTGGGTCCTGAAGCGATTGCCATGTTATGCACCTCGTTTTGAGCGAGACCTTATCAATGCCCAACAACGTGAGACACCTCCAAACAGCACGCATTATGTCGCACGCCACGACGCGATATCCTTACGTAACGCTACACACCCAAGCAATTGAAGAGGAAATTTGAGATCATTCCGAGTGCAATAAAAGGCTCCCTTATGGGAGTAGTCGACAGAGAATTCATGTAAGGGGAGTTGGGGGGAGGGCATCGATCACAAGGTCAAGTCCGATACTTAAAGCGGCAGTATCAAATCGGCAAAGCTAATACAAATATTGACAGAAATCTCATTGGGTACAGCAGGTACTGGATTAAATCCCGTTCCCATCACATCACACAAAGGACACAATGTCATGGAAATTCCAGTGTGATAAAAAGTGATACCTCATGATAAAACATTTTCCTCCAGAATATGAAGAAATCAGAAGTTAATTCACCTATTTCGGATTATTTTTCACATTTTCTCGAAACACACGGTGTCATGAAAATACCAACGTGATAAAAAAAGTGATATCTCATGATAAATACTATATTTTCCTCCAAAATATGAAGGCATCAGAAGCTAGTTAGGCACTTATTTTAAATCATTTTTTTCACATTTTTCTCGAAATTCGAGGATACTCAGAATTTGCGAAAAGCTAGCAATCAGAGCTATAGGAGTGGGCACGCGGTTGAAGGACTGGCTTGAATGGCTTCTGTTTCAGCCTCGACAGCGGGGGGGGGGGGACAGCCAGCTAACCGAGCAGTTTTGCTTCAGAGAGTGTGTGTGCGGGGTGTGCGTGTGTGTAAAGAGTATCGAATTTCAACCACCAGCACCACCCTAAACCTTCAAAACTGTACATAATATGCGCATACACATAGATTTCAAAAAGCAACAAAAAGAAGAAAAATGAGGCAAACGAGAAAAATAGATCGATCGAAGCGCCCAGACGGCTGTTGTCGATATATGGGCAGAGAAATCAGCGCCACTGAGCCCATATTAATCGATCGTGATCTACTACCAATAATCAGCTAACGTCCAATCATCGTAAAGGCCCCATAACTTCGTGGGAGAGGGTTCAAGCTTTCGCTACATGTTCTTGAGAGACGCAATCAAGGGGATAAGGGCAGATTTATTTAGGCGTTGAATAGCGACAAGTGGCATCAGTTGACCCAATATAGCCACTTGAGCACCAGGTCACCCATCCACTAGTCCAATTCAAACTCGGGTTTGAAGCTTTCTCTAATCCCTGAAAGATGGGGTCTATCGCCCTTAATGATTCGGGGTACAGTAAAAGCATAAGAGTAGCAGAAGCGCTCACTTAAAGACACGCGAAGGTGTCGGCATACGGTAAAACCTATCGTAACGTTTGCAGTCTGTTATGTTACAGACATTGCACACACTACGACACGTTGCCTCCGAAGTCTCGCTCAGTATATTCAAAATTTTAGCCTCAAGGTTCCAAGAATACGGTATTTTGTGTCAATTTACAAATCGCGTTTTTACGCAGTTCTCGATTTCGAATTCTCGTCACACCTACCGTGAAAATTTTGCACTTCGTGACACTGCATCGGTTTTCCTTGCGCCATATATCACGTATGCGTGCAGACTATTTCGGATAAATTATTATTTATTTATCATATTAACTATTTATAATTTTATTTATGATTTTACTATATTGTTTAATCAAAAAAGATCGAAAATAGATCAATATTACTGAAGATAAATTCGTCAGATTTCTCGGCTTAAGAAAATATCAGCTAACTTGGTATGGTATGAGACACGAGAAAAAAAATTGAAAAAAAAAACGTAAGTTAAACGCTACTAGCCAATGGATCGTTATAAAGGCTAAAACGTTTCCTATGGGTGGTATTTATATTTATTTATTCGATAACTATTATTGACCCGGGATCAAGCCGATTACAAGCAAAACATGAAAAAACGAAAACATAAGATAAGCGAAGACCCACAATGATCTATGAAAATCTGTCCAAGTGAGTGGGGTGGGGTTTTATAGAATTTGCCGTTTCAGGAAAAGTACATTTATGTGTCATGTAATCATTTTGCAATCATGCTATCATTTTATCATGGCCTTTATTCCCACGAATATAGAACTAGTTTTGTGCGCAGCAGTTTTGGTGTATTTGATAAATAATAAATTAATAATAAAACTGACTTTAGAGCGGTGAGAAGAGTACCAGATGAATCCTTGCAGTGTTTGAGCAAACTCTAAATCGTTTCCTCAATATCAAAGATAGAGCGAAAGCATGGCTCAATAGTTTAGCAAATTCAACACGTCAATGATGCAGAGACATTCAGTAATCTATAAAATGCCTCCCCCCCCCATCTTCCCTCATGGAATAGCACACAACCTCCTAATCCAGAAAGTATTGATGAGCGCTGAGATCGTTTATTGTCCAAGACATAGTTACATATATGAAGTGGTTATGTAGATGTCGGAAGGAAGAGGGGTGGTATGTAGGTCGCCGTGGAGGGGGGAGTCGTACTGAATCGGCCATTTTCTTCGACACCTGGGTGTTTTGCCCTGCCCATAAACGTAAATTGAACGCTACTAGCCGATGGGCCGTTTTGAAGACTAAAACGTTTCCTATGGGTGGTATTCATATTTTATTTTTCGTATGGGTGGATGGTATTTATATTTCATTTTTTTTGTAATGACCCGGGATCAAGCCCATTACAAGCACAACATAAAAAAACGAAAACATAAGATAAACCAAGACTCACAATGTCTTGTGACAATCTGTCCGAGTGGGGTGGGGGATTTATAGAATTTGCTGTTTCAGGAAAAGTACATTTATGTGTCATGTAATCATTTTACAATCAAGCAATCATGTGGTCATGGCTTATTTCCACGAATATCGAACTAGTCTTGTGCGCAGCAGTTTTGGGTATTTAATAAATAATAAATTAATGATAAAGGCATGGCAGTATTCAACGTTTAGCGAATTCAACGCGTCAATGATGCACAGACATTCAGAAATCTGTAAAATGCCCCCCCCCCCCTTCCATCTTCCCTCACCGGGATAGCACCTCCTAATCCAGAAAAGATTGATGACCGATGAAATCGGCCATTCTCGAAGACAAACGAGTTTCATGTCGTTTAATTTCCGGCCACGGTTGTCATCCCTCTTGGCTTCAGATGTTAAGCATTTGGGTGATTTATGCGATCACTGATGTAAAGGAAATTGAGATCGGCCGGCTGGCCAAACTGAAGCTCTCATTAGCATAACAAAAAAAAACAATCGGAAAACGAAACAAATCATCGGCTGTCAACAAAAATAAACACAAACAGTAGCAGCAGCACGGATGACAGTAAGTGTAGTCATGTATTTCCTGTCAAGTAGAACTTCTCAGATGGGAGCAAACACAGTTCGAAAGATTGATTTGTTCTGAAAAATTATCTTGTTTGAGGGAAATCGAGCACCTGACGAGGGTTGGCGACAACAAGCGACAAAATCGACAGGGCGAGATGTGGAGCACTAATGCTTATTTAGATAAAACAATACCAATGAGCGTATAGAGGACCCTGTTGAATAATACAACAACTACCGAGCAGTCTCCGCCCTTTTTGGGCGGAGTCGGACATACCCGCACGACTCTACAATTGCTTGGTCACAGAAAGCCTATTTTACAATGTTGTGCTTATAGAGTCGTCGTAATAAATACTTGAAAATTTTGTTTTCCGCATTAGTCAGGCTCCTAATGGAATGCGCCATGCCCTTGTATTCAAGAAGTAAACGCCCAGATGGGAGGATCATCATGAACCCAAAACGGCTCATGCATGAAGAATCAACGAGGACCCGTACGAAGGAGGAAGAAAGTGCAGTGAGCTAGTGAGATAGGATTACGATGACTGCGCAGTGGCGGAAGGCGCTGTTGAGAATCTGCTGAGGTGTCATACGCTCAAGGGCCGGCTCATGTTTGCTGAGTCGACTCACTCATGAAATGACAAGAGCTTTGAGACTTTAGAGCGGCGGAAAGAGTACCAGAATAGTCTTCGTAAAGCTTGAGCAAGCTCTAAGTCGTTCCCTCAATGTCAAAGATAAAGCGAAGGCATGGCTTATACCAGATAGATTCGACACGGCACTGATAGGGCTTTCGCTGTCCGAGAGACAAAACCAGTTGTGTTCATGACTGACATGCAAGCTCTCTTCAATCCATGCCTATCGAGCGATTTATCGGAAACATGAAAAGACATCAACGGCGAGGTGGGGGGTGGGGGGGGGGGGACACGAGCAACTAGAAGGATCAAGATGGGGTTTGATCCGCGAGGTAAACATTGCGGAGCAGTGCAAATGGAGGTGATGGTGGTGGTGGCCTTGTGGAGGATGCCGACGGGATGGTGAAGGCGTGCGCGGCGATGACCGCACCGCCGCTCACCGTAATGAACCACCGATCGCACAGCTCGGCCGCAGCGGCGGCGCGATACGTGGCGCTGCTGTGTAAATATTTGCACCCCCCGAGCTAACGGCCGGCCCTCTTTCAAATACCCACACACAGACTGTTAGCTGCAACATATACAATGGTTGCATACGGAACTTTCACAATCACAACGGCACAAAAGGTTTACCGGGTGAGGGGGGGGGCACCCGAACACCCGTACACACAATTACAATGGATTGTTTTCTTTTTTTTCGTGGTATCGTTGCACGGGGAGACACTTGAACTCATTCTTTTGCAAAAAAATTCTATTCCAAACAAACTGCTGTCCTTTTTGAGGCAAAAAGAGGAACAAGGAAATACCACGATCATGCCACCTCTAATACATAATTATTGCAATATTTTTTTGATTTCAATAACCACATAGGCGTGTAGCGGGAACAGACGCGAGCGGTTGCGTAGCGTCTCTTCATGCCTGCTGGTTGTTTCAAAAGACTTAGGATAGATCACGAGAGATATAAACTAGGGGCTTTATTTACGAACAAATCTAAGACGGGACTCCAACAAAGATCAAAACATCGAATAAAATTTTGAAAGTTTTTTTTTCAAAATAATTTTTTGGAAAGGTGTTTGTTGTGGCGAACTATCTAAATCAGGAAGGTAGAAGAACAATAAGCCCTTTCGTCAAATAAAGCGATCCAAATACCATCCTATAGTCGTTGATTGGTTTCCTTGGGGGAAAAAGGCGTGCGAGTGGATCCAAATCATTGGAGCTACCACTACTCTTAATTATCAGCAATTATCACCTATTATCCTTCCAAGCAGGTGTGGACTTGAAGTGGAATGACCTGAGAAAAGTGACAAGTTCGCATGGCAAATAAACTGTAAGAGCTTTGACGAAACGGTCATGAATGACCGACCGATCGATGCCAGAGCCAACCGTTATCAGAGCACTCAACGATTGAGAAAAACCAATATAAGCTCACCATATTGTATACACATACACACCAGCGGATCACTTGACCGGGTCTCTCACGGTTGAAGAGGCCTTAATCACGCATACAGATGACAATGCAGCGCAATGGCTGGACCTGCTGCGGGCATAGACAGCTCCATTCCCCCGGCCGGCTATTGGTGTGACGGATTCTATGACATTCTCTATGATTCTGTTCCCGGTCAATGGTCCATGCCAAGCCGCTCATACACCAATCACTATAAGGCTTCTTGATAAAATCAAAAAAAAATCATTATTTTTTATATTATTGTCACTACTATATATAAAATGCTTCGTCTGCCTGCCGTCCCTCCGTCCCTTTGTCACGAAATCAGGTATTATATGAAAAACGACCTGTGGAGATGGGAACAAGTGTGGTATGGATAGGGCATGGGACAAGAAGTAAAGAGCACGCAGGGACCATAATAAGATCCGCCCAAGGGGGGCGGGGCGTGCCCTGGAATGTTCCGTTTTCAGAGCGAAAATTGTTGATTGGATTCTAATACGAACCAAACGTCGAGGAAAGATGGATTAAGGTCTGGGATAAGCTTCTGAGGGTCAAGAAAGATTCCTGGGCACAGTGGGCGGATCATCTGTGGTGGTGGACGGAGCTTGGTTGTTACATGAAAAACGACCTGTGGAGATAGGGACAAGTTTGGGATGGGTAGGGCATGGCACAAGAAGTAAAGACCACACGTGGACCAAGTTAAGCTCCGCCCGTGGTGGGCGGAGCGTGCGCTGAATACTTTGTCCTCAAAAAAAACAGTTTCGATCGATCTACTGATGTAAATGGTGTTTCGCGCACAGTAGTGTGCGCGCCATCTGATTATTACCATAATTTCTTACACGAGAAGATTCGTGTGAATACAAATTACAATGATTCTAGACAATAAGTGCCAAAGTGAACAAGGTAATGTTTGCATAAAACCACTCATAAATAAAACAATGAAAAAAAGGATAGAAGAGGACTTTATGGACTCAGGCATTTATTCAAACATTTTTTGAAAGTGTTGTATGACGATATGAGTATCTGATGGCTTTTGCATAACTCCCTAAACAGAAGGATTACCCTGAGAGTGAAAAAATGACGCCCACGGTTAAGCTTGGCTCTACCTACCTGAATTGTTTCTGTGAAGGGGTTAGAACTGAGCAACTTGTCTCCAAAAGTGGAGTGGCACACAGTTATAGTTACGTAGCATCATTATATGCTTCAAACCACATTTATACGTCTGCTTCAAGAATCTCAAGGCTAACGTATTACATTGAAGAAAATTTGCGCAACCGCTCGCGTCTTCTCCCTCTTATGCGCCTATGTGGGTCATCTGGTGTGGGCGTTTTCTGCCATTTTCATTACCTTCGACCATCTGAATATAAATTATTTATGACGGCTTTACTACATGAAAGATGTTTCCGAAAACTGCTTATAATTATTATTACTTAATATTATATTAGAATACTTCAAATCTATACGAGAATCGCAGTTTTTTTTTTTGGGGGGGGGGGGGTGGGGTTGGGCACTAGTGGAACCTGTGTACGAAAATTGTTAAATTTTTGATTTGGGAGGGGTCACTAGTGGAATCTGTGATGCGGGTAAGGTAGCAAGCAGCTTTTCGAGACAATGCTTTTTCTTGTCATTTTTTCATCCATTTTTCATTATATGTGGATTCTTTGTTATTGACCAAACACTATTGCTACTCTAATTAAAGAGGGGGGACATGAGCATATTGTACCCCTTCTCCCCTCCCTTTACGCAGTAATATTGCCGAGGTGACATGATTTTGAGGGCTGCAGGACCTTCGAAGTCCTTTTTTCCAGTTTACAGCTTCGGAGCTTGTTTACATAAGTGGGTGCAATCCTAATAAAGGAAGCGGGCAATTTATTGAATGCGTCGCTTCAAGACGTGATTTCTTGATGATGAACAGGGCACCTCTAGGTGCATATTAAAGAGAATAGCCGCTTCAGTTTGCCATCCACCTTTGAGAGAACCAAAAACGACCGCGCTCCCCGGACCAAATACGACCCCCCCTTCCCCATTTTTCACTTCTACTATGCCAGTGTTTTATTGCTATGTATTATTACTTGAAGAAAAAATACATTTATCTCACAATTCCTGAAACAGATTCGCTGTGAAATATCCATCACTTCCCATCTGCATTGAAGGTTAAGACTTGCTCATCGCTGACCTCTGCAGGTACGACCCCCCCCCCCTTTCTGTCCGCACAAATACAACCCCTGTAGAGGAATCCTCGAATGTCGGTATAATCTGATGGTGAATCATTGCAATAACCCTCCTCTCTCTGATTAGCACCGCACCACTATTCGATCGATTACAACGAGCCACATCAGAACTCTATTGATATTTCCTCAAAATCAATAACTTGTCCGAGTACATAAATTCGAGATTAATTGTGTGAAAAGTGCTTTCTTGACTTTCTAGAAATTTCCTCACATAATAAAAGCATCATGAATAATTTATGTTCATACATGACCGCAGCTAAGTGACGCTGGCGAACTCACTAGCAATTTATTGACCAGGGAAGATTTTTGATATTTTAATTTTTGATAACTGCTGTTTATCGCCGCAGCTCGCGATGCGAAAGTCACTACAAGGATGCTGAGTTATAGGCAAAAGCTTCGGTGCCGGACGGGACTCGAACCCGCACTTCATCCTTCCCGGGGATATGTGCTAATCCATTACACTACCGACACCACCTTCACCTTAACTCAGCTTTTGAATGGTATATTTACCATAGCTTATCAGCACTCACACGTATAACGTGTTGAGCCGGTTGGCCAATATCGGCATCGAATAAGCTATGGTAAATATACCATTCAAAAGCTGAGTTAAGGTGAAGGTGGTGTCGGTAGTGTAATGGATTAGCACATATCCCCGGAAAGGATGAAGTGCGGGTTCGAGTCCCGTCCGGCACCGGAGCTTTTGCCTATAACTCAGCATCCTTGTAGTAACTTTCGCATCGCGAGCTGCGGCGATAAACAGCAGTTATCAAAAATTAAAATATCAAAAATCATTACTAAAGCTTTCAGCTTCACGGTTCGATGCCGATATTGGCCAACCGGCTCAACACGTTATACGTGTGAGTGCTGATAAGCTATGGTAAATATACCATTCAAAAGCTGAGTTAAGGTGAAGGTGGTGTCGGTAGTGTAATGGATTAGCACATATCCCCGGAAAGGATGAAGTGCGGGTTCGAGTCCCGTCCGGCACCGAAGCTTTTGCCTATAACTCAGCATCCTTGTAGTGACCAGGGAAGGTTTATCGATGCTGAAGATCAATTTGGGTGCTCTCGCAATGAAGAGGGGGGGGATGCCACTATTATGCCCTACTTTTGCCCAGGTCAAGAAGGGAGGAAACCTCTTCCTTCCTCCTTTGAGGCTTAGGCAAAAATATACGCATGAATGAGTTCCACCCTCCTTTACCCTAGGATCTCCCGGCAGCGATTACCCTCAGAGTTAAAAACTCACTCCACCCAGGGAGGGTTAAGTATGGGTAAAGAATTACCAAGAGGATTCCTGAGTCGTATTCTGGTTCGGAAATGGGCGGTCGCGTTTTTCGAAGCGATTTGTGGCTCGTGGGCTGATGAGGTGTTATGAGGTGTTCTCTAGTCTTCATCGATTGACGACCGTTTTGGGAACATTACCATTTAAGCATGCTAAAAACACGAGCCATGAATCGTAAGAGGGAGGGGGTCGTAGTCGGTCTGAGAGGGGAGGGGGTAGCATTTCTTCAAAATTCCGGGTAGCGCAACGCATGACCCTGTTCCCACTGCTCAAAACTCCTTTCTGTTCCTATCTGCGATACCACATCCAAGACTGACTTTACTATTACCAGTTCCAGTCCCATCTAGGCATGCCTGAAAAGATCTTCGGGTATTCATTGCCTATATTTTGAGAAGGCCATGCCTGTCCTCGTTCTAAAGCTACCCCTTCGTAGATCAGGTTCGGGCATTCCAGAAATTGAAAAGCTGAGATGAGGAAGGTGGGGTTGAGAACACCAGAGAGACAGCCATACTCCGAAGACCGCCAGCGTGTGATGACTTGTGGTCTCGCCATTTCATTAACTGCCATGGGACTAGCAATAATCGGAACTCGCAGGGATTTCAAGAGCTACTGGGGCTTCCTCCAATCACGCCACGTTCCCGCAAAACAGCCTTTCTCGCTCCCAGCCAATTGAGTAGATTTGGTCTTTGTGTAATTCGTTTTATTTTGTTGTTCCACAACTGCGAAGCGACGGCATTTCCATCAGGTTCGTATGTAATGTATACCTTATGTTATTGCATGATATCATTCATAATCACTCAGTATAATGATGAATATCGCTCGGTGAACGAGTGACAAGAAACATGGCAATAAAAAATTGAAAACAACAAACTGAAAATTCCTCAGACATTTACAAAAACAATCAACTAAAAAACAAAAGCAGTGTCTGGCTTGGATCAGTTCCATTTTGGAATGGATTAGACCTTTTGTTTTTATTTCAAAATTGTAGTAGCATTTTAATCATCGGCATTGGAACGCGATTCGGTCTATACAATGATGTCTGGACAGCCGATCAAGCCAATGTTCCCATTCCCTGGTGCCAATCCACCGAGCACGAAAAAAGCAAGGCTTGGTGAAGAAAAGCTGGGTAGACACAAAATAGAGATTTTCCTCAAATCTGCTAAAGAAAGCAACGCCACCTGTCCCTTACAAGTCTCAAGTTTTCTCAACGTTTCAGGCTCTGAAGGAGGCGAAGACGCCGAAACATAAGCCTCAAACAAATAAGATCATGAATGTTGGAAAGGCTCCAATAAAATTAGCCAGAGTGTCCCTACACCCTATCAGAGTCAAAATACTAAACAAAAAGACGGTGTATCATTCTTTATTAACAACTATTTCTATAGTTGAACGATCCAAAATGCCCTGGATTAGATACTGTCAAGGCCGAAGAAGTTCTCGCTCCCCCAAAAGTCGGTCACATTGAATGAGTCGCCTGTTAGAATGTGGACATAGGACGAGCATCCAAATATTCTTATGGTCGTGAATGGCAGCCGATAGCATGGCACATACCGAATTGATAGATTCATGTGAAACCCTTAGCCATATAGTAATTGCTTCTCAAGGATACTCTAGTCTGCTAATCCTTACCCTTGGCTTCTGGCCAGCTAACATACTATGGATGCATGCAGAGCAAGGATTGTAAACGCCTTTCCAAAAAGAATATATCGACGTTGAGCAATGGAAACGGTAGGAAAGGTTCAAAAGAAGTGGAATGGTGTCTACAGACTCGGGTACATCAAGAGTCGAGGATTCCTCATCGGGGGGGGGGGGGGGGGGTCGTATATGACCAAATAGGAGGGTGGAGGGTCGTACCTTCAGGAGTCAGCGATAAGCACTACATAGAATCTAAATTTCCAATGAGCATAAGGGTATTTCATCGCGAATCCGTGTGACAAAACATTGCTACTATATAATCCGGCAGCATTACTGGTATTGTAGAGGTTTAAAAAAAAGGGGGGGGTCGTACTTGGTCGCCGTAGAGGGGGATGGAGAGGTTGTACTGAAATGGCTACATATTTTCCTAAACACCTGGGAGTGCTTTGCTACAGACACACTTTCTGAAGTGTCAGTAGCTTCACTATGGGTAGGTCGGGAAACCCATCGTGGTCAGAGCTTTTGACCAATGCCGTGCTCCCCATTCAATGTGTGAGCCCATTACATCGCTTGAAGCACATTCTAATACGTTTACTGGAAGGTGAACATGGCTTCGCCACGGGTTTCAGCCGTTGGAGAGGTAGGCCTTCTACTACACCCTTGGTGCGCGAAGAGTCTGTCATTAAGACAGAAAGTTTGCGTTGCGACGTCCGACATGTGACGTGATAGTGCAAGCTGTGCGCTTCGAATGTATTGATGGCTTCTGAAGAGATGACGGTGCTCTACGCCTGCTTCCAGGCGTAATCGCTTCAAATTCAGCTAGTACAGCGCCCCATCTCGCACCATCTCATCACGCACCAAACGCGGCATGCGAATTTTCTATTCTAATGGCAAACACCCTTGGGTGAGCGTTAGACGGCGTTCGTACTTTGCGCCGACGAGGCGTAGCTGCTTTCACAGGCAGCGAGGCAGAGTGGCATGGGGGAGGTGCCGAGACGACGCAGGTAACGAGACAGGATGGCAAAGGCAGAAACACAGAGACACGTATGCCGCCGTCCGTAAAGTATGAATGCGGCCTGAAGATAGAGGCGACACGTCTCTCAACGCTGCCCAAGCAGTGACAACAAAGCAAAGGCCCTACTTTATTAGAACATGAGATGTTCTTTCAAGATTTGCATCCGTTAGGCAAAAAATACATAGGTACCGTAGCATGATGGCTACTGCCTTCTTTCACTTTTGCAGCTTCATTACTCGATCTCTGATCACTCTTGGTACAACGGGTGGGGTGAAAAAGCTGCTGCCGATCGGAGATGTCACAGAGTTGACGTGATCACTGACTTTCCCACTTTCCGGTCCTGCAAAAAGGGCATTACACTAGCGTTCATCCCTTATCGGTCCTCAAAGAATCACCCACTCTAGTATTTCTCTTTTGGGCTGGGTACAAGTCCGAGAACATATAAAACTCTGATCATCAATGTTTCCCCATCTTGAAAGTCACTGAAAGTACAAGAATTCCAAGAAATTCTACTTTAAATCATCCTCAGGTATATTTTTCTCGAAGGCCGGCTCGAAATAGTTGGAATAGACTCAAAGTAATGCTACTTAATTATTACGTATTATCATTCATTATCATTTATTACTTATCAGTATTACTATGCATTATTCCATATAAATCAAACTATTATATAATGTTATGAGGTCCAAGCATTAATTTGGCTTCCTCGAGAAAAAAGGCATCGGTCATTGACCTTTCCCATCTCCCTTGCAGGTACCCTACCATTGCGTATGGGGCTCTTATCTACAGCTGGGTGACCAGCTTAGCATTGCCACATTCCACCATCACTTTAACTAACATGAGAATGGGGCTCTAGACCTTATTAGCCTTTGCACTTTCTCACGTTCACCACCTCGCACTTTCCCGAACCCACCTGCCACCCACCCCCTCACCTCCTGCGGGTTACCACCACCCACCCCCTCACCTCCTCAAAGACACCGGAACGGGTGAATTTGGCAGACTGTGACATATGAAAGTAGGGGTGCTCAGCAATGTAACAATAGAGCAAGAACGAGACAAAACGGCTAAAAACCTGAGATAGAGAAACCCCGAGTCACATTGGAGCGGACATGTGAATGAGTTTCAAATGATGGATACATGGAGCATACCTTACCCTTTTCTCGGGCTAATTCAAGCAGGAAAAAAGCGCGCGTGGAAATGCAAACAAGAAAATCACTAGAACTTTTCCGACGAATCAATTCTTTTATAAAATATCAGAACTCTTTTATCCTACGTCTCTAATTATTTCCATAGCAACACTGTCCAAAGAGAGAATTATTAATGCTGAGGGAAAACTTGTGGACGATTTTTAGAAAATTCTGGTTTTATAAGACGGACCATATATTTATCATATCAATCAAGGGTTTAAAAGATGGACAGTACTTTTCGGGATCCGTTTCTACCCGCTTCAAGTCATCTGCCAAGGGCGTCTTGTACGGCTGGGTCACCCACAAAGATGCTACTTCTTCACTTGAATATTTCTACACGCGTTTAATTTTCCCTTTGACCATTTACATTGTTATCATTTGTTATTACTTGCTATTACTAATTATCACCATTATCGCTTACCATCACTTACTACTGTATATCATCACTTATTATTGACAATTATCATTCATCACTACTGGGTATATTTCGCGCAATTTGATTATACAGTCATACTGCCTCTTGCCTTTACTTATACACTAATTACACTAATTGCGAAGCTTTGTTCCGAGAAGATGGTTGGTGGTTACCATGAAACCCCCCCCCCGCTAATAAAAGGCAATTGGGAACGGTGACGATGGCAAAACTGGCGGTTGGGAAGAGTAAGCAGTGCGAGACTCGATGACTAATAGCTTCCAGGTTAAAAGGAACGAAGGATTAGTACGACTGAAGAGTTGGGGGGGGGGGGGTATGCAAGGTTCGAGTGTTGCAACAAGAAGGTCAAAATGCGATGAATTGATTTTTTGAGCATTGATTTTGCGCCGTAAAAATGCAAAAACAAGAAAAATGAAAAGAAAGACAGCAAAAACATGAGCCATATGAGAGGCTTCAACAGAGACGCAGACGAACAGCACCCGACCACATCAATAAATTACCATTTTTAAAACAAATTACTGGCTGGCTGTCAATGACGACAATCGACGATGAAAAAAAACTGACGGCTGATTGCTGCATAAGAGCTGCCGCGGAGCCTATGCGGATCCACCATCCATAGTGGACCTGTCAGTGGATGTATGAGGATGATTGATTCCCGAAGGAGACCAGGAGTAGTGTGGAAGTTGTGGAACAGGCAAACACAGAGAGAGAGGCAGGGAAAAGCTTTTGGCAGACGCGTGACAACGACGGATGGAATGTGGCAACAAAATGATGTCCTTAAGCTGGAGAAGTTCCAATGAAGTGGGCGGTAGTATGTGGAGAGGCAGGGCTTAACCACTATGCGCATCCCAAATCGATGTTCTTTTCCACGAACGGGTCGAAAAAAGATTTTTGGCAATACTTAGTTAATTAATATTAACTTCATTGTTGTGGGTAACTAACATATTATAGTGTATGTATTGCACACTCCTAAGAGGGATGACAAGAAATCCAAGAAAATCTCAAGAAATGCAGTTTCATAAAAAACTTCTGGATAAGAATTTTTGGTTAATAATTTTTTGGTTGATAATCTGGGAAAAAAATGGAAATTTTTTGGTTAATAATTAATCAAGTAATTAATATGGACTACATTATTATTGGTCAACTAACGTATTAGTGTATGTATTGCATATTCCAAAAAGGAATGGAAAGAAATTCAACGGGAAAATTTTTAAAAAAGCAATTTCTTGAAATTTTCCCGAGAAACTTCACGCCATACTCCTCTGTAGCTATGATGTTTGTTTTGCGCGTTTAGTTCCCTTGTGGAGCTATTTTGCTACCAGTTGTTATCACTTCCTAGTATTTATTACCATTAGTTATTATTAATATTATAAACAAAGGCCTCTTGAAAAATCGATCCGATTTTTTGGGTTGGTAGATCACCAATGGGAGCTGGGTAGATTCCCTATGGCGAAGGTGGATGGAGTTGCTATCAATGGGATGGTTAGGCGATCAAATCTCGTCGCAATAGTGCCCCCAACGATCAATGAAGTCCTCCAACCCTCAGGGTTGATCAATTGTTGGTACAAGGCTTGTGTGAGAAGGTACAGACACCGACATCTACATCAGCTGGCACCTACGATTCATCACTGTATGTATAAGCCAAATCGCATTCAAATACACCATGATTCTGAAAGGAAGTGGAATGTGTGGCGCATCTCAAAAAGCTGATTATGGCTGTATATGTTATCTTTTGTAGTGTTTTATAGAGGCAGCACTTCTTTAAAACCTTCAAAGGAGAACGATAAAAAAAGGACAGGAAAGGTGTGAAATGGAGCACGAACATTAGTCGACCCTTCGAGAAGGACGAAAAGAAACAAATGGACTCTCAAAGTGATGAGTAAATAGAGAGACACGAGTAAACAACTTAAAATATAGTAAAAAGTCCACTGAAGTCAAAGCGGCGGTATCGCAATGTGGAGTGAGGGGGGGGAGGGGAGCATATCGCTATGAACATTATTTTACCTATGCACAGAAGATGACAGGAATCCCTTCCCTTTTCCACTAGGTCTTAAACAAAAATATCCCAAATTGACCCCTAAATGATCCCATGAAAATGCTGAGATGTGCTATTTTTTATAAGATCCCACCCTCTTCATTGCGATAGCACCGCCAAGATGAATGAAATTTTGAAGAGTGGAGAGTAAGGAGTTGAGTAGAAGTGATCGGTGTTTTTTGATCTGTCAATGTTTTAGTACGTTTATTTGCCCTGCAAATCAACAAATAAATAAATTGAAGTAATAAAACGAGAAAATGGATAGATAAAGAGCTGAGGGAGACGATGAGACAGAAGCAACAAAGGTAAGAAGTGAGTTGACCTTTTAGCTAACTGCATGACGAGTTCCTTAGATTCCATTGCTATTATGCAATTTGGTTTATTGAATCACATAGTTCCATTTCCTGCAGCTGATTTTTCCCAGGAAAAACCCTCTAAGAGAATTGGGTATGTACAACTATGATAAATTTTCGCTTTGCGACGTTACACTCGCGACGCCGTCAGCACAACTTGCCACGGTCAGTCGGAATTCCGCTCAGGACGCAAGGGTCGGGTACCATGGAGGTCTTCTAGAAATTGCTGTTTATCTCATAATTATCTAGAAAATAATAACTTTTGTGCCCTAAAACGACAAATAGTGACATATAGAGTAAAAGAAACGATAACATTACATGATAACAATCCTAATTAAAAAATAGTTGATTCGGGCGTAAAACTCCGAAGGGAGTGTTGCAATGTACGCAATCACACGAAAGAAAATCCGAAGCGCCGCCCGTCGCGCGCGGCCGCGCAAAAATTTGTCATGAGTGTATGCACCCCAGGGAAATGTACCTTATACATGCGACTGTATTGATGTGAGTTTTCTGAGGCAGTATCCCCTGTAAGGCCGTCTGCCCCGTAGTCCAATAATAATATACCGGCGGATTAAAGGCCGCTTAGCCAAAAGTGGGAATGAGTCGGTCTTTTCTAGAAAAATCCTTTTCCAAAATTCGATAAAACAACAACTGCTCGGTCTGTCCGAATAAACATGAACGATAATTGAGAATGAATTTTGTCAAACAATCAAGCAATTCTCCTTTCGAAAAAAGACAAAAGTCTAGCCACGGGACGAATTAACCCTCCACCACTGACTTAGTTGTTGAGGAGGTTGTATGGTGATTAAGAGAATGTAAGAATTTACTGAGGCTTTGGGACATTGCTGCTCCTCCAGGGTCAAATCTGGTTCTTTGATAAGATAAGGGCCGGAATGTCATGTTGCTATTGAGCATTATCACCCAGTACGTAGCGATAATGGGAGTATGTCCAGAGGACCTTGACAGAAGGGCCGAGCATGGTTGAGGAACCCTGAAGTGGAGCGGGGATCGTATTTTGAGCTGGAAAAGAGTGGTACTGTTTTGAAGAGCCCTTGGATAATCACTAATTCAAGGTATCGATGTTTCAGGATTTTGAGGGCTAGTGTATCACCCATGAGAAGGGGTCCTATTCAGCGTCAAGCTTGACGTTGCGTGAATTTGCAAAAAAATGCACCACCCTCATACCAACCCGTCCTATGACCCTCTCCTTTCCATCGATGGATCATCGATTGGCCTTCGTCGATCGTTTTGAGCGATTAACTCATATCCCTCAGCTCCAGAACACGTGACCCTCCACCCCTCCCCCTGTTTCAACCCAAAATACGACACCCATGAGAATCCCCCGACCCACGTATGACCCCTGGTCGTGTAAATGTGGGAGAGGGGTCATCTTTCTCAGGCATTTCCCATACCGCGAGGCTTGTTCTTGCTTGAGAGCCTTTCTCAGGTTAGAATGGAAGTATTTGGTGTTACCCAGATGGTTGAGGTAAGTAGCTAGGCGTTGTCGGTGTGATACAGATCAGAACAAAGATATTAGTTGATTAATTTAATCATTTGTTTATTTATTTGTTTATTTCTTCGTGTATGCGTCAGCTGGACGCGCCAGAAATAAAAATATATATTTCGTCTTTGGGATTGCCAAAGGGTTCGAGGTTGTTGCGGTTTTCCTGAGTGGTGTAAAAAGCTCTGGGCAGCCCACTTGACGGGCTTGTAGACGCCAAAGCCCATGAATTTTCACAGGGAACGAGACGATAAAACCATAAAAGTAGAACTTATGGATAAGGGAAGCCCTGTGGCAATGGGGCTTCGTCGCCCCCGCCCAGCGCACGGCCATTCACCGATGTATTTACGTTGTTCAGAAGAAATCCTCGCGGGAACTTAATCAGTTATGCAAATTCCCCTAACATGAACATTTGCTAACGATGTTGCAGGAACTCTTCGACGAATTTAAAAGCAATGGAATGCAACGAAAAGCTTTCAGAGGATTTGCAAAAGGCAGAAAACGAGAGAATTCGTGCTCTACTACCTCCCGAATGCGCCATGCATTTGGCTTCTATCTATGGTGTTAGAACAAAGTAGACAAGAATGTTGAAGAACTGATGAAAATGGGGCCACAATTTAGGATGTACTAGTAGACTTAACATAAAAAGCAAAACAAAAAGGAGTTGGGGACAGCTCAAAATGCCCCCCCCCCCCATGCACACGCCACGGCATCTGTTCTAGTAGAGGTGCTATTTCGGATAATTCAGAACGGGCCAAGCATTCTTGCGGCTGCAGAAGATGCATAAATCCAACAGAGCGGAATGGAGCGGAACGCTCAGAAAGTTGGGAGGGGGGGGGGGGGGGGACCGCCTTCGCGGAACATTGTACTCGGCTTTGTGAAAATCAAAGTCGAGACGTATGGCTAGTGCCCACAACAGCAGCAGTCCTTCTGCTCAATGAAATTTGAGGCGTACAGAAGCACTTTGAAACTCAAAGAGATTTCATCGAAGCGACAACACATCCGTGAGAGCCTGTTACAGCACCTACTCACAGGAAAGGCATATTTCCGAGCGATTCCTGAAAGAAGTGGAGGCGGGATGAAGGGCATATTTAGTTGGCATTGTTCATCAAAAAGAAAGCTGAAATCTGGGCGGGAAGGGTGGAGGTGAGCTTCCCATTGCAGCATTCACAAAAGGGGTGCAACTTGCTAATTACACAAATGGAGGAGGTGCACTCTAAATCGAATAAACCCACGTTTAGTCGAGAAATCTGACTGAATGGCTTGTGGAAGACGGGAGTGGTATGTAGGTGACGTGGGATTACTTAAATTTTATTCAGAAAAGTTCTATAATTACATTTCCAACATTTCTTTATCTATTCATTGCTTCATTTTCAATAAATTTGAATTTCGGTGATTCCGAGAAGCAAATGATTAATAACGAAGAGCCTATGTTCAAAAGATTGGAGGGGAAAACAAGGAAGTAGTTCATTCTCCCTTTCTTACTACTTCTTTGTTTTTCGCCCCTTAAATCATTTCAACCTAGTCTCTTCGTTAATAATTATTTACTTCTTCAGTAATTCCAATATACAACAAATTATTCATGAGAGAATTCGGTAATTTCATTTCAAACACTTCACTATAAATTCTAATAATTTCAAGCTTTAGTAAGTTCATACACAGTCTATATGAAACAAATAATGTACGAGAGGTGATATTTCCTCAAATATTTAACATAATTTTGATAAATCTAATTTTCAATGATTCACAGCAAACTTTCAAGCGTGAAAGTAAATTCAATGTAAATTTCGTTCGTAAAATAAATCTTTAACAACAATTTCACGCAACGTGGAGTTTGGTCTCGAATACGACCCACGACCCCTCTCCATAGCTGATACACTGATTCCCAAGATTAAAAAACATAGGTTTCCTGAGCTGAGAATTTTTCAAGAGTTCACCAAAAGAATTCTCTTCCAGCCCAGAATATGACCCTGCTTCTATTCAGGATTCCTCAACCCATCCTTGCCCTTTTAGCGCTAAGAATTAGAGGCGTTTATTGAAGCTGATCAGCATTGAACTATCAAAAGTAAACATCGGAGAGAGTTTCAGAAGCGTAGGAACTGAAGGGGAATGTACAATCGAAAAAAGGTGAAATTTAAAAAAATTAAGGTGAAATTTAAGGTTTGGCAGGCCAACAGAGGGTTGTTGGGGCAAACGGAGAAACGCCGCACAATTTCTGGCGAAATTGAGTTAGAGGATTTCGCGGCCAGGAGACGAAATTGAGTTGAAGTTTGAGCGGCAAGTGGCCGAGACCACGAGTTTGTATCTTTTCTCACACACCGCTCCAAAGGTGGCCTCCTCGCATGTAAGAAAACCAAATTGCATTGGTTCCAGCATTTCTGCGGACCACGTTGATTCCTTTTCGGGATATCGCTGAGGTGTTTTAATGGGGAAATCAAACTCCATTCCTTGGAATAGGCCATTTCAGGCCATTCTTGGTGGTTTTTAGGGAGTTCGTCATGGGAAGGGCATGACAAGCCAACTTCATCAAGACCAGTCAACCTCGTCAACCTCAGCGTGGACGCTGGATATGAACAATGAGCCAAACATCGTCTTCAGGAGTGCATTCTCGAAGACTATAGCTTACAACAACAACCGACCACGTCCTAGTACAGGAATTGTTGATATCACAAAGGAATCGTTCACAAAAATTTGAACTTTTACTTCCTCACAAGGAAGGGCTGTTATATTTGTTCAGCTACGGGTCACATGCAGTTGCATGCGAAAAGGGAAACTTCTTAAAAAAAACTGAAAAACTGAAGAAAAATTGAAATTTGGTGTTGAAATTTGAACTTGAAATTTGAATTGAAACTCAGCGGGGATACCCCTCTTGATATCCACAGATTTCGTCCACGTGAGTAACCTAGGCGGAACTTCGAAAGTTTTGCAGGAAGGCTGCTGCAGTCACGTGATTAGATGAAGGAAGAAACTAAAATCAAAACCGGCGCCAAACCCTCTCTTTATCGTGGACAACTGATGAATAGTTCTTCGGCGGGAATTCAAATGAATTGTAGTTTTTTTGTAATTTTGGGTCTTCAGTCAGAATGAAGTGAATTTTATTCTTTTCATGTTTCCCTTGGAGCAATCTGTCTAAAATACCGGTTTTGAGGGAAATGAGAGTCACGTGCCATGCCCTGCCTTTCCGTGCCTGACTCCTTGAGTGCTTATCAAGCGAAGAGAAAGGATTAATTAAATTAAAAAATACAAGGTAAATAAATAACAACAATAATAATCAGACAAAATTATAAATTGAAAAACCCAAAATGGTAGCAAATCTCGAAAACATGCCTATCAAGCGCATAACAAAAAATGAAAAAGGTAAAGTATCAATTAAACGTTCAGTGAGCATAGATGTGTAGCGCCCAGCAATGGCAACTGGAGCCACTTTTTCAATAGAACCAATCACATCCCCCAAAGCTAAAAAAGTGTCAAAAAACGCGTGGCGCATCCAAAAGTGCGTTCAGATCGATTTACCAGCAGCTCCCACTCCCACTGCGGAGAATAGCAACGACGAGACAATGAGATCTAAAGGTGTGCCTCTAATGAAATTTCAACCAATAATGGACATGACAGCGCGATTCTCCGCCAGTCAGTCATTTGCCCGACAACCAGCAATCGCTGGCGATTGTTTTCATGTTCTATGCGAAATGGGTGCGAGTGGTAAAGCTAGAGCTGAGTAAGAAGGTGGGCAATTCCCTGGTGAACCAAGCAGCTCCCGCTTACTCGGGAGGGACCAATAGACTCCCTGAAAAAATACTAGCTTTTTATCCCTCAAAAAGAGTGATGGGTCATGGCAGAAATTGAAGGAGCACAAAAAAAGTGGAACGAAATCCATCTACTTCACGGATGCGCCAGGCATTCGATAGCACCAGACAAATGTAAAGCCGATTGGATGCATTTCTTTAGTTTTGTGGATCGAAGCCCCATATCATTACAGCCCTTTAAACCCTCGTATGCACTCAGGACTTAAACTAGCCCGTGCGAGAGGAAATTTTAACATGAATAGAGGAAAACACGAATACATGTACCACTTTGGTAGTAAATGCACGTAAAATGCATGGCGTATCCAGACGAAAATCACGTTGACAAATGTACGTCCTTGGATCGGCTCACAGATGTCTTAAAGTCAATTTGAAGTTCGTGCGGAACCAAACAGACTCCATTATTCCACTCTGGTCTGTGCCTTCTTCGAGTAACACACACATCATCCGTCAACATCCTCGCGTTGGGCCGCGTTCACACTCTGCGGTGCCAGCGACAGGGCGTGGTTGCGTGCCTCTGCGTCTCCGCCTATGCCACCCTGCCTCGTTGCCTGTGAACGTAGCCACGCCCTGCCGACAGAGTATGAAGGGGGTTTGTGTCCTGCATACTTAGCACCACTGAGTGTTGAGTCACCCATTTTCCTCTATCCGTCCGTGCTCCACCTGGGCGCATACGGATGGCCGGGAGTTGCGGAGAGGTAGCCCCTACCCCTTCTCACAGAATGCCAGGAAATCAATAAAAGGGCGAAAATCAGCTGACAATCGAGAAGTACTCGATGAGTAGCATTTATGTATATTCATTCAAATAATCTTGATAATCTTGAAACGAGAATTTGCCAATTGCCCGGGGGGGGGGGGATACCAAAGCAACCTGCAAAGCTTGCGACTCATCTCCTCTCCTTTCAACAGTTTCAACGCATTCAATGACTTTGATACGCAAGGCGCATTTTATGTAGGGACTTATCAACCTTGCATGCTCTATCCTTTATCTTATGAATCCGACGTATGATTTTAATGCATTCACAGAAGTAGCAACTTATTATACGGGCTTTTAATGGGAAAGCAAGGGGTAATCACAAGGAGGACAGGAGATCCGTGAACATCGCATCCTCGATAAAAAAAACCTTTTTCAAGTCTTATTCGGAAGATCTGAATCTATTTTTGACATCACAAACATCTTCGACGATTATATGACTCAGTTTGCGCCTTGTCAAAAAAAAAAACAAAACAAGAAAACAAGTAAACAACACAAAAAATGCCAGACAAAGATGGAAGGGCCATAGAGGTGTGACTCATGGAATGTCCGTGATCGACGAGAGTAGCAATGCCATTGCTAAACACGTAGTGAATGAGCAGTCAACGGCCACACTTACGCATTCTTCTCACGGATTCATGTCTTGGCGCTCTTTTAACGAGTAGCTATATATCTCAAAACCATATCTCATTCCATAACTCAAGAGCAAAGTCTACCCGACCCTATAGACCCCACAAAATTGTGAAGTTGTGCACTGGTTCAGTGTTGTGGATAGCCCCACTCTACTTTTACCAATTTGTTTAAGAAATGCCGCTCTATCGGCCGTCAGATTTTGAGAGTAGAAGTGTTTTTGAACCTCAATCCATTGTACAGTTTCCGCAATAATCACTCATCTATAGTACCTATAGGATTATGTTTTAAGAGATTTAGTTGGTTTCGTAAAATTAGAAATTTTTCTTAATTAGTAGATTAGCCATGCCATGTTCCTTATTCTCTTGCCTGCTTCAGTCCCACCTTTAGCTTTGTGTTTTGTTATGGCGCGTCACAGCACGCATAAATAAATAAATTATATAAATAGCTAGGAAGCTGCCCCGCTGATCTCACTAATTGTCATTTGGGATACAAACTCCTGTAGAAATAAGACGATTAAAGTTGACCGCTTCACTTTTCTCCATTCTACCTCAAAGCGCTTTATTCTTTTCCTTTCAACTTCAAGTGTATTGAAGCTTTCCACAATTTTTTTTTTGAGAAAGGGTGGAGAAATATCGATTTTCCTGAGTAGTTCCAGGTGAGAATTATGCAGAAATTCCAAATAGCTTGTCTTGCCGTGTTACAATGGAGAACAATAATGATCATGCATTTTTCATGAGGTGTCTCGCGGCTAGCAACGGCTCTCGCCTTGAACCCTCCTTTGGTTAGGTCCTTGTGCAACGAGCTCCAGCACCAAGGATATTAAGAATGAGATGAAAATACGACAAATGACGAAAGGAATAGGGAGCCTGGCGTAGCTGATTGAGGCGCTGCTCGCCTGCATGTTGTCACTGGTGCAACTCCATACAGTTTTTAATCGATAAGTTATTTAATTAAAATTTTTGATTTAGTTTGAGTAGCTCAATTATTTTATTAGGACAATGTGTCAATGTGGCTACGGAGGAAGGACACGGCTTGCCGTCACGCCTTGGAAAATTGCTAACGACTCTGTCAAGCTCCTCCCACTGAAAAGGCTCAGACAAGTCTGGGAGAGCCCAGACGGCTAGAGGACACGCCCTAACCGCAAGAACGATGTTGCCGTCACGGCAAGGCGCGTCTCTTCCCACCTCCTTCTAGCCACATTGAACCATTTTATTTTTAAATATTTCACTTCAAGTTTTAACTATTTAATTTGCACGAATTCAACGCCAGTTTTCCATGACATCTATAATAATAATGTGGTAGGGCTGATTTTCAGTTACCTAACCGAAAAGCAAGATGTCTAATACATGGCGCAATCCCTACCGCTCGAGAAATCCGAATGCAAATACAATAGAAGTCCCAAGTTGTGTGGCTGCTTACATACACTACATAAACAAAAACAACTTAGATGATATGCAAGGAATGAACAGTAAACAATCACTCATTCCACGAATTGCGCCATGCACTGAACCATTGATGGGATTTATCGACACTACTGAATGTCGGTGGGATCACGGACGGTCTGCACAATACACACCAGTCATACTCGAAGTGGGAAAATTTTTGGCTACGTCATCAAACCTAGCGGAGGAACTACAGTGATAAGTGGCACTGCTATCACGTGCGTGATCAAGCAATCAAATCTTGGATCAATCACCTTGCTCAAGCCAACCTGGTCCATTCCCCCCCCCCCCCTTATGGGGTCCACGGATTGGTATCCGAGGAGACGTCTGTGATGATAAGAACACTAACTTGTAAATTGACTGGGCTGGGCCACGTTGTTTGTTGCAAAGGCAAAACACATTCAAATGCTGCTATGATTCTGAATGGAATTAATATACGTGGCGCATCTAGGGAGGATTGACGGAAAATTAAGGTAGGCACTTTGCCAAATCGAGCATGCAAAATGGGTCACGTAAAAAAACAAATACCAAAAGGGAAGAAGTCGAGAGTACTGAAGGAGATCACACCGTAAAATGGCGACAGATGTGCCATGCATACGAGCTTTACTCTGGAATTCCAAGAAAAGCATACGCTAAGCTCTACCTGCTCACTACAGTAAACCAAATCCCCCGGAACGGTTCTCAGTTCCCTGACATTCCAGCCAAGACGATAAGCCAGCCTCGTTCTGACAAATTCTTGTCCACCAGTGCGGTTTTACCGTCTCTCACAACACTGACCACAAAAACAAGTTATTATCGGAGTTTCCACTATATTGAGGTGCATAACCGGGGCACAAAATCGACATGAAACTTAGAAAATGGTATCTGAAAAATAGAAAAGCGAGCACCACAGCCAGGCAGAAAGCTATGAGATTCGCTGTTCGCTGCACAAAATCAAATTAAAAGAATGCCAAAATGAATGTAGGTATGGTAGCAAATGAATGAATTGAAATTCGTTGCAATTTATCCGTGCCTAGCAGGGTAGAACAGAATTTCGAGGAAACCGCTCGCATATCCAATAACCACACTTCCAATTATTGTGATCACTCGATGGCCCGGGTCTTCCGCTCACCCCATCGAGCGTTTAAGACCATAAAAAGGCGGGAGATCATGGATCAAGACTAAAGTGTTCAAAGAAATTTTAAAAAGTACTGGTGGTCCTCATACACTTTTATAAACTCCCTTCATCCGATCAAGTACGATTTCTGCCCCTTCCCTCCCCCTCCCCCCCCCCCTCCCCCCCCCCCCCGTCAAAAGACCGTATACACCCCGCGCAGAGCTTCTCGACACGTTGTACTCTGCTCATTTCTAGTGGTTACGGAACAAAAAAAAAGGATGGGAGAAAATGAAAAATATTGTGGAAATATTAAATAAAAACAATATCTCGCCAAAATAGGTTTTTCCAATGATTTTTCCATCCTATACATACTACGGTTCATAATCGATTTTTCCCGAAACTTCTGGGAAAATGAATCGCCAACGGTAACAATTCAATTTCATTGAAAAAGTTGAGGCAACGAGATCAAGCGTTTCGATGCCCAGAATTTTTGAGATATTTGTCCCAGCCGCCTTCCTTTCATGACTGTTGTTGTTGGTACATCATTATCGATTGGCAGCAACCTTTAGAGACTACCAAAAATCAAAAAAAATCACCAAAAAGTAGTTAGCCTGGTTAGCACCTTTTAGGTGAGCGCAATGCGAAAGCGTTCATGAATATTTTTCCCAAGCCTTCAGAAGCCATAACGACTGCTCGACAAAATAATGAAGGGCCTCAGAGTTTTGAGCTCCCACTTGGGGAAGGGCAAGTTAAGTCCCAGAAAAAAAATTTGATAAAATTTTTGATAAAAAGATGTTTCCCATCATAGCCGCTAGCACTCGCCGAAGCACATTTCAATTATCAATCAGACAATCTCAAGGCATTCCCTTGAGCAGCAACTTTCCCCTAGTAGGAAAAGCTGGCAGTGTGTTGGAGTACCGCAGTAAACGGGGGGGGGGGAGGGGAGATGATAAGGGAAAGTACAGCTTCAAGCCGCGAAGCTTGGAAAAGTCAAAGCGACATACACAGTGCGATACAATGAAAAGCAGGGCAACAGCCCAGTCCGCATCGAGTAGTTCGGCATGGGTGCCCCGCGCAGTGTGCTTGGGCAAACATTCACACAGGCCGTCGTCGAGCCGGTTATTGTCATGTGAAAGGAGGAGGCAGCGCTCGTCGGGTGGGTGTGTGTGTGTGTCAAACAAATCGCGTCATTGCCTTACTTAATTACTCGCTATCTGCTATTGCACCTAAATGATGTACTCTAGTCATGCCTTTCTAATTTCTACTGAGTGAACGGGTTTTCTAAACTATCGATGCGAGCCACGTGGATCTGTGATGTGTGGCGGTCACACGAGGCATGTGGCTTGTTCACCTGCATCCTTGGCAAGGACATGGTTGGTGATAGGACTTTTCCAAGAGCCTGAAGACGTTGTTGAGGGTCAACCCGGATCCATTCAAGATTCTGTGCAGTTCCTAATCACTTGACTTTGCTCCTTTGCACTTGTAAAAGGGACGATGATCCATAGTGCGCCAAAATAGGGCAAAACTGAGGAAGACTGGAAGATGATTTCACCTTAACGAAGCTCCCGAGCTCAGAAAGAGAACAATAGTGAGGCTTGTAGGCTTTCTCCTTCCCACAAAAAAGTGCCTGGTTGCTCCGACCGGCACAACGACAACGGTAGCGCGCAGAGTACAGATCTCGTGATAGTTGCTTGCACAGCGTGGTGTTTGTTAGCTGTACAGACATCAGATTCGACATTTGCGCCATTGATGCACTTTGTCGTGCAGGTTTTATGGAAGGCCTGAGAGGAGCATTGGAAATGATTCACTGCTAATCCGCCCTGTTCTTCCGATTCAAAGAAATGAAAGGCAGCACGAGTGACTTACTGTAATCTCGAGTTCAATGGCACATTTGCGCGAACCAAGTACATGCAGTATTTTCTCGTGAAAATCGTAACCCGAACGGTTGGTAAACGATTTTATCCATTCAGAAGTTCGACTATACATATGATCCCATATAACTAAGGGGAGTGAGTGACGGATAAAACTTTTCGAATTTCGAAAAACTTCGAAAAAACTACGTAAAACCTGATTTTCTGTGCCTGTTTACCCACCTCTTAGTCAGCATAACCATGCCTTGGTGGCAAATACGATCTCCTTTAGGGGATGCAATAATGACACCCTACAAATGTTCCTCGACTAACCCGATCTGAGGTGTAACGCGTGGCATTGAGAGAAATTTCTGAAGAATACGACCCTTAAACGAGTGTGTACACTTATGACAAAAAATTGCATGGCAGCCCGCGGGAGCGACGCGACGGGTGCGGGTTGTTTGCATCTTTATCTGTTCAAGCAACAAAAACAGCAATATAGGCAAACTTCCAAAGCTTCCAAACTGCAATCTTTGAGGATCCTTCACGGGACCACGCCATTGCGTCTTGAGCGAAATTCTAAACGACTTGTACTGATGCCACCGCAACTGCGATGCCGCGAAGCGATTTTTTGTCATAAGTGTACACATCCACCCTCAACCAAGTTCCGCCCATAAATATGACTCTAAACCGAGCCCCACCCATACATACGGCCCCAACAATTCCATGACTGTTGTTCTTGGTACAATGGACCTCTCAAAAAAGAGTGCTTGATCGATAATCATAGTATTACCGCTTAGTAGAGAGCGTGATGGTCGATCGAAGAGCTTTTTAACAGATTACCAATCCGCCCTGGAATCACTAGAAAATGGTGGTCGTTAAGAATTTCCTCCACACATTTCAGAGAGGACTGAAAACAACAACCCCCTACTTCCAGACCATAAAGCTCCCAATCCAATATTCGATCTTGCTTGCGCCACGGATCGTTCATGCGGTAGCTGTTCATCTCTCCACTCAGCCACCTCCTACTTCCACCACTGTAATCTCAGAATATCTTCAACTGATTAAGATTCTGTTATGATTTTTATGGGCAGTGCGTATTTCGGGACGTCGAAACCTCTTCACTGAGAAAAAAAACAACAACGAAATTGTGTTTGAAGAGTTGTACAAAATGAAATTCGAAGCGGCGATACAATGCACAAACAGCAAAAAGGCTAAGCAATCGGAGCAAACAGTTGGTGACCTCCGTCAAGTGATGCGTACCCTTCGTGGTTACAAGTTTTGTTTACTCGGCTACCGAATGGTAAACATTCCGGCTGAGTTGACCTTTGACGGAGGCACAGGAAAGAAGCTAAACGGGTCATTGGGAATCATAAGCATATATCAGCAATGGTTATTGGGACGGGGGAGATAAATTTCCACAAGCAAACTGTGCAAAAAGCAAACTCGGAAGTAGCAGGGGGGATCAATTTAATCGATCATTGAACCATGCGATAAATAGTACTGTGGCGAAGAAAAAGCGAAAAGATTGCTGATACTGCGAAAAATTAAAGCCCTACTCTGCTCTTTCATTTATCTGATGTGCATGTGTTCCCGCGCACTATATCACCGAACTATTGATTGAATCCACGTGGATCTGAGATGTGTGGCGGTCATACGAAGCATGTACGTGTTCATCTGTAGGAGACACAGCTACTGGGTCTACCAACCAGGGAGACCTTATTAGGGATATTGGTAGCGATTTCTGGCAAAAGCACGTCAGGGAATCATATATCTACCGCTGTGCATGTACGTCCAGTGGTAGTCCACGTACGGGAAGGCGGGCTAATTCCCTTTTGCCACGGCTTAAGGGGAGGGGGGGGGGGGAGGCTAATGCTGTCTTTAAGCAACAGTATAAGCGGAAACACAGCGCTTCAAAGCGCTCACGTCAGTGTATGTTTGTAGACAAAGAGAAAGTTGGCCGACTGACGCGAGTGCATAAAGAAGCATTCAAACGACTTTCGCGATGATTCCCGTACGAGACAACATCAATGGCGCCGAGGGATTTGAATTGACGACGAGTCTTTTTTGAACAGCTTTAAAGTATAATCTACGAATAGTTTAGTGACTAAAAGATTTGACCTCTCTCGTCCGATCATCACCTTACAAAGATCACTGTCCTCCAATTTTTGGAAGGATAAAGGATAAAGTGTTGGTGTTAATCGTTCCCTACTTGAGATGCCCTGCGCTTTCTTGCTCCATTCGGAGACATGGTGACAACTGAATGCGTTCAGGAGAAGCCATCTCCATGCCCAAAACAGTGCTTTTATCCTCCACACGTGCCGGTACCGAACCACTCATCCCAATGAGGCGGGAAGGCTTGGTCTGTGCGGGCATTGAAGCGGAATTTGATCCCCGCACCATGAAAGTGAGAGTGCGCGTCAACTGTCACTGCACCATCTCCGTTCTTAAGTCCAGAATTTGGGAGCGAAACTTATTTATAATCCTACATACTACTTCACTCCAATAACCCTTTCGCGATCGTGCCAGTCACCGGTGGCTGACATTAGGCTGGTCGGTTGGGATCGTGTTTGCCATATGGGGCTCATAATGCGTGGCCAGCCACAAAGTACCTGTCTGACCGAGCCATTTTTTGAAAACCGGGGTTCAAGTTTCCATGTTGTATTTGCTTACTTAAAGGAATCGTCCACGGAACATGAGTTTTTGTGTTACCCATATGTTTATGTTGTATTTGCCTAAGTTGGCCTCATGCAAAATTTCTTGCGAAAAAATGTGAATCTGGCTGAAATACAGCACCACAAAGTGCGGTCCCAGTGGGCGGGGCCTCCATGTAAAAGCCTCGTCCCGTCTTCCGCCGCCGTTGGGAACGGAGAGTAGGACTGTTTACGTAACCTTCTGTTCCTACAATGCGTCTCCGACCACGGCGGACGCGGTACGAGGCTTTTACACGGAGGCCCCGCCCACTGGGACCGCACTTTGTGGTGCTGTATCTCAGCCAGATCCACATTATTTCGCGTGAAATTTTGCATGAGGCCAACATTAGGCAAATACAACATAAATACATGGGTAACCCAAAAACTCATTTTCCGTGGACGATTCCTTTAAGATCGTATGCGAAGTTTCGCACAAAAAAGCAAAAAATCGGTTGAGGTAGAACGGCCGACGGGGCGGGGAGTCCGAGCGGGAGCAGCCGCGATGGTGCAACGAGGCGACGATCACGTGGTCAGGGACGCAGAGTGAGAAGGAAATGAACAGTGAGCGCGAAATTCGGAACTGTGCTCTGCCGCCGTCTGCTGCGCAAATGTTGGTCAACGAGAATTCAAGAAAGTTGCTTTTCTTCCTGTTTCTCAATTTTAGCTTTGGAACAAAAACAATTACGCCTTTTTCTTTCTTGTTCCTGTTCATATGCCGTATCTAGTGGCGTGATTTCGGGAGTAGAATTGCAAAATTTTCGTAGACGATTCCTTCGAGCTGCTTAACAGACCTGAGCTTTTTACCGATCTGCCAGCCCACGCAGTTACTCAGCGTAGACACTAGCACTCACCCCAACGATGCGATTCCATAACTGTTTCAAAGGCCGTAAATAATCATGGTTACATTACCTAGCAGAAGTATCGACCGACGACCTTTATAGATCACCTCATCTTCCCTAAACCACTAACGAAAGGTACGTGGCTGAGGAATCCTAGAGCATTTTTTTTTTCAAAATAAACCCTTCTTTTTTTTAGAACAGAATACAGCCCTTCCCCTCCTTTATAACCCTACGCTCGAGGTAGTAAAATTTTCATAGTATAGTATGAATTGTAGAGTATACATGGGAGCCTTCTCTTGTCAGAGTAAAGTGTCGTTGATACTGCTCTATCTATCACCTCAAGACCATTTTAAGACGCGTGTAAGGTGCCATTCATAGTCGGCGACATGATGACGCATCCATCCGCAACGCGTGCCCTGCAACCAATGCAATGGCCTGTCGGCGCACACGTGATTCCTGCGTCGCCGAGTATGAATGGCACCCAAACCTCGGTCGGAAAGCGTAGAATCACTCAAGTCCCTAGCGCCCACTAGAATTGAACTGATCTAGTAACCCTGAAACCGTCACAACAAAGTCACCCCCACAACCTGAAACAACGTAGACTGTTTGCTGAGTGTGGCTACGATCGCCAAAAACTAGCAGGAGAAATTTCCGCGGAGAAGCAAACGATGCTTTTCGGCTTTGCGCCACAGCTGATTCTATTATGGAAATCAATCTAAAGGAAGTCGCAGCGACGAAGACGTCTGTTGCATCTGTTGGACGACAACTAAAAGACTTGCGACCGCCGATAAGCGACAGAGTTGTTTAAAGCAACGTGCACGAAATGAGTTTCTCTGCTACCAATATATTTATGTTGCATTTGCTTAATAAGGGCCGCATGCAAACTTTCACGAAAGAGTGAGAACCCAGGAGATACAGTTCCTCAAAGTGGGACCAAGGGGGTGGAGTCTCCGAGTAAGTGCCCCATCCCGACGTGCCGCGGTCTTGGACGCATTGTAGGAACAGAAAGTTACGTAAGCAGTTCCATTCTCCGTTCCTAACCGAGGCGGACGACGGAGCGGGCATTTGCTCCGAGGCCCCGCCCCCTCGACCACCACTTCGAGGAGTTGTGTCCTAGCCGGATTCTCACTTTTCCGCGCGCGACTTTGCATGCAGCCCTTATCGAGCTAATACAACATAAATATATGAGTAGCAGAGAAACTCATTTTCTGTGCGCGAATCCTTTAAACACAGAAAAATGAGGGACGCTCTCACAGAGCTCACCGGTTAATCGACGACTACTCGTCGCGAAGAATTCTGGTTTTTCGCAGACAACACAACGTATGGCTGAGAAGATAAACAAAAAGCTAACCGCTGTTCTGAGTCAGCTTGGGACGCGTTGTCCTTTTCGAACAAGGATCCAAGATATGCTTAGCCTAATACAAAGGAAGGTTGGCTTTGCATGACAAGCAGGGGACCTAGTTACTGCAGATACCTGTAATATCCCTATTATGTTGGGTGCGACAAAGGCACTGACCACTTGATGAAGCGAGGGGAAACGTCTATCGTGGTCGCAGGTGATCGTCGTCGATCATCTTCTCATACTTGTGTAAAATAATTTTTAGAAGCACCGACTGAATATGGAGAGTATTCTTGTCATAAATTTAGCATTACATAAAGGAAAATCTGTAGGAATTGGAACAAATGTAGCATGGATAGGGTACGGGACAGAAAGAAAGGAGCACAAAACGACTAAGTTGAGCCACATAATATTTTTCTAAAGGGGGGAGAACGGGTGATAAGAAAACTAGCTGGGCGAACGAACACTATTGTGAGAGCCATACTGTAGAACAATGTGGACTAGGCTCGGTTTTTACTGTTTAATCAACGTCAGAGAAGGCTCATTTACACTCCATCACGCAGTAGTGGGCGCTGGTTCAACTCGTCATAAGAGTGATTGCCTTTGAACGGACGAAACTTTTCACTCAAAGGTCACCCGTTGCTTAAGTTGTTGAAATTTATGAGTTTTGACGCATTTCTAAGGAAAACGAATCATCGCATGGTATACTACATGATCGCACCCAAGGGGTCTGTGAAATGCAAAATTCGGGATGCGCCGAACACATCGCGTTTGTCAAACAGATCACTCCGACTGAATAGTCGTCAACCATTACATTGTTAAAATTCACGAACTTCAACCTGATTCCCTCTCAGCGGAAAACTGGATGCATGGTATATCTTGATAGGACCGCAGCTACCAGGAGGCATATCAGCGGCACAGAATTCTGGCGTTCTTTTGGAGTCCTGGCTTTCTGTTTTACCTGTTACAGAGCAACGTTAATAATCGCCAGCACGAAAGGGATGGAGTGTGATGAGCGCGCGGGGAGATGTCGTGCGCACAAGGGGATCTGATATCAGGAGATTAACGAGATGCATGCATGTTATGTGCAAACTTTTCACCTACTTTCTTCCAAAATTTATCAAACTCTTTGGCTCTCATCAAACTGTCATTGCGCTGTCGAAATGAACAAACAAACGCTATCATCGTTGGTGGATGGCAGACTGCAGTGCTGCGACTGCTGCTTGCTATAATTCTCACACATGGTGTTTATTTTATTGCTTAATCGATCACAACGCTAAGTAAATAATGTGATATGAGTGTGTGAGGAATGGGCAATGAACAAAGAGTTTTACTGTGCCTCTCATCTGCGCAACGATTCAGAACTGTAATAAAATGAGCCTGAAATATTCATATTCTTGGGAAGAAGCCAGGATGGTGAGAATGTGCCGCTACACACAGAGACTGACATTGAATAGACTCAGAAGCCATGTGGAAGATGCGGATGATCTGGGCGGGTGTGTCAGGATTTCGCACCACGGCATGTCGCAAGCGAAGGATGCGCACGAGCTAAAGGTGCCAAGTTGTTGGGTCCCGAAGCGATTACAAGTCACATGCGTATCGCGCCTTTAGCATTAACGTGTTAGGCCGCGGTCATACTTTGCGCAAGCTGCGTTAGTTGACGCCGGTGCCGGCGTCAACTAACGCAGCTTGCGCAAAGTATGACCGCGGCCTTATCGTTCTAGACCCAACTGCCGCGACGCGTATAGCTTGCACACACTACGTCGTACGCCGCTCGTCGTCGTGCGAAATCCTGACGTAAGGGCACACACCCGATCTGGGCAAATGGACAAAGGGCCGATGGACAAATCATAGCACGCCCAAACCACCAAACCCCTCCCCCCTCCCCCTGTAACTTGTTACACCCGTTAGACCTACAAATATCGAAAACATGAAAAAAGAAAGCACGAAAATGGAAAACATTGCTACCAATGATCAAGTCCCCAACAAAAATAAACCTTAAAGAAGGTATCTTATGATATCAAGAACAAACACCAACTACACCACATCACGTTTACTCATATCAACGCAAGCAAAAATTACTATGATATGAATAGCGTCAATCGAATTACTAGAAAAAACAAAAATCATCAAACAATCGCGAACTTAAATTTTTTCCGGGAAATGGGGAGGGAGTTTTCAGCTATTGTGATCTCATGTCACCGTCTGGTGAGGGTATAAAAACGTCGCTGATGGTAGAGCTAAGTTTTGTCGGTTCAATCGTTTAATCAATGGAGCAAAGCGTAAAGTATAAGCAGCAACGCAATTCGAAGTGAATCTTTGACAACACTCCAAACATGCACATGACTTAGCCTCAAAATTGTTGACTCGATCGTAACACGCCCTATTACCCTTTTATGGAGAAATACCGGACAACTCGATTCTATATGATAGCACCTCAAAATCCTGTCAAACTTCGGAATGCGCCATGCATATGACATAGGCTCAACTTTGTTCACTCTATTGTAAGGTACCTCATCATTCACAACTTTCATTTCATGCTTTCGCTTCATTCTTTATGGGAAATCACTGACCACTTCGCGTAGTAAGTAACTATGTTTCCGGGGACCGCGGGAAGAGCCCCGAAGAATTTTTCAGAAATAGAGACTTTGGTACTCCGAGATATTTTGTAAGCATGACCACACTTCCGATACTCAGTTCAGGCCAGCCATGTATGCAAACGCTTCCACAAGCACAAAAAGAAGTAGAATGCAGGGCGCACTCTAAAGTGGTTGTTCAGAGTTTACCAACTTGGTCTCAATGGAACTGTGTCAGAAACTGGTTATGTCCATTTTTACATCGGCTTTCTTTTCAGATAAGTGCTGATTAGGTCCATTTGTGAACTGGGCCTGCCGCATGTCGCGTCTTCGTACTCACACTTCAGAAAGCGTAGTCTGAACATATATCCAAAAAATGTTTCGGCGGAGGGTTGACGAAATTAGCGGGCTCGTTAAAGGCACACCTGGCTATAATCAAATCAGTTGACCTACTTTGTGACCCTATAAATCCTCAAGTATGCAGTTTACGTCACCATCAGTGTCACAGCTATTCGGACCCAAGCTGACTACGTTCTCCCAGCTCACAGGGTGACAGTATGGAGCTCAGGGTGTGTACCCTTATGTCAGGATTTCGCACCGCGGCATGTCGCAAGCGAAGCAATGCAGACAAGCTAGAGGCGCCATATTGTTTGGTCTCGAAGCAAATATTAGGTTGTCCCAAAAGTCCTGTCATATTTTCCCAAAAAAAAAATCAGTAACTCTTGTTCACTTCGAGGCAGGTCCAGGCGGTTCAGGAATATGGTAGATCGTTCCCTAAGCTTTCTAGGAAAATATATATTGTCCCACCAGATCCCGTGGAGACAGCTACAATGCCCGTTGTCGATACCCACTTAACTCGCGGTGTCATCTGTTATGAGCGGTCTTGCGGCACCAAAACGACGGAAGCTTCCACTCCATCAGCGCTGCATTGGGCAAGGGATGTGTGAGCTACGTGACCGTGCACCGCTGGTTCATCAGCTTCAGCAACGGCGAGATTGACATGAAAGTCAAACCACGCTTGGAACTGTGCTGGTTCTGGGACGAGGAAGGAATGCTTTTCCGCGAGGTGCTGGTACAAGGCGAGACAGTCACCGCTACCGTATGCACCCACCAGCTCCAGCAGCTCGCCGTCGATGTTCGAGAAGAGTGCCGGAAAAGTCCGCGGTCACCCTTCTTCATGACGACGCCCGCTCCCATTTCGCGAAAAGTACCCAGGCTAAGTTATAGGAGCTCGGGTGGGATGTGCTGCCCCACCCACCGTACTCTCCAGACATTGCCCCTTCTGGCTATCACCTTACCCATCCTCTCGAATCCTTCCTGGCCAAGAAAAAATTCGTTGATTATGACTTGCTTGCGAAGGCGATCGCTGACTTCTTCGACTCTCAGAACCCAGAGTTCTGGGAGAAGGGAATCAACGATTTTCCTATAAAGTGGCAGAGGGTTGCCGAGAACAATGGTCAATACTTTGTTGCCTAATTATTATTTGTTGGACGAAAAAAATAAAAAGTGATGACCGAAAAAAATATGACAAGACTTTTGGGACAACCTAATACAAGTCAATTGCGTGTCGCGCCCTTAGCATAGCGTGTAATCATTCTAGGACCCAACTACCGCGAAGCGCATAGCTCGCGCACACTACGTCGCATGCCGCTCGTCATCGTGCGAAATCCTGATATAAGGTTACCCACCCTGGAGCTCAAATGAGCGCGGCTGGCCTAGCTCCGAAACGGAGCAACGCTGTGATGCCGCATCGTGGAGGCACAAAAGGGTGCACGTTATATTCTAACCCAAAGATCTGCTGTCCAAGAGGATAAGCCTAGCTAGCGATTATCGCGAAGTGTGCATCCAAGAAATCACGACATCATCTCACATGCTTACTTCATTGCTGTTTTGCTTGCGTGGTGCGCCCACACCATTCAAACCATTGCCATAACCTCACACAGCAGCCTCGCGGCGGCAAAAACTAAATTGATAACGCAGTGAGAGCATTCAAACACCAGTAGAGAACACTGGCGATGCCCGCCCTTTTCCACTGAGGGTGTGGCAAAACCACCACTCGTTCATCCACCAGTGACTGCACAGGGAAAGTCTTCCTTGGAACATATGAACGCCAGCTATACCTTCGACCTTTCCTTTCAACCGTTCCTTACACTAGCAAAGGTCCATTAAATGGTTCCACACCAACGAAAGACTTACAAAAATTTATAAGAGAACAAATCGAGAATCACTGGAAATTTACATCCACATCATGTTTGATCAATAATTACAATATGTTAAATTACAATTAGTGGTTCGATAGCATCATCATATGATGCTCCGCGTTATCTCAGAAGGGTAATGATGAGATGAAAGAAAAGATGAAGCAAACATGAATGATGGATGATTCGATATGATGTGGACCTCGTAATTGTCTGGGGTTTGAGCCATTAGAACAGAAAGTATGGGCAGTGGCATTCTGCGCATGACCCGTGAAAGGGCGCCCAATGTAGAGTAGTCGTGAGAATGTGATTTTCGTGACCTGTACTTACTTTTAGCGTATATCAGAGTGATCGCTAGCTCACTGGTATCACTGGCGCGCCACACGTAGTCGGATGAACTTGCTCTCCTAATGGCACACACCCCAATAATCTGATATAAATACGTAATTTCTCTTCCCTATAATCTCGGACTTTCAATCATTTATATTTGATGTTAGCAGGAATGGTGCGCTGACCACAAATTAGCAAATACTTGGACATCGTTAAGTGAACACTGATATAATAATTGATCATAGGCAACATTTATAGTCGGCGGGAAGCCGTTAAGCTTACTGGGCCTTGATCAAAAGCACACCTCATGATAATCATATAAGCCCCACCGGGTGTGTACCCTTACGTCAGGATTTCGCACGAGGACGAGCGGGGTGCGACGCAGTGTGTGCGAGCTATGCGCGTCGCGGTAGTTGGGTCCCAGCACGATTACACGTAATCCTAGGAGTACGATACGCAGTTAACTTGCAATCGCTGCGAGACCCAATAACATGGCGCCTTCAGCTCTGCCGCATTGCTTCGCCTGCGACATGCCGCGGTGCGAAATCCTGACATAAGGGTAGACACCCAGTCCAACCAGGCCTTTCGGTGCAGCATATTCCTCGATAGTTATCCGGGTTGCATTCGTACTGCGTCGCTACGCTGAACTATCTAGACGCTACACCTTCTCGAACCCACGCCAGCCACGCCTTTTGGCCAGTTGACCCATAACCGGCCCGAGTGGGCGGGGCTAGCATGGCTTCCAGTCCATGTAGTGCCGTAATAATGCATCGTAGTGGTGCAAGGATGCTCCTTTCATAATTACCCAAAGATCTACTTTCTCGAGACGGTAAGTCGACTATCGCGAGATATGCTTTCAGTTCAATTTCTTCAAGAGTAGATAATACTGGAGTAAGTACCCGTAAACTATATACTGGAATTACAATAAAAATTAGTGAAAAATCAAGAAGGATCAATAGTTCTATACAGCCACGCTGTTCTGCCCATGGTTATCCCCACCCCGCGCCGTTCCCAATGATCCCAACATGTCCATGGTTTCTTCTATGGACATACGTTTGTTCGGATCTACGACAAGAAGGCTACGCATCACCGTGATCAGCCGATGGTCGAACCTGAACAAGCACCTCAAAATGCGCCGTTTATGCACTCATTACAGTGTATGGAAAGGCTCATATTCATGAACATGTAAGCGATCGCCTTCTGAGCAGCTGAAGCAAAGCGAGAATGCTGACAGTGATGCGCCATTGAAGATCACGTTTATAGTCGGCGACTGATCGCACAGCCTGTCGCTGATGCAACACTATCAATGTTAAAAATCGTCATAGAGTGCCAAGCAGGCGTGCCTTGAGACCGCTCCCACGATCAATACCTTCACGCCGGGTGTGTGCACATATGACGGAAAATCGCTTCGTGACGTCGCACTCTCTGCGCCATCAGCACGACTTGCCGAATCGATTGCCCTTGGGAGCTCGGCAGAGCATGGCTGTGTCACCTCTGCACTTCCACCCATGCCATGCCTTCTCCACCCATGCCACACTGCCTCGCTTGAAGGCTGTCATGCCCAGCCACTGGTACTCGCACCAACCGAACCGCTCCGCGCGCGGCCGCGCGAAAAGCCGTCATAGGTGCGCACACGCCACATCACCGGATTTGAGTGTCTCTAATGATGATCGCGCGACTGGTCACTGAGCACAAATTCCGCAGACAAAGCTAAACGAACCCTTTAACGTCGGGATATTGTATCTTCTCAGGACTTTGTGCAGCCAACGCGACGCTGTTGCCTTTCTCATAAACGAGATCGAAGGGCGACACAAAGTAACACAGAGCATAGAGACAGCAACCAAGCGACTGAAATAACACTTTGTGGTTGATCTTACGTCTTAGCCCAAATGCGATTAAGATCAATTCAAGCAAATCCCATATAATATGAGCTGGTGAGTCCCCTTAGGACAGGATTTTGCCCAGTGGCGTGCAGCATGTAAACTAGGAACGTCCAATGCACAGTTCAAGTAATCGTCCACGGAAAAATGAGTTTCTTCTTTACCCGAATAGTTATGTTGTATCTGCTTAGCAAGGGCGGCATGCAAAGTTTTGCGCGAAAGAGTGAGAATTCGGCCAAGCTATAGCACCACAAAGTCCCGGTCGGGTGAGCGGGGCCTCCAGGCAAGTCCAACCCCGTAGACCGCCGCGGTCGTAGATGCGTTGGAGGAACAGAAAAAAACCTGGACCGTTCCATTCTCCGTTCCAACCGCGGCGGACGACGGCATTGGGCTCCTACTCGGAGGCCCCGCCCACCCGGCCGAGGATTTGGGGAGCTGTATCTTAGCCGAATTCTCACTTTTTCGAGTGAAACTTTGCATGCGCCCCTTATTAGGCAAATACAACATAAAGATATGGGTAAAGTAGAAACCTATTTTTTCGTGGACGATTCCTTTAAGTCTCGAAGCGACTACGAGTCATGTGCCTTATTTCAGGCGTAGTCGCCTTAGGACCCAATCATAACGGCGCTCTCTGGTAGTGGAGTGCACTCTGAGTCAGTCTTATTGTACTTCTATCATGGGGTCGGGATTTTCATCGCGCCACAGCTGTTGCGAAATCCTGTCCTCATGATAGAAGTACAATAAGACCTGACTCAGAGTACACTACACTAAATTCACTAACTTTCCAAAACCGAAACTTTCGCTCTACCTTTCAAATTACCTTTTCACATAAGTCGCTACTCCTATGACTATTCATACTTACCCAATGATCCGCCTTCTCCGTTATAATGGAGCCAATTTGACAGTCAAACAGCTCTGGTGCACGATATGGCATTGAGCACAACTCAGCAGCCTCATCGATTGCATGCTGCTGCTGACGCGCAGAATCGATACGAATCGGTACGCTGAAAACCACAATATTTTGGGAAATCTGATAAACGCTGTTAGGCCGAGGTTAGACTTCGCGATTTGCGATCCTGCCGATCGCACGATCTGCAGGAATCGCAAAACCGCGAGTGCCGTCTTGAGCACTACCACTTAAACATGCTATTGTTCCTCCACACTCTGGTATCTTAGCGCTCACGGCCCCACAACAGGTGAAAGATCCGGAAAAATAGCACACTCAAGTGAGGCCTACTTGGTCCTTGGTAACTTATTGCGTACTCAAATCTGCCACCCTAAGAAGGTAAGCCGAGTGATCAAATAATTACGAGATGTGCCTTTAAACGGTCACCAATTTGCCTTACGAAAAAGAAATTCTTTCATGTACTAGAAAGACTTCAAAAAGCTTCACCAACGTCGTCGCTGAGCCGAAATCTGTCAACATCGGTGTTCCGTCATCAGCTCGAAGCACGTTAGCCACCTAGAGAGATGACGTTACGCATTACGACACAGTCTCTCACACAATAAGATGATGATGTATGGGATTCATGCAGTTCGCAACTGCAGTTACAACTGCATACAGCTGGTTCAGAGCTACTACCCCAACAGCTAGCCTATTTCACCCGGGTACACGCACATTTCATTTCAAAATGTAACACACACGTGGATGCAAAGCATGCCCAAATCCTGAACAGATCTGGACCCTCACCTTCAAATCACGATGAACATATCCAAGACGATGTAAATGGCGTACAGCTGTGCATAATCCCAGAAAAATACGGAGCACCTAGAAATTTCGCAATTATTCTGATCCTCCAACCTTTCACTATGTGGGTACATTAAGATTGACAAAAAAGAAAATTACTATTAGTAACTTTCGCATCGCGAGCTGCGGCGATAATCAGCAGCTAACTAAAATCAAAAATATCAAAAAAGAAAATATTCATTCCCATGAAGTTTAATTCAAATGATTCATGAGACAATTGCCGGTTCACTGCGTAGGGTCGACCCGGGATTGACGAAAATCACATAAAACGAATTACCACAGAAGAGCGTAAGCACCGCATATACGCGCATTGTCTCTCTATCTCTATTGTGATAGCATATCAAGGTTCCATGCTATGTGAAGGACTCGATCCCAGAAATTTGGTGGTCTGCGCTCACGATAGGCCAAAAAAGGTGATAAAAAAATGCATCACGTGGGGCCGTTATCTCTCCTAACGTAGACTTGTGACGCTGTGACCCTCCTTTTACCCATGGCTGGTAACACACAAAACCATCCTGGAAGTTTTGAAAAATAAGGGCCGGTAGTAAAATCGTGGTTTTCTATGGTTTCAGAAAACGGTTCGAAAAGCGCCTCTTCTGAGAATCCTCCGAGGCTTTGTATGTGGATTAAGAAGCACATTTTTCTCTCTGAAGAATTGATGAACAATCTGACTAGAACAAGGCAAAACAGTCGATGTGAAAATGACGGGAGCTTTTCGTCTCTCTCTCCCTTCTCCTCCATCTCTCCCGACCAATAGGGACCCCGAATATGACATTCCTTTCGGGAACTGGTGTCTATCGACTCAGGGTAATGTTAATCCCAGTCATTTTGAATAGTACTGGCGCTTAGCTGCGCCAAAAATTCCAAGCATTAACAATATTTATACAACATGAAGGAAAATGTCAAATCAAGGCGCCATGTAGATACGAGACTAGGGTTCGGCCACGTTCATACTTTGCGCCGGAAGGGCGTAGCTGCGTTCCTAGTAGCGGAGCAGAGTGGCATGGGGGAGATGCAGAGACGAAGCAGGCAACGAGGCGAGGTGACGCAGGCGGAGACATGCAGCTTCGCCCTACCGCCTACACCGCAATGTATGAACGCTGCCTTATCCAAACAGTCCATAAAAGGATTAACCTCTGCCTGCTCCTGAATGTACTGGTGCGAGCAAAACAAAGAGAATAAAAATTACAGTTTGTGGCAATGAGATTGATTCCGAGAAAAAATAATAGCAAAAGAGCATTAAAACTGGAGAAAAAAGGAATCCATGTTCTTGGAAGAAAATACCTCTTCTTGACTGAGGTGCTCATTTTTCGGTCGCCTTCGAAGCAGATCGTCACCAACGGATCCTCGACGATAGAATGGGAAAACCAGATATGTTATTTGCTCCGTATTGATCGCAGCTAACAATGGCACGACATAACGTACAGTCGACATTTGGCGGTGAATCGAAGTCTGAAATCGCCTGCATTGAAAACTCAATGAAACTACTCAATCAAATAAAAAAGGAAAGCTATCAAGAGATCAGTCCCGTTTTGCTGTCTGACACTTCACTCTGCTCATTGTTTACAGAGAGTGTTATGGAGTGTACCTGGCCACCCATGCAATAGTGAACATATATCCATCCTCAATACTTACATGAGAAGAAATCGGCGTAAAAGCTCGTTTGGGTATTCTAACATGTTCTCATTTCGACTCCTTCCCAAATTCCTCGAAGATGAAACCTCGTTGCCAAAGTCACAGTCACCCTTAAAGTCGGCAAGGAAGAAAAGCGTAGCGCGCTTCACTTCGAACTGCACGTTTCAAGCGGTCCGACGCCATTATCATTTGAGTGTTACAATCGTCGTACCACTACCGAGTCATCAATGTATACTACTTCCTCGCATTATTGTTCCAACTGATCTTGCATAGAGTAACCTATTGTACCTACTTTTGGGCCAGTCGGGATCTGTACATATTGTACGGCTGCAGTAATGTAGAAAGCATTTATGTTGGCACAAACACACAACAGGGAACAAAGCAGAAAACAGCAAAATAGTGAGCAAAACATTACCACGGCATTGGGACATACCTCCATTTCGATCCGTTCCAGACTTTCGCGTGAGTGCTTGGCTATTTTCTTCACAGCAAAACTCTCGTTGCTGTCAATGTCAGTACAGAGTAGAACCTGTAACGAATTTTTCTTTAACTCACCTTGCAAAGAAGAAATTGTCGAACTTCATGCGCAAATACCAACGAATTGCTACATTGATTTTTGTTATTTTTATTTATTTGTTATTTTTGTTATTTTTGTTATTTTCATTCCTCATCTGGTGGTCACTCGTGCGGTTGAGTCATTCAGTACTCTACAACCCTACTTCGTCTATCATCTATCTCACTATTTGACTCAACGGTTTCAACAGTTGGAAATATTCGAGCACTAGAGTGGCGCAGTGCGAAATAAGAAGAAACTGCCACAAGTCAAGAACCACTTTCCAATTCTTCGATTATCTCGTGTTACATACTTGATTATCTCGTGGGTTGAGTCATTCAGTACTGTACAACCCTATTTCGTCTATCATCTATCTCACTATTTGGTCAACGGCTTTAACAGTTGGAAATACTCGAGCACTAGAGTGGCACAGTGCGAAATAAGAAGAAACTGCCACAAGTCAAGGTCCACTTTCTAATTTTTCGATTATCTCGTGTGACAGTCCTATTTTATTGATCGCCAATCAAACTATCTTGGCCTGAATTACTCAATGGATACTACCCTGGTTACCACTTTCGTTCAGAATCAGAAAGAAACTCAAGAGCGACAAATCAAGGAGTTCTCGGCGCCTGCATCCACAAAAGAGTTCAATGGTCATATCAGCCCTGCTTGAAGATGAGTCTGTGAACATCCTACTGTATATAATTCGCTTAGTATGTCTGTGTGTGTGTGTTTGTCCGTCTGTCACGAAATTCATATCTCGCGTCGCAGCAAAGCTGGGACGCTGAATTTTACAAGTGATATAGGGGGGTCCCAAGGGAACCTCAGCGGTGGTGGACCGAAAGTGATAGCAGCTGATAAGGGCTGATAGAGAGCCTCGGAAGCCAAATGTCACTAAATCCGTTTCGTCTTTCGGGTTGATTCTAAAGCGCTGACACCCATAGATGTTTTGCGGGATTGGACGGGGACATTAATGGTGGATGACCAGCATTGATAACGGTTGATAAGATTCGATAAAAAGCGTAAAAAGGCTAGAGTCGTCGAATTCGTTTTGCCTTTCGCGTTGATCCAGGAGCGCTGACACTCATAGGTCTTGAGCAGGGTGGGACGGGGACATTAATAGTGGGTGATCCAAAGTGATAATGTTTGATAAGATTCCATAAGGGGCGTAAAAAGGCTAGAGTCGTCAAATCCGTTTCGTCTTTCGGGTTGATTCTAAAGCGCTTACACCCATAGGTGTTTTGCGGGATGGGACGGGGACATTAATGGTGGATGACCAGCATTGATAACGGTTGATAAGATTTGATAAGGAGCGTAAAAAGGCTAGAGTCGTCGAATTCGTTTTGCCTTTCGCGTTGATCCAAGAGCGCTGATATTTATAAGCGTTTTGCGGGATGGGGCAGGAACATTAATGGTGGGTGACCCGCACTGATAATGGTTGATAAGATTCGATAAGGGGCGTAAAAAGGCTAGAGTTGTCGAATTCGTTTTGCCTTTCGCGTTGATCCAAGAGCGCTGACATTTATAAGGGTTTTGCGGGATGGGGCAGGAACATTAATGGTGGGCGACCCGCACTGATAATGGTTGATAAGATTCGATAAGGGGCGTAAAAAGGCTAAAGTCGTCGAATTCGTTTTGCCTTTCGCGTTGATTCTAAAGCGCTGACATTTATAAGGGTTTTGCGGGATGGGGCAGGAACATTAATGGTGGGTGACCCGCACTGATAATGGTTGATAAGATTCGATAAGGGGCGTAAAAAGGCTAAAGTCGTCGAATTCGTTTTGCCTTTCGCGTTGATCCAAGAGCGCTGACATTTATAAGTTTTTGCGGGATGCGGCAGGAACATAAGGCCGCGGTCATACTTTGCGTTGTCTGCGGCAGGGCGTGGCCGCGTATCTTGCGTCTCCACACTGCCTCGTTGCCTGCGTCATCTCTGCACCTCCCCCGTGCCACTCTCTCTCACAGGCAGCGAGAGAGAGTGGCACGGGGGAGGTGCAGAGATGACGCAGGCAACGAGGCAGTGTGGAGACGCAAGATACGCGGCCACGCCCTGCCGCAGACAACGCAAAGTGTGACCGCGGCCTAAATGGTGGGTGACCCGCACTGATAATGGTTGATAAGATTCGATAAGGGGCGTAAAAAGGCTAGAGTCGTCAAATTCGCTTCGCCTTTCGCGTTGATCCAGGAGCGCTGACACTCATGGATGTTGAGCAGGGTGGGACGGGGACATTAATAGTGGGTGATCCAAACTGATAATGGTTGATAAGCTTCGATTAGGAGCGTGAGAAAGGGAAATGTCACCGAGGCCGGCCTGCTTCTGCGGCTAACAGTGGAATGGGCGCTCATGTACTATGGGGGTGGCACTCAAAAACAGTTTCCAGGAAGTGGAAATTCTTTCCTCACCCTGAGAGGTTGAGAATGAGCTCCGAGGAGTGTCCTCAACAAAAAAGGATGAAAAAAATATTTGCTACACTAAAAAATATTCACTCATTGCGAGGCTCCTTCCCCCTCAAGGCTTAGGCAAAAACCACATTCCCCGGTTTGCACTGATATCTTAGTACCTTCCAATACATTAAAAACATAGTACTAGAACAGACACGCATAAAAATGCAAAGAACAAAAAAAAAGACAATGAAATAACAAGGACCAATCATTTAGCCTAGGCCTTGGGGGGGAGGACACTTCACACACGGAAGATCATCAATGGCAGGCAGGATTTTGTTTCTCTATTTAATTTCGACATTTCAAAATTAAAACAGCGTAATGACAATCGGACACGTTGATATTGCATGTTTTGAAGATTTGTAATGGAATTAATTCTCTATTGTAGTTTCGAATGAGTTTTTGAGTGCCACCCCCATAGTACATGAGCGCCTGAGTGCCACCCCCATAGGACATGAGCGCCATACGGGCGCTCATGTCCAGCGGCAGCGAGAGAGAGTGGCACGGGGGAGGTGCAGAGATGACGCAGGCAACGAGGCAGTGTGGAGACGCAAGATACGCGGCCACGCCCTGCCGCAGACAACGCAAAGTGTGACCGCGGCCTAAATGGTGGGTGACCCGCACTGATAATGGTTGATAAGATTCGATAAGGGGCGTAAAAAGGCTAGAGTCGTCAAATTCGCTTCGCCTTTCGCGTTGATCCAGGAGCGCTGACACTCATGGGTGTTGAGCAGGGTGGGACGGGGACATTAATAGTGGGTGATCCAAACTGATAATGGTTGATAAGCTTCGATTAGGAGCGTGAGAAAGGGAAATGTCACCGAGGCCGGCCTGCTTCTGCGGCTAACAGTGGAATGTTCATATTCGCAGGTATTGTTGGGTACGGGTACCTCAATGGTACTGTTGGATACAGGAGCCTCAGTGAAACTGATAACGGCTTACAGTGACTGACAAGAACCGTTAGGAATTGGATGGGATGAAATCCTTGCTAACATTGTACGACCGCTTTAGCAAAAGCGTCTGATGCGCAGTGGCATCGGGTGAACACATTTTGTTTATGTTCTGATATCACTGACCGATGTATCGACCGCTGAATGCCTGGCATTCCAAAAAATAGTGCGTTTCTCTTGATAATGCGATCTTCATTGATAATCATGATACAACCTATTTTTGTGATAGCAAAGCAAGCGGTTCACTCGGAATCATTTTCTTATGCGGTACTTGCAGCAACACTGGGTATCGACCGCTAGACTATTTAAAATTTCGAGTAGTGAAGCATGTTTACGAAAACGATAAACATCGATAAGCGGGATATGGCCTACCAACAATGTGTACGAATTAAATTCTCAACAAGTGATCGATTTGTTAACAATCTATGCAATCAAATACAAAACTATCGATTTCCAAACTACCCAAGCTCCCAATGATGACCAGTTGGCTGGCGCACACTACTGCGCGCGATTCATGTGGATTACGTGCAAAATGGGTTCCATGCAAAGCGATTAAAGTATACCGATACCAAAATGCTTTTTTATCACGCCATCTTCTCTGCTTTTTTGCAATTCAATAGCTCAGCTGAAAGCAGAGGGAAGAAAATCTCCGCTCCGCTGTGGTCGGGCCGAACACACCCATTTTGCACAACATCGCCATGAATCGCGCGCAGTAATCTGCGCCAGCCAACTGGTAATATTATACAACCCATATTTGTGATAGCGAAGCAAGCGGTTCACTCGGAATCAATTTAATGCGCTATGAGCAGCAACATTGGGTATCGACGGCTAGACTATGTAAAACCCCAAGTAGTGAAGCATGTTTACGAAAACGGTAAACATCCATAATCGGGATATGGATCTACCACTAATGTGTAGGAATTACATGCTCAGCAAGTGAGCAATTTGTTACCAATCGATGCGATCGAATACCAAACTATCGCTCTCTAAACTATCCAAATTTCCAATGATGACCTAAACCAGTTGGCTGGAGCACATTACTGCGCACGATTCATGCCGATGACGTGCAAAATGGGTTCGATGCAAAGCGACTGAAGTATATCAATACCGAAATGCTTTTTATCACGCCATCTTCTGTGTTTTTTTTAAATTCAATAGCTCAGCTGAAAGCAGAGGAAAGGAAATTTCCGTTCAATTCCATACACAAGTGTGGTCGGGCCGATCACACCCATTTTAAGCAACATCGCCATTAATCGCGCGCAGTAGTGTGCGCCCGCCAACTGGTCCATCTAAAAATGGTTCTCTCATATCTAATTGATGATAGAAAACAAACACAAGCTGTTATCCAGCTATGTAGGGAACTTACTGATGAAGTTAAATCTTTGAGACTCGAAAACTCTCTCCTCAAAGAAAAGCTTTCCAAGCTCTCTAATGAGCGTTCCGATCATTCTGATTCTATCTCACAGTCCCCGCAGCGATCAACGCCTAATCCTCCTCTTTACCAATTTGATGATGTTGAGCGTTCCCGTTCTGTGATTATTGCTGGTGTAGTTGAAAGCAATCTCTCCTTGTCATCTGCTCGTGTTACTCATGATTTTCAATGTGTGAAGAGTAACCTTGATCATTTATCTGTAGATTGTGCACCTACTTCGGTATATCGCCTAAGACGAGCCAATAGTAATCATTCCAGATTGTTGAAAGTTGTGTTTCCCTCCTCTTTCTATGCCAAGCAAGTATTGCGACGAGCGCCACGTTTGAAATATTTTGAGGTCTCTGGTCTCTTCATTAGGCCTTCCCTACCCAAAACGGAGAGGGATAGACTGCGGAATGAACGAGCAGCCCGTAATAAATCAAAAACTCCTCAAAATGATTCCACTCCTATCTTATCATGTTCAACTAATCAGGAACCTTGTACAAAGCCGCAAAGTGTTATAGCACTATCGCAGCATTTGATTCCACGTGATTCTTTAAACTAGTGAATGATCGTAGGTTTTGTACAGATAACATTTCATGTTTTTACACGAACATCAGATCTCTTCCTAAGAATGCGATCCATGTTGACCTTTTATTGAAAAAACACTTTGATGTGCTGATATTTTGTGAAACGTGGCTCAGTTCTTCCCACACACTTTGTTCTTTAATCTGTACTGATGGGTACTGTTTTGTGCGTCGTGATAGGTATAAAAGACAGGGAGGAGGTGTGCTTATACTGACAAGAAGTATATTTAACTACATAGAAGTTTTTTCCGACTCGGTTCGTGAGGCATACGAAATATTAGCCGTTGACATACTATTTGAATGTAGTAAAATAAGATTTATAATAGTATACAGAGCTCCTTGCTCGTCTTCGTTCAACGATCAACTTTCCAATGTTATTAGCGATCTAAGTACATGCGAGTATCCTTCTGTGATTGTTGGGGATTTCAACTTACCCGAAATTGATTGGAACCTCGTTTCATCAACCCATGGGAATTCCGGATCTACTCTTTTAGAGGCGGTGGCGCATGATTTCAAACAACATGTTGATCATCCCACGAGAGGGGCCCATATCCTCGATCTTGTATTCTCCAATGACACAACACTGATTAACAGCGTCATGGTCGAACCACCAGTTAGTAGTAGTGACCACAACAGTATATTGTTTTGTTTAACTTGCACCTACTACGAACCTCGGTTCACACTCTATAGAGACTTTTCAACTCTGACTTCGACGGCATTACTCACTATCTTTCTTCTGTTGCTTGGAGGGACTCATTTGAGTCTACGAGGTCGGTTAACGATAAATATGAGATGTTTCTGAGTATTTTACACCACGTCATCGACATGTTTGTGCCCATAAAGCGTGTATTTGCTTCGCACTCTTATTTTCCCCCTTACTTGCAAAATATGCTTGAACACAGGTGCTGTCTGTTTTATGCAGCTAGAAACTCTCGGTCTGAGGAAGATTGGGAGAAGTTTCACCGTTTTTCTGTGAAATCTGACTCCCTTCTTCGGAAGTACAATAAACACGTAGAGAAAAAGATACTCGATAGTGGAAACAGGATTGCGTTTTTCAAGTTACTGAATAAGAAATTGCAATCCTTTTAAAGAATTTCCTGTCTCAAAAAAGATGGTCGAGTTGCAGTTTCAGACAAGGAAAAAGCAGACCTACTTGCAGATAAATTTTGTGAAGTGTATTCTGAGCGAGGTAATTCTCACCCGTCTTTTTCTCGTATTGTTGATATCCCAACGACTGACTTTCCATGGGTAGATGGTTTTACAATCTATACATTATTAAATAAGTTGCCCAATACTCTGTCACTGACCCCGGACTTCGTACCTTCCATGTTTATTAAGAAAATTGCGCATGTTGTGGCGGAACCTCTAGCCTATATCTTCAATCAATCTCTCTGCTTTTCTGAGATTCCGACAAGATGGAAACACTCCTTCATCACACCTTTGTTGAAGAAGGAACCTTCCCATTCTGTTGATAATTATAGGCCCGTCAGTATAACATCCTTCTTTTGTCGTGTTTTTGAGAAAACTTTAAAAAAACATATCTCAAAACATATCAATGAGTCATCTTGATAGGAACCGAATAATACCAGACAACCAACATGGTTTTATTCCTAGTCGCTCTGCTGAAACGAATCTCTTGGAATGTATCAACGACTGGACTGATTACCTCGATGCCAAAAAATCTTGCGATGTAATTTATTTTGACTTTTCCAAAGCATTTGACAGGGTTGTCATGCGAAACTTTTATTCAAAATGGAGCGGCTTGGATTCCATCCAATACTCCTACAATGGGTAAAAGAGTTCTTGTCTGATAGAACGTTTCAGGTCAGAATTGGTTCGACCTTTTCGACAGTGAGAGATGTCAAAAGTGGTGTTCCCCAAGGTGGTGTCTTATCCCCCATCCTTTTTGCCATATATACCTCTGATCTTCCTGGTCTCTTAGAGGAATGTGGTGTTATCTGCAAGCAATATGCGGATGATGTCAAAATATACAGAAGAGTTGAAAGCTATGAGGATACACGTGTCATTCAGAAGGCGTTAGATGTCATTTTGAACTGGTCGTATGAATGGAACTTACCCCTTGCCCCCGACAAAACAGTTTTCATGAGGATCGGTACTTCCAATCTGTTGCACCCCTATTGTCTAGGCAGTCACGTTCTTGATAAAGTTTCCTCTGTCAAGGACCTTGGCTTCCACTATGATTATAAACTCAATTTTTCCACTCACTTCCAAGCTCTGTTCAGAAAGGCCACATTTCGCACTTATCAAATCTTCAAGGGACTGATGATAAAAGAAAGTGATATTCTTCTTAAGGCTTATAAAACTTACGTCAGACCTATTGCAGAGAGTGGAACATCTGTATTTTGTCCTCATAAGAAAAAAGATATCCGATTACTTGAGAGAATTCAAGATAATTTCACGAGAAAGTTGGTCATTGGGTCAAGATTGGCTTCCTTTTCTAATCTACCTAATCCAACCAGCAGGAATCGCCATTTGAAGTTATACAGCTTATATTCCCGTAGAAAAGTATACGATGTCTGTATGGTCTTTAAGATATTATCAGGCATTTCCAGGGTTGATGTCTCAAAATTTTATGTTAGGGCCAACTCAATAACTAGAGGTGGCTCGGTTAAAATTTCATATGCTACACCACGAACCAACTTGAAGCGATATAGCTTTAAGTGTCGCGCTGGTTCTACATATATCAATCTCAAATCTAAAGTGGCAGAAGGAATTGCTGAGCTATGTTTAACTGAGGTGTAATGTGATCATTTGATGTTGCTCTTTGTATATTTCCTACGTCTGCCTTAAGCAGCGTTACAAATAAATAAATAAATGAATTTTCCTATGCGATCTCCTGCATAAGGCTTCAGTAGCGTTACAAATAAATAAGAGCTAAGGCCGTAGACACGTATCATTACTCCTTTGAATTATTGTATTATGGTAGCAAGGCGGAACAAAGAAAACTGAAATATGTTCAGATCAAAGGCTCTGCTTAAACGGATTTTGATGTTTTTTTTTTCATTTTTGATAGCTGCTGATCGCCACAGACTGCGATGTTGGAATCGTTACGAACATGCTAACAAGCTAGCTATGAGCAAAAGCTTCAGTCTCGAACGGGACGATCGCAACTGCTCCGTTATTGTATGAGAACTTCGGAAACGAAGCACTGAGTTCGAAAAAAAAACCTTCGCATGTTTTCATATAAATGCTGCTCCTTGAAGTCACTGTCAGGGGTAGTGTTGGTCCACTTTGGAACCCGAAAATAGCGATGTTAGGTAGTGCAACAGAAGAGAAAGAACTTAATTAAACGGTCAAAAAGCAGGGGAGAAGAGCTCCCATTCCCACGATGCATCGCTGAAGGGGTGTCGCAAACGGCGAAACCATCGATGCCCCGTCCCCTACTGCTACCCGCTTTCAGCACCTGGCTACTGCGCACCACGGCGAGGTCCCGATGAAAAGTTTAAATTGCGCATTTCACAGATTTCGCTACCGATCATCTCCTTCTTGCCTCACTACTAAAAAGATTAGGTGTTCCTAGTTCTCAAATCCTAATTATACCGAATGTTAATCACGCTACTGTACCTGACTAAATCCGCCTTCAGCAATCTGTTTTACAATCTTGATTCGGTAGCCGCCACCGACCAGATCCGCATTCGACCACACGCATCCCATCGGTGACCGCTGCTCGGCAATGGCACCGTTTTACTAGACGGCTTGTGGTGCTTGCTGAAAACCTCTCTATATAGAATAAAGGCTTCTAGCAGAGGAGATTATTCACTAGTAGGTACGAATGAGGGACGAAATTCAGCGCTTGAAGGCATCGTCCACAAAAGCATGAGTTTGTCTCGTTCCATACAGCTAATTTATATTTGTTAATTACGAGCCACATGTGAAGTTTTACATGAAAAATGAAACGGATAGATACATCCCCTCGAAACCATCACTGTTTTCGCCCACGCAGGTAACGGCGGGATTTGTCCAAGCGGGCAACATGGTGGGGCGTGGTGGGGCGTAAGGGCTGTAAACAGAGTCAAAAGGGCGCAAAAGATTAACCGACTGAAGGGCACGCTGCTGCCTTGGTCTTCTTGGAATTGTGTGGGCTGTCAACAAGGTGTCAAGCTTCTGCAATTAAACCCGCATAACTTATACTGTAGTGCGAGGTCGATACTGGATACCTTGTTCACGGTTCAAAATCCGAAGACGACCATGGTAATAGTGTACCCTTTGACCTAATCTCATGCATGGCGCGACTCACAACGAAGCCGGGCAATGCCAAGTGGCCCTTTCGTTGATCACTGCTGGCACCGCAAACACGTACAAAAGGACCTTCGAAATCGAATTTTCCAATCCACCGTGTGGAGCGGACTCTATTCATGTGGTAACAGCATGGATGAAAAATCTCAAGAAATTAAGGGATGAAAACGAGAAATTAATTAGTATGGGCTTCTTTCGTATCTTATTACGATTATATGAACGTAAACCGGTACTAGCGAGCCACTACACGGACCGGATAAGAGATCGTATTACCAATAATGAGGATGAAACTTCATGCATGGCGCATTCCACACCGAAGCCCGCCAATTTTAGGCACGTGGACTGAGTAAAAACAGCAGAAATGGCGGGACCTGAAGACGGGGGGTCGTATGAAGGCCCCTTTTAGGGGGTCGTATTTTTTAGAACGTTTTCCTCGACGCCACGCTTGACCCTGGCTGTAAAGCAAAGTGATGGTCGTCACGTAATCGGTGAAATTATCTGGGAAACGAATTAGAATGGAGGTCAATCCCCTGATTACACAACTTCACGCCGAATGTTGAAAAGTTGTTCAGGGACATTCAAAAAAGGGTTGTAGTTTTTTCTTTTTGAGGGCTTGGAGGAAAACTCAGGAAATTTCCTCATTTCTTGGTTTCTGTTAAATGTAATCAAAATGTAACCAAGACAAACAGCATCAACGGCAATAAGTATGGTCATGAAAGGGTGATACTAATAGAGCAAGGGTACTTTCTAAAAAGACTCGAGTGATTAGCCAGTAAAACCAACACAAAAATTTTCCCGTGTGAAATAAACAACATTATAAAACACACCTGAATGAACTGCGTAATTTCTTCGTAAACAAAGAAACAAAAACGACACAGGGAGAAGATACTTGAGAAAAAATCACCGGTACATACCTTGATACATTCATCCACACCCAAAATACAAAAAATTTTATTAATTTCAAGTCAGTTATTGTATTACATCATATAAGGCAGCGAGCAATAAGGCAGTGAGCAAAAGCAAGTTATTGTGCGGTATACCCTTAATCATTATTGTAAAGCATGTAACGAGACCCCGGCGGGATGGCACATCGTATAAACAAGAAAAAAACAAAAAAAAACAAAACAGAAAAGCGGAAATAAGGCAGCTATCAGCTTATACTTATAATATACATGAAAGTAAAACAATATCTATAAATTATGTCAAAATGCTTTGGTGAAAGGCAGACTGTGTGAGAATAGCATAAACAATACTGGATTTAAAAGAAACTTGTGAAAAATACGGAAAGACATTTGTCAAAGAATGTACTGGATTCAAGGCAAGAAAGTCAATACCTATCAATGGAAATTCGGCTTTCAAACTATAAAAGTTACCTGCAAATTAAAGCCAGCCAGCTGCCACTATAACTCATCCTTCTTCTGCTGCGCATCCGGAGCATTCTCGTCTACTACCACTACCGAATCCTCTGTATCACTCACATAGCCCTCTTCATAAGTGTACCTTTGAGGGAATACACTTAGTGGATACAGAGTAAACGCGCGTAGATTGCGTACGGGAAAATGAGATGCCCATTCCTGAAGCGAATAAAAATTGAGCACAATACATAGAAATGTAATACATATCATACGGCACAAACCCTCTTCGATGAAAAAGATCAAAGCCAAAAGAAAAGGAGGAAAATTACTTTGGAATAGTCACCAAAACTTTCACATTTGTCACACCAAACGAATTTTCTAGGGTGAAACACAATTACAATTGTTGAATTGTTTTCAAGATTAGTGTGCGATTGGGTCATCAACCGAAAACGACGAAACTTCCCATTGATAAATAGCGAGTTTGCGAAATCGAGGATTCGCAAGATTGCATTCGCCGCGACGCGGACGACAGGCGACGCAGGAAACACCGTTTGGCTCCCTCGCACTTGAGCCTGTTACTGCGCGTTCACTTCTGCGATTGTGCAACTTTGCCAAATCGCAAAAATGCAGAACCGCTGGGTCGACTTGTATTTATACATTGTCTTTATCAAAGTGTAACTGAAGTGCAACTTATTCAGCGCATGACAGTTGCCAAACCAACACAAGCGATGAATGAAAAAATCAAAGCAGAAATCACCTCACTGAACTCACTTTATTGGGGTGCTTATTGAACATAATCGGGAAGTATTCGTCAACTGGAAGAAGTTTCTCCAGCGGTTTCGCATCGATAAGCCGACGGGCTCCTTCCGCCGATAAAAGGTAGGCGAGTGTCCAATATGAATAGCCTACAGTACTTAGATGCCTGTGGTTTCGCACCCATAATTCTTCCTGAAACGTGTATCAACTTGGTTTTGTTTATTAACACTGCAAGAATCAATGATTGGCTTAGGGTTTTTGAGAAGGAGGTACACAGACGACCTCTATCCTTTGAAAGTTTAGCGCATACCGTCCAGGAAGATTATCGTCAATGTCCTAACGCGACGTCCGGCGTCTGAGCTAGGGGCACCGAGTTTAGTTGGGACCTAGAGTGATTACCTGTCCTTATTCTGGAAGCCAGACACTGGAATCGTCATAAGACCTAATGATACCCTTTCTACATCGCATGTATGACGTCGCACTGCGAGGTTCTGTCTTAACGATATTACCCGAACAGTCATCATACGGGGAACTTGCTCCCACGCACTTTGCTCTTCCTTTCCGACAATATACAGAATGATAACCTGATCGGCTTGTTTCTTCCTTCCCAGATAAATCAGATCCCACTCCATCTTCGACAAGTCAAGATCTTCTAGAACTTCTTTGATTCTCTCCAAGCCTCCATCAGTGAAACGGAGATCGTCCTCGAATACGGCTACTCGCGAAAGACCAAGCTTCAATACATCCTGCCAAATCCTGAAACATCTTGTCGCACTAGATTTTGGACATTAACTAACTGAATTCGCACTACACGATTTCTTACGAGTAGGTAGTGAAAAAATGGCGAGGTGTCTAACCTCACGTCAGGATTTTTGCATCACGTGTCGTGTGTTACGTGATCCAGGTTAAGCCGCCGTCAGACTTTGCGATTTTGCGACGTCGCACTTTCGCACGTATACTACGACCTTGAGATTGTGCGATGTCGCAACTTCGCGTGCGGTGCCGTGACACCGCAAAATCACAAAATCGCAGAATCACATTTCCGCAGAACGCAAAGTCGGACGGCGGCTTTGGGGACGCCGCTGTAACAGCGCCCCTCGCATTTCCGTGTGATCGCTTTAGGACCCGATTAACTAAGGCTACTCTTGCTCGCACGCGTTGCGTTGCACGCAGAGGTGCGAAATCCGGACGTAAGGGTACACCCATGCCGGCACTTGATAGAAATCTGAACAAACCTGTAATGGCTTAGGAAGCACCCGATTTCGCCCGCTTTTATTGGTCTCTTATGAAACGGATCCATATATCCGGGAAGTATTTCGTATTTGTACTCCTTGGGTAGATTCTGTCCATCAGTTGCTTCCCAATACGTTGCATCTACTCCTACAAAAAATGGCACCTCCTCACAGCTAAATCAACAAAAAAAAAGCGTTTTTCGGGCCAAAGAAAAAAGAAAAAGGAAAGCCACAGGTACGAATATTGTTCCAGCGTTCGATTCCTTGCTTAGAATAGCATGACTCACCAAGAATTTCGAAAATCTTCTCCATTCTCGCTCTTCTTTCTGGACGGCGTTTCAGATTGATCATATAAATCCTACAATCAGGGAATTATGCGCATAAGAAAGAAAAAACTGGAAAAAGGGGGTCACCAACATCCAGGAACCACCCCGCACAAATACTTGGTTTCAAATAATAAAAAAACATAATTCTCTGCTACGGCAGTTTAAACGAAAAGGCCCAGGCAATTATGAATTCCGACAGGAATCGGCGATAGCGATGAAGGCGATAAGGCTTTCAACATACTTTTCAACTTCCCACAGCTGTGGCTCTGGTATCCATGGACGAACCGAATGTGAAGCCAACGGAAGAGGAGCGCCATCCGCAACCATGTCGGCAAGCAGGTAACGTAACTGCAAATAGTCCATGGGCATCGTGGTATACCGGTATAAATGCTGCTGAATATTCACTCAGATAACAATGTGTCACCGTTCACACTTGTCCAGTGCGCGGGAATTTTTTGCACACCCATGCGCGTGATATGACCGTCCATTACACGAGCACCTTTTCTTAACGAACCTTTTTTTTCCCGTCGACAGTCGAGCTATTGCACAGTACCAAGCAAAAAACACAGTAAAATTGCGTTGGAATTGATTAGAAGTACTGACCAACTGATATCGAAGAACTCCATATCGCACAATTCCGTATTGTGATAAGTGCAGTACTGAGCGTTAACTCAACTGGCACCATTCCCTACAGCAACTACGAGTGAGAACTCTCACTGTCAATTGGGAATACGAAATGGATCCGGTCACATTTACCTACCACTCCTCATCAAATCTTATCAATAGTTATCAATTTGAATCACCCACACACTTCGCCCCATACAGCAAAAAAATTTGAGTGTCAACGTCCTGGAGTTAACGCGGAAGGCGAGATGAATTTAGTGACATCTGCTTTTCCTGTTATCAGCCCTTATTAGCTGCTACCATTTTCGGTCCACCTGTCACTCGTTAAATTTAGGATCCATCATTGCTTTGTTTCGTGACAGACATACGGACACGCACACATACAAACACAGAGAGGAATATAAAGCGAATGTATATGGTAGGATCAACAGTTTCGATATAGAACATGATTGGATGGGATTTCACGACAGACGACTACTACAACTGGTTTTACCCCTAAATGGGAGCTTTGGTTTTATAATAACTTTCAGTGTAATAACATCGAACTGAAGGACTATAAACTCGAAATTCTCTTGTATAACAGCCTGGTACCGGTTTCATTTTTGCATTAGTTATTTTCTATTAGCCCAAAAAGAGTTCAGTACCGATTTTCATTCATGTATTCAAAAATAACTCATCACCCAAGAGCTGTTTTCATGGACTACAATTTTAATTACAAAGTATATGTACGATGGACACATATTTTTAGTAAAAAAAATCGTCAAAAGTCTGCAAAGAATCAGCAAAAATTATCATGACACCAAGTCGTGTCACACAGACCCACGCGGCCAACATGGCGTGACACGACGTCCCGTCACACGGTTGTCAATGTGTTGAAAGATCGAAGGGAAAAATAGAAATAAAATAAATTACAGCACGCGATGAAAACTTGAGAGGATGGATTCAACGAAGACTCACTTTTCTACGACGGTCATACACCTCCAAAGTTTCATCAATGTAGAATCCATGGAGTTTCAAATTGTCGATCCACAACCCGATTTGCATTCTCTCCGCCGATTCCACAAAAACCTTAATCCTTGCAACAGTTAGGGCATTGCGTACTATCCGTTACGACTGCAATGCATAGTCATTTCAAGGAAAAATAGAAAAGGGAGAAAAGTTGTATAACAGCATCAAGTTTTAATTTACATCAGTCGTTTTCTATAAGCCCAAAAAGAGGAATTTCAAAAAGTTAATCTCAATCCATATCAAGATTGACATAAAGTTCCGTCCAATCGACATGAAGAACAGCAAACTAATTTCCAGCCGCACACAAAATGACATGTAAACGCGACTCTACTCACCTCAAATGGGTCACCGCCGCCACTATAATTGGGCAAATTATCCGGATCGAATGTAAGGTACGAAGAGTCAATCGTTACAACGTTTATCAACATAGGTAGCACTGCTTCTGAGATCTGAAAAGTTTCGAACTATAACGTTTCTGGAACTGAGAGCTAAAATGTCTCAAGTGAAATAAAAGAAATCGGAAATGAATTCGAAAAACAAATTTTGACATAATGGATATAAACAAGTGAAAATTCAACCTTTCTTCTTTCCATTACTTCTCTATCGCGGTAATCATCACTCAGTGTTACACAATTAGCCATTTCACTGCTGAGAGTTGGCGAAAACAACGCACTCATCACAACTTCGGTCGAATTCAGGTCCTTAACACTTAACACAACACTTTAAATAAAAACATCTAAAAATATAGTATCAACTTCGTTCTTCACTATGGTGAAGGTTCAGTAAACAATCAGCGTGGACTCAATCAATTATCCATAAAATCAATTAAATACGGCTCGGTACTTCCCTTTCCGGTACACAACTACCTCAGAAACTGCGACTGAAAATACTCTTCACTCCTTCCTATGGAAGTCAAAAGCAGGAACCATACCTGCAACAGCGTGCCTCTCTTTGGAAGCGTATCTCCCGACATCAGGAGGACCCTGCCAGCTTTACGTAATCGTGCCCCTCTCAGCCCAGCTTCCAGCCAATTCGCCTCGTTTGTGACGATTGTCACCGAGGAGAATAACGACGATATAGAATTCTTCCACCTAAAACACTTTTTTCATCATTTTCTAGGTATTCTTCACAAAATCCAACTTCACTACTCCAAGTACGTTTCTGACAACATTCTTAGATATCGAAAGTAAGACCGATTGGCATTGTAAAATAGCACAATCGCAATACAAGAGCAGCTGCCATGACGCAACGGACAGACGACGCGGTCTGTCATCGTATGGTTTTCTCATCTATGAGTTTATTCTCCAAGTATCTCCTCCACTGTCGGCCAATGAGCCGCCTGGTCGCAGGATCTGTTAGCAGGCATGCGTTATACTTTACACGACTTCAAAGTGCATGCAAGGTGACTCCTTGCAAGCAGTTTCTCCTTTGCCTTACACCTACGTCAATTTCGCGATTGTATTCCCATTCAAAATCAGTATATTAATAAGGAAACTTCAAGACAAATATAAAAACAACTAGAAGGCTCTTTCTGCTTCGAGAGAAACCCAAAAATTTTTTTAAATGACCGCTGAATATAAATAATTTTGAAATATATGACAGCCGCGCTGGCGCCATTTGCACCAAATCGCTGCTATTGTAACCTGAACTTCAAGGCAAAAAGGGCATCCCTCCATAACCACTCAACCTTGAGCAAAAAATATACATTGGGATGTGCACATAGATGGTTGCAGGATAGAATATGGTGAGAAATGAATGTGCGAAAATCAGCGCGCCGCAACCACATCAGTATGACGCCACACTACTTCACTGGCGAAAACAACGGCGCCTAACGACGTTTGCTCCACGAATGCTGTACTCGTGAGAAACACAAAAACCCCTACATGGAAACTTTAAGCGAAGTTGGTAAAAAATTTAATACGCTGTTCTGGTGCAAAAGACACCAAATTGGCATTATCGTCGATAACGGAGGTCATATGCGTGATCAGCGCCCAAAAACCCCTTTGGATAATTCTTCTACGGGCGGTTTGGGGTAACAGTAGTTGAATGGTAGCAAAACTAGTATGGTGCTAAGAAGAGAGAGAAGAAATTGGAAACATACCACGTAAGTTGATTTTCCGTAGAATCGTCCTTATTCAATTGATAAAATGTGATTCGCAGTCGTTTCTTCGGATAGTCTATATTTTCCAACCATCCTAGCAGATACGGTAACATATGGGCATGGTTATCAAGACCGATACTGATGTGGGTGATCGGATAAAGATGGCGAACGTCGCCTTCATCTGGAATGGCACCCGGAAACAGACAAGTGGCTGAACGAGTAAGAGCCAATTGCCAGACCGCGATACAATACGTCCACATCCTGAAATGGGATAGTCCTGTGAAATTAAGCAAAAATCATTGTTGCTGATCACACTTTACAAAAACTTCTAGGGAAAAACATGATTTTGGCAAACTGTATATTTCAAGACAGGATGCAATGAGAAAGATTCAATGTGAAACCGAAAAAAATTGACAAACTGCGAAAACTTCGAACATTGATACCACAACAGCATAACATACACTGTTGTCGCAAAGCATTATGTGAGGCAGCACGGTTTTTTTTTTGCGAAATTACCGCGTAGGGGAACCCATTCACACCGTCATCGTCCAGCTGCCATCGAAATTTTAATGCCTCTCGCAGCACAGCACAACAAGAAGTTCCGAACCTGTTTTATCACCGCAATGTCAAATTCAGCCGAGAGTTTCATTGATGACATCTAAGGGGTCCCAACTACGCGCATGGAAACCATTATCTAGAGAACAAGTGTGAGCGATCCAAGTAAGATAGCAGCACGAAAAGTATGCTTTTTATTTGATGGCCACAAGGCTTTTGTTCAATATACAAGTAACTGGAACAGCTAAAATTAGTAGACAAAGAGTCAAAGGGCGAATAAGTATAGTACAGGTAGAAGCGCAGCTTAATTAACCACCATCGCGCGAATCAAGCACGTAAATTTCACGATTATATTCCCGTTCAAAATCAGTATATGACAAGGAAAACTTCAAGAGAGAAAAGCTAGAAACAGAAGCGAAATAAAAGTCCTTTTGTCCTACAAAAACCCAAAAATTAAAAAAAGTTCAACACCCGCCGAATGACTCCTCAACAGGTGTTGCTTAGAGGTGCATAGTCCAAGATATGACGTTCGTTTCAATCGCCACCCATTTTCCCGAAAATTGTGAACACTTTGAGCAAGGGTATCTAACTTAATTTGAATTCTTTGATGAAACTGGGCACTTGTTCCGTAGTGCGCAAAAACAAACTTCGGAGACGACTCCTTTCATACCAAGTCAATTGAAATGCAACAACAAGGTCAAGTTGATGCTGTGCCCCTATCTACTGATAAGTTTATGTTCGTGAAGAGAGTTATTCCTTACCTATCAGACATTAAACCCTAACTTCGATTTCTGGAAGAGACTACTATAGATGCAAATGGGGTGGTATGAAAGATTAACGACATGCGCAGACACTAACGCAACGAAATGATTCATAAATTCAGGGCGAGAGCAGGTAACTGGATACCTATTCAACGTCGTTGTGTTCGTCGTATTACTCATATGTGAGAAATGTTGACTATACGAACGTATGTGCGGAAACTCAATATATGCGGACCTGGACGACTAAAGTAGTTAATGACGGACGCTCCCACAAATCACCGTGTGACAACTAGCGTCATATACAGGTGTCAGCTGGGCTCCATGCGATGTTTAGATAGGAGAAGTAATGTGGATAATCAGAAAGCTGTAAGAAACACTGAAGGAAATATAAAATGTGGGCGAACAAAAGACGATGCTGTGAATAATACAGAGGGTTAATCCGTCTCTGTCAAGGTGATGCGACACACTGTGAAAAGTGGAAGAAAGCCAGCATGCGACTACCACGGCAGTAAAGACCACTCGATAATGCTTAATCGACTATTGAAACCGAACCAGAGATTGATTGGATCGACTGAAAAACGTTTAGAAATACCTTGGCAATCTTTCATCACTAATTAAGCAAAAATAATATGAAACCTCATGGCTCGAATGGCACAAAAATTGCTGGTCAAATTTATAACGCATCTACAGATTTATACAGTATACAGTACTCAGTCTTTTCCGACTTTCCTTGATATACTTGTCCGAAGTACAGATGAAAGAAGAACTAAAAATGATCCCCTCAATACCTCTCCTAAGAGCAAAGTCGTGACGCTGCCATTATTGGAGTGAGCATATTCTATGCAATCTGATGGAAAATCATTCTCATTATACTGCAATCGGTATGTGTCGCTTAATGTAAACCGAAAAAACTACCCTTGTTATTTCCAGCCACCGGTATGGTGTCAATAAACATCAGTTACAGATGAAAGAAACATCAGTCTGTCAATAAACATCAGTCTTTTCCGACTTTCCGAAGGTGCAAACGTAAACGCGAGGTAGAAGCCCGTAGAAAAACAAACAATTCACTGGAGTACGAAAAAAGGAGACAAAACTGCGCCACCTACCTGATTTCCAGATGGAACCGTTTTTTTGCCTTTTTCTGCTATGCGGCCCTCCTTTAGGTGACTCGGAAAAAAATCACGGCTTCATCACAGACGCGCTCGTTCTCTGAAAAAAAAACTTTTGCCTCAGTTCATGTATAGCTATGGCCAATGAATCAACAGAATCGAATTGGTGGTGATTTTCTTTTGAAACTGACACTGGACTGGAAGGAAGAATACAAAAGCGATAGCAGTTTTAACAAAGAAAAATCTTAATCTATCTGAACCGATAAACTTATACCTTTAAATTCATTTAAAGGGTCCTCTGAATGATACTATGAGAATTACTTGGTACGTAAACAATATTTAACAATACGTACACAAAGAATTACGATATCTTTACATATACCCTGTTCTCGAAAAATTCCTGCGCATTTATCCGTGTACTTCGGGATGATCCCAGATCGGTTCTCAGTAAAGTTTTCAGTAAAAAAATTTGAAAACGTGGGCAAAACGGGTGTGTATCCTCATGTCAGGATTTTACATCCTTTGCACGACGGCATGCGAGCTAGGGCACCATGTGGATGCCTCCTGAAGCGACAGTACCTTGATCCAGGAGTTAGACACGGTAATCGCTATGAAAAGCCATGGGCGCTCCCACTCGCAAGCATTTGCCGCCGCGTGAAATCCTGAGCCAAGGCCACTGTCAAACTTTGCGATTTCGCGACGTCGCACTTTCGCGGGCGATACTACGACCTTTAGATTGTGCAATGCCGCAACTTCGGGTGCGGAGCCGCGACAGCGCAAAATCGCAGAATCGCAAGGTCTGACGGCGGCCTAAGGTATAGACCTCACGACACTTTCAACGAAAAAATATTAAGGAATGTGGATCCACATTTGTTTATTTGAGACATATGCTAATATTACGACTGTTTATTTTCACACGAGTATCGAACTTTACACAATAAGAAAAGAACGGAGCATGATTTAGTGATCTCGACAAAACATCACAACGACGATTATTCAGAAAAAAGCTGTGAGTGATGCTCCGAATAATGAAAAACGCGGACCAAAAACCTAACGAGGATCTCACGCTCAGGGACGGGGGTTCATACCGAGAGGAAAAAAGGAAAAATCAATTCACAGTAAGACTGGACATTGAGTATACACAAGCAGTTGCCGTTGCACCGAGGTCACCAGACCTCCGCCGGCCACCCAGATGGCCGGCAAACGACGAGAGTATTCATTTCGAGCGTTCGCGAGAAAGATACCGAAGAGTACAAAGAAAGAAAATTCACATACAGGGACATAGGGCCTGCTGAAATCCCCGCGAGGCGCAGAAAATTGGCAAATCTATGGCTATTTTTTCCGTAAAAAATGCAATTTTCTTGAAGGAGTAAACATACCTAGCTAAATCAACAGTTCAACAAGGACCTGTCAATCCTTCCAGGCACATCAGTTTTAAGGGAACAGATTCAGTACATTGGAAATCGCTCTAATTACCACAAAATTCACACAAAAATGAGGTTAAGAATAATAACGGGAAACAGTCCGGGAAGAGAAGGACTTATGAGGAACTGGGCAGCAGAGGCAGGAAGAATACATGACAGTTGATACTTATTTCACTTTTGTCCCCCCCCCCCCCCTTTAATTTCCCTTCTTCGCTCGCAGTATGTTTGAAGTTTGAAGTTCTTCAATCGGTCAACTTGTGTACACTCACGAAGAAAAATCAGTAAAATATACCCAGATTTGAAAGAGCCATCACGATGCCAACTTAAAAAATTACCGGATCGTACGGGACCATTTACTGGACCCCGAAAGTCATTTATAATGCGCTGCTGAGACAGCCGAAATAATCCCCAACACATCGCGACTGTGTACGTAATGTCTGCACTCGCCAAGTAATGACGAAAAAAGGCAAATCGAGACGCGTGCGGTAGCGCCGCAGTAGATGGATCTATAGGCACTGTTTGCGCACAAGATGCGGATTTGCCATCTAAATTAAATTGAATAGTTGCATATGCTGAGTAAAAGATTGGGCAGCAATGTATACCAAACACCTAACACCCTGCAATGACACTATAATGAATAACTGCTCATTTAATAGAAAGAGATGACTACATCAGTAAAACCAGTGAGATTCGGCGACGACTTGATTCACCCCAGGGTCAAAATGTTGGCCCACAGGTTATTAGAAAATTGCAAAATATTCACGAGAAAAAAGGAAACTCAAACTTAGACAGTTCGCGACGTATATGTATAAATCTGATACTGACATCTTTCACGAAAAAAGGCAAAAGCACAGGCAAAATCGTAAAAACCGATATCGATAAGATTTGACCGATTATTGTACCGCTTTGAGGTAGACATTATCCATACACCGTTTATGCCATGTACTCGTACATTTCCCTGGCCGCTTCATCACGACGCATGTATTCTTTTTCGATCAACTGTGAAATACATCGCTTCACCATTTCGACGCTTGGCTTGAAACGTGCTGACAACTGCTGCAGAACCTGTAAAAAACCAATTAAAGAAGAACGGCAGGTGCACCTTTGAGGAAACCGGGTGTGTGTGGTTAGGACATTATCTCGCAACGCGGAGCGCGGCGTGCGACGTAATGCGTGCGAACAAGGGACGCCGTATTCGGTTGGTGGTAAAGTAATGACACGTTAATGTTACGGGTGTTGTACAAATGTCGTGTAATCCCTTCAGGACCAAACTATATATGTCCCACCCTGGCTTGCTCGCTTCGCACAGCACGCCCCGCGGCGCGAAGTCTTGCTCTAGCGATACACACTGGCGGAACCAGTGCCAATGGACTTATTTGACTGGAAATTGTGCTAACGACATGCAGATTCCAAAATGAAAGGTAAGCATATAACAATTACAATAGTTCGTCGCATGTGTTCGAAATCGTAAAAGTACCAATAGGAAATCGAATCCAAACTACGGAAACAACAAAAGCCGAACCAAATTCAAACATTGATGCGATTGCCCTGGGTCTGAATCCATCCGACGGTAGGGGAAAGCGTCCAGCGGGAGCAAAAGGTTGTTGTCGTCCGAATCATCGCGTGTTTCTCCCAAATCATCTTTAGATAACAGCTTGGTGCTGTGTGTGACAGCTGAGCTCTATCTCCTCAAAATACTTTGAAGGGGATACTGAGATAATTTTGTACTGTTTGTAGGTACCTATCGAGAGGTGATCAATACAGGGAATTATTTAACGGGCCGCATTGGGAATTTGTCGCCATACTTTTACTCCGCTTCTGCCGATATCGCGAGAAAACCCCAATTCCCTAGCAATTGCAATTTGTGCTGACATCGGTTATTTTCTTGGGATACGACGGCTTTTTTCAGTCAACACTGGCTGTCAAAGCCCTCGCCTTACTGTATTTTATCTGCAAAAGCCACTTCCCCTTGAAGTTCAGCCAACAACGGAAACCAGCAGTTATGTAAACCTCGTCGGTGACGTCGCTCGGAAGAATCGAAAAACTAGCGCGCATTAGCAAGCAGTCAGTGACACCGAGCAGTTGCGATCACGGAACAATATAAACAATTGCTCGGTCTCACAAGATTAAAGGCACCATTAGGGGTAAGGGAAAACTGAGATTTGGGAGTACATATTCTCTGAAAACGAACCTTCAACTTTAGAAGAGGTCGTATGTGGCGAAAATCGCATTTAAAAAAAAACAGGGCTCGGGGTCTTATGACGACCCCTCAGCACGGCATGTCGTTATGCGGTTATGCGGCCGGGGGAGTCGCCGTGGAGGGGCGGGACAACGATCGCGGCCGGCTGGTTCAGACTCTGGCCTGTCTTCAGTCCACTTCGGCCAGAGACGCAGAGGACGAGAGAGAAAATGGGGATTTTCGGGTTCCTATTTCTCGGTTTTTTCGCCGTTTTACGTCATTCTTTCTCTACTGTTATATTGTTGAGCACCTCTACTTTCCTAATCCCCCAATTCGCTGAATTTACCCCTAACGGTGTCTTTAAAGACACCGTTAGGAAACTTGGCAGATTGTGGAATATTAAAAAAAAAGGGGGTGCTAAGCAGTGTAACAGTCGAGAAAGAACGAAATGAAACGGTGAAAAGCCGAGGAGAGGAAGTCCTGACACCCCATTTTCTCCCACGCCCTTGTGCCTCACAAGCCAAGGGTGGACTGTAAACGGACTAGAGGCTATATTAGCTGGCCGCGAACATTATGCCGCCCTTGTCGACAACTGCAGAACAACACGCCGTGCTGCGAGATCGCGACAAGATCTTCCTTGATCGCGTTCTTTTAATGAGAGTTTCGCTAAACATCACATAACCTCTACTGAAATGGAAGATTCATTTGTTTAGAACATGTATTCCCAGTTCTCACTTTCTCCTTACCCCTCATTGCCTTTGATAGACTTATATTTTTCTAGCAACAGATCCTTGGATAACTATCTGAATGTTCCTTTTTGTGCAGCCATTGTGCGCCATTACGGCGCTTGATCGAGTCCACGCTAACAATGCTTCTCCAACCCAGCTGATCACAAAAGGGCTCAATGGGCGTGGCTAGCGTGCGTCCTAGCGCGTGCAGCTCCGTGATAGCGCACCATGGGGTAAGTGCAAGCTGGACAGTTAACCACGGATTTATCGCTCCATGAATTAATTCGACTGATTTGTATCACGAACTGTGTCTTGAGAAGAAGAAATGTAAAACTACCGACATTGTAAAGCGTACAATAGAGATGGGCAAATAAATCATAGGAAAGCGATACAAACCTCCGTCATGAGCTGAGAGTGAGAAATCCTCTTCCTCGTCTTCATAATCCTCACGATACAAGCCTGAAAACAATCGATACAGTGAAAACTGTATTCAAAAATATTAAACTTAAACAGGGTGAGAGTTGGGGCACTCTATTTTTTGTGGACTGATCCCAAAGGCCCATGCGATACAGCGAGACAATAACGCTGAAGCCGGGATACTCGTGTGGATTAGTTTGCTTTGTCGTGGGCAATGTATAATTAAACAAATAAGTATGTATGCACGGTAATGAAGCCCAGACGCTGCCATACCATTTCCGATTGAATTTTCATGGAAATAGCCTGACAACGCTAATGTGGGTGCATACCATATAGACACAAAGCTCTCTCTCGCAAGCGCTAGTTGTGCGACAGATGGGTGAGAGCTAAGCGATGTATTTACCCTAAAGTCTGATAGAGAAGTCCGCCCGCACGCTGTGTCGCGCGCGCAGCAGCGAACAGAGGGGGCAGCTTCGAAGAACACAGGATCGCGATGCACCCTACGTTGTTAAAAAAGACAGACTCGTAGAAACTGTTTATTCAACTTCATTTCTAATATCTCAAAATACCACGTATCAAAATCTTTCGTTTAACCCGTGTAACGATGATATTCATCCTAAATTTTCTGACTAAATTTTCTACGCAATCTCCATTTCATCGTCACAAACATTCATAACATCAAAACTCTCACTCATCTCATCTCACAATGACTCTTAATTCAAGGCCCTTCAGATGCTGTTGATAATCGTATCCTCAGAAATTGAGTAGAAACTGTCACAAACTAAAGCAGCTATCTCTCCATAGCTCGGCTCTACGTGGATTTATCGATGATCTTACAACAATTTCATTATTCCTCCCTTATACTGCTGATCATAAGTTGTTCAGGCATTTCAAAGAGCTCGATGACTAGAAGAAGGGCCTATATCAGATGCCAAAACTCGTCGCGGCAAGCAGAAGCGATTAGCAGGGGAAAAATAAGGTGAAGGGCGCATATCTGCGAGGCTCTCTGCGCCATTATCATATCAGGAATAAAGAAAAGGTTTTATTCGACCCTCTATTTCAATCGCCAAAACCATCGTTGCATTGAAACCCCCGTTAGACAACGATTCTCCTCTCATTCGTTCACTTTCCTCAGCAAACTGTGAAGTTTCCGTGTTCACCTTTCGTACGACCCCAACTTTACTTGCTACTCGCTTATATTAACAAATATTAAACAACAAATACAATACAATACTATATCAACTCGTTATTAACACAATCCACAAATCATAACTTCCTCAGTCTTCTCCATCTTTAGTTATTTGAAGATTGCGGCTGCCTGCGTCGCGCGCGACACCGCGTGCGGGCGGACTTATTTATCAGACTTTAGGGTAGTTAGAGTGCGAATGATAACGGTGTCCTATGCTTTATTTAAGGCGTAATCACTTCACGATCCTACAAATACGAAGCCCCAGCTCGCACCCATCGCTTCGCACGCCACATGGGCGTCACAAATTTCTTGTCTTAGAGAAACACTCAGAAGTATGAGACTTACGTTGATGACGCTCTTTCTATCCTCGTCCACATTCTTCTGTACTGTCTCCGTCTCCTGTTTCGTATCGGTTCGCATCACCATCTTCGACAGATCAACCTTGAACAATTCACGATGCAATCAATATGATAAAAGCACTGCTAAAATGACGATGAGAAAACGTGAAAATGGGGTTACTTGGAAAACTGAAACTTAGGCTTAACTTTGGACTGTAATTATAGCTCACGGCGACCGCAAAAGCTGCAATTCACGGATGTGCGGATGCTTTCTTTCACGTCAGGACTTCGTAGCGCTTCTTTAGGTGTTGCGGTATCCCACGCATAGAAGAACGCGCGAGGCACTGCAGTCGCTACAGAAACCCAACTACATAGGCCGCCCCAAATCGCATGCATCGCGTCGAACGTCACTTGTTGTGCTGCGAAATCCTGACGAAAAGGTACGCACCCGGGGTGCGCGCATGCCAGGCATTGCGTATTCGCTATTCGGTACCATTGCGTGCAATGGTACCGAATAGCGACTATTGCAGTTGCAGCGAATCATAAGTGCGGCTAAGAATCCAAAAAAGAAGATTCCCTTATGAGAAATACTGATTTCTTCATTAAGCATGGGTCGTGCAATGGTACCGAATAGCGACTATTGCAGTTGCTGCGTATCATAAGTGCGGCTAAGAATCCAAAAAAGAAGATTCCCTCATGAGAATTAATCCGAAAAAAAACAGACGTCAATCACCTTGATCTTCTTGTTCGAGTACGTCTGACTGAGACTTATGATGACATTATCCTTTGCTTCTGTGGACACATCCAGGCTTTCGGAACTCTTCAGAACATCATTCTGTAATGAATTACCATGTGAAAGTTTACACAGAAAAAAGTGCAATCCTAAACTACGTCTGGCTTCTTCAACTTTGTGATTAATTTCGGAACGAAATCTTATGCACACACCTTGACAAGGGAGACTAAAACTTGAGACAATGTCTTCTTGTCCATGCCCAATGAAGAAATCAGTGATCCAATCGAATATTCTAAAGAATCGTTGAACAGTAGGAGCACTGCCATTTGTGCCGTTGTGGTCTGGAAAGAAGAAATATGTGCAATCGTTTCATTACATAACTGTAAAAGAAGAGAACAGGAAAAAGTCAACTGCTAATTGATGCAAAAATACTGAAGATGCTCTCACCGTGAAAACGTATTTCTTGCCAAAGCCAAAGGCGTAGATTTCACCGCGAGATTGCGACAACACCTATAACATATAAAGCGATAGCAATAAAAATATTCCATTAGGCGGAAATCGAAGAGAACGCTACGTATGCAGGGGTGTCGAGGGTGATACCATCATTGTGTAGATAGGAGAAAGGCACATCAAAGACACCGGAAGGGGTAAATTTGGCAGACTATGAAATAGAAGTAGGGGTTCTCGGCAAAGTGACAGTAGAGAATGAACGAAACAAAACGGCGGAAAACCGGAGAACCAGAACCTGGAAACCCCCTTTTCTTTCACCCTCGGCGTCACTAGCCGGGATAGACTGCAGACGGACGGAAAGACTAAACCAGCCGGCTGCAAACGTTGTCCGGCCTCCGCCGTTAACTCGCCCGGCTTCAGGACTGCAGGACGACACGCCGTGCTGCAAGGTCGTGATAAGAACCCAAACCGCGCTTTTTCAATGCGGGTTACGTCAAACATGACCTCTTCTGAAGTAGAAGATGATCTTCAGAGAACACATTTCCAGAATATTCATAGTTCTCAGTATTTCACGGTGGATCCTTGGATAGACACCCAATTCGGACCCTAATGTCGTCGCCATGATGCGCTTGCACGAGGCTAAACGTGTTCGAACCCATGTTAACCATGCCTTCCCAATGCAGCTGATCAGTAAATACCTTAGGTTGGCTTGACGAACATCGGTTTGAACGGATGTAGCTCCGTAATGACGCACCATTGCGATGTCAGAAGTGCAACCAAACTGTTACCCAAGAATCTACCGGCCCAAGAGTATATTTATGCCGACTTGTCCGGTCTTCCCTAGATGCGCCTTCAAGGGAAGAAAATCCAGAACAGAGGAGTGAGGGGAGCAATAGCTTCCATCCCAGTCATAAACCCTTTGCGTGAACTCACAAGAAGTGAGTGTGGCGCTCTGATACAGCTTTTCTTGCTCATGTTAGTTGATAGTTCGCGCAAATCAACAACACACTCGTCTACACGAATGCTGAGTTATGGTTAATCACTACTGGGAACTTCTTTATCTTATCCTATCGCATGGATCGCAGCCCTCCTTCGCCACAGTCGCCACTAACACTGCCACAATCACCCCGCCCTCGCCAGCAACTTCTCCGGCGGATGAAGGATCCGCAGTGCTACATCGTCATATGACTCCAAGCCACGCTTTTTGAAAAAATCGGGAAATCGAGGAACAAAGAAAACTCCAGGTCAACTCACCCAAGTCAACTTTCTGCCACTATGCTTTGAATTATAAAAAGCTGTGAACTGTTCGATTGCAACGTTGAGTTTTTGCGGTAAGTGCATCTTTAGAGTAGGTAGAGCTGGCCACGAACCAGAGCTGGAAATGTGCAAATTATTAGTTAACTACTGTGTTTGGAAAAAATCTGCGACAAACTAAACACAACTGGAAACGAAACTTGTCATAAACTAAGAGGATTTACGTACCTTAAGATGAGCATATTGAAGTCAATCCCTAAATCGACATTGCGGTTGCTTAGGTAATCGCGGAATTCGGCACATGAATCCTAAACGTTTAAGAATACAACAAACAAATACAGGGTCCATTCAAAAATACCGCTATTACAGGAAAAACGAAATATTTACATAAATATTGATGCTTGGAAAATTATAAAACGATATGAACGCGAATGCTGTTTTCATACTGTGCAGCGCTGCCGGCGGCAGCTGTTGCGAGGTATTCTATTAATAGCATGTGACCCAATTGCGCTTCTTTTCGTTTCACCGTGTATTTCAAACCACAACGATAGAAACATGAAACGATCACCGAGAAGGCTATTGCTGGAAAAAAGGCATAAAAATGAAAAGAAACATCAGTTTGCGCCATCAAAGTGATCGGGTCACATGTGGTAAATAAGAGCTGCTGCGAGTAGAGCCGTGGGGTATAAAAAGCACCTAGTTTCAACGAAAAATAATTGCACATCGAAAAAAAACAGTAATAATTCGACAATTTCGATTCAATTTATCAGTTATGTCTTGTAGCTCAGATAAAGCAGCGTACCTTACTGATTTGGGTATCATTAATCATCTTGGACAATCGATTTGTGTACTCGAATCCACACATTTGCTTCAACTTGTTGATCAAACTGACTTCAGCTTCCTCGGACGCTGATGTTTCAGATATCAACCTAAACCCGATGCAAGCTAAGTCCCTTCTTCGAGGTTTATGTATGTCAAGCAAGCTCCAACGCAACTCCGCAATCGAGTTTTGAACGAGCCCGGACGCCAGAAATTGCTTGAATTGATGTTTTGAAGCCATTCTCACCTTTTACTAAACATCTTAGTGTAGAATTTTGAGAAAACGTCTTTGTCTTCGATGTATTTGAAGACTACCATCTGAAAATTGAGAACATTTTATGGACACATGCGTAATCTATACAGGAACCGTGTACGTAGGAACACATTTGAACAGAAAGTTGCTCAACTGCAAAAGGTTAACTACGCCTCATTATTACAACTGGTGTTTGAATAAGAATAGAGAACCACGAAATCGCAACCGCGCATGGGGTGCAGCACGAAGCGTGCGAGCAATGGCACGGTGTGTAGTTGGCCTGTCGCAATATTGCTGTTCTTCACCCAAAATAAGACGTACGACAAAACATTTCGGACCCTAATGCATTCGGCTTCCTTACCTCGAACGTATCGCGTCGCCCGAAGGACGTCGCGACACGAATTTTCTGTTCTGGGGCACACTCCACGTCATATCAATCACTTCAAAAGAGTACCCATATCCAAAGATAGTGAAAGGATTGAGAACTCACCACTTGGGTTAGCATATCCTCAAGCTCGTTTTCCTCAGGCATTTTGCTGCTTTTTCTGAGAAGTTGGTCGCAGTACCTAGATTATACAATAGCTAGCATTAGGGATCTCATATTTATAGAGTTTGCGTCAGTACTGACAAGTGAGCCAGTGGGCTACGTGAGTTAGGTCACCGCGCGCCTTCCACTGCTGGTCACGTTGTGAGATGGCCTAATTCGCAGCATGATCAGCAAAGAACCTGTCGCGCGCGGTGACCCATTTCGTGTTGCCCAGCGACTTATTTGGAGAGTTCTGACGCAGCCCCACATTAACGCGGTGCTTTGGGTCTTGAAGGAAATTCTGGCCGGCTTTTGCAACTTCACCTTGAAGAGATCATGACTTAGATTGCATTTTCCCCAAGAACGAGCACCATCCGATCAGTCACACTTCTGCCAACATTATGCTTATTTGCTGTCCCACTCTCATAAATGTCGACGATTTACATCGCGTGAAATCGTGAAAAGTTGACACAAAATCATAATGCTTACTGAACACCCTACTAATGAAGGAGCGAGGCCGAGTTTAAAAGAGTAGGGGTTTAGCGACCGCCACATCTTATGCATGAAGGAGGGGTGGCTTAGTATAGGCTTACGTGCAACTCCTACAACTTTGGAAGACGATCTGTAAAAAAGAGATCGCGCATAGCTGTTCTGCGGGATCGTGCAGCACCCATTTTTTTGAGTTTTGGCTAAAGAGGACTAACTACCTGAGGTGGTCAGCCATATCTACAGTGGGGAGGTCAATACTTCCAGATATCTCCAATTTCAGACACGGACGCTCATCGCATTCTGCTGCTGCAATTAAAGCGCTTTGATCATCAGCCAATTCAAGCTACTCATTCTCATTGCCACACTTGCGTCACCAGGGACAAATTAATCCAATTGATGCCTCACATTCTCCCCTTGCAGAGCTCACATTTGTAGCAGTCTCCGTAGGTTGGACAAAAATAGAACCAATGGAGTGAAATCACCCCAAAATTCTCATTTTACTGCATTTCGAAAGTTCCCTCGCAATTGAAAGACCCTGTATATCAAGACTCCTTGAGCTTAACCCTGAGGAGATGAGAATTCATACATGGTGATAGTGGGAGAAAAGTTCATTTGTTCTTGTTAACCCACAAAGCACATATTTATCCCAGTCGTTTTTGGCTAAATAATTTTTTACATTCACCTACGTAACAAGTAACATTCACCTGTTCCTAGCCGTCCCTCAGCGCGGGTGTGTGTCAGGACTTTCCAACTAGGTCAGGTACTCGGAAGTGCTGGCCAACATAACGGAATCAACAAAACTATCTGGAGCAGGCATAGAGTCAATATGCTTGGCGCAGTATTCTAACTGGATACGTCGCCAACACTTTTTAGTGCCTCACCAAACCCCAACCCGAATTCGCTTGATCCCTTTCTGAGCTCTATCCCGCAGAGAACTTACTTTGCAAGCAATTCCGGAGATTTGCTCATTTGTTGAGAAGTGGAACGACTGGTGACCTCATTTTTGTTGATGAATGTCGTTGCAGCCTGTTGAAAATATTTGGATACGGGGCAGTCACACAACAGAAATCAATAAAATTCTCAGCTGACACAAAAGTACCTTGTCAAGCGCTTGTATGAAACCAGATTCGTTCTGGAACGCATTACCCACAAGTGATGAATAGCGATTATGAACGGCAAGAATGGTGGTGACGTATAGCTTGGCGTCCTAAAGAACGAATAGTCATCTGTTTTGTACCTTAAAGGAACCGTGCACCGAAATTTCGTGAATCTATTTTCCCTCAACATCGGGATATTAGGAGGAGTATATCAAGGAGAACATAAGAAAGACGGAATTCTTTTTTCCAACAAAAAAAAAACACGAAATTTATTTATTTATTGAAGGAAAAAAGGCAAACCGTTAGAGACCTCCGCTTGACAACTTTTCAACAAATGTCACCGGATGATGCACAATTCAAGGTTTTGCGCTCGACTTTTATTTACTTCTTCCACTTTGTTACCGATCACGTGACAGCGACCGCTTTGCTCACAACCACAGCAGCTCCGCCCACACAAACCGCATGCCAGAAAACTGTGTGGCTTGGAGAGGAGTTATTTCCGTCGGGTTTTGATTTCTTGCGCAAATTTTTGCACGTGGGCCGTAGCCAACAATTACAACTTTACTGTGTGGAAAAATAAAAACTCAAATTCACATGGACCGTGAAATGCTTTCAGGCACCGAGAAGGCTAAGAAAAAAGAGAAAACTGGGAGTACGTTCTCTGGAAACAAACACTTTATTTAGAAGTAGTGATGAGAGGCGAAACTCGCATTGAGAAAGTGCAGCTAGTGGTTTTATCATGAACTTGTTGGACTTCGAGTAGTGCCGTCATTCATCCACCGGGGAGTTCAGAGGGCGCGACAACGCTCGCAATTTTCTGATTTGGCCCTCGCCCATCTGCAATCTACCCCACCGACAAGAGACGCAGAGGGACGTAAGTAATTTTCGGACTCCTATTTCTTGAGTTTTTCGCCGTTTTATCTCACTGTTTCTCTACTTTTACGCTGCTGAGCAGTCCGACTCTCATATTCACATTTGCCTGATTTGCCCCTTTCGATATCTTTAAACAAAAATGAGGCGGCGAAGTTGGTAGACTGGGATAAACGGCTCAGCAAGGATGTGAAATCACTCATTTAATAGAGAGAGCACGCTCCTGAGCCCGCCTGAAAGCGTTTATCATGCATAAAAATTATGTTGAAAATTCGAACCAATAACTCACAGTGAAGGCAGTGTCTGCTACTTTGGCGATTGCAGCCAGTCCTTCTTTTGTGATATGGCTTTCCAGAGCTGAGCGTAAATTATTCAGACCATCTTCGACTCGTTCACATAGCTGAATTGACATTCTGAACTTCATGTAGAAGCAGAACACAAACAAATTATGTTGATTGATACAAAAGCCAAAGAAGATATATGATGAAACAGAGTTCCCAAGGTTTAACGCTACTTCCAACCGTGAACAGCAATTCTAGCAGAGTACTGGTACTTTTTCTCGAAATCACCGAAGAAAGCATTGGCAACTTCACTTGCCAAATTGGAAAGCTATCAAAGCATGAAAGCAAGACATGACCCACATTTGCTTTGCCGCTCCGAAGAAGTAGTCTTTATAGGTAGAGTAAGAAGATACGTACCTTGTACATTCTGGCCAAATCGTCATCCTTGTTAGCTTCAAGTAACGCGCCAAATTCATTTTGGAATAATTCGAGTTGGGCTTCAATAAGAACCTGAAACATGTGCCTTGATAGTACTTAACAATTGGTTTTTAATGGTTCCATCACTAGCAGGCCGATGGCTGAGTGGTTAACCGTGAACGTTCTCCCCCCATGTTACCCCGCTGCAGCCCAAAACCCTAGACGTCGTCAAACGAGGGCGATATGGAGATTCCAGCACGCGTTTCAACGCGAGTTTAGCCACACTCGTCCCTTCAAACGTCGAGTTTCATGAGAAACACAGAGGGCATCCTTTCCCTTTTTCATTTCCTCCTTTATAGATAAATACGGTAAAAACATGCAGTTATGTACGAACCTTTTCACATGTCTTCGACAAGGGTTCTTGTGTTGCCATGTGCAAGTACATATCACATCGAGCTCGCTCATCTTCCAACCTTCTTTCAACCTGAAACCTCGCATTTTCATAAAATAAATCCGAATTTCTCATGAAATAAAGTAAATTTTCAGAGGAACTCAACCCACTGCTTGACCCAATGCTCACCTTTTTCATGTATTCCGTCAACGGATTGCTTTCTAGGAAGGCTTGTGCTTCATTAGCGTAGTAATTTTCAGTTTCCCGAAGAAATTTCGCCTCGAAATGATCCTAAGAGAAGATTGTTCTGAATTCGAGTTTGGTTAAAAAATCCCCGAGCCTAGCACGGAATGTTCCACGAACTCTACTTGATTAGAAACCTACCATGTAAACTTTCAGCTTGGCGTTAGGATTTGGTTGGGCGGACCGAACTTGGTCTGGCGTCTCATCTTCCTCTATACCAAGTTCAACTGCAAAAAAACGATAACAATCGCCCACAAATGAACATTTGTATAACAGCCAATAAAATCAAAATAAAATTTGGTATCCGAAATTTGATATGCGAAAAACTGTTATCCGCATTTCAAGGGATGGATGAGAGGCGAACAGAAAACTCAGTCAAATCGAATGCAGAAACTGAACAGCTTCAAGAAAGGAAAAACCACGTACCGTAACAGTCTGTCACATCGCGTATGAGTTTGCGAGAAATAGTTTCACCATTTCGTTCCCGCCTTATCAGATCCAGTACAGCGTCAGTTACTCGTTCTTTGCTTTCCATGAACAAACTTCGTTTCCAAATAACCAATGCCAGCTGAAAACTCATTCCCATGTTAAAAGAAACGGGAAAAGTTGAGCTTTTCTTCCTACCGCAGCTATGTTTCAAATTCTTACTTAGCGCAATGAGAAAGAAGCAATTTTCTGATTCTTTTTATGTTTCTCGTCATACTTCTCCTATCATTCTGCTTCTAGGAGGAAGGGGGATAGGATCACGAGATTTTCATGCCATATTCCTTCAGAGTCTTCGACTTGAGAAGAGCGCGCACATGCTGAAAGTACACAACTCCCTATTCCAGCTGAACGTTCCTAGCTTTCTTAGGACTCACACGCCCGGATCCACGCGGCTTTGATACTGGCTACCAAAATAGCTTGTATATCATTACCACTGGAATGGGGCTACAAAACTTTTACGATATGTGATCGTGCATATGCTGATTTGAATGATATAAAAAGGATTAGGAATCTGGATAAGTTAACCAGAAAACGAAAAAAATTATAATAAGACTTCTCGGTTGCCCGGTTGTCATTTCAAAGACTATGGAGGTTAACATTAATGCCAATGCTGTTATGTCTGCTATCTATACGAGCACTAGAACCCAGCACATTACTGATCTCGCAACAGAAACAAAATGATAATTCAAGGCGATAATCGATCCTTACCGTATAAATCATATAAATATTGCCATTGCCCTCGTCCAGTTCTCGTTTTATCCAATGTCTATTGAGGTACGAGAATATACCATCAACAACCTAGAGACACTCTAATAGTATACAGAACCAATCAAAGCAGATTGATTCATCATCCGACATACCTTCGAAGAAAATCTGAATTCTGACCATTGTGTTGTGTAGTAACGAAGTAGGTCTTCGCCAAGAAGGTCCCTTGCTCCCTACAATGGAATTCACATTTTCGGTGAGTTTAAAGCAACCAAAAATGAAGATTAAACATTACCACAGAAAACATACTTCTAATCTATCCTTCACATATGACTCGATGAAATTGGTCAGCTTGGCGTACATTTCGACGCCTACGAAATCTGTACCGGTTACCGGTCCATCTTCACTACTGAAGTTTTTGTGGGAAGAAGAACGAGCACCTGATCGAGTAGGTCGGCCGACGACACCCGGGTTTGCATTCACGGAGACCGCCGTGCAGAAATCGTACACACTTCTGAAATGTAAACGACTAAAATGTAGCGTCACGAATAGGCTTCCTAATGAAGTTTATTTTCGATTTAAAATTAAAGTGAATTAGTTATGCATTACTTTTTCACAGGAAAACAATGCATCACGATGCTGGAAAAAGGTGGAAAGTAAATCGATAAAACGTAAGGGCGTGTATGAATTTTGGTTACACGTACGTGTAGGGTTGTGTATAAGGGGCGCTTCTACGAATGATCAAAACTGGCGGAAAACTACGTGAATAAGGATTGATGTAGTTAACTTATGAAAAAAAGCAAACCAAACGTATTCATCACTTTTGGGTATTGTAGACCAAAGCAAACGAAAGCAAAAAAAATTAATATTCTCATTACCATAAAGGAAGTAGTATCTGCGCAAAAAAAAAACAATACATTCAAGACGATTTATGCATGCTATAAGACCTACTAGGGTTTCGGAAAAGAAGAACATTTAAAACCGCTGAAACGCGAACTTTTACTGCGAGCACACGTGACACATAAAGAGATCGGTACCTAAAACATCGGTGTACAGATGACACCAGCAACACATAACTGTGTTGTGTTGAAAAAGGGACATAGCATCATATTATAGGAAAGTATAGTTTATTCGCATCCTCACAGGAACAGATCATTGGTGGGAACCCGCGGAAAGACTGGCCTTTGCAATCGCCAGACTGATCACGTCATGATTTAAGACCAAACATGGAAAATGATAACTCACAGATTCACTTACACCACTCTGATCATTCACTTGCCAGAAAGGAGAGGAACGTGACATACAAAAGAAAGAAATCAATAACAGTAAATAGAATAAAAAGGGAAATTTGCATGCGTTATGACCTCTGAATTGGAGAACTATGGTCTCAAAGCTTTGCAGCTATACCAAACGAGAACTCGGGGAACTGAAATCCAGCAGGTGCGATGTCAAGACGCTCACAAAGATGGTACGTGTAATGTAATCTGACCAGAGAGTGTGAAATAGGATTGGAATTACAATTAAGCCTCCTTGCAGTTCCGAGTTTCCCACCAAGACAGTGTAATGAAGGCTGGGAAATGGAATACTGACAGAAAAAAGAACACGTAGCCATAGTCGGGTCTTGCACTTGCACGAAAGTGATACGTTGTTTTTTGAATCGAAACCTAGTGTTGTACTTCCTCAAACTGCCGTCGATGTGACCACGATGCTGAGTAACTAGGAAATGACATGCAAGAGAAAAATGACTGCCTCGGATAAGCCCCTCCCCAAACCGTGTCTGTGGTCTTTCCCTAACGTATCCATTCCCAGGACCCGCCCAGTTGACAGAATTGGAGGATCGGAAGTTCTGCGATCTCACATTACTATAAAAACGCGAATTTCACAATTCTTTGATTATATCAAAACCCTTCCCACAATTCCACACTTAACGCTGCTTTTTGCCGTGGTGTTCCATCAGATCGTTACGTTTGGCGCACTATATCATCAGCTGCACAAATCATAAAAATTATGTGCTATATGAGCCGAATCGATAACGAGTGTCCTTCGTTTATGAGGTGAAAATCAGAATAACAAAGCGACAAATGAAGTTTAGTCATAGTTACCTGCGTGCTGAACCTGAAATCAGAAAATGCCTCACTGCGAAATAGCGCCACAGATTTCTAAGCTGTAATGCGAAAGACCTTTGATTTTCTGCAATTTCAGTAGAAAAAAAGATTTTTAAAGGGGGTAGGGGGCATGCTCTAAAAAAGGGAAAATATGACTATAACAGAAACTAAGAATAATTTCCTATAAACACGTACGTGTAAAGCTCCATGTACCGCTGAGATTTCATAACTTCTCGCAAATATACAGCCTGAAGACCTTTGTAGAGATCTTCCCAGACGCCATCGATTGTCATATTCTGGCGTCTGCTTCCAGAAACCGCCATTACGGTCTATAATACGATTATTGACTAACCGACGTTTTACTGAAACAAAAATTAAATTTAACGATAGTAGGATGAACATGGAGTCCGAGGTAGGAGGAGGCGAGCAAACCTGTCAAATTGTCAGCATTACTAACACACAAAAAAAACAAACAACAATGACCCGCTGACTCATTCACCAGCCACCTCCACATCTATCCCAACATTTTCAAATGATTTTATGACCTGTACAGATAGAGTGTGACTAAACATAACTGGCAGTTCCGGAGACAGGACGAAAAGACGGGACACGGATCGTATCTAAACCTAAGGTGCGACAGCGCGGGCGGTCGCGTGCGCATCGTTACTGGGGCGCGCTAAGCGGCGCCGTACTGAGTGTAGGAGTCTCCTTGGATGCTTTCTTTGCATCTGATATCTCGTTGTAATCTGCATTACTCTTAAATCGTTCCTCATATCGACCGTTGACGATAACCCCTCGTATTTCACAACGTAACCGACCATTTTCGCACTATTGATTTCACGGCTTCATTTGTTGAAGAATGCACATAAATGTCTGAATTCGATCCACTCACGTATTTTGAACACCTCCCTTTATCCGGTACTGATATACAGGGGGTGCCAAAAAAAAAGTAATTTTGCCCACGGCTCACTCTCCCAATTATACAAAACATAGGGAAACGAAAGAAATGAAAGTATTGGGGCAAAATATTCCCGAAATGTTCCTCTAAAGGCGGGAACAAGCTGAGACTCACTACTTTCATTTTCATAAAAATATAGAACTTTAAGCGGCGCAGTCGGGCTTCGGAGCACCCACGGTATCAAGGTCCCCTTAAAACAGTGGAGCCGGGTTCCATGGTAGGTATTTTGTGGGAAGCTTCTTAAGGATTGGCCCTTCGGTTCGTGGAAGTCACAGAGCCCCTGCTGCTTGGACAAGGCTGCTATGATCCGACGTATCATTTTCATGCCCAAATCCGCCTCCGGAGGGGTTTCAGTGGTAAGGGCACGTTTTGGCTCTTGGAAACGAAGGGCGCTGGGAACCCGGAAAAAACGGGATCTTAAAGAATACCATCCAGTATGAATCCCCTTAGGTACCCAAAGTGAACGGACCTCAGCAAGTTTGTGAACGAGGGCGACGAAATTTCGGATTTTGCCCAGTTGAGGTGACACATCTTGTTCACTATTTCCTCGCTCCCGTTCCTGCTCCTGCAGAAGGATGCCACGGAGTATAGTGATAGAGTGAGGTCTGCTCTTGAATCTGGGGATGTGAATACCTCAACAAATTTGCTGTAGTTCAACTAAAACGGGGTGAAAGTGGAGGAGACAAAATTACTATTTTTTGGCACCCCCTGTAGATGGTGGGGGACACTCCACTGTGCTCGGCGTCCGACGCTATTTCGCCTAGGTTTTTAGCCTAAGCCTTACTTTGGAGGGAAGCCTCTACCCTGCCCCCTTAAGGAAGGCTTAGGTAAAAATATACAGTTGAGCGCTTAAACTGATGATTGTAGGTCGGTTTCGACTGAGGGACGACGGCGCAACAGTGAGGCCCTACCCCCACAACTACATTAGCACCATTGCACTTACTCTTAGGTTGCGTTCATACCAAATCGAATGAGAGTTTTGGCGCATCGGCGCATCGGCGCATCCGCGATTTGAGAGAATGGCGTGCCACGTCACCCTTTTGAACGCGGCACGTGCCAACGTGCGGTTGATTTCTTTTTCTTCTCTTTTCATTTCTTGATCTTTTTCTGTTATGGCGAATATCCAAAATCGCGGATGCGCCAATACTCTCATTTTTCAATCGATATGTATCCTATCCATCACGCGAATGCGCCAATTCTCTCAAATCGCGGATGCGCGGATGCGCCGATACGCCAATGCGCCGATGCGCCAATACTCTCATTTTCTGATCGATACGTATCTCATGCATGACGCGAATGCGCCAAAACTCTCATTCAATTTGGTATGAACGCAGCCTTATGGTGTTCTGAGGACGGATGATTGATGGAACAGACCATTTCCATTTAGTGATTGAATATAGTGCGCACAAAAGTGAGGCTCGGAGTGTTGCTTTTTCACATAAGGAAGTCGTGAAATGTCAGTTCTTTTGATCCTTTTCACACAACTAGCTGCTGATCACTGGTGATCTGGTTATTGGCTGTTGAAATATCGAAAAGAATAGAAATATCTCCCTCATCTAGACTTTTCATAGCGCCTAATATAGCTAACTACACGAAATAGACAATAAGTGTGAGTTGATCCGAGCATCTACGTCGAAATCGCTACGGCGCCACGCAATCCATCTTTTTCAAAAAGTTTGGCGCGCCCCAACAACGATGCGCACGCGACCGCCCGCGCTGTCGCACCTTAGGTTTAGATACGATCCACAGATGTTCCCTCATCACCTATTGACGCCTGCCGCACGGATCCGGAAAACGATTGGAGCGCAGAATTGTTGCTGGAGCATGTTAAACCACTCATCGTAAACCGACGTCAGGATTCCGATTTTGCGATTTCGCGATTCTATGATCTGCGATTCCCGGATATGCGATTTAGCGGTTTTGCAGTATCCCATTCTTGCACGCGATTCTGCGACCATGGGTTTCTGCAGGGCTGCCCTCAGACTTCGCGATTTTGCAGTTTTGCGAACTCCACTTTCGCACGCGATACTGCGACTCCGAGATTTAGCACTGCCGCAACATTGCGTGCGACGCCGCGAGACCGCAAATCTGGAAGTCTGACAGCGGCCCAATGCTGCGACATGTCGCCTGCGGCGTCGCGACATCACGAAATTGCAGGATTGCTGTATCGCGAGCTCTGACGTTTACCAAAGGGCGACTCATCGAGCTTTCGATCGCATCACAGCTTTGCTCATCTTCTCAAAAACTTATGAGAGTAAAAGTTCCGTTTTCCATTTTAGTGGAGCAGGTTTGCATGTGTGACAAACCGTGGACTCTCTTCTATCTTGCTGTTTTGGCAATCCGCCACAAGTTGCACTCTCGTTCATAGGTATTATAGAGATCTTCGCTTAAAAGTAGCGGTATAGTTTCGATGACTGTTATTGTATCCAAGACATGTTAGGCGTGTCCTCGCTGATGGTAGGGCCGCGTTCATACTTTGCGCCTGCAGAGCGTGGTTGCGTTCACGGTCAGCGTACGACGCAGGCAAAGAGATAGGGCAGCACACGAGGAGACGCAGAGACACGCAGGTACGCCCTGCCGCCGGCACCGCAGGGTATGGACGTGGTCTAAGCGCTTCTAAGCACATTTTAGCTTACACAGAAGCAGTCCACGGCAGAACTACTACTTCCAAAGACCAAAGGCGCCGTCCTTCCGCCAAGTCACTACACTTGCGTTGAGAGTAGCTTTTAATGGGTGTAAGTTTGGTCTAAACATGAAACGGTGAGTTTTATAGGAACCCAATTCGTTCAACAATCTCTAATGAAAGCCGCTCTCCTACTCGGCTGTTCTGTGCGACTGCCGCGATCGCCATGACGCATAGCACCTCAGCGTAGGTTCCTCGATCAGTAAGCCCGCGTTCATACTTTGCGGTCGCAGCGGCGAACCCAGTTGCGTGACTCTTCGTCTCCACCTGTGCTACCTGTCTCGTTGCCTGCGTCGTCTCTACACCTCCGCGGCGCACACTACCTCGCTGGCTGTGAATGTTGCCAAGCACAGCCGGCGCAAAGTATGAACGTGGTCTAACCCGGCATGCTCGCTGACGTTGCCGCGATGCGTCACTCGGGATCATGCAAGCGTGCGCCAAGTGTGAACATGGTCCCAAATAATAGACAATATCAGTATAGTTACCATGCTACTTTAGGGTTCAGACACATACACATACAGGGGGTGCCAAAAAAAAAAGTAATTTTGCCCACGGCTCACATCTGCCAATTTTGCAAAACGTAGGGAAACGAAAGAGATAAAGGTATTGGGGCAAAACATTCCCGAAATGTTCCTCTAGAAGCAGGAACAAGCTGTGGCTCCTCACATTCATGTTCATAAAAATATGGAGGTTTCATTCGGCGCAGTCGGGCTTCGGAGTACCTACATTTAAAAATTCGCTAAAAACAGTGGAGCCAAGCTCCGTGGTAGGTCTTTTGTGAGAAGCTTCCTGAGGGTTGGCCCTTCGGTTCTTGGAAGTCACAGAGCCCCTGCTGCTTGGACAAGGCTGCTATGATCCAAAGTATCATTTTCATGCCTCAAATCCGCCTCCGGAAGGGTTTCAGTGGTAGGGGAACGTTTTGGCTCTTGGAAACGAAGGGCGCTGGGAACTCGGGAAAAACGCAATGTTAAAGAACACCATCCGGTATGAATCCCCTTAGGTACCCAGATTGAACGGACGTCAGCAAGGTTGTGAAAGAGGGCGAAGAAATTTCGGATTTTGCCCAGTTGAGGTGATACATCTTGTTCAGTCTTTCCTTGCTCCCGTTTCTGCTCGTGCAGGAGGCTGCCACGGAGTATAGTGATAGAGTTAGGTCTGCTCTTGATTCTGGAGATGAGAATACCTCAATAGAATTTACTGTAGTTTGGCTAAATGGGGTCGAAAGTGGAGGAGACAAAATTACTTTTTTTTTTGGCACCCCCTGTATAGTGCGACCTACACAGTGACGAGCTTATCTGGAAGGTTCTGAGGTCGACTTTGGATGAGCGTTTTCAGGCAATATCGTATGATTTAATGAACAACTGATACTAAATAGTCCACCATCGCAGCTTCGAGGCAAGTGAAGCAGCTGAAAAACTGCAAATAAGGTCTCTTTCCCTGCGATAGGTCATTAACATTGTACGAGTGAATCAAAAAAATGTGTTTTCCTTCTACCCATATACTTGTGTTGTATTTGCCTAATGTGGGCTGTATGCAAAGTTTCACGCGGAAAATGTGAATCCGGCTAACTACAAAGTTTCGGCCGCGTGGGCGGGGGCTGCAGAAAAAGCCCTCCCCCCGTCCCGTCGTCCGCCGCAGTTGGGAGCGGAAGGTGTGGCTGTTCACGTAACTTTCTGTTCCTACTATGCGTCTCCGACCGCGGCGGACGGCAGGGTGGGCACTTGCTCGGAGGCCCCGCCCACCCGGCCGAGACCCTGGGTTGCTCCCTTTTGACCGGTTTTACATTTTTTTTTCGAGTGAAAGGTAGCATGCGGCCCACATCACGCAAATACAACATAAATATATGGGTAACAGAAAAACTCCTTTTTCATGGAAGATTCCTCTAACGAAGGGAGTAAGCGACAGTGCGAGAGACCAACGAACCAGCACACATGTCAATCACTTCCATTTTAGGGTTGAAACAGACCCAATAAGCGGGTACTATGCACCCTGAATAAGCCTCGCTGTCCATCTCACCATGTGACACTCAAACGAGTGATATGCAGATCTCTTTCATTCACAGTGCTTCTTTACTTGACAGGAGTTATCCACATGAGACAGAACATTTATACTTCACAAAAAATGCGCGTTCACTTTAAAACGCGATGACCGCGGCGCAAGTCGCAACGCCACACCCTTATCAGAAGTCCCAGTGAACACCTGCTCCCCTCAGTATTAGTCACGAGGTTGCTAGGCAGTGTCTGCTTTTTGTGATGATTGGGATCTCGCAGATGCGAATGTTCAAGGCCTGACTCTGTCCGCAGGGAAAGAAAAGGGGAAGGGGTAACGTTAGGACATGACTTCGCAAAGCGGCCCGTTGCGCAATGCGTGTGAGCTAGGAGCGCCGTACGTAGTTAGGTTCTCAGAGCGACCACCGTGACCTCCACTTAAATTAAGTCCTATGACAAGGTAATCGCTCCAGGACCCTACTACATACGACATCCCTAGCTTGCACGCATCGCACCGGAAGCCACTAAGCAAAATGCTGTACTAACGATGCATACCATAAGCGCACCTGGTATGATGCTGAAATACTGATGTATGAGAGAATATTGACGAAAACCAGTGAACTGGAAAAAGGATCGTGGCTGTGTACTTTTATTTCAATAGCACAACACTTAAACTTACACAAATCATTTTTAAAAACAGAAATTAACGAAATCGAAACAGAAAATTAAGCTTAAATACACTTTAATCGAAAATTGGTTGATTGGAGAGTTTTGCCTTCGTTCTATACCTGTACTATTTCACACAACTTCAATGTCGTACTCTGGCAATCAGATAGTAATCACTCTCGGATTCATGCAGTAGGTATCCCATACACAGTCAACAGATCACCCATTCGGCGAACTCCGAGCATGGCTCTGGCAGACTTTCTTTTTATCGCGATTTGAAAGTAAGGGTGGAGAAGGCGCTGGACAGCTAAGGTAACTTGAAGCTAGGCAGCCAGGTAAGTTTGAAGGCACCAAAGGGAGGTGTAGCGGTGATATACATCGGTAGGAGAATGCTGAAAGGATTTTCGCCACGTTTCCTTTTCTCTAAATTAAGGCGCATGAATGGGAATCGTCTCAAGACCCAACTAAGTACGCCGCTCCCGTTCGCACGCATCGCCCCGCACGCCGCGATGCGGTCTTGTCTCAACGGTACACGCCCCTACTGAAGAATCTCTTTCCCATATAAGTACACAGTGGCATTTAGTACGAGAACATAACCAACGTGTGCGGCTGTGGAAGGCAGTAAACTCTCTAAGCAACCTTACAAAAAAAACACTTTGCCCTACTTCATCTACACAAAACGAATGTTGTTTGGTGCTTTTAAAAATGATTTCGAATTTGATTTGAGTGGCTCAAAAACAAAAACATATTCGTAGGAAACGGCCACTCGTTAACCACTCAGGCATCCGAATCAGAAATACTGGCAAAATCTGGAAAGGAGCTGTTACATTATCGTCAAACCTAGTACCTTTATGAGTTTAATTCGGAAGAACTCACTACTAAACTGTGGACTGTGCCAAAGGTCACCACTAAACTGATTGCTGTCACAAATACCATGGAAGAGTACGTCTAAAATCAAGCACAATGTGAATATGACGTTAGCAGGATCTGCGGGGTGAGGCTACTTACGCCGGAAAATCGCTTAGCGGCGTCGTACTCGCGGCGCCACTACTACGACTTGCGAATCGATTGACCTTGGGAGCCCGGCAGAGCGTGGCTGCGTCACCTTCTGCGCTTCCACCCATGCCACTCTGCCTCGCTTTGAGGCTGCCATGCCCTGCCACTGGCACTCGCATCCGCCGCGCCCTCGCCGCTGACGGCCACGCGATTTTCCGGAGTAAGTAGCCACACCCCGTGCATCGTACTAGGGATGTTTACAGGTACACCTGGGCATCAGATCCATGGGTAACTACATATCCAGACCCGCACCATAATTTGATGGAAAACTCACGGGAAGGAACAAAAGTGGAAGGACGCAAGTGACAGTTGACACGCCCGATTGGGCCAACGGGAGTGCCACAGCTTTGATGGTATATTCCACCTTCATAGCGGTACCTCTGATCGGAGTATGCACCACCGAAGCGCCAGTGATTTTGCTTGTCGTGTCCAACTAAAACTAATGAATAATATAAATACGAACGAGTATTATTGCTCGACCAAAAGAAAAAAAACTATTTTTTTCAGGTTTTTGATTTTATTCATTATGATTGACTTTATGACCTTACATATCATGGGGAATGGGGAATGAGAAAATAATCCAACTTTGGTTTCACACGTGCGCTCAGGTCTGCCTTCATCTCGGAGAAGTGCACATTATGGTCATTGCTTCTTTATTGATTTATTCGTATGTCAAAAATGGCATGCCGATTAGGAGGAAACTAACAGCACAGAATGTCGCCGAGTATGAATGTAACCTAATGATTACTGAAGAATAGCCATCAACGTATTCGCGACCATCAGTTCACAAGCGGCTGCATTGCGCGCCTGCAGCAAACAAACGAATTCATTCGTTTTCTTTCTAAGGCCGCGGTCATACTTTGCGCAGCTGCGTTAGTTGACGCTGGTGCCGGCGTCAACTCATGCAGACACTTGCGTGAGTTGACGCCGGTACCGGCGTCAAACTCTTGCCAGCCGCAGACGACGGCGTCAGTAGATAATGCGCAGCGTTTGCAAAATTCTTGACCCAATCACACTACAGTATGATAATTGTGGCCGATTCGAATCTTGGCGCTGTGCCAATACACGAAGCGGCCACGATCACCATATTGACACACTGCCAAGATTCGAATCGACCACAATCATCATACTGTAGTGTGACTGGGTCGAGAATTTTGCAAACGCTGCGGATTATCTACTGACGCCGTCGTCTGCGGCTGGCAAATGGTTGCGTGAGTTTGACGCCGGTACCGGCGTCAACTAACGCAGCTGCGCAAAGTATGACTACGGCCTAATGCATTGTATGTATATGTAAGTGTACTATGTACAGGGGTGTATGTCTATTCTATCGTGACCCAGATCGGGATGCCGCGCAGTGTGCCGCACGCGGCGCACTGCGCGGCATCCCGATCTGGGTCACGATAGAATCGAGCGTCTCTCTATGTACAGTGTATCAGTAGAAATACCTAATTCAGTGGAAAATGTTCCACTGGAATACCCTTTTATAAGAAAAGGCACACAACCGACGTATCGATCTCTTAGAGGAATCGTACACGGAAAAGTAAGTTTCTTTGTGGCCCTTATATTTATGTTGTATTTGCCTAGTAAGGGCCGCATGCAAAATTTCACGCGAAAAATTGAGAATTCGGCTAAGATACAGCTCCCCAAACTGGCGGCCGCGTGGACGGAGTCTCCGGGTAAAAGCCCCGTCCCGTCGTCCGTCACGATTGGGAACGGAGAGTGGGACTGTTTGCGTAACCTCCTGTTCCTACAAGCGTCTCCGAACGCGGCGGACGACAGGGTGGGCACCTGCTCAGAGGCCCCGCCCACCCGGCCGAGACTCTGTGGTGCTGTATCTTAGCCGTATTCACACTTTTTCGCGTGAAACTTTGCATATGGCCCACATTAGGCAAATACAACATAAATATATGGGTCACAGAAAATCCCATTTTTTCGTGAACGATTCCTTCGAAGTACCGTAGAGGGTAATGAGCGCAACTGGAGCATGGAGTAAATGCCATTCTTGAACGGTGGAGCGATTGCCAATAGGATAATCCGCTGCGAAAATTTCTTTGAAACATGTTTCTTTATCGCGAATTCGCCTGGGTGCCTTTCGGAGTGCTGGCAGCCGACACCCGTGGAGGGCGGGGCGAGGCTGACGACACCTAATCAATGGCAGCTCTAGGTGACCGCCAGGTGCAAACGTGCGTAGCTCTAGCGGAATAAGCGTAGTCAGCAGCGCTAGCTGAGAAGGGATATCCTCCGTAGATGCAAAAATACCTCAAAAAAACATAGATGTCAAAAAAAATTCTGCCCACATACTGGCTCTCAACTAGTGAAGACCCACAGATAAGGTAACAGTATATGAAATGAATAAAAAAAACAACCTGGAGATGATATGCCATGTGAGCGACATAGTCAACGCTCATGCCAATCGTCATGAGAAGCGCTATCATCACCACTGGGTCAAGATCGAAGCCGAACAACGACAAGAAGCCTATTACACCTGAATATATATGCAATTACCGCAATTATCACTTAGCTTCAGCTACACTTAGCAAATACGCAAACATTACTGTGCTGCCAGCGCAACAAACTGGCTCAGTTTAGAGCAATTAATATTCACTAATGAATTAAACACCACGAAGGAGGTGCGCGTGGGCAGCCGGCCGCAAACCACATCCCGCCGTCGTGCGGGGGGGGGGGGGTCGATTGGTCGAATTTTCGCTCGGCTTCGTCCCCGCGGCGCCGTCAGTACGAGTCGTGTGAAATTCCGCGCAAGACCCATTGGGCTGGTACCGTAGGACCTTTGAAGATTGCGAGATGGGAGCTCTAATCTTTAAAGGTCCCTTACGACTGGCCCAATGTGCCTTGAGCGGAATTCCAGACAACTCGTACTGACGGTACCGCAAGAGCGACGCCGCAAGCGAACTTCGACCAATCGCCCCCCCCCACGTCGTCGGCAACTCGCCCGACTGATGAACTGCAGAACGACACGCCGTGCTGCGCGGTATCGTGACAAGACCCCGACCCGGTTCTCCAATACGAGTTTCTGTACAGATCCTCTCAAGTGAAAAGTTTGCTGTCAGAAAACATGAATTCCAGGTTCACTTTCTCTTTACCCCTTTCGATGCCTTTAAATGGTGGCGAGATTTCAATGAGATGAACTGTGGCGAACCTCATGTTAAAAGGAGTTCTTCAGGTGCTTCATAGCTGTCTCGCGTAGATGCGTTTCGATGTGATGTACACCGACGCCGGAAGGGTGTGTGCCATAAGGATAAAAAAATTCGCCGGAAGGGTGTGTGCTATAAGAACAAAAAAAATTCGCGTAGCCGCGTCTGGCGCGCGACGAGATGGTGAGAGACAGGGAGGCCGTACTTGTTGAGTCTTGTAAAGGTTACGCCTCGAATAAAGCGTAGAGCACCAGCATCGCTTTAGGACCCATTCAATATGGCGCGCACAGCTCGCACAATCGCGTCGTACGCCGGACGCCGCAACGAAAATTCTCAGTCTCAATGGCACACACCCGACGCTGGAGGGTGGTGCGACTGCCACGGTTTAACTTGCCCAATCTCACGAACCGCATCATATCCCAGCGCAAGTATAGAGGGATTAAAAGTACTCCTACGATAAAGACGAGGAAAGGAAAAAGGCTCCCATCCCTCTTTCTTTATTTCATCTCAAATTTTCTCTGCTAGTGCACTACTCAGCGCCTCTGCTTTCATATTCCACAGTAGGCCTGGATCACCCCCATGGGGTCTTCAGTGCCATTCTGCAGAGGGTCGCCTTTATTACTACGGTAGCGAGACAATAAGCAAAACGGTCTATCTAGGAAAGCAAACGTGATGGATTCCTGTCACATTGTTGTCCCCTGAGGAATGAAGAGGTGGTGCCAAAATGCGAAAAAAACCATGAAGGCGATTGAAAACAGCCCTGAGCAGTGGTCGAGTTGGACGCAACTTTATACTCACCTAAAAGGGTTGGAAGCCGAAAGTTTCACCAAAGAAGTGAGAATCCGTTAAAGAGACAGCTTCCCGAAATAGCGGTCGTGGGGGCGGGGCTTCCGAGTAAGTGCCCGGTCCCGTCGTCCGCCGCGGTTGGAGATGGAGAGTAAGAGTATTTACGTAAATCTCCCTTCTCACTTCTCGTCCACGACCGCGGCGGACGACGGGGCGGGCATACACTCGACCGCTATTTCGACAAGCTGTACCTTTATCGCATTTTGACTTTTTTCGTAAAACTTTGCATCCGGCCTTTATCAGATAAGTTCAACATCAATATGTGGGTAAAAGGAAAAACTTATTTTTCCGTTCACGATTCCTTTAGTACGAGGACCTCAGGCATATATTGAGGAGCCGGGATGAAACGCGGGGACGTCTGTGGGCACCTTTGAAGCCTGATTATGTGATTTTGACGATCATTTGCCGGAAGCGATAGCCTCACATGACGTGCAATATTCGGTTTTATTTCCATGACAGCAACTTTGCTCTGCCACAAAGGATCCACATGATGAATAACAAACCAAGACTAATCGAAGCCATAGCAGCGCTTGCCGTCACTATGCTGTATATATTGCCCATGAATATAACACACACCACAGTCATTGATGCCAATGTGAACAGTGCGGTCTGCAAAAGTCATCAGTACTGGAAAAATTCTTGGACTAATTTTAGTGATCATAAACTTCATTCTGTGTGTGACCTTAAAAAATCCCCAAAGATAGTTTAGGGGGGGCACGTCGAGGGTGTAGGTAGAGATTACGAAGAGAGTTCAAGCCGGTGGTGGGGAAACGAGGTTCACCAGAGAGTAATGATCAAACATGTTCAACATTGGGATGAAGAAAAGCTCAAAAATAGGAGAGAGCAATTCAGCGTGAAGCATGGCCCCTAAGAAAAAGACTGCTTCATGCGTTTCTTAAAGACACCGTAAGGGAGTAATTTTGGTTTACGGTAGAACAGACGTGGTGTGGACGAGTTCAAGTGACCGCCATTGCACAAACTCGCCAATTTGACGCCTTGGCATGGTGCCGAGAGAAGATGTTTCCATTATAAAGTTGTTCATTCCTTTTACCTTCTCCTTTGTTCTTTCTTATATTGTTTCTAGATGTACTTACATGAATGTTAATGTAGTTGGGAATGGCCACTCCACTGCGCTGGGAGTCAGGTGCTACAACTAAAGTTGGCCCGCGGCCGTCTCCTACAGCGGACAACTCGGAACGCCAGTGCGATGATGCGAATGAGGCGCGAATACACACCGCAGCGATGCACTTTTGAGTTCGGGTTTTTTCACCGATTATCGCTTCTAACCTTCTGCGTTCGTTACGAAATGCTCATTTCTTTGTATGTTTCTCTTGTTTCAGACCCCCTTCCGGTTCCTTTAGGGTGATCCCTCCTTCTGACTGGAGATATCTGTGCGACCGCATGTGAAAGGAGAGGGAGGATTCTATAGAAAAACCGGGAAAATATAAATCTGCTAAGTGCTGAGCCTACTGGCTACTATATATAAAACGCTTCGTCTGTCTGTACGTCGTTCCTTTGTCCGTCCATGAGGAAATTAGGTATCATATGAAAGACGACCACTTGAGATAGGGACAAGTTTGAGATGGGTAGGGCATGAAACAAGAAGTAGAGATCGCACATGGCGCCAAGTTTAGCTCCGCCCACGGTGGGAGGAGCGTGCGCTGGAATGTTCCGTTTTTAGTCCGAAAATTGTTGATTAGGTTCGAATGTGTCTCAAACGTAGGGAGAAGACGGATCTAGGTCATTGATAGTTTCTGAACGTTAAGAAAGAATTCTGGGCATAGTGGATGGCCATTATTGTTGGTGGGGGAGCTTGGACATCACATGAAAAATGACCTGTGGGGACAAGTGTGTAATGTGTAGAGCATGGAATAAAAAGTAAGGACCACACATGGACCAGCTTAAGCCCCGCCCACGGTGGGCAGAGCGTGCAGTGAAATACTCTTTTCAAAAAAAAAGAGCAAGTCGAATCGACCAACTGACGCACGCACATGATGTTTCGCGCACAGTAGTGTGCGCCAGCCAGCTGGTAAGATATAAATCTGCTTCCACAATTAGTTTTCTATTCAAATAGATTAGAGGAAACAGAGTGGGTGCGCAAACAACACGACTGCTGTTCTACGGTTATGCCAGGGTGCATTCATACTTTGAGCGACGCTATTGCATTGATCTAGATTTCTGCGATGCATCAATCACAATGGGTTCGGTCTTGTAGCTCAGTATAAATGCTGTCCACCCACGGAATCACCCATTCATTGATTCCTTGTAAGACCTCGAGTTTGAATTATACCGGATTCTCTTCGCACCTGCAGAATGTAATCATCGAACCTCACCTGTACGGTCACAGTACCAAGGCTGAGCATCTGATCAACATAAAAGCCAGCCGACTCATAAACAGTCATGTTCAAATCACGGTATCTAAATAGAAGATTTTATCACTGAACAAGCGACTTCGGGATGAGCCATACATTTGGTTTCCACTTTTGATATTGGACTGCCCAGTTCGGCACTACATGGTATGCACCGTCTGTTTTGTACGATGTGCGCCAGGATGTCCGTCTGGGTCAAGTCATTTGAGAAGGTGTCAGTAGTCGCTCCTCTTGACAAACGGCCAATCCACACTAGGACCAGCAAGGCACTTACCGTGCGCGGCGACGTAGCTGATGCGGAGCGAAGATTTTGTTGTACACACAATCATTTTCTACACTTTCAAGACAGGGAAATTGATTATCACCTTATACAGGGGTGCCAAAAAAATAAAGTAATTTTTCTCCTCCACTTTCAACCCTACTTTAGTCGAACTTCAGCAAATTCTGACCAGGTATTTTCATCCCTAAAGTAAAGAGCAGACCTCACTCTATCACTATTCTCCGTAACAGCCTTCTGCACGAGCAGGAACGGGAGCTTCTTCGACTGAGCAAGATGTGTCACCTCAACTGGGCAAAATCCGAAATATCGTCGCTCTCGTTCACAACCTTGCTGAGGTCCCTTCACTCTGGGTGCCTGAGGGGATTCATATTGGGTGGTGTTCTTTAACATTTCGTCTTTTCCGGGCTCCCAGCGTTCTTCGTTTCCAAGAACCAAAACGTGCCGTTCCCACTGAAACCCCTCCGGAGACAGGTTTGGGGCATGAAAAATGGTACTTCGGATCATAGCAGCGTTGTCCAAGCAGCAAGGGCTCTGTGACTTCCATGAACCGAAGGGCGAATCCTTGGGGAGCTTCCCATAAAAAAACTACCACGGAACCTAGCTCCACTGTTTTAAGCGGACCTTGATACCGAAGGTGATCTGAAACCCGATTGCGCCAACTGAAGGCTCCAGATATTGATGGAGGTGAAAGTAGTGGGTCTCACCTTGCTCCTGCTTCTGGAGAAACATTTCGGGAATATTTTGCCCCAATTCTTTTATCTCTTTCATTTCCCTATGTTTTGTATGCAAGGCGGATCTGAGCCATGAGCAAAATTACTTTATTTTTTGGCACCCCCTGTATGGAAGGAAAAGAAGGCTTCATTAACTATCGCACATACTTCGCGATTACCCGCCGCCATTCAGTCATCAGTTTTGTTCGCACATCCCAGTCTATGACATCTGTGTAGGCCACCATGAACAGAAAACGCTCCACCGCTGCATCGTCCCTTAACAGGTTTGTAGTTTACTCAATATATTATTCTCGTTCAAAAAAAGTGAACACTCACGAGTCATTTGAGAACCTTATCGTCATATTAAAATGGCGTTTGTCATGTTCAAGAAAGCTTTTCACCATTTTTGGATCAAGCTTGGTCTGAAAGCATGCCAAAGTGATCATACTCTAGATGTCATTGTTATGGCCATGTTTTTGACATGAGACATGTGGACATTATGTATTTTTAGATGATGAAATATGAAATTCTGTGCTCTCACATGGTACGGGTATAGTCCTCCAGATGTATTGAGACTGTATGCAAAATCCCGAAGCCAAACATGGGATGAAGCCGGACCTAAATGAAGATGATGAGGCGAGCATGGATACCTGTGATTGAAAAACTGTACATTTTAGACGTCACTGTATGTCATGGAGATGTTTCTCGACAAGGGTGCAGTTAGATTGGTGACATACACGCAGAGCGAAATGGAGTTATAGGATGGAACGTGGAGCGGTCGTGATTTTAGCAGCAGAGGAAAGGAGTGAAGAGAACTATGAAATTGAGCTTCCCGCCATTCGATCGAGGACCAACACGCTTTCTTGAGCTCCCGCGGTGGTGCGCTAGAACCGTAAAACCAGGTCATCGCAACCTACGATACCGTCGTTGTGCGCGTCAAGTTACCGCGTTCTGGTTACTCGTCTACAACGTCCTACTATGTTACCTTTGCAACGAGGTAGATTTTCAAGCTCTTCTAGCACGCTCCAGAACTGCGTTGTCAACTTGGTGTCGGTCATATTGAAACGATTGTTGACGAGGAAAACCGGTGACAGATGCTCGCGCCAAACTGAAATAGCGTGCACTTTCCATGTGAAGTGTGAAAAGGCTGTTTTGATGGCAACAAAGAAACGTACCATAGTCCATAAGAAGTGCATTCGGTTTATGGAGATCGGAGTCTAACGGCAGAATTTTTCCAGAATCCAACCGTACGTCCATGGTGATCACTCCCCATATTGCCAAGCCCAAGTAGATGGCAGTGAGGATGAAAACGACAATCGCCACATCAGCACGACTGAGGAACGCGCAGTGGGCACGTAGTAATGTCAAGAACGTCAGGTTGATCTGAACTAGAGATATCCATACTGAGTGGTTAAGCGCTCGTGTGAGGCAAACCCACCAAAGCTCTGCATCCAGTCGCTTTGTAGTTATCCCGAGACCTGCAGGTACTCTCGTAAGTTGTTGCGATTGCGAGTGCTGGACCGAATAGTATCAGCTGATAGACATACGTCAAGAGCATGGCCATGGCAGATCCTACGCAAAACAGGCGTACTTCTAAAGCAGTACGGGATAAGTGAGGAACGCGAGCTCTCAACAGTGCCTGAGGCAGGCAAGAGCGCCTCAGCCAACATTAAGTGAGTTATTCAACCATGTTATGGTCAGCCACTCTCAAAAGCACTGAGCAAAGAAGATCAGTCACCTGGTGTTGGAGTAATGGCTCCAATCCCGAATGCTAGCACATTCGTCACCGACGTTATGGTCATACTCGGGCCACACTCCTCGAATACCATTCCTGTAATATCCTACTACATATAATTCGCTTAGTATGTCTGTGTGGGTGTTTGTCCGTGTGTCCGTCTGTCTGTCACGAAATTCATCTCGCGTCGCAGTAAAGCTGGGACCCCTGATTTTGCAAATGATGTAGGGGATGGTAAAGGGACTTTAGCGATGGTGGACCGAAAGTGATAGCAACTAATAAGGGCTAATAAGAAGCCTCGGAATGCAAATGTCGCCAAATCCGTTTCACTTTTCGCGTTGATCCAAGAGCGCTAACACTCATAGGTGTTGTGCGGAGTGGGACGGAGACACTGATGGTGGGTGATCCAAATTGAAAATGGTTGATAAGATTCGATAAGGAGCATGAGAAGGCAATTGTCGTCAAATCCGTTTCGCTCTTCCCATTGGTCCTGGAGCGTTCATACTCATAGGAGTTTAGCAGGGTGGGCCAGAGACATTGATGATGGGTGACCCGCATTGATAACGGTTGATAAGATCGATAAGGAACATGAGAAGGCAAATCTCGTATAAGTCGTCATACCTTATTACAGATCAAGACAGCATACAGGGTGATCCAAAAATATGCAACACGGATTTTACCCTATTGCTTTTCTCAGAGTCATTTTACTTCAAATGATTTTATACAACGTTACTCGCGCCTTCACGCATCTAGTCCACGGTAACTATACGTTGTGAACTACTTTCGTCGCGATTGCAGCTCTTAGGCGGTAGGGATACGCCTCCACTGCGGCCCGTTGCTTATGGTATATTTTTCCAAGCTCTCCTAAGAGATGACTCGACCTCCTCCAAATCACTGCTCTGTTTAGACCAAGCCAGCCTCTTTTGAGATGACCCTAGGCCATCAGATGGTGGTGTGATATTAGAGCAGAAATTCGCGTCTCATTTCTCTGAGATGGTGCAAGCTATGCGTTTCATACAAGATGGGTCCTAAAGCGATGACGGTGTCCTACGCTTTACTTTAGGCCTAATCGCTAGAGAATTCAACTGGTGGGACGCCCCTCTCTCGCACCACCTCGTCGCGCCATAACGGTCATGCGACTTTTCTGTCCTGATAGCACACACGCGCCCAGATGGAGAAGTCCGCCACCGTGGAAAAGCGGGTCACTCATCTGAAGATATGAAGTCTAAAAGACTAGTACGGCACCACTCCTGAACGCTTCTCGCTCTGTGCGTAGGAGCGCCACCTTGTTGTAAACTCCATCTCCCTTCTCCAAAATTCCCACAGGATCACAGAAGCAAGTGCGGCATCCAGTTTGGTTCCTTATTCGACAATTACCAGATGAGTGCGTCCCAGCTGCCCACCTCAAACCACGACAGTTTGGGCATCAGCTTGCGATAAACTTTACTTTCTGTTTTATCGGCTTCCTCGATGGGGCGCTCATATACTTTGGGCATTGTAGTTCTGTTCTACGGTAAAGGTTTTCCCGTCGGTGAACGCAGACCTCAGATGCTCGCTTTGATCGGTCCTTGCTAAAGCACCACACACTTTTCCTGCCTGCTCTTATTCTTTGCTCCAGTTAAGCCATGTTTCCACTGCATCCTATGGTCCATCTGTAGATGTACCCTGACAACTTCCCATGTTGCTGTGTGAAGGACTTTTGATTTACTGGTCTTCTTTTCTATGCTCCTGCATGCATTGCCGTCATTCCGCTTTATCACAATCTTCCCGAATTCCAGATGGTACAGCTGCCGAGACACCGTGGAGGCGCCTATAAAGACGTCCAGTGGTACTATGTTCAGTGCACGATACTCAGTGGAGCGGTTCACATTCAAAAGCTGCCGATGTCCATTGGAGCATGTTCGACCATGCTCAGCGAGCGAATAGCGCATGTGTTGGAATTTGAAGGCAACATGAATGTCAGAGAAAACAGCGAGCGGTGAAATTTGGCAGATTCATACAGAAGCACTTGAGGAAGGTATGTACCTTCTTAGCATTCAAAAAAAAAATACCGATCGTAAAAAATTACGCGCCAATTTATTGCATCATTTAGGGATCGCCCTGCAACTCTTAAATTGCAGAGCAGAAATGCGATAAAGTTCGTGTGAGATGTGAAGGGTGCGAAATCTAGCGCTTCAGAACATATACGGTACCGCTCATTTGCTGATTACTGAGGAAGCCGATGTCTGAACGATTCAGCACCTAGAACTGCACAAGTTCATCTTCCTCCCGCTAGGTTTGGGTAAGAGGGTTGACCTATTTCGGAGTCTGTGCCTCTGTGCTCCCAGACGTAACGCACGATATCCTTGCCTGAGAGTTATCTGATTTACGGCTCAATTCGTAGCCCATATCTCTGCTGGTGGAAACGCATTCCTCTGCGCCACCTCAGCCACTTCATTGGTCACCGGAATCTTCATATCATAAATTCAAAAACTTTTCCAAAAATTTTACATAGAATGCTATTTCTATAAAAGGAATCAGCTTTGTGAAGCATAAAATAAAGTAATTGGAGATCGACTCTAAGGTAAAGCTGATTACCTACCAAGCCTTCCTGATGGTGTGTAATTGGACTCGCTCATTCTCTGCCATGAGAACATCATCAGGAACAGTGCATCGACTCCTGAATTATCTCCAAAATAGCATTGTTTGTGAAGAGTTTATTGCATTGCTTGTGACGTTACTTCCGCAAAGCAAAAAAATTGCGCTCCTAGAGCTCCAGAACAGTATTTTCGTGTCGTGTGTTGTGAGCTTGAAGGCAGCGGTAGGGCGATTCCGGCTGATGTGAAACGAGAGCTCTGTGGCGCAACAGCAAAGAAAGAGCGGAATGATATTGTAAAAAGGTGAGAAACAGGACCCCTTCCTTACACTGATCTTCGAGGAAAATGTGCATCCGCACCTTCCGCTTCACGGAGAGTGGGACTGCGAGGCCAGGCAAGCCGAGCAATGAACGTTGCTCCGCACTCCACGACTACTCCATCATGGGCTCCCGCGCAGGGGTATGCATCACGTCGAGACCGCAATCAGGAGACTGACGGGCGGGTTCCTAAGACACCGAGAGGGGACACTTTCGACTTACGGACCTACGGCTGTAGCGCTTGCACATCGTTACGTTGCACACATTACGCACACGACACCCTGGTGAGACATCGAGCGTGACTTCAATAGAAAAGGATGAGCCAAACCCGCTAAATGCTATCGATTTCCCCTCCCCCTAGGATTCAATCCCCGTTTCCTGCCAACTCGGCGGCGACGGCGCGACATCGCATGCCCCCCCCCCCTATGGTGCGGCATACCAACCGGGGTCACGATAGATTCGATACACACCCCATCACGTGCGCTAACAGTTTTCCTCAGGTGTGTGGGCATTAGGAATTCCACGTTTTGCCACGATCGTCACAACCACCGATAGCTACCGTGGGTAATGACACACATTGTTAAGGGCTAGAACGCCTTTTTATCCCTCATTCCTCATAAATTATATAACAGCTTTTTGCACTTTTACCAGGTTGAATGTTTCGCATCCGCGAGCGATAGTTTACCAATGCTCTTCGTGTCTTTAAACTCACCAACTCCCATCACAAGAAATGGCATCACAAGAAGCAGTGAGTTCACACGTATACCGATTAGTGCGAGGATGCCATAAGTGGATGTGATACCCAAAAGTGGGCAAAGCGTTGCACAAACACAAATCAGTCTGCAAAACAGAGAATTTGTCGGCAGCATCTTTCTTGCTACCAGCACTTTGCAATGAATGTAATATTCATGGCGATTGCACTTTTTTCGTTGTTGAACGAAGTTGCTAGTTAGAAGTCGCACTTGTTAGCTTACAAATAAAAAGGAGAAAAAAATTAAAAAGTTGTTAATAAGAAAAACATTTAAATTGGTCAGTGGTTCGTTTCGCCTCTTTTATACCCATACGAACCATTTACAAACCGACTTACAAATCGACTATCTCGTTTACTTCAAAAGCCGACTATCTCAAATATTACCGTTATATACTCCGTTATTATGGGTAAACAAGTAAAACAACTGAACTCAGAATGCCTTGCAGCCTTGGGCACCTGATACCTTAAACACAACCGGCCGGAGGTATGGCTCCGATGAGATATCAACCCCAGAACAAAATAATAAGAAACGAGTTAACGTCATTCAGTCCTTCTGGCTGCTTTCTTTGGCAAGAAACAGAAATATAATCAACATAGCATGCTGATGATAATGATAGTACTGCTTTTTTTTTAAGTTTAGGTCGCTTCATGTTCGGTAATCGCCTCAATCTCAGTGATCGTGTAGTACGGTTAGGCCAGGACTTCGCACTGCGGCATGCGGCGCGCAGCGCGATGAACGCGAGTTCAGGAAGCCGCATGCAGTTGGATCTTGAAGCATGTCATGCGTCTTATTTCAGGCATAACCGCTTTGGAATCCCATAGTGTACAGTGCACTTCACTCCCACACACGTCGCGGTGCGAACTCCCTTCGTAACGATAGCCCCGCCCCTGCGATCACTGTGATCGCGGCTATGGCAATCATGTCTTCACGACGAGGGCAGGCCTCTCGTTTGACAGCTAGGTGCGCTTCGTAGGTTGATGTCTGCTTCCAAACCAATTCGCTAGACTCAGAAGCAGCGATTGCCATCCGGTGTATAAATGCAGCATTATCGAAGACCTTTACGTTCACTCACATTTTACCCACGTCTAGAGCTTCGTAATAATAGGAAATAGACAGCACACAGAATATTACCATTGCCAACGTACAAGCAAATCCTAAATTAGTACATCCAAGTAAAATATGACAGACAACGATTTCTGACGTATTATTTTCTTGAATCCAGCTGCTCTATATATGTGGAAGCACATAGAAAAGAATGAATACGCGTGGCAAATCCATCACTACCCAACAAAAGTGAAAGCTACAGGCAATAGTCGGCACTAAAAGGTGAAAGGTGCGTTCTGTTTTCTTCAGTAAGGGACGTAGGCCAGGACACTTCGCTTCACCGCGCGCGGCAAGTGCCTCGCTGCTTTAGGCGGGCTTCATATTCTGCGGTGCCGGCGAGGGCGTGGCTGTGTGTCTCTGTGTCTCCGCCTGTGCCATCCTGTCCCAGTGCCTGCGTCGTCTCTGCACTTCCCTCGTGCCACTCTGCCTTGCTACCTGTGAACGCAGCCACGCCCTTCCGGTGCAACGTGTGAACGCGTCTTGGAAAGCACATTTTGCGATCATCAGATGAGTCGACTTACCTTCTTGAAAACGTAGATCCTTGGGTAGCTAGTCAGGCTGCACCTTTTTCGCACCCCCACGGTGCGCTATTGCGGCGCTACACCTGCCAAACCCACTTCGATCCACCTTTTTCGCACCCCCACGGTGCGCTATCACGGCGCTACACCTGCTCAAACCCACTTCGATCCGCCCTTAACTGAGCAAAATGGGTGGCGTCGGAGTGGATTCGAACAGGTGTAGCGCCGTGATAACGCACTGTGGCGACGCAAAAAGGTGCAGCCCCTTAGGGCCCAAAGAACGTAAGTCGACATATTTGATACCGTGGAGTGTGCCTTCAATTGTGCGCTGACGTGCATGAACGGACGAACTAGCCACGAGCTTTGCTTTGGCGATTTGCTCAAATTCGGGGGTCCTTTATCCTGTACTCTTAAACAGAGCATACAACTAAGTTCCCACGTATAGGCTATTCAAATACCGAAAATGCTCACCTATTCCAAAGAAAGGTGCCATTTTTTGACTGTCTTCGTTCACCTCCATGTCGAGAATTTCGTTTCCGTAAGCCTATCACGAGATAAATTATTCAGAAATGCAATCAATAAGATTGTTGTTGACTGCAGCCGGCAGCCTTGCAACACCCGTAACCTTTCACATAATTTAAACATATTTGCGAGATGTGAACCGTGAATAAAAACATTTGAAGGGGAAAGTTGCGAGACACAAATGCAAATGGTGCTACACTACAGATGTGGAGTGAAAAAGTGCGATAACAGCGAATCTGCCCTGTGTCCGCTTTGGAGATGAATCATGTAATCAGATCAGTAGATTTAACTTCTTGCGCCAGTAGATTCTTTGATCCTGAGCGAACTGACCGCGGCAAGTTGTGCTGACAGCGCCGCGAGTGCGAGTCGCATAGCGAAAATCCGACATAGGTGTACACACCCCATTAGCTCGAACACAAAGTAATCACGTCAAATTTGGCTTCTTATGGGTCAGCTCAGTTGAAAGGAGGTGGTTAGTTTGGATTGGGGCGGAGTGGCGCCGTAGCGGCGGTTTTCGTTATAATTGACAGGATTTAGTGATTGCGGCTCGATCATGTCTATTAGGTCTGTGCAGAATGAATGGCCGAAACGTAACTGGCCATAACTTCGCTCAGACACAATTTTATTTGTCGATATAAGAACCGTTCGAATCTACAGAATTTTGCCAACGATCTGGTAAGGAAAATATACCATCACGATCGAATTCTGGATTGCGAGAATCAATAAAGTCAAGAATGGCATCTTTACCGTGCATAATTTTTCTGCCGCAGGTTTGCATCGGGAACCCGGAAAAAGTGGTAATCCGTCAGAGATAGGTCTGGGAAGTAAGCGGGGTGAGGGAGAGGCTCGACTAACTGCATCATTTTTTTAGTGGGTGCGCAAAACAACGCAAAACCCCACAGTTCGCAAGTCACCCGGCAGAAACTGATCGAGACTCTCCCTCACCCCCCTTATTCCCCAGACTTATCTCTGACGAATTACCACTTTTTCCCGGTTCTCGATGCAAACCTGGGTCAGAAGGAGTTCGCCGAAACGATGCATGTTGAAAATGCCATCGTTGACTTCATTAATTTTCGCAATCCTGAATTTGATCATGATGGCATATTTTCTTTACCAGATCGTTGGCAAGGTTGTGTAGATTCGAATGGTTTTTATTTCGACAAATAAAGTTGTATCTGAGCGAAGTTATGGCGCTTTCAAAAAAGTAGTCCGTTTTGGCCATTTATTCTGCACAGACCTAATACTTATCTGTGCAGTAGAGTGAGAATGTGCAATTAGTACATACCTTTAGAGGATGGTTAGAGTCATTATCATTGTTTGATCGTGATTATTTTTCCTACAGTTACTTTCATTGATCCGCCGCAATTTAAAATGATTCAGGCAAACCACGTTCCCCAGTTTCCCAGTAGGCTGACATTGAGAGTTAATTAGCCTTTCTGATGTGCGTATTCTCACTCTTAAAAACATCGGGAGGAGCAATTTCGGACTATGGTAAGACTTACTGTAACGCTTGCAGTTGCTTACGGAGCGGATATTTCATACACGACACCTTGCTGAGTAGTCGAGTGTGAATTCAATGGGTTTTTTTGTCGCGAACATCTTATTTCTTACCTTTTCGCTAGTTCTCCCATTCATTGTTTCACTTAATTGTTGCCATTTGTTGTTTCATTTATACATCATTGTGAATGAATGACGCGGACACTCTACGAGATAACAAATGACATCTCTTTTAGCGAGCAACTCGGAAAGGTGATGTTGCAGTTCGAAGAGGTGTGCGGTAGATGCGAGTACAGACCACAATGTCGCTTTTTTTCAGTACGGGTTTCTCCACCGACTATCGCTTCTGATCTCACAAGGGAAGGACCACAGGTCGAAGTGGCCATCCGGAATGGGATACATATGATCCGACGTATTTTCGGACGCTGATCTCGAATCTGTATTCGAAATTTGCAAAACGGTTCTCTGAGCGGAGTTATGGAGGTTTTTTTTTGAAAAAACAATACTATTGTGGTAGGTTTGGAAGCCCATAGCACGCGAGCCAGACCTTCTTGCGCAAAACCAGGAAGATTTTCGTGTTCAGGGAGTCAAATTACCCCAGAAGACAAGTTTTTAGCCGATTCGAGAATTTGACCAAATTTCGGAAAAATTTACGGGCTATAGGGTGGCAGCCCATTGAACAAAGGAGAAGTCGTTGACCCTTCTTTAGGAAATGCTTCTAATTGACGCTTGTTTCGTACATTTAGTGCGATGGGCAAGTGTAAAAGGTATGTGTGGGCTACCTTGTTCAGGTTGCAGGGTTTTCTGTAGAAGAAAATTCAAAATCTACCACTTTATAACCTGGCCACCCCCAATTTTCCGAAGTTGGACCAAAAACTGGATTTGGCTGAAAATTTGCACAGAGGGGTAATTCGACCCCCTGTGCACGAATATCATAATCTCTTCACGCAAAAACGCCTAATACGTGTGGTACGGGATTCTCTTCGACTTGGTATCCTTCCCTTGTGAGTAATGTTAGCAGTTATAAATAAAGTGGCAGAGTAAATGATGGGTGTGATGGGTACCAGTCCAACTTACTGACAGTGAAACACAAAATGCAAAAGAACCCGCACTGGCTGGGAGCAAACCCTCGATCCCTCTCCTGCAGATCCGGAGCACTACCACTGAGACGCTGAGGCCGTTGGCTACTTAGCAACGGCCATGTTGATGAACCGTTCATTCAAAAAAACCTCCATAACTCCGCTCAGAGAATCGTTTTGCAAATTCGGAATGCAGATTCGAAATCAGCGTCCGAAAAGAGATCGGACCATATGCATCTCTTCCGAATGGCCACTTCGACCTGGGGTCCTTCCCTTGTCAGATGTCCTTTCAATCGATCGAATCTTCATATCTTCCTCTTTCTGCCGACCTCTCCGTTCCTTTAACGGCTTATCCACTGATGTTTGAAGACACTCACTCCGAATTTGGTTCCCAACGAAATCGCTGTTTCGGGATGCTTCTCCAGATGGGTCAGCATTCATGAGAAAGATGTTGAACTAGATATATCTATATCTATATGCCTGGGAGAAATGGGTGGAGGCCGATCAATCAGACTTTCGCGCGACCGCCCGCGGCGAACGGCGTGGCGAGTGCTAGTCGTTTGGAATTCCACTCAAGACGCAATCGGCTGGTACCGTGAAGAACCTTTGAAATTGTACCTATTTCCGGTGTGGGCGGTTATTTGCTTTTATTGAACTGGGATATAAAAGGTGATTTGGATGTTATTGTTCTCTCACATTCTGCAGTGAGTGATTCATATGTAGAAGTTTCTTCAGAAGCATTAACAGTTGACAAAACCTATCAAGATAACACAACAATCAACAACAGCATCAAGTACTAGTAGCAGTGATAGTTATGCCTTTATTAGCTTCAAAGGACGAAGGAGACCTCATATTGCTGTGTTGGGAAATTCTCCTTACATATGCTAAAAAGTGCAATCTTTAAAGGTCCTTCACGGTACCAGCCCACTGCGTCTGCAGCGGAACTCCAAACGACTCGTACTGCCGGCGCTGCGAGTGCGACGCCGCGAAGCGACAACTCGACCGATTCAGGTGTTCTGGTCGACATTCAATCTTTCCTGTTATTGAATCAAAGGGGTCATACGGCATTTCGAGCTCCACTGAGACTAGTGTGCATCCGCGACAATTTCTCTTCTCTCCTCTTCGGCCTTCATTTGTTTCATCGGTATGTATCATTTCAAGCCGGCTGCGTGAAGATGCGCGGCAGGCTGTCCAATTTCCTCAAGCCTTACAGATAATAAGAGCGTCATATATGGGAAGACTTTTCTTTCCCGTTCTAATTTTTCACACTCAAGGCACAGCTTATGATAATTTGATTGATCAACTTCTCTTATTGTGACACTGAGTTCCTGAGGAACAATTCAAATGTACTTTCTGTCATCACGACGCTACAATCGTCACACGCTAACCACGCCCTTCCATCTCAGCTGCTAATAAAAAGCTGAGGTATTCATGACTAGCGTGGATTCTGGCACGTGTAACGGGGTAACGGCACATCGTGGCATGCAACCTGAATAGTCACCAGAGGGTCTACTGCCTGAAGAAGGTAATCGAGAAATCTGATTATGGCGATATGTGTTTTCAATAGGTCCAAAGCAGTACAAAACCATAGACTCACAAGAACTTCAATCTTTGAATCGTTTCTGATGAGTCCTTTGTTATATTTCTGAGTCCAATCGTGTACTCCTAGTTCCCATAGGGAAAAGTCCGCATCTAATTGGCGTGTGTTCTTGAAACCATACGGAAAGAGTACAATCAGCTGAGAGCAGAAATGATTATCGACGCATCTATGACAGCTTTGAATGTCACCCACTTTCACGTATCCCATGTTTGTGATTTGAGATTCCAATGGTTTCGTGCGATCTACACGTACATCATTGCCAAAGTTGAAAAGTCGTTTGACCTAAAATACATGGATATAAACTTGACAGAGCCTAGTATAAAATTATTCGCAGTGTTAAGAACCGCGCGCATGTTTACCACACTTATTGGAAGGATCCTGAATGGAATTGCCAATTAGACTGGAGGATAAACTGGAATTTATCAAATTGGCGAGAAAGTTTGCCTAACTTTTTCCGAGATAACTATTTTCTTCACTAAAGTGCACGAAATCAAGCCCATCCACCACTTGTGTTGATGTAATTTGGACCAAAACCTGAACGCCATCGCCCAGCATGCAGGCTGGCGCAACGCAATGTGGAATGTGCATGCGACTTTTTCTCGTGCGCGCGTCTCAAAGCTTTTTGATTCAGGTGACGAGCTAGAAAAAGAACCTTTGGTCACAGCTTCAGCAAGAGATAAGGACCTTTTGAGCACAGGAAGCGACCCGTCTATTTGGAAGAAGGGCTTTTTGAAAAAAAAATTGCAGGGTAGTCCTCATCGGCCGCCTTTTTAGTGATTTTCGAGGCGATGAGGTGGTTTGCAAATCGTCAGATGATAACCATATTTGGTAGTAAATAGCAATAATTATGAGTATCGACTGATAATGTTTTTTAGGAAGACCATCTTGGTATACCAACAGCAGTAGTCAGAAGGGACTGTGAGAGAAAGGATAGGGTCGTACTTAAGCCCGTTCATAGTTTACGCCGGCAGGGAGCGACTGCGTTCACAGGTAGCGAAGAATGGCGGCACTGGAGAAGGGCAGAGACGACGTAGGCAAACGAGACATAGTGGCACAGGCGAAGACGCAGACACGCAGCCACGCCTTGCCGCCGGCACCGCAGAGTATGGAGCCGTCCTTACAACTAGATTTCATTCAACGTGACGGTTGACCTAGTTCGGAAGCTTTCATATCCGAGTCGTGATGGTAAAGAGGAAAAGTAGAAAGTGATGCAAATGCTGACGGTAGGACCAAAAACAGCTCCATTCCGTAAAAGAAGGAACGTAGAACGAGTGAGCATGACTGACGCGAAATAGCCCTGGGTATTACTGATAATATTGTCAAGAAAGCGACTAGTTGACGACCGCGCCGTTTACACATGTCGTGCGCGCGGTGTTCGCAAACCTTTTTCTCACGGACATGCGCATGACACGACGTCGCGTTAACCGGCCGCCAACAGGGTAACGGAAGATATGCAAAGTATAGAGATGGTATCTCGTCACCCTAATAATTCGTTGCATACCAGCTGAAATCATTTGACGTGGGAATCGGGCATCAGCCCAACCGCAAGAAAAGCACAACGACAAACCTTCCCAGTTGTACAGGGAAATATGGAGCACTCCGACCACTTTCGCACTACGCCGAATAGACATTGCTCAAGGGGTACACGGAAGCCCCATATTGACGCAAACGGATACGATACGTTGTAGGCATCACTCCATGTACCGAATAACGTGGCTGACTGGTAGTTTATATCGTAGAAACGCTGAAATTCTTTGAATTAGAATAGAGTATACTGAATAGGATAGAAAAGTAGGGGAAATATTAGAAGCGAACGCAAATTTAAAGGACTCCACGATGTTAAGCCTGGAAGCCTTTGAACCAAAGTAGGTGCAAGATTATCGCCGAATTTTTTTTGATTCATTCGCGCCGTACTCGTTACTAAGCGCCCGGAGCCTTTTTAAGCAAGTATTCTGCGCACTCTGTAGTAAACCCCGCCCAGAAACAGTAAACTCCGCCCAAGAATAGATGTCTTTCATCTACCTCGCCTATAACCTCTTCCCATGCCAGCACCTTCTTTCTTCACTGTAAGCTCGCACGTTGGCTGGAAACAGAGGTAGCAAAAACAGCCCGATTTTTTAGATACACGAGGGCTCTTCGATTTCTCCTTGTTCCGCTCGAAGTCAGCACCTTTAACATATAACGTACCGAGGCTATTTTCACCGTTCCTGCCTATATGGTCTTCGAATTTTTATCTAGTCTTCAAATCGTGCTACACCGTGTGTTGCGCTTGGCCACCCAGAACCGTCTTTTTTTGGGTCACACGAAACCTTCGATTTGTGTAGGCTTAAGCTGTCAGGATACCTTTTACGATATGGCGAGCAACATATCTGTCCATCATAGTGATCGAAAAGGTTGCATTTTAACTTCACTCCCAGGCAAAACTATTTGTACAACTAGGCAATTAGGTCCGCAGTCAATAGAAAAGTAATCTCGGTGGAAGTCTTATCTGTAGAGGTGAGCGGTTGTCCTGTCAATTGTTTTGTTATTGCATGCTATGGTGTTCAAAAAGCGTGGTGCCAAAATCCTAACTACTTTTTGGAAGAGAAAGGTCTCAGAAAAATATGTTATTCTCCATATTCGAAAACTCCTAGTGGCAGCTTTTGACCACGATCTGATACTGGCCACTCAGGTACGGTTTTAGGTGCAACATCATGTGTGGCACGGTACTTATGGATTAGCTCCTTTCTCAAGTCCTACAACCCACATGCAAGTAATCATGGAGGGTGCCTATTAGTATCCACAACTACAAATTTAAAATGAGTCCTTATTGGTTCCGAATTTTGAAGAATTTCACCAAATCAATCCTATCCTCATACACTGCTCCCAACGATAATGCGTGGTTTGAACGCAAATTAGGGGTAGAGCCGTCGTCAGACCTCAAAATTTTGCGTTTTTGCGATTTTGTGGTGTCGCGGCTCCGCACGCGAAGTTACGGCATTGCACAATCTCAAAGCGTGGTACTGCAGGCGAACGTGCGACGTCGCAAAGTCGTAGAATCGCAAAATCGCCAAATCCGGCGGAGGTCTAAAGAAGGAAATCAGAACTGAGAAAACACTACTCCCGAGAAAACCACGTTCCAAGAGATGAGCCGTGGGGAAGTTTGTGTCGCAAAAAGCGCTTTACGATCTCTATCATTTGGATGCTCGTCTCGTTTGAGTGGTGATCGGTCCACAGGTGCCGAAAGAGTGGAAGGTGGGGCACAATGGCAACACCAGCTTGCGGGCCCCTCCTTTGGTGGGAAGGCGTGAAACCACGCACGTTTTCAATGGTGTGAGCGGTTTCGCTTCTCGGAATTCAACAAATTATCAACCGTTTCATTTCACTCCCTTTCTACTGTTGCATTACGTCACACCCTTACTTTAGTACTCCACGAACGGACAAGATTACCGCCAAAGATGCCTTTTAGTTATGATTATGAGAGCTACCACGAGGCAGCCTGAGGTGTATGTGACAATGATGGCCCAGATCGTCAGCAGGCTCAGAGGAAAGTGATAGTGAGCGCCGTGCGAGGTCAATATGAGCGCCACAATGCGCGCGACGATCGCAAAACTAAAATAACACACGGATCCGTATTTAAAGCCATTGGATACGATAATTTCGCATTTTTTAAATGCAAATGTTTGTATAACCAGAATTCCAGAAGCCCAAGTAACGCGTGCGAAACGGCGGCACAGAGCAGCCCAACAAAGAGCTACGCACGCCGCTCTCCATCTCCGTGTCATTGCTCCCCTCCTCCTCCAAAAGTGTTGCTCACCACTGCCCATCACAGATCCCCCTTGGCTGTGATCAATAAGCCGGCGATGAGAGGCGCGAAGAGCGAGTTCACAATCGAAATCATGCAATTGTATCTCACCTCTCAGGTTTTGGCCACTTATTATGGTACTTATTCATTGATTTAGAATGTTTACTTTCGGTTTCAGCAAGATCAGCATACCCAGTTTTTTGGAAGGTGACCACCACTTAAGTGCACGCTTGCTTACTTTGACTTCTATCGTCAGTTCTGCATGCGATCATGGACAGACGCCATGAGGTATGTGAATTGACCCTGCTGACAATTAGCGGATCTGCTGAAATGTCCTCACCTTGAACGTCCTGAAGAGCTCGTCAGCAAAGCAGTACGGTGCGCACATCTTATTGTATGTCAGAGGTCGGTTTTTGGATATTACTGACATATTGTAAATAAAGTCCACAATACTGGCAGCTTCGTCGAGATGCGCCTTTCGATGTATTGATCCCCCATCTTTCGCCAGTAGTAGCAGTACCATTTCCATGGGATCAACTGTAGAAAGCAACTTTTCGGGTGATTTTCAAAAAATAAAGGGCGATTGGGCATCCATAATCGTTCAGTTGGGTAGCACCGTGTCGCAATGCTGCAAAACGATTCCCACCAACCATTCCTCCATCTGTGCTGGATTTGATAACGAGTGCGAAATCCTACATTCGCTTGAGAGGAAAGCCTCGATAGAAGACTCGCCCCACAATCCACCTTTTCCATACTTTGCTCGAACAAGTGCTTATGCGACTTAAGCGAACGCGAGACCAGGCACGAAGTGAAAGATTAGTCTCAACAAGGCCAACAGGAGATCCAAGTGATCAATCGACTTATCGGAACACTTTTTACCTTTTGCCCGTCACCTAATCGCCTAATCGCCAGAATGGTGAATCCTGAACAATGCTTAAAGGAATCGTACACGGAAAAATGAGTTTTACTTCTCCCTATATTTTTGTTGTATCTGCTTGATAGGGCCGCATCCAAAGTTTCACATGAAGAGAGAATCCGGCTAAGACACAGTTCCTCAAAGTGGCGGCCGAGCGGGCGGAGCAAAGGATGAGTGCCCGCCTGATCGTCCGCCGCGGTCAAACAAAGAGTGGGATTTTTTACGTACCTCTCTGTTCCCACCATGCGTCTCCGACTGTGGCGAACGACGGGACGGGCATTCACTTCAGAGCCCCGCCCTCTCGGTTACCTCTTTGAGGAGCTATATCTTAGCCGGGTTCTCACTTTCATGTGTGAAAATTTGCATACGACAGTTATTAGGCGAATAGAACATGATTACATGAGTAACAGAAAGTCATTTTCCGTGCACGATTCTTTTAGGCCGCGTTCATACTTTGCGCCGGAAGGGTATGGCTGCGTTCACAGGCAGCGAGGCACTGTGGCACGGGAGAGGTGCAGAGACAACGCAGGCAACGAGACAGAGTAGGACAGGTGGAGACGAAGGATACGCAGCCACGCCCTGCTGCCGGCACCGCAAGATATGAAGCGGCCTTAAGCCTGTAATGAATCGACTGCTACAGTAACTGACCGGATGTATTCAGGAACTCCCTCAGCGCTTGTGTCTCGTAACGAGATCGAGCTTCCAACGCAGTGTAGCCCTGCCGTATACTATCCTTTAGTTCTATGCGTTTCATTCCATAAGTTGTGAAAGAGAGGAGCATCTAAAAGCGTAAACATTTCTGAACAGAGTGGCTGTAAGGCAACAGCTAGTGGCTCGCAACGCATGTGTGCGATGGTTTTGATGGGGTGGCTGTCATCAGGCCAGGATTTCGCAACGAGAAATGTGGATTATTGGGCGCAGGACGATTACGCTTTAGGAGGCTTTAAGATCCCAACACATGCGGCGCTCTTGAATTGACCTCCAAAGTACCGCGTTCCACACGATGCTCCGCGAAACCCGATTCTAATGATACATGCTCCAGTGCAGTAGTTCTCCTTCATATTTTAATCACCCACTCATAGTTCTGTGGCACAAGCTTTATTCCTTTTATCGATGCCTCGGCTCTAACCTTAAGGCTTTCCTTCAGTAGTAGGATTTTTTCCATTATGTCTAATTGTTGACTGTTGTGAACGCGTGTCTCGAAGATAGCCCAGTATTCTGAGAAGTCTTCCACATTGTCGTGAAATTTGGGCAATGTAGCTTGCGAAGGTTTGATAAATCGAAATGGCCTTATATAGTTTTCGAGTTACTCGCTTCGGACTGTGCTATATTTTGCTCTTGATCAATTGGGTGATCCAAGCTGTCAGATGAAGCGTTTAGTTGTATTGAGGAATTTCGAGCCATGTAGCCGAGTTCCACGCTCATTCTGTCTCTAACACTTTGAGATTCATCATGCTTGCGGTCAGCATGAAGATTAGTTGTTCGAATAGTTTGTACTCTTCTCTGAGCTCATTGAGGTTTTGTAGTTTTTCTCCCTTCTTTATGTTGGTTTATACCGCTCTGTAGCAGTGATGTTGTTTCTTTACACATTTCGTAGCTATCTTCGTCCACTGTAGCTGAGTACTGTTTGTATCTGGCAACCGATTTTTCAGCGTCGTTGCGCTGTTAACGATTGGAATTTTGTGAAAGTGCAGCGCCATTTTACGAGATTTCCAAAATAAAATTAGTTTCTGTGCGTAGAAATCACACTCCAGGTAGATGGTGCGGAAGTTATCCTTTTGCGGAACGAATAAGAGCCTATGCCTTGGAATGGATTGCTCGTATTAGAGCCAAGTCTTTGCTCCAGGCCCCACATATATCACTCTTTCACGCGGGAGAATTGGCTGTTTGGCCGATGCACCAGATGTGTAGGATGGGGGCGAAACACTAGAGTATGATAGCCCTTGCGAGGTAACAAATAACAAGGTGGTTCAGTGGAATATTTATGAAATCAGTGAAATATGAGAGTGAGAGAAAGGTGATGAGGGCGAGCCGTGGCCTTTCACCGTCGAGATGAGAGTGCTTTCCTCGGCCGCACTGCCCCACTCCTCCCTCCCCCCTCCCCTAAGAGGGAGAGAGGGATTTGACGACTACAGATGATAGCAGGGGTCGTCGTCGACACAACCCCATTATGGCCGTAACGAGGCGTTATTGCAGCGATACACTGGCGTAGACCTAAGCTGGCCGCCCCTATTCAGCTCAGTTGACCAAGAGGCGCTCGTATTGGTGTGGCACTGTAATGGTTCACCGTGGCGGCGCAAAAGAAGTGTAACATTTATAACTCAAGCATCTGTTGCCCAAAAATGGTAAATTGACTTATCTGATTATCGCGAGGGATACCCTCGAAAAAATGTGCTGTGAAAGGCTCTGAATTAAAAGTGAAACTCACGGCACAGAAAAGGGTTGATCGTGGATAGCTACCAATAAGGCACCCGGTTCTATAATAATGTGAGCGAATATCGGTCACAAATCGAAGTAAATCCCGTAATTTTGTAAGCCAACCTGAACAAACTTTTTCCGTAAATGTTTCGCTGTAAAGCACTACATAGTAAGTGAGAGGGCAACCTAAATGAGGGAGTGGGGGGGGGGCATCCTCATGGACATATTATTTTCACCTGAGTCTAGAAGGAAAAATGAATCCCTCCTCTCTTCCACTGAGGCTGAGGCAAAAGCATGAGCCTTGGTATAAATTGACCCTTCAATAATCCTTCCATGATGCTTAAATGTTGAATTTTTTAAGATCCCCCCTCCTCTCACTGCGACAGCACCGATGAGCAATGATTTTTTCAAGCTGTTCACGTTTTAGATTCATTGCACGCTCACGTTAATGAACGGAAAGTTTACTACGTTGTATACCTCCTGCGTCACGCGGTACTAGTGAGGAACCAGTTAGCACTGTAAGATCCTAGATCAGTTCTATACAGTCTCACACTGACTTAGTCATCCAAAACTCCAGCGAGCGAGACTAATGACTGAGCACGACAACAACAGAGGGGCATGAGAGCGTGGCTCCGAGGACACGGTATTCAGGACCACGACCACGACCGAGGACCGTGACTACGTCCAACTTCGGCTCCGCACGCCATGAAGGAGCCGCATAAAACAAAGTATATTCTACTGGCTGCAGTGGCACTAATATGTAGTGCAACAGCAGAAAAGAACTGGACGAGACGGCAAAAGCGCGATAAGTAAAACTGCCGCTCCTACCCCTTTACCTTCGCCCTCTCTGCATCACCATAAGCGAGGTTAGATGCGACAACTCCTAGTAAGGGGAGGGACTATGCCGGGTAGCCGCGAATACCGTGTAGAGTTGCAGAAAATCACGCAAAAGGCGTACCTAGAAACCTCCGACCAGGAGCTATCGCGCACAAGAGCGTCGGAATTAGTCGCGCAATCATCTGACTTAGCAGAGTATCTTCACCTGGACACGACCTGGGGTTGGCCCCAACGAAGACGCGATCAAAAGCCGTGCCTCAGGCGTTTGCACGGGTAAATGCAGAGTTGTCTGTTGTTGTTCACCAGAAAGTCGTCACATGCACCAGGTTTTGATCGCCATCGGGCGTCATTTACAGTCTGGGGACTCGCTTGCGCTTCCCGAGCCTTTATGAAGACGATAATGAAGCTGAGTGGTTGCACATGTAGAGAGTGTGCGCACAGTACGTCTGCTATATGACGGACCCACACCGAGCATTCGAGGCGATCGTAAGAAACCATTATAGCAATGTCCTGGAAGGTGCGCCCTACATTCATTCAGTAGGATGCCTCGGAACGCATCCACGACGAAGACGCTGTCAGTTTGTACCCACCTAATTAGCGCTTCGATGAACTTCGGCTGACAGCTAACGACTTGATCAAGGTGGACGAATTGGAGATCGCGTCCCCAGAGCTTCGTGAACGCCGGCAGAGAGAAAAGAGGCGCACCTCAGCTCAGACGTCGACGTGTAGAAAGGATGCCGAGCCTCTCCGTTATCCACGATCCGGCACGCGTACGTCACACTGTCCGATCTCATCCGAAGACCGACGCAGTTTGGAGGACGTCGACGGTCAAGGGACATCAGAGGTCAAGGAGGAATCGCAAGAATCGCGCGATCGCCTGAATCGCTTCATCGATGACTGTGAGCGTACTGAACGCATATTTATAATGTATGGATGCTATCTCAGCGATAATATGGCCTATCACTGACGTTAAGCGGTCTGATACTCCAATACCAAATAGTCAGTGTTGTAGTATCAGACTATGTTTAGCGGTCGATTTGCTCAATCATTCCTTTATTGCAATCACTCAATGGCGGACGGGGAGAGGATGGCAGACCAACCGACCGACAGACACGCACAAAGTGAATGGTTCATATAAGAGTGATATAGTGGAGAACAAGACGGGCGTAGAACAGTCGATATGTCACTCCTGCGATCATAGAGCCTTAGTGACCGCGCTATGTTCCACAGTTTTTAGAGCTCCATTCAGTTAGCAGGTCGGTTCAAGTCACTTCTTTTGAATTCCTTTCTTCCGTAGTTCCTAGTTTGGTCAACTCCATTGTTCTATAATACCCCCTTAGGCTGTGGACATATAGTACACACAGTTTTGATTGATCACAGGTTTCAAGTAGATGTTATTCCCTAGAAAAGGGTCATCGCCGACAAGACCTGAACTTGTCGTCCGCGTTTCATCCTTAGGAGCAGTGACTATATCTACATAAGTTCTAATCGAGGAAATAACAGACCGCCCTTGCGTTCTTCATCTGCAAGTGTGACTCTGACCGACATCCGTGCGATTCACATGGGAAAATTGAAGTGATCGATGCTAAGAAATGAACCTCACCGTTCACCTCTCCTTTTATATCTTTTGCAGTAGTGATAGCGACGAACGATTAGCGTACCCGTTGTGATTCCACAATTTTCGATTACACTGAGCGAAGAGTGCCACGAGTACTGAACAAGGCAGTGTTCAGTGTGCATTTTTTTTTTGCTCTCCCTGATCGCTTGATCGTTCACTCGTTGTAACTGATCGCCAGAATCGCGAACCCCGAATTATGCCCTATGAGTATTAGGTAATATACATCCCTTGGGAGTGGATTCAGTTATAAATTTTGAGCTACCACCGTCTTCTTCCACTTCGTGTGTGTCTGTTGCTCAGTTTATAGGTCTTCTCACCAACACTCTCATACCTTGAGCTACCCCTGCTTCTTTTGGGACAAGTCTAGTTCAAGAGGTATAAAAACTGTGCGATTATGCGAGGTTATAGCTCCCACAATGTGCGAGCTATAACACGTGCGTCAATTTTCAACCCTCATTTGATGATGGGCACGTGCGATCGCACCATTGCGTGTGTCGCAGTTTCGTAGAGGATATCCGCACCCTAACGGTGTCATGACGCCAAAAAAAAAGGTGCATGATACCACCTTATGAGAACATATTTTCGAGTAGATTTGCCACAATCCAAAATTCAATGATTCATTTAAAAGTGATCATATACTCGACGCGATACTAAACTCAAAAAAGCAATCTAATCCTATTAATAGCGTTGAGCACCTCCCCACGCCGGGCTAGCTGTCGCTGACCACCGTTCCATCGCGTTCCAATGAATTGTCAATAGCGTATTCGTTTGGCGGTAGTTTCTCTTTCTAGTAATCTTTGGTTATCTTTGTGAAGGAGTGATACGGTCAACTGTGAATCTAGGTCAAACTCACAGACGACTCGTATGCAATCCTCCATTTGAGAGCTGTCTGAACCGAGCCCACACGAGTGACAAACCTCTGGCCCCTTCTGTTTTCATTCATTCACTCCTTGTGGTCGAAGCCAATCCATTATTACGTAATGTGGTTGAGTGCTGTCTGGTGATATTACCGCGAGAACCAGATTCTTCTTCACCTGCAAAGATTTTATATCAATTCTTCGTTCATTTATGAGGGTGTATGGAAACAAATGGAAGGAAAACAGTGGGGGAACTAATTGGGATTCAACAAAGGATCGTGTAGAGTGTCACTGAAGTCCTGCTACAATCAGTTTAGTCGACCTACTTTCCTGAAGTAATAGATCCTTGGATAACTCCACTTCTTGCGGTCGAACGTCCGCTCCTTGGATAACTACTTACTCAGCTTGCATCTTTTCTACACTGCTACCATATGATGTCACGGCGCAACACCCATTCGAACCCACGCTAGCCACGCCTACCTGAACTGCTTGTTGGTCAGCTAAGCCGAAAGGACGTGGGTAGCTCAGATTCGAGCGGGTCTAGATAGTCACCAGGCATCTAATACCTCACGACATAATTCGCTTCATCTGATTATCGCACATTGCGCCTCTACGTCCGCTCCTTACATTGCAGTTGGCAGAAAGGCAATGACTTCTGGAACACTTTAAGACTTACCTGAACTGCAACACGGATGAGAGCCACGAAATTGGTTGGAATCATCACCTGATCGTCGAAAATAAAGTCGACCAGAAAAGATGCATGCACCTCGTCGGGTAGTCCGGAAAAATATGTATTCTTATCACTGTTGGGAGCACTTCAGATTGGCATAAAGCAGTAGTACCTTCGTAGACTAGCCATGTAGTGCCGAATTGCTCTCCACTTGTCAAATAATAGCCTCTACTCCATAGGTCATAGAAGACGAGTTGCCTTGCACGAAATTCACGGGTGCATGGCACAGGCACTTCAAACTCATCCATCCACCGATATATACCATCATCAGGATCTACTTAAACGCACACTTTGCAACAATCAGATTAGTTGACTCACTTACTTACAATTAGTACAACACTAGAGCCTAGAGTGACTATCCTGGTTGCACCCTTTTACGCCACTACATTTGGCGGGCATGGCGGTATACCCGCTTCCAACCATGCTAACCACACCCTTTTGGCTCTGTTGAGACAGTGTTCAATTTTTTATACTTTTAATTTTTGATAACTGCTGTTTATCGCCGCAGCTCGCGATGCGAAAGTTACTACAAGGATGCTGAGTTATGGGCAAAAGCTTCGGTGCCGGACGGGACTCGAACCCGCACTTCATCCTTTCCGGGGATATGTGCTAATCCATTACACTACCGACACCACCTTCACCTTAACTCAGCTTTCTGAATGGTATATTTACCATAGCTTATCAGCACTCACACGTATAACGTGTTGAGCCGGTTGGCCAATATCGGCATCGAACCGTGAAGCTGAAAGCTCTAGTAATGATTTTTTATACTTTTAATTTTTGATAACTGCTGTTTATCGCCGCAGCTCGCGATGCGAAAGTTACTACAAGGATGCTGAGTCCCGTCCGGCACCGAAGCTTTTGCCCATAACTCAGCATCCTTGTAGTAACAGTGTTCAATGTTTGTTATCGTGCCTCCGTTTAAGGCGAACAGACGATCAGGCAATTGGGCAAAATGAATAAGGTACGAAATCAAAAGAGAAGGTACACAATTAGGCGATCAGGCGATCAGGCAATTATGTGGAAAGCATAAGATACGCTTCGATCAAAGGCACACTCAACGATAATCAAATAAAACGACTTACTTCCTTAGGGCAGTAGATTCTTGGAGAGCTATCCAGACTGCCCCTTTTTCGCACCATCACAATGCGCCATCATGGCCCTTCACTTGTTCGAATCCACTCCGACCGAACCCATTTCGCTCAGTCAGCCAATAAGGGAGTTCAAGTTGGTGTGATCGGAGTAAGTTCAAGCAGATATAGCGCCATGATGGTGCACCGTGCCGGCCCTAAAAAGATGCAGCCTGGATAGTTGTTCAATGACCTACTGCCCCAAGAACGAAAGTTGGCCTAGCCGGTACCGTGGGGTGTGCCTTGAAGGAATAGTACGCCCCATCGCTTGGAGCTTTTGAACGCTTGAATCGCATGATCGCTGGATGGATATGTATCTTTTTCATTCCTCCTGACTGCCTGAATAGCGAACTCTGAGCAGTGCCTGAACAATAAGGAGCTCAAGTGAGCGTGGCCAACAAGGGTTCGAGGGAGTGTGACGTCCTGATGGCGCATCTAGGCGGCGCAAGAAGGGCGCAGCCTGGATGTTACTCGAGGATCTGCTCCTCAAGGAAGTAAGTCGACTGATCTGATTATCGCGAATTGTGCTTCGAGTGAACATGCATTAGAAAGAGTTAGGCTCGAATATTACGTGAAACATACCCTTTCTGAGGTTCACAACCTCTGACGTACCATCACTCCTCAACTCCACAATGGTCGACTTGTCTCTGCTCGACTGTTTAGTGCCAAACGGGCCTCCTTCCGCAAGCTGTAAAAGACCATCAACGGCATGCTTGCCTTTAAAGTAAGCTGCTAAACGAATACTCACTGTCTGTCGCATTTTGACAAAGCTCTTTTTGTTCATTTTCAAGGCCTCCGTTTCCTTTTCGACGACGTTCACTGTAGCTCGCTTACTTCCACTCTGGAGTGGAAAATAACCACATCGGTCTAGAACATTTCAACGCCTTCGAGGGCGCATCAGGACTGCCCTACCAGATCACCGCGCCATGCGTGCTGCGGCGCGCGTACCAAGTGCGTCGCTGTCCCGTTGTGAATTAGGCGTGCACCACGAAATGCGCCTGCCGACCGCATGACCTCACCTGGCTCGACAATCCTGGTGTACACCCGCCCACCTTTAGAAGGGATCCATCCTCGAAATTATCATCTTTGTTGGGAGTAGACGGTACTGACTCTTTCTTTACTCTAACTCTGCCGTAACCTGAAGTGATGATGACAATAAAACTAGTTTTTAGTTCCATAAATCCCGCCGTTACGAGCCGTGGTTGCGATACAGGAGGAGCCGATGCACCATACACAAGACATTTTGGTACACAGTGCGGTGAGAAGTCAACAACTGGGGATGCGCGGACTCATCGTTTTGTTCGAGGCAGATCTAAGCTGAACATCGACCACTTTACTTACCATGTTGCAGTAGAAGTATGACCTGCTCCGGCGCAATAAGATACGGTGCTTCATCTTCGGTGCTCATCGCAGATCTCGCGATGATATGGAACTCATCACGCAACAGCATTGCTTCTGCAAATTGTGGTGTCAAATTAGTCCTTATAATCTTTAAAACTCTCCATTTTCATTATCCACAGCAACTATGGCATGAAATTCCTCATGTAACTAGCCCACCGCATACCGAGCGCAATTCCAGCCCACTACAGCAAGTCGTGCTGACAGTGCCGCGAGGGTGACACCGCAAAACGAAAATTCGACCAATCGACCCCCACCCGGGTGAGTGCACACCCAGTGGACCGGACAGGGGGGCTGTACCTCCAGAAGTCAGCGATAAGCGATAGAATCTAAGCTACAATAAGCAGATGAGAAGCGAAGGACATTAACGGCGAATCTGTGTGAGGAAATGCGAAGTACAGGGTGTCCCACAATTATGGCAGCCTGAGCTCGTGTTTCTCTTGAGCGTAGCGGACTGCGAGATACCTCCGGCTCTAACAATCCTGACCTTTGGGTCATGATCTCAAGCATCGTTTTGTTTATAAATGTGAAATAATTTAACCATTCGTGAGCCCCTATAATGGGACGATAAGAAGCGGTAGGAACAAAAATTTCGACTTCTTTCCTACAGCACTCACAGTTAACCCGAAAATCCTTGTGCCCCGTTATAGGCAACGATGGTTAAACATGGTGCGTCATAAGCTTCATAAATACGCCAAACACAAAGCAACGAACTTGTTCGTGTTCCATACGCCCCTTTGTTGATTGGACAACCAAAATACGATACTTCCGACGAGAAATCCTTAAAAGTGAATGATCCTAGTTTAGATGCCTTCCGGTCCTTTTCGGTGCTGCACACAATAGAAGCAGTCATCAGAATCGTTTCACTGCTACATACAGCGCCGACACAGCCGGGCCGCACCTCTCTGTGCTCTAATCATTTGAGCACTTTACAGTGTATGCCTTCCCCCAACTCCAGTAGCACCGCGATCTGCAAGGACGTGTGACCGAGTCGAACTTTGCGCTTTTGCGATTCCGCGATTCTGCGGTGCCGCACTGTATCACTCGATTGTGCGGCTCTTTAATGCTGTGACTTCCCATGCGATATCGCGAAATCGCAAAAATGCACTCGTAAAACTGCAGAATCACGGAATTGCCGGTTCGCGAATATGAGACGCGAAGTATGACATCAATCTAAGTGTAAGGTATTTTGCTTCAAACATATGCAAATGGCTGATAATTTACTAAGAATGACATACCCTGCTCTGAGAAGATAAAGAACTGGTCGCAAACGTAGTCTATTGTGATAAATTCAAATGGTACTGTTTCGGGGTGTGAGCCGATATCATCCTGATCTTTAAAGCCAATCGCGTCTTTATATGGTGGAGGAATGATCGCTCACGTATTAGTCACGAACACAACTGAAACATATTTTATGTTTAAGTGAAAACCAGGCGTTTTCTTGTGAACGAGGAGAAACATTCAGGGCAAGGGCTCGTTGACAGGCCGAACGTAGCGATAGACCGATAACGAGGATTCTACACGGAGCGGATCACTGATTGAAGGATAAGGAGTCAAGGAATAATGCGTTCATCGAATGGATGAGAACAAACGAACACTTTTCCAGAAGGTTGACAGAGAGATGTGTGTGGGACCCTGATTTCCTACTTCCCATGACCACGCAACATATGTATAGCACAATCGTCGGGTATAGGGACACACGGATTTTGACCTCGGCCTGCAAACTTATAACAGCCTGCGGCCTTTAGCCCTGTGACATAGGTCATTGAGACATTTTGTTCATGTGAATCATATCCTCGTGCGGCCACCAGTCCGTGACATCATACTTTGAAAAAAGACTATTCAGATTGAAAAAAATTGAGATGAAGCCTTCTATACCTCAAACGAGGTACAATTTGTTGAAGTCAAATGTCCACCTAACTTCTCGTTTCAGTATTCGTACGATGATCTACACGCTTTTCAGAATCTCTCTGAAAAGAAAACTTTTACAGAGAACATGCTAAAAAGGGAAAGGCATAGGCATCGCGTGACCTGGCGGCCTTCCTGACAGTGTGTGTCAATCGTCACCCGCGAACCTCCAGTCAGGCTCAACTGCTCCAGACGGTAGGATGACATCAAAAGGGAATCACCGTGATAGAAGACGGGATAGTCTCTCAGAGTTACCAATCCCTCCTGCGCCAGGATGAAAGATGTAAGTTTGAAACTTCCTTCTTGGGAAAGGACTAGTTCACCCCCTCTGGCCCTTCTTCTTCTGAGCTCGGGCTGAAGCCAGTGCCTGTGTCTTCGCTCTTCACGACTTTATTGCATAGGTGGGTATCTATGGAAGGAGAAATGTTATCCACCTGTTACTTATGACCAGCGAATATGCTTGACAAGGCCTCAGATGAATTCGGTGCAGATACCATAGCAAGCAAAAAGCGCCGCATTAAAGGAACCGGAAGGGGGTCCGAAACAAGAGGAAGATGCAAAGAAATGAGCATTTTGTAGCGAACACTCAAGGTTAGAAGCGATAATAGGCGAAAAAACCCGGACTCAAAAGCGCGACGCTGCGGTGTGTATTCGCATCCCATTCGCATCAGCGCATCCATTCCGAGTTGTCCGCTGTAGGAGACGGGCCGTAGGCCAAGTTAGTTGTAGCACCTGACTCCCAGCGCAGTGGAGTGGCCATTCTTAACTACATTAGCATACATGTAAGTACATCTAGAAACAATATAAGAAAGAACAAAGTAAAAAGTAAAAGGAAAAACAGATTTGTAATACAAACATCTCCTTTTGGCACCATGCCAAGGCGTGAAATTGGCGAGTTTGTGCAATGGCGGCCACTTGAACTCGTCCACACTATGTCTGTTCTACCGTAAGCCAAAATTACCCCCTTCTGGTGTCTTTAAGGTAAAGTCGAAAACCTGTTCATCCAAACAGCTTGGCACCCATTTCCACCATTCGCCCAGTTTCCAACAGGTCCCGGAGGTTTTCACCCCCCCCCCCTATATGCGGAGCACACCACCAGAAGTGCTATTCATCACACAATCTAGTCTACATAGCAGGGATTAACGTTAAAAAGGCTACTCGTGAGCATATCGAAAAGAATCCATCTGGTCGCTTGAGAGACACTAGCGATCATCGCACAAGTGGCCCACTTCCTTAGGTCGAATAAGTTTTAAGATAACTCCTCAGGCTGCACTTCTCTTGCGGCTGCACAGTGCACCCTCTTAAAGGAACCAGAATGGGTCCAAAACAAGAGGAAGATGCAAAGTAATGAGCGTTTTGTAACGAACACCCAAGGTTAGAAGCGATAATTGGCGAAAAACCCGGATTTAAAAGCGTGACGCTGCGGTGTGTATTCGCATCCAACACACAGACTTTCCGAGTTGTCCGCTGTAAAAGACGGGCCACGGGCCAACGTTAGTTGTAGCACCTGACTCCCAACGCAGTGGAGTGGCCATTCCCACTACAATAGCATTCATGTAAGTAAATCTAAAAACAGTATAAGAAAGAACAAAGTAAAAAGTAAAAGGAAAAACAAATTTATAATAGAAACATCTCCTTTGGCACCATGCCAAGGCGTCAAATTGGCGAGTTTGTGCAATGGCGGCCATTTAAACTCGTCCACACTGCGTCTGTTCTACCGTAAGGCAAAATTACCCCCTTCTGGTGCCTTTAAACACAACCAAGCCATGCCTTCACAACCAAACCACACCCGACCTTGGATGAACGAATTTCTAATGTGGGAGCTCCCTTCATCATCGAAATGGGTGTTTCATTGAATTACTTCTCTACTTGAGCGCCACACTGAAGGCCATGTATGATTCGGTTAGGTTGGCGTGGTTCGGATGTGTTCAAGCAGGGTGCACCGTGCAGCCGCAACAACATGCTGCGTGAGCATCTTGGCTGATCTAAAGAAATCGTTTACGGGAAAATTAGTTTCTTTGGCACCCTAATGTTATGTTTTATTTGCCTCACGGGGGCCGTATGTGAAGTTTCACGAGAAAAAGTGAAAACTCGGCTAATATACAGCTCCCAAAGCCTTGGCCGGGTGGCGGGGCCTCCGAGTTAAAGCCCCGTCCCGTCGTCCGCCGCGGTGGTGAACGGGGAGTTGGGCTGCTTACGTAAATTGTCTCAGACCGCTGTGGACGACGAGTTGGCCACTTGCTCGGAGGCGCCGCCCACCCGGCCAAGACTGTGCTGTGCTGTATCTCAGCCGGACACATTTTTTTGCGTGAAAGTTTGCATGTGGCCCGCATCAGGCAAATACAACATAAATATATGGGTAACATAAGAACACACTTTTCCATGGACAATTCCTTTGAGGCAAGCACCGTGTTCCTCCCGATAAAGCATATTCCAGCACTCGCGAATGTCAATATGACATGTCTACTCATTCCGTACTGTGGCCGTACAATATGCATATACTAAATGATCTTCAAAATCTCAATGGGCAAAAGAGCTTTCAAAGCATTGCGGTATTTATTGATGACATATAACCAGGGTCACCATCCTCCTCCCTTCCCGAGTCAGCCGGAACAGAATATAGTTTTTGACAAAGTTTCATAGTCAAATGCGCAGTAGAAATCCAGCTAAGCACCTCAAGACGATTTTACTCAAGACATTCCCTAACCAGTGTTCACATCATTCCGATTAATTAGTGCTTACTTAAACGGCCGCAGATAACTCTTTCCTAATATGAACCGTCTCGAGTACGGATCACAAACAATTCAGTATACAAACCAAGAAGAATATTTATTAATGGGTCGGACAATGAATGACGTAAAATAAAACAAGCGTGACCATATCTGTTCACGACCGAGCGAAAAATTAGTAGATATTTGAATCTAAGCTCAGTTGAGGCTTCTTAATATGCACATGGGTATCACCATATCAGAGCAATAAATAAAGGAGAAGATGAAAGAGAAATGGCCCTTCCAGGGTCTACACAACTGCAATGCAGTATCTATGGTTCGGGTTGGTATAAGAGACTGTATCACATATTAATATTCAAATTTGTGAATGTACAAATTGGAATGAATGTCAAAGCGAGTGACAGAAGGCGGAAATATTCCGTATTGCAATGGAAGTGAAAGAAAGAAATAGTTTAATTAACAATAAGCACTTACCGCGCGTGATACTAGTGCTACACAATGCTTATTAAAACTGCGAAGCAAAAAACTCTACAGAAACGCTAATCTTTTTACCCGAATCACCACGCAACGGCTTTTAACCGCTTTCAATGTGAGTGGACCCAGCGCAACTCTGACGGCTGATCGGACATGATCGTTGGGAAAATTTGATACCATTCTTGCAGTAAAGAGCGTAGTAATAACGGTGATTCCAGGTGTGTGCTGGCAAGCGACAGAAAATTTGCATCACGGCTTCGCGCGCGACGGGATTCATGCGAGCTAGAATGCCGTATGTGGACAGGTCCTAAGGCGAGCACGTCTGAAACAAGGCGGCGGTGGCGCTTCAAAATTTAATTACATGATGCGTCCCTAGCTCGCATGAATCGCGTCCCCGCCACATGCAACCATATTTTCTGTCATGAAGGCAAACCACTGACATCAATTGAATGAGGAGATGAACCGACCAATGCCTTGCAGTGTCGCACCGCGACCGTCGCGTATCAAGATGGGTGTCAAGGAACGATATTGAGAAGTAGGTCTTATAAACACCGGGCTATATGAATATAAAATCAAGTACTAAAACATCTTTGTCCAAAAAAAATTGTGAGGAGAAAACGATGAATGAAACCTAGGCTTTCATGAAAAGAGATGGGTACTAGCGAGTAAAAGTGGCATCACGTCCCAATATAAAACTTGAAAAATATTCGAAATACTGCAATAAAATTTCTAACAGTAAAGCTCCAGGGCAATAATGGGGCAAAATGAGTGTGAGGTTGTTACCAAACCGCTTTAAACTTCTCCTTGATTTTCTTCTGAAAGCCGCAGGAAGGTTTCCTCAAGGGAGGACTGTGTCACACAAAAATCAACAACTCTAAGTGAAGAAGCCAACGTTTGGACGTCACGGAAGAGCGATGACCATCGATCCGATTCAGATCTTGGAATCTGAACGCATACAGTGAACATACCTTATCTAGTCGGATGATTGGACCACAACTGCTGCGTTCACAAAAGCAGACATCAGTTTATCTGACAATCGTTTTTTGCGGGTGTGCATCGCTAGAAGAGAATTGCGCACCGTAGTGTGCAGGCGATGCGTGCGAGAGAGGGGCGGTGTACTTAGTTGTGTCCTAGAGCGATTGTAGAGTTCTGTGTTTTAACACAGAATTATAGTCGCTCCGGGACACAACTAAATGCACCGCCCCGGGAGACGGTCGTTTGGCGCGGCCCCTTGGAGCTAATTTGCCAATGGGACACAGCCAAAGCTCCTCCCCTAAAAAGGCTTAGGTAAATCTGGGAGAATCCAGACGGCCCATGCGCCCCATTGGCAAATTAGCTGCAAGGGCCGCGCCAAACGACATACACCCGCACCGCCCCTCTTAGTCTTAACGTTGTCCTCGCTCGTACACATCGCGACGCAACGATGCTCTGCAGACCCCCTATCCTAATATACAAGCCCGCAAAAGCTTTGTTTCCGCTTGTTATCCCAAACTGATTTATCAAAACGGGAAGTAAGGAAAAATCCTGTATTCTGAAATGTAGAAGTCGTTTCGCACCTGCCACTTCAAGCTCAACGCCAGGCTTCCTTTTGGAGTTTTCAGAACAGCTCTGGGGAAAGCACGGCTCACAGCGTCAATGACTGACTCGCGTGATTCCACATTAGGTGCGACCATTGTTATCGTGTAGTTGTTTCCAAACCTGAACACAAGGCTATCATCCGAAGAGAAGCTTTTCGGCCAATTCACAGCGGAAAAGTAAGGCATTTGAGAAGCGCGAAATAGCAATTTGCGCGACGCGTTTACCTACCTAGACATTCCCGTCGCCTTCTCTCACGCTTCACTACCCCATAAAAAGTAAACAATATTCCAGGCACTTCACTTCTATGTGGCAGCAAGATCAGGTTTCACTATGTCGCGGGGGGGGGGGGGGGGGGAATCGTGCACATAAGGATGTGCCTCAGAACTCTGCAACCAGGTCACGCGAATCTAATGGCCGTGTGCGTCACGTGCCTTGCTGGTACCATTGTAATGGTCGCGGCCTAAGGGACACGGTTGTCAGCATGACCACCAAGGAGAACAGTCATCACGCCCACCTTGCACTTGCACTTGTCATACATACGACGGAGTGCGCAAGTAAAAAGAAGATGAAAACCTTCAAAAGCATGCACATCTTACTTCGATTTCAACTGCTGACTTGTTCCAATGGCTATCATTCGGCCTTTTTGTAGAATCGCGATACGACTGCACAATGCTTCACATTCGTCCATACTATGTGAGGTGAGCAAAATGGACGACTGCGAGCCGTCCCGCATCATCGACAATACCTCCCAAATGTCACGACGTGCCTAAACCAAACAGGCTTCTCTCTGTTAGAGAATTCCGAGAATTCCAAACGCCCTGACGAAACCACTACAAACTCTCGAATCTGATTCTAAATGAAGCAACTGCAAACCTTCGGATCGATCCCAGCCGTAGGTTCATCCAGGATAATAATGCGAGTCGGCGCAAGAAGTGCTAGACCGACGCTAATTTTACGACGCTGTCCACCACTGCAATTCCGATATTAAGTACACACAATCAATAAGCTGAACTGAAGACTACGAGAAAGGTGCATTTCTGCTCCATCGACAGCCACTTGCTAATCAGTTTCCTGCTTGAAGACATAAGTCAACTCAACTTCATTTGGCATTGATCCTTGATTACTTTTTTCGCACGGCTGCGGTGCGCCATCGCGGCACTACACCCGCTCGAACCAAGCTTGTCACGCCTACCCGAACTGCGTGACCTAGTCAAGAAGCACGGTTAGCTTTGCTACGAGCGGGTCAACGCCGTGATGACGCATTTTGGCGTCGCAAAAATGGTGCAAAGTGAATAGTTATCCAGCATCTAATGCTCCAAGAAGGTAAATCGCTTATCTGAATATCGGGGGGAAGGTCAGCGATTTTAACGGGGGAAGGAGGAAGGTTATTCTTTCAAGCCGAGTAGAAAAGAAGATCCAACGAACCGAGAAACCAGTGTAGCTCTAATTTGTCGAATTTATGACAATATGAATCACATCGAAAGAATACTGGAACCCTCGTAATGTTCAAGCGAGATCCAATTTCCCGAAAGTGTTATGTTCTTGTTTCATACTCAATAACATACTATTTCCCCTGCTTGGCTTATCATACGTGCAATCCATAATTTTTGTCACAATCCATTCTTCAAATGAGAGTTACAATAGTTTAAAGATATTAATCTGGAATGTCATTTGTAACATTTAATTTTCCCTTATATGACGGGGCGTATATGCTCTGTTTCACTCACTATAACCAGAACCGAGAAACTGCGGCAGGAACCCTAAACACGCATTTCCACTTGCACACTCCATTTCTTGGTATAGTGTTCTAGTATGAAATCGAGTAAGATAAACATGATTCAAATGATCGTAGAAACAGAACAAACAAAAGACAAACTGATCTGTTTACCTGCAATATCGCAGTAGCTTATCGGCTTGATCTACCATGCCAACGTTTCGGAGGACTATATCTGCCAGTTCAGGCGGTTCAGGGAAACCATGCATGCGGGCAAGAATCTACATGAACATAAACCGATAAGTTCTGCGGAAAACTCATTTTGTTTAAATTCGGTTCGAAGTGTTACAGCTCCACCAAGTCAATGTAAAGATTTCCAAAAAACATTTCACGCATATTGTCGAGACCAATACAAACATACAAAGAAACAAAATGGGAAACACTTGCAAGGAAATTATGCGACTACATTCACTCAAAAAAGGGGAAGGATACCTCAAGAGCCTCCCTTCCGGTCAGATCCAGTAGAAGTGCATCGAACTGAGGACAGTAGCCGATCGGCTGGAATAAAAAAAAAGCTGAGTGAGTTAACCACCTAGAGCAAAGTTCAACACAAATGTCTAGATTTCAGAGCAGAACTCTCCCATGTGCAAAGGTTGGCAAGTTCGTTCTCGATAACCACTTTCACAAGTGTTTTCTGCTCATTACAAGCTTGATTAGCTGTTTTTTACGCAAGACTACATTGAAACTTTTCAACGCGCTGTATTTATAACCTATGACCCGACTGGGTTTCGTTCCTTTTCATCGAATATCCCAAAACTTAGCGATGAAAGCAGAAAGTGATACACGAAATGCTTGGAGATTGATAAGTTTGATAAAGAAAGACAAAAAGGTGAAAGAAGAAGGAGAGAGGATAGGAATTTTAAAAAAACGTCAAAGTGCGTCAACATCAATTTAAACGTGATTGGGACACAAATTGCGACTGCTGCGCATTCTACCAAATGTCGCTTAATGAATCGGTGACAGTGTTGCTCAGTTTGGGACCAACTCAATCCTTTCAGACACGTAACAAATTTAAAAAGTGAAATATTGACTAACAATCTGCTCCGTCACGTCCCGTTTGTCAATACGAGCGAAACCATGAGTTGGAAAAGATTGTCCAGTGAGAATATCGAAAGTGGTGGTCTTTCCAGCGCCATTCGGTCCGAGAAGCCCAAAACATTCGCCGTCACGAACACCCATAGTTAGACCATCAACAGCTCTTAGATGTCCATACATCTTGCACAAGTCCTGAAAATCCATAGAGTGTAACAACGAGTAACAGAGTATTTCGGCAGGACGACCGCACCAAAAATAAGCTTACCTTCACTTCTAGCGCCATATCATCTCCAAACTCTTGCACATACATTCGCTCTTCGGCGACAGCAACGTCTTCTTCAACATTGGCGACCTGAAGGCGACCACAAATTTTTTAACACACATAGTACCATATTACATAATTACAAGAGGGATCGAAATAAAAGACACACCCTGCCATAATGCCTGAAGCCATATCGCAAATCCCAAATTTGGAAACAGCGATATCGTATAGATTTGAATTGGAACATCAGAAACAACAGTGAGGAGAACAGACCAAATATCACCATGTACACAACATTTTTACCTAAAACACTACCTCTACACTCAGTGGAGCAATTTCGAGTGAACTTCCGATTCAAATGTGAATAAAAACCAATGAATCACCATAATATGAAGAATTACTTACCGATCTTATCCCATTCCCACAGCTCACTTGGCGGAAGCCTCTGCGATGAATGTGTTCCTACCGTCATCACTGCGTTTCCGAGGGCGAAGGAAGGCAAAAAGCACAGCAGCACTGACTATAATATGAATAATGAAAGTCAAAGTTTGGAGACAAAACTACTCCACAACTATTCAAAGATCACGGTTGAAGGGTACTCTCAACCACAGAGGAATTTAAATATGTATTAAAAGATGTTTAAAATTACCCTGACAAGTTCTTTCAGTGACGGCTGTATTTGTGGAATGATATTGAGACTGAATACGACCAGCATAGCAGCAAACGCTGCTACCAATTGCCATATAATCAACAATACGTTCGCTTTTGATGGGGACGAAAATATGAAAGACACTGCGTAGATGAATGGCACACATGACCAGAAATAAAGAGCAAATAGCAGAATCACGCTAAAAAGTACATTTAGACCACCAATAATCTACTGCTTCTTCCAGTGGAAAACAAAATGTTGATGGTAACAGGCTTATTAAGGAGTATTGAAAACGTACATTCCAAGATATCCCTGCATCCAGCTGCATGCGAAGAACACTGCCACGAAACAGGCGCAGATTACGGAGTATAAGAGAAAGTCAAATAGAAATGAGGCTGCCCAGAATAGGATTGGAGATATGCCGGTTAATGACTGCTGAAAGTGAGAGAACATAACGATGGAAAAATGAGGGTTTGAGTAGTTGGCTTTTTTCCTAATAGTATGTATTCCTAGTAACCTAATTGAAAATACTTTAATCAATAATCAACATAGTAAACTGACCTGATGCGCGAATTTGCTCACACGCTCTTCAACCAGGAAGATAACAAAGGGCGATGTGACGAAGGCTAAGGCTAACACCAGGAACGGTCCCAATATCGAATCCACCACTTCCGCAGTCATCACACGCCATGTGCCGTCGCCCTCCGAAAGGTTCGGTGTGAAAGTGTGCAGCTGGGTGTGGATAACCCCATCAGATCCTAAACTTCGTTTTCACATAAAGTGCATTCCAGATTACAGTCATAGGGCCAACAACCACTAACACTCTCTAACACGGAACTGCTAGGATAAACGGGATCCAATGCATTTAACAATGGGGGTCCTTGCCTCCAAATTGTATTAATCCGAATTCCTAACTGTTCGTTATTAGTTGTGCGGTCCAGGTATAAAATCGATGGAGAGCGCCAATGTCCAGGCCGGGTTAAATGTAGCTGGAGTGTGCGAAGACCCTTTAAGGCCACAGTCAGGCTTCCAGACTTCGCGATTATGCGCTGTCGCGGTCCGCACACCAAAATGCGGCAATATGAGATCTCGCGCGCGGAAGTGCGATACCGCCAAATCGCAGAATCGCAAAAGTGCGGAGTCTGACGGCGGCCTAACGGTGAACACAGTGTGCAGTTGATCAGATGGTGCCTAGAACAGAAAAATGCTCTGGTTCCAAAACGGTCTTGATAGGGGCGAAGAGGAAGTAAATCAGCAACAGTAGGAGCTACGAAAGGGAGATCAAATGATGGAGCCTCTGCCCTGCTAAGCGGGGCGTAACCACAATTTGTACTGAGGATCCCGGAGACGAGGAAAGAATGGATGACAATAAGAAGCAGATGGTTCACGAAAACTGTGTCGACTGGTCCAAATTGGAATTCCTGACACCACGAATGGAGCGGTGTGAGGACAGTGAAAATTCGATCATGTAATTAATGAAAGCATCTATTGGATCACACCTATACATGAACATAGTTGCGCAAAGGCAATATGGACTATGAATCACCGGTTAAAATTACCGGATTTTGTGCAGAGGGGCACAAACGAGCAATGTATCAAATAGGTGGGCGCATAAGGCCATGAAAAACTTCAAAGAGCTATAAGACATGAATCAGTATCGATCGGAATTATCGTTTTTGTACAACGGACCGGAAAAGGTCGCCGAAATATATCACTGGGTGGGGGTGGACAAAATGAAAAGTCTATATAGCCGCGGGGCGACGACGAATACCGATCGAAAACATCGGTTTCATGTAGAAAGACTGGGACGGGAAAAAGGAAGCAGAGGCACAGTGATACAATAGGGACATGGGCAATCAATCAATATCGATCGACACTATCGAATTTTGAATTTTGTGTAGGAAGTCGAGAGTGAGTATACACCACTGCGGAGAATGAGTAAGGCTACAAAGGTGGAAATCCTGTCGAGGAAATCCGGAAACTTGCAAAAGATTCCATCAATGGGTGAATGCAGCTATAAAAGTGAAAGCCGAAATGGCTGTGCAACCATTTGGCATCGAATGAAAGTAACAATGTTACATAATGGGCCAGCCAGGGCAATGGTAACATCGGTTGGGTAGTGCTTACTGCTGCGCAGATAGTATCGCTTCACGGACCGCCGTGTGATGCGCGCGGTAATATGCTCTTGAACAACTGATTACTGTAATACGCACTATATAAAAAAGAAATAATGGATATTAAAGGTGGATACTGTAATACGCACTCTATAAAAAGAAATAATGGTCATTAAAAGAACGTCCGGGGGTAATAACTGACTCACGTTCAACTTTCAGTTGTGCATTGTCGTAAGCATTCAACGAACTAGGCAAAGAGTGATAAGCTCGAGAGTTAAAAAGCACTTCGACAGCGTTTCGAGCGAATATTGCACCATATCCAGCAGGCGGCATCTGCTTCGGCAAATGTTCTACCCACTCGGTCAAATTGTCATTAGGCCCAAGTTGGTAAGTCTAAACATAACAAAACAGAAGGATTCCATAGTTGTAGAAAAATATCAAGGGAAAGCGAAAATGTACCTGAGCTCCCGGTGCCTTTGAAACGAGATCGAGGTATGCATCCTTTATAGGAGAGGTGTGCTCCACCTTTACCGGAATACGAGATGGGCCGAACGTTGAAGCAGAGAACGAGCGTTCTAAATGGTATTGTTTCGTCCAAGAAGCACACGAACGAGAGCAGATGAACAAATATGATAACAAGTAGAGCTATGAAACATTCACGTTCTAGAGGTTTACCTTTGTCCTTATTGAAATGCATCTCCAGTCCAGACAAATACGCAATCAATAACAAGATTCCAAGTGGAACTAGCACTTGAGTAATCAGTTGTGACCAATTCCGTATGCAGTAGATGACTCGCTTTGAGAACAACGCACGCAATTGGGCAAATATCAGCTTGCAGCCGTTGAAACGATTTACTGAAAGGAAGCGTTTCAGGAAGCAATGAATGCAACACACATGTCAATGCTCAGCGGAAAGACTTTGTGGAAACCAGCGCAAAACATGTCGTGGAAAGGAGTGGCAGGTTTCGCATTCACCCACTAAGCGTCTGCATCGATCCCTGATCAAGGACAGCGGAAATACCTAGAATTTGAAACCATCTCTGTTGCTTCTCAGGAACTCACCTTGTTGTGCTTGTATCAACTCCTCATTACGACTAATTCTTGCATCCATGAAGTCAAACATAGCAGTTGGATCTGTATTTTCGGCCACTTTGAGGAATACCTGAACGAACAGCTACCTAGAAGCTGCGCTTCACAACAATGGACGGAAAAATTGCAAAAGCACGGGTAGGATTAGCACACCTGCTCCATAGTGTTCATTGATAAACCAAAACTGGAAATTCGTAAAGAATTCTTAGACGTTTCCAGATACTCGAACAGTTGAGGAAAACTGCAAAGAATGCTCCATAAAACAGGCACATGCAAGAAAAAAGAGTTATATAAAAATTAAGGGCAGTGGGTGAACTCCTCGAATTGGCCAAAATTACAACGAAAATCCTGTGCATAGATGAAATAACAACATCGAGGTACCGTTCATGGACTCACTTCTCTTGATGTTCCTTCGGCAAAATAATTTCAAACTGTTTTCCGTGCACGAGACCTTTCTCGGCTCCAATAACGTATTTTCCAGCGATGCGTGCCAACGTATCAGCCACGTCCTGAGCGTTTGCTTTCTCTGCGACTACAACCGTCATTATGTAACCCGTTCCAAACCTGAAAATTTGAAAAAGTCAGGAAAACTACAAACGTAACAGTAAATATGTAATTCAAACAGTATTACCGATTCTTTCCAACTTTTGTTGCTGCCCACTAACCTTTTCTTCAGAAATTGTGGTGTTCCACAGCAATATACTCGTCCTTTAGCCATTATAGCAACACGGTCTCCCAGCAGCTCAGCTTCATCCAAATAATGTGTGGTGAGAAGCACAGTGCTAAACACCGTTTTATGCGATGACAAATTTTTCTGTGAGACAGCGAAGAATATTTCATCTACCGGTCCACTTTTATGGTTTCCAAAAGAGCTTCAACGTCCCTTCGAGCTCGCGGATCCATGCCAGCAGTTGGTTCATCCAGTAATACCACCTGGCTGTCACCAATCACGGCCATCGACACGCAGAGTTTCCGTTTTTGACCTCCGGAGAGGTTCATAGCAAGCTGAAACTGACAACTGATAATATTGGAATTAAAACTGTTAAAAACCATGAAAAAAATCTTGGAAAAAAATAGCCAAACTATTATCTTTACTTTGATCATGAATGAAATGACTGAATTCCGACCTCATTAGATTTCTCATCCAGTTTAAGCTGTTCTAGAAGTTGCTGCCCTTCAACTTTGTAGGAACCACTTGCTCCCTTGAGACCATGAATGAGCCAGAGGTGCTCATCAACCGTGAGACGGTCGAAGAGAGCATTTCCTTGTGGACATAAACCAATACGTTTACGACACGCTGATCGTTGCTTCTGTATATCAAGATCGTAGATGCTGACTCTTCCTAAACGAGACAATGCCCCTTAGTTGCAGGCAAAGGACCGATTGAAAATTCTCAGCCACACAGAAAAACTGTTCAGAAGAACGGATAAGCTACAATCCGCTTCACTTTCGACGAATGTCATTAGCAAACGTGCTTTCAACTTTACCATACCTGCGGTTGGAGCCGTAATACCACAGATAACCGAGAACGTCGTACTCTTACCAGCACCATTTTGTCCCAAAAGAACAGTAACCTTAATGGGATCGTTAAAATACATTGCAAAAAGGAACGTTCATTACGTCACAAATCCACTCTAGGTTCCATCACCTCATGACAAGATCTACTCACAAGTGATAGTAAGCAACATAGATACACAACAATTGGGTGGTCAGCTGTTTATGGGCACCGCGAGTGGTGGTCAGGGTACTCATGAGTATAGATACATGGGCACTGTAACAGAAGGCGTGGGTTCAAGGATGAAGAGACGATATCCGATGCGATTCGTGCTGGAAAGAGCGGAAGACAGCGAAATTTCATCTTCCCCGTGGTGTTCCTGGTGGTATAGAATGTTGATCCTCCACAGATGAGAGTATTCTTGGCTGAGATTCTGCTCATGCGAAGGAGACAGTACAAGGCTAGATTACTCTGGCAATTGAGTCTTGGCTAAGACTGTGACAAATCTCTCGTGGGTGGCTCTGCTGCTCTAACTAAGCGGTCGGGGATTAGGCTCACGGTGGTTTCGCAGCATGGGAGCAGCATTAACAACGTAAGCCACGTAGGTCAATGGGAACGGAATGGTGGGTTCCGAGCCTGTGGGATTTTTGGCAGACGGATGCTCCGGTTCTCTCGAAGTTCCGGAGGAAGTTCTTTACTCTTTTATTGCCCGGATCTCTATCCGAATCCCTGCTACGAAAAAATGGGAAGCCACCTCTGCTTCTGAGGACCAGTTGCCCCTGTTCCAAATAAAGCAGAGATTCAGATCAGGTCCTGCACTATCAATTTTCTGGAAGTGTCCGCGAAGTATGTATTCCCCAAAGTACAAATCTGCATAAAATGCTTGGAGCATCAGCTTTGCCATTCAGGAGAGTTCCGCAAAGGCTTGTTGGCGGCGCGCCTGACCCCCATGCTGAGCAGAAGTGTGTATCACTACGGAAAGGATTACGCACCGCAGTGCGCCGCATGCGGAATGGCGCGCGTGAGCATGTGAGTGCCTACAGTGTAGGTGGGTACTGAACGATTACCCTGTCCACCGCCTTATTTTTGAACGAGTGCCCTACCTCGCACACGTCGCGCTGCATGCCGCGTTGCGGGATCCTATCTTAACAATAAATATTCGCCGAGCAGCAGTGGAAAGAAAACAGCCCCTTCATTTGGCCGCCGGTACACCATTCCAGTGATGCATGGGCGGGAGAACATATCCACGAATAGAAACAGCGGAGACAGAGGATCCAATTTCTCAAACTGTTTATCGTACCATTAGATTCCTTCGCTGCGGCAGTACTTTGCCCTTCTGCCGCCATATTTAACAACGAATCAAAACATCCGGCATGGTGCCTCTATTCAACCTAGGCAAATCTAACTACGTCTGCTAGAGTGCGGATTTTTCAACATTTCCGAAGCTCGCAACTAAACCATAATCAGAATGCACACCTGTCCTACATATGCTTCTAACGACATATTATCGACGGCGCGCTCTCCCGTTGAAGACCAAACCTGAAAAAGGTGCTCGTTATACAAAACTTTTCGGATACCTCAATTTGAAGCTGTAATGAAGACATCCAAAGTCTTCATTCAATCACCCTTCAGTAAAAATACGATTTACACAGTAACTCGTATGAATCGGAGGGACCGTAATCCAAGAAAATGGTGTTTCTAGATAGGATGGTACATACGTTCTTATACCGTTGATAAAGAGAAGTACCTACGAAATACGTTGCAATGGCGGTAACCTCTACCCAGTCGACAGCTGCTTTCAGCTGTATGGTGCAGTATCTAGTGAAGATATCAACTAATGTTCCAATAATGCTGCATGTTTAACCTTATACGACGGACAACCAGTGATACTGTTGTAATCTTTGCCTTTTATTTGACTGCCATTTGTGTGTAGCATTTCGATCTATTCGCGTCGTTACAATTGTTCTATTTCGTAATTTTATTCCAGAATGGGGGTTGAGTAATTTTTTAAATTTATTCATTGTGCAGACGTTCACAGAATTTTGCGGTAGGAAAATGAACGCCCCTCCTTCAAACAATTATCGTGTACTTCCAAGTCTTCCTAGTGATGTGGAAGTTTCCTATGGTGGCTATGTTCTCTATTGCGTTAGTCGCATGCGTACTTAGTATAGAGCTCTCATTCAGCATTGCGTATTCTCACTTCCATGACCGCCGTTTTTGCTTGAATTCACAGAATATTGGATTGTGCAATAAGTCTGTCGGTCCATTCAATAAGTGCAATCAATTAGTCAGCATCAGTGCATTCTGTTTCTTATCCCCTCTCTTTTCACATTCTTATATTTTTCAGTGTATTCTATAAAGCTTAAACGAATCGTCCACGGAAAAATGAGTTTTTGTGTTAACCATATATTTATGATGTATCTGCTTAATGTGGGCCTTATGCAAAGTTTCACGCCAAAAAATTGTGAATGTGGCTGAGATACATCGCCACGAAGTACGTCCGGGTGGGCGGGGCCTCCGAGTAAAAGCTTCGTCCCGTCGTCCGCCGCGGTTGGGAACGGAGAGTGGGACTGTTTACATAACTTTTCTGTTCCTACAATGCATCTCCGACCACGGCGAACGACGGGACGAGGCTTTTACTCGGAGGCCCGCCCACCCGGACGTACTTTATGGTGCTGTATCTCAGCCAGATTCACATTTTTTCGCGTGAAATTTTGCATGAGGTCCACATTAGGCAAATACAACATAAACATATGGGTAACATAAAAAACTCATTCTTCCGTGAACGATTCCTTTAATTTATTTCAAAAGAACATAGTCTGCTTTTTTTGAACAATTCCGCTGTTTCATTTTTAACGCTTAAAAATCGAATACCCAGAAGGCAAATATCAGCACGTTAGCCATTAGTTACCATGTTTCTTTGCGGGCTTGATGAAATTTAGGCGTATGCGGTGAAAAAGACCGAAATCGCATATATTATAAATGTGTGGTCACAGCACGTGGACAGCAAAAATCTTGTCCAACCTTGATCAGACGTTGCACCGAAATACCAGCACGGGTTCTCAGTAGGCCTTCATCAGTCTCATTGTTTCCATCATCCTGCTCCAGACGAGCTGCAGATGAACTCACATACTGAAAAATTGTGATTCATAAGGAACTATAACTTGGGAGCTGAAGCGTTTAGAAAACGTCTATGACATCAAGCGGATAAATAATGCACGAGCAAAAAAAAAACACTTTAAGAAACTCACTTTTAAGCCACCAAACGGCAGTTTGAAGAACGTAAAGTCACTGTCGCTGAATATATAATCGAAGATCAAAGTCGCCACACTCATCCACATGATGTCCACTAACAGCATCAGTAAAGCTGCTCCAGCGGTAAAATGAAAAGAGCCGTCCTCAAAAATGTTGCGAAACGATAACTCGCGACCTGAATCATAACTATCGGTTTTTATATAAATTCCAAATGCCAATAGAAAATTGGAATAATCAGAATAAACTTGCCTCGATTCATGTAATCAGACATTGTTCTGAGAGCATATGAGAAAGCTGCATTTGGGTTGAGTGAGAAAAGAGTGCAGAAGAGAATCTGTTCCATGCGAGGAGCTTTGAATTGAGCAGCAACCAGTATCACCCACAACACCATTACCACTGAAAACAGGTAAAGGCAGTACATTGAGCAGCTACAGATTAGATCAAGATTTTGGTATCATGTCAACAATCAGGCAGCTACAGTTGCATTCCCTACACGGCGCAAGCATTCGGAGGTGAACAAGTACAAAAGACGTTTCGGTCTTTGGAATCTCTTGAATATGTTACTTCTACTGCGAAATCGTTGCTACTTACGTGAGTTTTCAAGTGACTTTCTAGCTCCTGGTAATTTAGAAGTGCCTGTTGTTGAACTATTCAAACCATGGCTCACTGGTGAATATAATGAGAAATCACATCGAAGCAAGAGAAATGTTTTTGTAGTAACTGATCGCTTCACATGAAACTAGTAAAAAACTACAGTTCCCGCCTTTTGGTGATGTTTACTAGAAGCCATTGAGGTTTCTTTACCGGTAAGAAACTGGTAAATAGGGAATACACAAAAAGTAGTAAAATGGAGGGTACTGTGTTCGGTGTTATTCGTTTATCTAGACACGATGCACAAGGGCAAGGCACAACTGCCTGCCGGGAACAGAGAAATCCTTGCAAAAAGCCAGCTCTGACGGATAAAAGACGGACCACCGCCGCCCAAACAGTAGTGGGTTCAGCACTCGTGTACGGTAACTGATCAAAAGACATAATTACTCATGAACACCACAACTTGCAAGCGCTGGGTGCCTCACCGTTTTGCGAGTTTTTGACTTAACAACTCCCATAGTGAAATGTGTTAACTTTAATAAAAAAATTTCCCTGCAGTTTGATGGAAAAATTCGAAGGTGAAGCGAATCAAGATCTTTGTTTTTTTGGCCATTCCCGAATTACCCTCATTTGCTTAGTCTATAATCAATTCTTGTGGGGCTTCTCCGGAAGATATTGAAAAAGTTCTGACGCGCTTTTTGGAGTTTGATCCGCGGTTGTCCGAATGAAATGCTTCCACTCTAGCTAACTCATTGGCAACAAGCCAGTCATAGAGATAATGCTCATATCAAGGTTCGTTCGCTGTTGAAACAAACTATGTTTGAGAGAATTCGAAATCTGCCGAAACTTCGGGATAGCGCAATATTGACATTTATGCATAATAGTGGGGTAGCGCCAGTATGTGTAAGCATGAGAGCAAGGATGAGTAACTTGCCCATGAGAGTAAACTTCCACACAATTAAAAAAACGAAGGAACCTTTGAGAACGTTGTTCGGTTTCTTAAATAGAGACGATATGAGCGCTGCGAAGACGACTGCTGATACTCCATACAATATTAAAGCAATCACAAAAAGCGATACGCTCACTGGCTGAAAAGGAGCGCATAGAGACATTAAAATTGAGTAAACTAAGCTGTCAACTGAAACTGCAAGTCTACAGTGATAAATAGATGAGCGACAGATCCTTGGACAGAAACTCACTCCTATTTTAGCGCACAGTGGAATGGCACATATAAGAAGCACAAGGAGGATTTTCAGTGAGCCGTAAAGCACATGTGAAAGGTAGAAAATCGGCGCCGAAAGACCCATCACGGACAGGAAATCCTGAACATATCTAATAGACATGTGTTGAAAATCATTATTATACGATCCACAGAATGCTTTATACCAACCTTTACTGTGCTCCTCTCACTAGTTATCTCCCTCGCCGTATGAATAACAAGCACAAAAGCACAGAGTCCCCACAGATACGAGGAATATTTGAGAAAATCAGCTACGGTATTTATAGTCTGCTTTGGTTCTGGTATTCGTCGAAGGCGAAGTTCCGGTAAAAGTGTTACATTTGACGATGATTTCTGAACGACGATTATTAGCCATATATTTCGAAATTACGCTTTCTCTGTTTATGTAAACAAACCTCAATGAACAGGCTATCAATGGCGTACTGTAGTGATAGAAAAGCTGATGACCAGTATGGAGGTTCCTTGGGGATACTGAACAGGGAAGAAATTTCACAGCAAATTTCTTGGAATTACACTGTATCTCACCTATTGTAATCGAGATTAGGTCCGAATGGGTCACTCCATTCCTGGTCTAGATGCCAGGGATCAAGCATGAACCCGGTGGAAATGAAAATAACATAGTCAAGTTTTGCTGTGCTTGTGTCAAGCTGATTAAAGACGATGCCGCCTGCGAACCTTAAAAGAAGCAGTTCACGTTCATGAGAACACTAGATTCATACAAATGACTTCACGCACTCGAGAAATGTCGGAAAAACTATTGAATAAATCTAACCTGTTAATGGCACATCCAAAATTTGTTGTATTTGGAGCATCTGCTCGGAGTTCGCTGAGCATGTTCTCCTCGCTGCTCATTTTTATCCAATTAATGGTGATTTCTGCGCTACTGAATCGCTTCGCCAAATCAGTCATTAGCTTTTCCACAGAGTCCTGATTCTCTCGGGCACTGGAATAAATCAAATTACCATGAGTACATTCGAATGAAAGTTTAAAAAATTTAATTTATCTCGATAAGAAAAGACTATTATGGACGTACCACTAAACAGGCTACGGAGACAATTATATCAGATTCTGCAAAAGTTCAAAAACAGCTTAAACTGCTATTAATCAGCAGTATCAACCTTTTACAAATTTGCCTATTGAAGTATATGAACCACTCAATTATTGATTGACCTAATTTTAATCGTTGATGAAACAAGGTTAGACTGTTTTTCCTTATATCGGATGAATTCGAAAATGAAAAAGTGACAACTCACAAATATGCTATGGAAACCTTTTCACGGTTACACCATCGCGTTCGTATGGAGGACACAAAGCCAACATTACGAGTGATGTCGCCGGCTCCACCTTCCAAAGGTATGGCTTTAAACAGCTGAGACACCTCGGAAGAAAACTCTATCGTACCATTCTGAAAATGAACAAGGCTAAACCAAAGCCTAATGTACGTCAGTTGGGTGTAGACCAATTTCTCGCAGCTTGAGCTGCGAACTGGAAATCACTGAGACCCTTATTTTTTCGCATTCAAAAAGGCAAAAACAAATCAACACAGGACAGATATGAAGAAGATGTTTCTGTCAGCAAATAGGAAAAACTGTGGCGTAGTGACCCTTTGTAAATCTACTCAACGTGGGCCTTATTCTCTACCCAGCAATACTCCTTATTCATCATTTGTAGCAAATCCCTATCATGTGTTGCTTCCAAAAAAGTTAAAAATCAACAAATGACAACACCAGAAACATAAACAAACCTTGGCAATGAGTATTGTTATCGGTAGAGTGAATAGAATAGGTAATAGGAGTTCGAAAACCGTCCATATCCTATTACGTCGAGTAAGAATGAAATTCTTTCGAGTCAACAGCCACAACTGTCGCAAGCACTCACACATGCTGCTGGGTGGAGGTTGCAGCGCTTCTGCGCTAGAGATCTCTAGAAAAGTGACACTGAAATGACAGTGCTAGCGTGTATACAACGGACTTCGATGCAATAAAAGCAAATAAAAATAGTTCAATAAAAAAAAACATAAAAACGAGCTAAAATGGGAGGTAAAACGAAGAGCTCTCGTTCGGCGAAAAACCAAGCAATCAATATAAGAACGGTAGAGTAGCTTTGCATTATTGCTACCTGAGCTGTTCACAGTTTTGGAATTTGTGGAATTGCAGAACTGCGGAATTGTGGAAAGAAGAATAGGTACGTATCGATCGGGAGAACTGCGGAATTTGCGGAATTGCGGAAATGCAGAATCGCGGAATTTGCGGAAATGAAATTATGGAAAGCGTCCAGAATTCTTCATCCCGCGAGATACGTATCCAATGCTTTTCCGCAAATTCTACAATTCTACATTTCCACAATTCCGCGAATTCCGCAATTCGCCCAGTCAATGCGTATCTCCATCATTTTCTGCAATTCCGCAATTGAGACTGGGTACACAGCCTAACTTTAATCTGTAATATTTTACGAAAGCTGAAAACCCTTTTACTATGGGAGCTGAAAAATAAATCACCAAAAAATATATCCACCAATGATGCCGAAAAGATGCGAACATCAAAATCGAAAATATTGAAACAGCAGGAAGTGTTTTCCAGAACTTTATTGATGCAGAAATCATTACGTGTGAAGCGTCAACAATTTTAATTATTTTTTCAGCTGTTAAATCCGGTTTAGCTTTTATTTCACCACAGCCATAGAACTTTTCACATCAGGTTAGAATCAATTAATATAACAATGAACAGAACGGGACGAAAAAGGATCATTAGAATGACCGCAACATAAAAACATGTAAAATTACCTCAACTACCAACACATAACCGCGAAAAGGAAGAAAGAGAAACATGAAAGACAAAAAATCAGCCATTTTGCTTAAAAATGGTATGTGACTGCGGTTTGTCATAGGTCACTGCCGGAAATTTTTAGTTTATCGCCATCATAGCAATCACTGTCAGCGAAGCATTGCATCCAAAAAACAAGTGGATGAGTCATCAAAGAAAAAGGCCGCGGACCTTCGCAAACACAGCTGAGCAATAGAGCAAAAAACAGGAATCAAGGACAGCGGCTGCGATGACTGGGGTCTCCAGAGAAAGAAACCATGCCCACGTCATAGTAAACGGGACAGCTCCAGCTGAAAAGCACCCGCTGAGCTGTCCAATGACCGACGTGTGACAGCCTAATGACCGCGTGCAATTGCGTACCGCTGCCGACTACAGTAATCTTGCGCCTCACTTACATACATCCAAACGGAACTCGAAGGTATTTTCATTAGTACTGCATAATTTGTATTCTGTCTTGATAGCTGTACTATGGGAGATTTGAGCACAATACGACTATCATTACCCAAGACCGTTAAACGCCCAAAAAATGTATCCAACTGAAATTTGCCCATTTAGACATATGGGGCGCTGATCACGAATGTCAACTCCGTTTGGTCGTTCCAATTAGGGGCAATCGCACCAAATGGTGCAACATCCCCTTCTCATGATCTGGGTTGCTGACCATGACTACGAGATCCATTTGAAGCACTCGCTTATAAGTCGTAAGAGCTACCTTTTAAGCCGCGGTCATACTCAACGCCGGCAGGGCGTGACTGTGTTCACAGGCAGCGAGGGAGAGTGGCATGAGGGAGATGTAGAGATGATGCAGGCAACGAGGCAGGGTGGCATAGGCGGAGACGCAGAGATACGCAGCCACGCCCTGCCGCCGGCACCGCAAAGTATGACCGCGGCCTTACTGTGCTTTCGACTGATGCTGTTTTTGCCTAAGCCTTAGCAAGAAAAGCAAATTTCTCTTCTCCACTAAGGCTCAGGCGAGGATATACACTTGTGCAGACTGATTTTTGTAGGATAGCAACAGGTGAAAGACGACCCTTTTCCAGCTACCTTTAGCCTCAAATGATAAGACGGGCGCCATTTTTGAGCTAAACGGCGTCCTTGTCCAAAATGGACACATTCGTGACCAGCATAACATTAAACCCCTGCAGCATAGCATTAAACCCCAATGAATTTTTTTGAGCAACTCGCGAAAACATGCATTGTGGGCGCGAGCAACTCTAATTGTAGGAGGTGTTTTTACCTTTTTTACCCACGAGCGGTGATTCAACGGTGTTCAATATAGCAAGGAAGGAGCAGATTAGAATAGAGAGGACCTGACGTCGTTATTTGACGGTTAACAGATGAGTAAGCTTTTATGTATCTATCTGCCATATGGTTTAAGCATCGCCCCTCCATACGCAGGTTGTGATGAATCATCGCACACCTGGGCGATGATATGTCTGGGATAGTCAAAGTTGAATAACGCCCAAATTTGTGGTACTTTCGTATTTTACTGCTATCTCGGTGCTACCGTTATAATGAGAGTAGTGCAACCCACGGTGCTCAGCATGCAGATCTATTTTGTTCGAACTTCAAGGAAAAAAAAAAGATCCCTTCGTAAACCAAGGCTCGCAAAAACATTTGCTCTCCGCTCAAGATTGCGTTAAAGGAATCGTCCACGGAAAAATGGGTTCTCCTGTTATCCATATATTTACCTTGTATTCACCTAATGTGGGCCGGATGCAAAGTTCTACGCGAAAAAATCTGTATCCGGCTAAGATACAACACCACAAAGTCTCGGCCGGGTGGGCGGGGAATCGAGCACGTGTCCACCTCGTCCTCCTCCGCGGTCGAACACGCATTGTAGGAACAGAAAGTTACGTAAACAAACCTATCCTCCATTCCCAACCGCAACGGAAGGTGGACGTGACTTTTACCCGGAGGCCCCGCTCACCCAGACGAGAATTCGGGGAGCTGTATCTTGGTCAAATTTTCACATTTTCGCGTAAAACTTTGCAAGCGGCGCTTATTAGGCAAGTGCAGCCTAAATATATGGGTAACAAAGAAACCATTTTTCCGTAAACGATTCCTTTAAGAATGCCAAGGTATCAACAACGAGGTACCCCCTCATCGTGATGGCACCCTGTCTGAGCAAATTTCAGTGCACGACTCTGCGATGCTAAAACTTCGCCAGCAATACCACGAAACGTTGAATCGCAACATCGCGGAACTGCGCCATCGCATAATCGCGAAGTCTGATGTCGGCTTTAGCGTCGCAGCAGCTTTATGCAATGCACCCAGGAAAGTGGCCGCACCAACACATTCGCTTTTCAGAAGCTGCAATACTGCTTAATATGGCCTGGAAGCAATGATTCCTCCAATACCTCACGTATGGTGGCGGCGAAGGTCTCAAGCATTTGAATATAGGTTCGAGCACTAGTCTATTTTTTTCTTTCTGAAAACTCATACCCAAAGGTGGTCTAGAGGGGGAGCTTTTGCAAACTCATGAGAATTATCACAAACGACACACGATCTGCTCTTCGGCCCCATTTCCAGCCCCAACACTACGTTACACCAACACCTCACAGCTTTCTCAGCTCCATTTGTTCACTTGAGAGATATTGCTTCTTTCTCTAATTACCGAATACGACCTACCGCACTCGAGGACCTCCCGACTTCGCGCAAATAGTGTTTCGCAAAAGTCGTTAGAACAATGAGAGTGCCATAACCGCTGTTTACACAGCTTTCATTCCAGATTGTTATAGAGAGAGAGAAAAGTGCAGTGTTATCTCGCTCTAATGATCAATATCACCGTTGTCAACGTAGAAAACGCTTAAAGACAACATTAGGGGTAATGTGGTAATGGAGAAATCCCACAAGAAGTCACTCACATGGTAGTCCTGTGCCTAAGAATGCTACCTGTGGCGAAATCCCGGTGAAAAAGCACCCCTCCAAGCTGTAGAAACGCCGCAACCGCCCATCTGTCCCGCCTATTGATAAGTCGATCCCGCATCCGGATGACGTAATTCCCGATTGACGAGGTGGGAGCGGCCAAGGAGATGCGGCAGGATCGAAGGTTTGCGGCGCGCTTTTGCAGTTTTAGCTTGGAGCTCACTCCAAAAAAATAGATGCTGTCGTATTTCCACACATTCCCTTGTGTTTACTTGGCAACATGCCAATGGAGAACTAGATCAGACTACCCGCCTCTTGACGAACAGGTCGTTCGCGTCGAGAAACAATAGTGGAAAGGGGTGCTATTTCTCGGGTTTTCGGCCATTTCCCTCCGTTTTTTCTCCACCGTCCTGTTACTAGACATCTCGGCTTTCATATTCACTACTTCTTTTACTTTTCGTCCGAATTTCCCTCAATGCTGCCTTTGAAACAAACAATTTGTCACAACAACTGCCAGGGTGAGAAAGGTTACGAAAATGGAAGTGTAAAACATTGAAAAAGTATCGGTGGTTGGCTATTGGATCGAGAATATGCCACATTTGACGGGAAATGCCAGTTTCGCTCAATGTTTTATGACATGTGCCTTTGGTTTAGATTTATGAGAAAGACTAACCCTATCTCTTTCAACAAGCACCACACCGCTGCCTGATCATACAGACAGACGGTTCTTTAGCCCATTGACGACCAGCCCTTCTCACTTTGATGTTCCGTTCAGACTTTTGCAGTTTTTGAGATTTTGAGAAAGATTAAGGCAGGGTTCATAGTTCACGATTCAGGCGATCACGCGATTCAGGCGGAAGGAAAAAGATACATATTGAATGGGTAATTCAGGCGATCACGCGATCGCGTAAAGCACGCGATCGCGCGATCGCCTGAATCGTGAACTATGAACACTGCCTAACAGTTTCGGTGGAGATTATGAAAATGCTAGAGTAGAAATATCAGTGCGAAACCATGTTTCGCCCCATCATAGAAATAATCACTTACGTGCACGAAAACCGTGGTGTCCAAAAATGAGTGCGATTGTAAAACGGTAGCTTGAGCATTCACTATTGCTCATTTGGGAAATTTTTCATGGATCAGTAGGTTCCGAAACGGAGTGGAACCGATGATTTTGCTGCGTCATCAATATCCTTGAACTGTGGTCTACAACAGGATGAGCATATAAGATTCCGAAATTCGCCCCTTCGTGAAAAAAGAAATTGAATGGAAGTAAAACACGAGTGACTCACAATGTCCCACGTCGGCAGGTGAGCATAAGAAACAGACTTCAGTTTTTGAAAACAGTTCCAAAAGAGGTGTTTGTAAGGGGTCAAGTGATCATTCGAATGTATGTTACGTTCTCGAGAGGAGAGCCACCCGATCACCGAGTATTCGTGCGTAATGTCTTTCCCTTACCGTACGTATTGGTTTTCATCAAAATCTTGTCTGCGTGGAAAAATTGGGTGATTTCGTGTCAACCGAGGCAGCCAACATGGTAAAGCTGTCAACGAATAAACCTTCTCTAGACGCAAGCGGCTGACCCTTATTCGATAGAAAATGTTGTTAGGGTTTCATGGTTGGAAGAAATTGTGCCGACAGAAGCCATTTGGAAGGAGTAAGGGAGTTCAAACAGACTATCATTGAAGCATGGCACCAAGTAAGCTAACATTCCGAAAACTTCTTATAGGCCTAGATAACCAAAATTTAGGGTTATTCGAAGCAGTGGAGGATCAGATGCTTAGAGAATCAGCATTTTTCTTTGTTGATGTGTCTTCGTTGCGAATGCTTCATTCTGTTTAGTGGCTGTATCATTCCGCAGGATAGTAAAAAGTAATTTTCAAAACAAACGAAAAGTTTTGTTTTTTTAGCTCGAATTTGGTGGTGCGCTATCGCACCTCAACACTGGCTACACTTTTTACTTGAAGAATTTTCCGGATCACACTGTAAGCTGAGATTTTGTGCATTTTATAGCTGTATCTTTGTGCAGAGCACTTATACGAAATCACGTTTCGGTCAATGAGTTAAGACAACAGAACGCCATGAACCTCAAATGAAAGATAGTCTTATTCAAACCACGTTTCTCAGCAGCGAAAATTGTCAACAATTTGGGTCCTTCGTGACTGCCCTCCTGCGCCACCGTTCCTTCTTAAGACTTTTCGGCTCTTGCTGCTTCTAAGCTGTTCATTAGGCAAATTGCAGTTGAAGAAAATGGGGCTGGATTGTCAGCACTGGTCGGAACCGGTGCAACGAACACCCTTAGGGGATGTCGGGGGGGGGTTTACTGTATGCTGTATTCCTATTGAAACGCCCTCCCATTGGGACTAGTTCATTTATACTTGCATATGCGTACCACACCTTCACTAATAAATTTAGCACTCAAAATACCCCATTTGTTCGGTAAAGAAGCGCATAATCTACAAGCAATAAGACCTTTTTGTAATCCAGCCATCTCTGTGACTGCAGGGTTTCCCGCAAAGAAACTAGAGTTTCCCATTGGTGAATCATTATTCGAAGTAAGCCTTGAATAAGCGGTGCCTTTTGCGGGGCGTCAAGGACTCTTTTTTTCAAAGGTCCAGGAACCCGAGCTCCAAAATGAAATAGTCGCACGGCATAAGTTATGCCGATGTTGTCTGGAAACTGTAGGAACAGTGAGGGCAGTAATGGGTACAGAGTGCAGATAATGCGCCAAGCTTTACAGGACGCCATTCGAATGATACCCGACAATGACGAGCACATAGAGCACAGTGTGCAGTCCCAGTCAATAGAATAGAATGAAACGGTGACTGGAGAGAGCTGTTAGCGAGTTCAGAAAGCTGAGCTGATTCTATCTTTCCAGTCTCCCGGATTTTGATGTATGGCTTAACTTTTCCGTAGAGTTATATACTTATTTCTCTTGACTTACTTTTTTAAACTAAGTGACGACCACTCTTAACGGTGGTTGATGACGATCCCGTGGGAACGGACGGCAGTGGAATCGAGGCGGTAAACAGGTAGTCACCTCACCCGAGACCCACACTTTCTTTACCGTTTAAAGCCACGTCCACGAAAAATGAGTTTTTGTGTTACCCATATGTTTATGTTGTATTTGCCTAATGTTGGCCTCATGCAAAATTTCACGCGAAAAATGTGAATCTGGCTGAGATACAGCACCACAAAGTGCGGTCCCAGTGGGCGGGGCTTCCGTGTAAAAGCCTCGTCCCGTCTTCCGCCGCCGCTGGGAACGGAGAGTGGGACTGTTTACGTAACCTTCTGTTCCTACAATGCGTCTCCGACCACGGCGGACGCGGTACGAGGCTTTTACACGGAGGCCCCGCCCACTGGGACCGCACTTTGTGGCGCTGTATCTCAGCCAGATTCACATTTTTTCGCGTGAAATTTTGCATGAGGCCAACATTAGGCAAATACAACATAAATACATGGGTAACACAAAAACTCATTTTCCGTGGACGATTCCTCTAATAATTTGCTGCATTTATAAATTTGTTGCCGAATTAAATTACCCACGTTTGAGGTTCGATAAAGGATTGTTGGCCCGGTGTGCAATTCCACCGCGTACAAACAGTACCCTTAACAACCGATCCTAACTCATCGGTAATCTCAACATAAAAAGACATTCTTGTCCGGAAGAGGACGGCCAATACTATCGACAGACCAAGATCAACACTTAATTTTGAAGCGAAGAAATAGTGTTTGAAGATCATATTGAGAATTTTTACTTTTACATGGAAAGAGGGCAATAAAGATTGGTAATGGTAAAGCTTCAAGGACACTACTTAAGTAGAAAAGGACACACAAGATTATTGATGGGAAGGGTGTGATGGGCGTTCTTCCTTGCTTATTGATCGGAAGAGGGTGATTGGCGTTCTTCCTTGCTCTTTTTGAGATCTGGTTCTTCCTTGCTCTTTTTGAGATCCGGTTCTTCCTTGCTCTTTTTGAGATCCGAGTCTTCCTTGCTCTTTTTGAGATCTGGTTCTTTTTGCTCTCCTTCTGCAAGCCGTAGGAAAGTTTCTTCGAACGTGGATTGTGTGACGCAAAAATCAAGAACTCCCAGTGAGGTGGCTAACTCTTGAACATCGCGGAAAAGCGTTGACCATCGATCCGATTCGGATTTTGGAATCTAAATGCATGCGTGAAGTACACTCTCCTCCGCGTCGCGATGAAGGTCTGCGAAAGTCACAAAACGCGATTATTGTTGCTATCATGCAAATGGTCTTTGGACTTCATGAGAATCGTTTTGCACAGCCGTAACCTTACGTGTACGAAAATTATCAGAAATCGATTCGCAAATACAGAAGATGAAAAAGCGAATCTGATATATACGAGACTTCCTGCACCTGCCATTTCAAGCTGAGTGTGAGGCTTCCTTTTGGAGTCTTCAAGACAGCTGTAGGGTAAGCTCCACTCACGGCGTCAATGACTTTGCTGCGAGACTCTACATCCGGAGCGACCATCACTATCGTGTAGCTCTTTCCAAACCTGCAGACAAGCAATTATTTAAGAGAATCACTTCACTTTCTCCCTTAACTCTTCTAACACTCAGCTTGAGATAAACAGGAAGAATGAGCACTTTTGAGCTTTTACGTGGTGGCACCCCCATGTCCTTGGTATTTATCATTCCAGGCCACATCGTCATTGTCATCTGGCTCGAAAACTTTAGTTATCACCCTGTCTACAGTTCTCCATTATCTTGAAATGGTTGGACCAGCCATTTCAACCCTATGCAAATACCTGAATACGTCAGCCCTCCAGGAAAGAATCTTGAACACTGCTATCATATTCTTCAAAGAAGGTGATGACGTGTTAGAGACAAGGTTCCTAGTTATGGCCAACAGAGGTAGTTCGGTTAGAACTTCTGTATAAAATAGCTGATTATGCTATATGATTCAGAAATTAGATTTGTGGATAAATCTGCCAAAGTGAGACCTTAGTGTTATGGAATACTAAAGAATTGCTCAATTTGTTAACGCTTTTGCGAAGAGGATTGCTTGTTTAGCTCTAAATGTCAAGAAACGATATTTACTGTTATGACCGCGTCTTAAACCTCCCATATTGACTTGATGTTTTAACGCAACTGTTCTACAGCTGGAGATAGCTACAAGCTTGTAAAGGGGACGAGCCGGTGATCCTTTCGCTACCCCCCATGACAGGATATATCGAAGGGTGCAGCGATACACTGCGGTAATACCATCATACTCATGTCATTCCGAATCAGAGAAATTCTGGTACCATTCACGCTTTTTTGGGGTCTATGGGTAGAGGTAAAGGTATATCACCGAGGTGGGGAGTAGCAGAGTATTGACCAGTTGAGAAAGCCATACTATACTACAAACATACCACACTACAGTGGCCAAGAGGGCCCGCTCAACAGCATATATCTGGTGATTGACTAGATAAAATACTTAACAGTTACATAGACGGAAGCAGTAGATGGCCTCGATTGGAACACAAAAACGTTACGAACCTGTTTGCAACGTGAAACGGTTGAAAATGAATCAGTATAAAGTGATACTACGCTAATTCTGAAATCAGTGATACCACACGATTGCTAGGATAACGTACGATCCTACTATACATACAGTCCATTTCAGAAAAATTGGCGGGACGTGTCCCACGGACTTGTATGAACGTGTATAAAAGTGTATCAAACTCTCTCACCCCGCCACACACTCCCACTCTCGCCACGTACTCTCACTCTCCCCACTCACCCAAGTCCGCAGAGTCACGCCCCGCCAGTTTTTCTGAGATGGACTATACCATTTCCACTTTAAACTGCACACTTTTCAGAACACCTAGGACATTTTCAAATCAAATCAGACGTTTTTCAAACCACCTGGGACATCTTTCAAATCAACTTGGACGCTTTTCAAACCACCCGAGACATTTTCAAATCAAACTGGTCGCTTTCTAACCACCCAGGACATTGTTAAAGTCAAATTGGACGTTTTTCAAACCACCAGGGACGATTTTCAAAACAGATGGGACGTTTTCTAAATCAAAAAAGACGTATTTCACATCAACATGGACGTTTTTTCTTCAATGTTTTTGATTTTTTTATTTGGGTTTCTTCTTGCACTTCATAGTGCATTCTTAATACAGTATGACGAAAACAAATACAATTTTTTTTATAAAAAAGTAAACAGATTATTAAGACGCGTTCAGTTACCAAAGGGTTGCCCTGCCGCAGCAGCCGTCATGTTTATCATTACGTGTAAAAAATAGTTCGCGCAATCCTGCTGCGGCACTGTGCCGATGCTTTCTTGAATTACCCCGATCGGCGTCCGCTCGGCCGTCGCGTTACTCAGAATTCTCTTCGCTGCCGCCTTTATCTTTGAAAAGACATTCTCCGCCGGGTTAAGCATGGAGGAGTAAGGAGATAGTAACCTCAGCTGGTACGATGTACCGTCCAAGTATCACGCAGCTCGGTCGTTTTATGAATCCTAGGGTTATCCATGATTAGCCATGCACTATCCATGTCGTCCCTCCCATTCATCTGTGACAAATTCCTTGACGAATATGCAGAACTTCTGAGCATTGCCGGTTCCATCAGTGATAATCTTCGTATGTACGACACCTTGATTGTTCATAGCTAAAATCAGCGTCACCATTCGGCCTCTGACCGTTGGCACTACGACGTTGGCGCGTGTTCCTCTCCTTGAGCGAGCCTGAGTTCTACGCAAGTGAAGGTTGAATCCACTTTCGTCGATGAAGATGCATTTTTCTTTATCTTGGGATGCATGTGATGAGAAGTCAATGGCATATTCTTACCGACTTGCAATTGTTGCTGCACTGTTGACTCGGTCCAATTCATAGCGGCATTTCTTTAATGTAATCTTCAACTTTCTTAGGGTGTTGGAAATAGAAGAAACGGCCAACTCAATGTTCACTTCCTTTAGCCGTCTGAATCTTCCGCGAGGTATCTTCTGGATGTTGCTTCACGATCTCTTCAATGCGCTGCAGCACGTCCGCGGTCAGCATTGATCTGTTGTTTCCTCCACAGCTACGCTGGACATGGCACCTTCCTTCCTTCCTGATGATATTCCTTGTCGTACTCTCGTTAACACCAGCGACATGAGCGGCTTCATGGATTGATTTTCCGTCCACTTGTACAAGCTTCACGAAAATTTCCTTTTACACCAAAGTCATCCACCTGTAACGTCGCCGCTCACCATAAATCGAGCTCTCCTCGCTGCTCATGGATGACTCGTGAAGTAGACTGGACAGTACGCAGTTTCGTCGCAACTGAGGGATCACGAAAGTCAAGCCGCCGTGTTAGTATTTCGCGCGCTTGACGCGGCAATTTTTTTTTGAAATGCGGCTATATATCGATGGGTACTGCCATTTGACAAATGTTTTGTATTATACGCTTCTCATCAGAATATTCAGAAATGCTCATAGAAAGTTGTCCGACTTGAACTGAAAAACATACAAACATACATTTTGATTCGAAAAATATTCTGGGCGGTTTCAAAAAAGTCTAATGTGGTTTAAAAACCGTCCCTGGTGATATGAAAAACGTCCGACTTGATATGAAAAGTGTCCTAGGTGATTCAAAAAACGTTCGACGTGATATGAAAAATGTGCTATGTGATTTAAAAAATGTCTAATTTCATATGAAAAAGTCCTAGGTGATTCGAAAAACGTCAATATTGGTTTGAAAAATGTCCAATTCAAAGTGGAAATGGTATATAATCTAGCGGAAATGGTCTGTGTGTGTCCGTCTGTTTGCCGCAAAATTCATATTTCACGTCGCAGTAGAGCTGGGATCGAATTTTACAAGTGATAGGGGGTAGGACGGGCACATCAGTGAAGGGTGATCCAAATCGATAACGGCTGCTAAGGACTGACAAGGAGCGTCTGAAGACGAATGTCACCAAAGTCGTTTCGCCTTTCGCATTGACCCTGGAGCGTCGTCCCTCATAGGTGTTTTGCGGGGTGGGACCAATGAGGGATGGTGGGTGACCGGCATCGATAAAGGTTGATAACATTCGGTAAGGAGTGTGAAAAGGCTAGAGTGGTCAAATCCGTTTCGCTTCTCGCATTATCCTGGAGCGCTCATACTCACAGGTCTTTGGTGGAGTGAGACGGGGATATTGATGGTGGTGACCTGATCGATAATGACTGATAAGATTCGATAAGGCGTGTGAAAAGGCTAGAGTCGTCAAATCCGTTTCGCTTCTCGCATTATCCTGGAGCGCTCACACATGCCTTCTGCGAGTGAGACGGGGACATTGATGGTGGTGATCGGCATCGAATGGTTGATAAGATTCGATAAGGAGTGTGAAAAGTCTAGAGTCGTCAAATCCGTTTCGCTTTTCGCATTGATCCTGGAGCGCTCACACATGCCTTCTGCGAGTGAGACGGGGACATTGATGGTGGTGATCGGCATCGAATGGTTGATAAGATTCGATAAGGAGTGTGAAAAGTCTAGAGTCGTCAAATCCGTTTCCCTTTTCGCATTGATCCTGCAGCGCTCATACTCACAGGTCTTTGGTGGAGTGGGACGGGACATTAATGGTGGTGAACGGCATCGATAATGGTTAATAAGATTCGAGAAGGAGTGTGAAAAGGCAAGAGCCGTTAAATCCGTTTCATTTTCGCATTGATCCTGAAACGCTCATACTCACAGGTCTTTTGCGAAGTGGGACGGAGACGGTGATGGTGGGTGAACTCAGCTTGATAACAGTTGATAAGATTAGATAAAGTGCGTCAAAAGGCGAAAATCGCGAAATCCGTCTCCCCTCACAACAAACAGAGAAAATGCCCAAACTCATAGTTGTTGTAGCCAATACATCGGTGATAACTAGTACACGACCGCTACAATAGAAGTTTCTGATGAACAAAGCCACTGGGTGAACATATTTTGTTATTGAGTTGGCACATTGCGAAGCAGACGCCATGTTCGACTCTCCATGAACCTCGGCATTGCTGTAAATGTAGTATTTAGTGTTCAGCTGCTTAGAGGTTGTTAACAATTCTTTATCGGCTGACGTTTCGGCGAGTTCGCCTTCTTCGGAGCCTAGAAGAGGGAAGAAGTCAAGTCATTACTACCCGAACAAATATCTCAGGCATACCTTTCTAGAAATTCGATTTCTCCCTAGAACACCCGCAAATACTAGCGAAAAACACCGTACCTTCACCAGTCCACAAGATCGACTGCCACCGACAGGAATACCGGAATAAATGAGGTCAGACTGAATGACTTTTTCCCTCTTTCAGGCTTCGAAGAAGGCGAACTCGCCGAAACGTCAGCCGATAAAGAATTGTTAACAACCTCTAAGCAGTTGAACACTAAATACTACATATTTTTTATGTTCTGATATCAGTTGCCGATGTATCGACCGCCAGAAATTGCCTAGCGTCCTAATAATGGTGCATGCCTTTTGATACTGCGATCTACATGGATGATCAAGACACGATCTAGATTTGTGATAGCAAAGCAAACGATTCATTCTCTCATGCGGTACCAATGAGCACTCTTCATTACTAATTCATTTACACTGATAGCCCATACCTTTGTAACAAAGGTATCGACCGCTAAGTCATCTGGACCTCCGAAAATAGGTGGCCTCTTTGAGCGATATGCACTGGTAAGTGAATAGATTATCGATAAACTAGGCTCAAACACTAAACGTCGGCGACTGAACGTACTTCGTTATACAGCGGGAATGAACGGAAACCCTTTTGGATGATCATTATCATCGTGTTAATCGTGCACCGTGCGATAGCTCAACAGATAACCCACAATCATAATCATAATCATAACTCATTTTTCACTTCTCATTAATGTGCATGGTGATTTGTGGCGTTTTGTGGCGAGTTTTGCCCATTGCGAGTTTTTTTAAATTCCAAATGAGCAGTCGATTAGTTTAATTGAAGGATATATATTTAACAACACTAATGTATTTCAACATGAGCATTGTCTTGTCCCGAAGTTTCATGTTGATCTGAAGGTGTGTGAAACAATGCGAGATAACAAGTCTCGTGTTGTTTCGTACACATTTTACACCATATTTATTCATAAGTATGAACGAGACCTAATACATAGTGCTTATCTTATTCAAGTTTACCAGTTGGGCTCTCGCACAGTACTGCGCAAATAACACCAGGATTATGTAATGGGGGAATGACCGGTGTTGACTTTTTGCTGAGCATCTACGTTCTAATTATAGGAAATATTACCCGATATCGAAGATATCACTGCTGAGAAAGATCATGATTTTACAGAAGTCCAGATAATTCAGCGATCGATACCTTTCGTTACAATTATATGGACTATCAATGTTCATGAATGACATTAGTAAATCAACTGATCAGCTAACCCTTTAGCTAGTTGTCACTATTGTGAGTTTAGATGGTTTAGGGATCGACAGTTTTGGATCCAACTGCATCACTTTGTAGCGATTTGTCTATTTTAAGCATCTATTTCCCACATATGGGTGGTAGATCCATATGCCAGTGAGCGATGCTTTTCGTTTTTGTGTGATGCACCACTATTTGGTATTTTACATGGTCTAGCAGTCGACAGAATCGTTGCGGCACCCCATGAGAGAATGAATCGCTTGCTTTGCTCTCACAAATAGATAGTTTCTTTATCATTAATGCAGGTCGCAGTATCAAAAGACATGCACCATTATTCCAAATGCCAGGCAACTGGGGGGGAATGGTAAACGGACAAATGTGCGGTGGTACTCACTACCGCAACGCGTAAGCTTGCGTCGCGGTTCGTCGTCAGTGGGCACAGGCTTTCTCCCATTTCGTCGCTCCGTCTGCGCACTCCGCGTAAGAGAGTGCACGTGGCGAGATACTCGCAGAGTGTACTACGCATGATTGTTACGGAAGCCAACGTTGTCTCATCGGATAGTCCGAGGAGACGGAGGATACTGTGGAGCAGCGGTGAAGTAGAGGAGGATGGTCGTTGTCATTGCGATTGGGCTTCCAAATCGCCAATCTAGTAATTGCGGGAGCCTTCGGTTCCCGATGTTGTAGGGTCGGCGCACTTTAGCGGCGAATGCAGAGTTGTTTCCGTCTCACCGATACTAGCTCAACAACGATATTTGGCGAGACCCCATATTAGCCCCCACGTCGGGGCTTCCTTCCCTTGCAGGCTTAGGTTAAAATATACACTTGAATATACATTCTGCGATGACAAGTGTCGCTTTCTTCTCACCGATGTCATAAACTCAACAACGATATTTCGCGACGGCCCATATTAGCCCCCACATCGGGGCTTCCTTTCCTTGCACCGCGCGAAGCGCGCGCGTTTCTTGGCTAAAGCGGCGAGTTAGGAGTCACTCTTTTACACACACCGTAGTAGACGAAGATCTCATGTGCTGCTCACGAAAAGCCTTGCCCAATGAGATAAGAGGACCTAGAGCTCATAAGCATGCCAGCGCCCGCCATGATGGAGGCCGCGACGCGTGAGCTCATGCGTCGCGGCAGTGAGTACCGCCGCACATTTGTCCGTTTACCGACACTCGGCAACTGGGCGGTTGATACATCAGCAATAGATATCAGAACATAATCAAAATATGTACACCCAATGGTAGTGTGAGCGGTGTAACGAATTTTATCCCTATACCACTTCCTAAGAGCTCTTATCAACCCCTGTAAGCCGTTATCAGCTTCCAAAACTCGCCATTAAGGTCCCCGTACCCTGTAATACCTGCAAGTGTGAACATCCCACTGTTAACCAGAAAAGCGACTTGATTTTGACGACATTTGCTTTCTCATGCTCCTTATCAAATCTTATCGACCACTATCGAATTGGATCACCCATCATTAAAGTCCCTGGCCCACCCTGCTAAGCACCTATAAGTACCAACGATCCAGGATCTATGCGAAATGCGGAACTTCGACGACTCCAGCCGCTTCACGCTCCTTAACGTATCCTATCAACCGTTATCAATGCGGGTTACCCATCATTAATATTCCCGCCCCATCCCGCAAAACACCTGTGGGTGTCAGCGCTCTAGGATCAACCCGAAAGGAGAAACGACTTCGGATACATTCGCCTTTTGAGGCTCCTTATCAGCGCGTATCAGCTGCTATCACTTTCGGTCCACCATCGCCTATGTCTCTTACCACCCCCTATATCATTTGTAAAATTCAGCGGCCCAGCTTTACTGCGTCGCGAGATATGAATTTCGTGACAGACAGACGGATACACACGTACAGACGTACTAAGCGAATTATATAGAGTAGGATAGGGCAGGGCACACTGTCTATGGGCACGACTTATTTCTTCGCTCATGCTCTACCAATCCCATGCTTGACCCGACCTTTATGAGTTGTCCTTCAGGTAGCTCCGATTTTCGTGACAGACAGGCGAACAGACAGACAAAATAACTCCTGTTTACTTCAAGACGGATCTAGGCTGTTCAGGAAAATCGTAGAACGTTTTCCAGGCTTCCTAGCAAAATATTGGGTATTCTAAAAAGTTTTTTCGTATTTTCAAATACCGCTTTCTCCCTCCAAACTGCTTTCCAGCAATCTCTTCTGTACATACACACGTAGTACAAGTCCACACGCATCTATAGGTATTATTGCCTTCCATCTCCCGGATAACCCTTTTCGGCAAAATAAACATATCAACGGTCAACCTCATTTTCAATACAAAAATTATGAAAATGTTTTTCTTCGAATGGCGTTAGACAGGGAAAGGAAAAGGTGATAATCCGATGGAGCAAGATGAGGGCTATAAAGTGGATGGGGCAGCAATTTTTATCCAAGCTCGAGAATTTTTTGGCGAGTCATTTTTTCACTAGTGGTAAAAATTTTTTTGAATTTTTTCTTTTAAAAAATTCTCGAGCTTGGATAGAGATTGCTGCCTTATAGCCCTGATCTTGCTCCATCGGATTATCACCTTTTCCTTTCCCTGTCTAACGCCATTCAAAGAAAAAAATTGAAATTGAAAATGAAGTGACTTTTGATATTTTTATTTTGCCGAAAAGGGTTATCCGGGAGGTGGAAGACAACAATACCTATAGATGCGTGTGGACTTTTACTACATATATATGTACAGAAGAAATTTTCTGGAAAGCAGTTTTGAGGGAAAAAGCGGTATTTGAAAATACGAAGACTTTTTAGACTACCTAATATTTATTGAACCACCGGATTCCGTAGGGAGACCTACAACGCCCGTAGTCGATACCCACTGAACACGCGGTGTCATCTACTATGATTGGTCTCGCGGCACCAAAGCGACGGAAGCTTGCGACTTGATCAACACTGCATTGGGCAAGGGATGTGTGAGCCACGAGATCGTACGCCGCTGGTTTACCAGCTTCAGCAACGGCGAGATTGATATGGAGGGCAAACCACGCTCATGAAAGCGCTACACCTGGGACGCGGGAGGAATTCTTCCGAGGAGGTGCTGGTACAAGGCGAGACAGTCATCGCTGCCGTATACACCCGTTGGCTCCATCAAGTCGCGGTCGCTCTTTGAGAAAAGAGCCGAAAAACGTTCGTGGTCAACTTCCTTCATGGCGGAGCCTGCTCCCACGTCACGAATAGCTTCCAGACCAAGCTACAAGAGCTCAGCTGGGATTTCCTGCTCCATACGCCATACTCTCCAGGAATTGCTCCTTCTGTCTACTACCTTTCGAATCCTTTGAAGCCGTTCCTGGTCAGGGAAAAAATTCGTCGATATGACTCGCTCGCGAAAGCAATTGCTGACTTGTTCGACTCTCAGATGTGTATGCTGCTGTATGCACTGTGTACGCTTCAGAAGTGACAGACCCATCTAGGGAAAAGGAGGAAAGTTGAGGAAGTTGCTCAATACTTGCTGCTCTCCTGACTCTCTTAATGAAGTATCGAGATTTTCTGTCGGTGCTGATGGAAAGGAAAAAGCAACAGGTAGACTTTTCACATAGTGAGAACATTTCCTGGGGACCCGCGAAATGAGCAACATGGAAATTCGAACTGAACTGAAAAAGTGTTTGCAATCAGAAAAAGCGAATAGGTGCGGAGGTATTGCCACAATGGACCGTTGATGGTTCTATTTAGATTCATGACGTGCTTTGACAATTTTAAAGTGGTCACACGGTTAAAATCTCTGAAACAGTAAGTTCTCGAGAAGTTTATAGTATTTATCCCCAGTTCAACACAGTTTCTTATTCAAAATAAAAGGTACGACATCATCTTAAAGACACCAGAAGGGGGTGAATTAGGCTTACGGTAGAACAGACGTAGTGTGGACGAGTTTAAGCAGCCGCCATTGCACAAACTCGCCAATTTGATGCCTTGGCATGGTGCCAAAAGAAGAGGTTTCTATTATAAATTTGTTTTTTTCCTTACTTTTTACTTTGTTCTTTCTTATAATGTTTCTAGATTACTTACATGAATGCTAATGTAGTTGGGAATGGCCACTCCACTGCGCTGGGAGTCAGGTGCTACAACTAACGTTGGCCCGCGGCCCGTCTCCTACAGCGCACAACTCGGAAAGGCAGTGTGTTGATGCGAATGGGATGCGAATGCACACCACAGCGTCGCGCTCTTCAGTCCGGGTTTTTTCGCCTATTATCGCTTCTAACCATGAGTGTTCATTACAAAATGCTCATTTCTTTGCATCTTCCTCTTGTTTCGGACCCCCTTCCGGTTCCTTTAATCACAGGACAGCCTCTGACAATTGGGGATTGGATATCCATCCCTCGGAAATTTGATAGTAAGGTAATTTTGATAGACCATTGGATTCTATTTCATTGAAACTATCCACTCCACAAGATTCCATTTTGCTAAATGTATCCACTAATCTGCCTTCTGAATCATTAAGACAATTCTACCCCAGTCCTGCCGAGTCGAAGATGCCGTAGCGTCGATTACACAAGTTAGGAGCGATATTGCACACACAGCAATAGTAGCCATATGAAATCTGAGCCTCACAGAGGCCTTTGAAAAAGCAAAAGATGTAAAAGGCAAGACAACCCACTTCGATTTGAGCTCTTGACTCGTTCCGATAGCTATCATTTTGCCTCTTAGGAGGATTGCAATACGACTACACAACGCTTCACACTCGTCCATACTATGTGAGGTAAGCAGAATCGCTAACTTCAAGCTTTCTCGCATCATCGATAATAGCTCCCAAATTTGACGACGTGCCTTAAATGAATAATCTTTTTTCAGCTCGAGAATTGCAGTACGTGTGGGGAAGCTTAGTGATAACACACGACTTACAAAATTGGAATTCAACAAAACAACCGCGAACCTTCGGATCGATTCCAGCTGTTGGCTCATCCAGAATTATAATGCGAGCTGGCGTAAGCAGCGCTAGAGCGACGCTAATTTTACGACGTTGTCCACCACTAAAATCCAAATTTAAGCTCTCACAGGGAGTAATCTAAACTAAGGCTGGAGCGAAAACAGTGATATACACCGATTATTTAGTGGGTTTTTGCTACACATTTTCCGGAATCATTGTTGCTAGATTCCAGAATCTTCTATGGTAAGTTCACAAAAAGGGCACCCAACACGACTAAACCTCATTTTAAATACATTGTAGTCCTCTTCAACGTATTCAAGTTAAGATGGATACCAATCAGTCACTCAAACTCAGGTTCGCCCCCAAATCTTACGACATGAAACGTTTTTCATAATCGATCCAGGTGCAGCACATCCGCGCCCTTGAATGAGTTATGACTGAAATGTGATGGAATGCATATGAATGGAAATTTCATTTGTTCTTCCAGTGGCGTTACCGTTAGATGCATGCTGTTTACCACCTACCTCAAAAAAAAAAAGGCAGAAAAGGAGCAATCTTATCATCAAAATGTAGTCATAACGAGCTCAGCATAAAGGTTCTTTGTCGGAACGTAATAGGTCTTCACTGCCAGATTGAAATGGCTTTAATTTCAAAACTGCCATTATTCTGAGCTGTATTGAGGACGTAGTGCTATAGTAGACATTGCCTACTCCCCAGCCCTTTACGTATCTGCTAACCTGTTCTCCTCAGCTCTAACTGTATTATATGCCCTGCATTCGTAAAATAATAATACCATAATAGAAGGAAGCGGCCATCAAACAATCGCGAGTCTGCGCGTCAAGCCGCCTGTCGGTGTGAACATCGTGATACTTGTTAGACACGCCCTAGCACGGCAATGGCTGATCTTGGCCGTGAAGTCCTTGACTGGTGGTGCTTGACTGTGATAGACATATTAGGAGACTTCCCCGATTTTTCCTGATACAGGTTGTACTTCTCCACAAAATTGTTATTTATCCACAGAGTTGGGCGCCCTAGCCCGGGAAAGAGGCGATTGGCTCGTTTGGGCTGGCACGCGACGATTTGCGCGGCGTCTTTGCTTAGAACGCGAATTTGCAGTCGTGCTGAATGAGATTAAGATTCTCAGGAGGTTTGTCGAGGAGGGGCTTTTCTTCTTCACCATGGTGTTTATAAGTTGGAACTTGGTGTTATATCCTTATTCGTGCAGCACTCTTTAATTACCACTCAGATTACTTATTGTTCTCTGTATAAACTTAATTTTGAAAAGTGCGATGTGATGTGGTAAAATCTGCCTTCTCCTTTTGCATTGGACCTTAATGTGGAACCGTGGTAAACTGTCCACGACATTTAATGTTGCTTGATTATTTCATTCCATACCTTCCTCATTTCAAAGTTACTTTTTTGGTCATGATAACAATATGATCCAGTAGGGGTCGCGAGGTCGAATTTCCGCGCGGCCGCGCGACGAGCGGCGCGGCGGGTGCGAGTGCCAGTGACAGGGCATGGCAGCCTCCAAGCAAAGCAGTGTGGCATGAGTGGAAGCGCAGACGTGACGCAGTCACGCTCGACCGGCTCCCAAGGGCAATGGATACGGCGAGTGTACTGGTGGCGCGGCGCCGCGAGTGCACCGCCGCGAAGCGGAAATTTGACCTCGCGACCCCCACCCATATGATCTAATCCGCTTTACTTCTTTTCCGTTGCTGAAGAGATTATGACTTTGTATATACTATTTAAGTATGTGAAGTGAATTTCATCTTATTGTCATAAGACTTTTCAAAACGATGCTCCCAAAAAGAACAATAATTGGTCTGGGAGGTAAAGTCAGGCTACTGAACAAATAGAAGTATTACACAAGAAAAGCTCGTCCACCTAAGCATCATCCGTTCCTACGTGTTCGCGCCCTAATTAAGGACGCCGAAGTCGGCCGCGTCGCCGCACAAATTGCCGCGTGCCAGCCCGGGCGAGCCACAGGCCACATACCCCCTGGCCCCCTATCTCAAAGTGGTGAAGTTATGCAAATTACAGCTCGCTTCCCGTTGCTGCCAGAACACAGTATTGAGTGAAGATTGAGACGGATCAGCTGTTCGGCTGGCCTACCTCTGGCGATAGCACTACCACCAGTTTGACCATGGAAGCGAGGTTTGTCCAGGCAATCATATTTTTTTACTTAAAGAGGCTGATATTGCAGTGCACATTTGTTCGATTAATTTCACAAAATCTTACCAGCAAAGCAAATCGCAAATACCAATCACGATCATTCGAATAAAAGTGAAAACAGAACTAGCAAAGCAAGGACTTGTTTACCTGCAATACCGCAGTAACTTGTCGGCCTGATCCTCCATACTGACACTCTGAAGAAGAAGCTCTACTATTTCACGCGGACTCGGGAATCCATGCATGCGAGCAAGAATCTGAAAAACCAGGAAATGATGAAGATAAAGAGAGAACATGTTCCAGTTTGATCCTATGCCTGTAGTAAGCCGAGTAGCTGACTCAGAGAATGAGAGATGTTTTTTCGAATCCGTGTGCAATGTATCATCCTACTGGAAGACAATCATAATATGCCGGGGAATATGTGTGCGCAGATCTCAATCACAAAACATCACTTAACACATTCCCATCACAGCCTTTGTACGCAACGAGGCAGCTGGAGGAAGGGGTAAAGGACAAATGCTGACTTCACTTCCATCGGGAGGATCTTACATAATACAAGCTGTGCCCATTGGCAAGGTATTGGAAAAAGTTTGTGGGAAGATATGCTTATGCAGCTCCTTCTATCAATAAGTATCATGGACAGGATTCGCCATTGATTACTTTTGAAACCCTTAGGATTGCGAACACATACAACACTATGCCTTGAACAAGCTCAAGAAAATGAGTAAGTTCTGCCCCGAAGCCTCATGCCAATTTAAATGAGTGAAGAACCAAAATCTATTTTCAAAAGATCAAAAAATCCACAAAAGAGAACGAGAAAAATTTTGAGCCTATTGGCAAGCTTTCGGTCCTTTATGTGCACGAACTCGAACCAGATTCTCCTATTTCGATATCCCTCTTCTCACTGAATAGCCCCAAGGGTTGACGAAATATAAGAGATTAGGGCGATACAACCCACTATTCTCATGTAGAAAATCCAAATTTTACCGATTTTCATCTTTCTGTGGGAGAAATGAGAACTACCGCCTTCTAACACACTCCCAGCGTTTGAATATTCACTGACAACATGATGGGACGTACCCGTTAGATAGTGGAATCAACCAGAAAATAGCCTTTTTGTCCTAAACCCAGAAGGCTCTAGCATTTCGATGTTTGCGGATTAGGAAACATAGATACGTCTAGTTGGCGCCTGAGTGTGAATAACTTCCTATAAGTTTCATAAGAACAGCTGATTGGTAATTCGAACGGAATCCGATTCACTGCAGAAATAAGGCCATTGTGGTCCAAGTGTGTCAGAGCTATTGACAATTAATGCAGAGCATATACGGTCATGGTACGCATAATATTTCACTACGTATAATACTATTCCAACCAAGGCAGTGTTACGATAACTGTTATTTGGCTATGGCTACCTTGGCTATGAACGCAGCCTCAGCCAACTTCCTACCTAGCGTTTACGTTGCAAAAAGAGCTTGCAACCATACGTAACCTTTTGCACTTTCTAATTTCGGTAAAACATTTTCTTGACGCCAGAATCATTGAAACCCGAACGAGTCATTGCTTCGACTATCGTTGAACTATGCGCTACACCATCAACACACTTTCCTGGCCACAGTACTCGGACTGTGGCTGAGCGGTCTCATTTTTCTTGCACATGGGGCTTTTCGTTGGTTCTTTTTCTTGAGTTACGGAATAAGGAGCTCTACTGTCAATAATGAGCGCGATAACGTTTCGCGGAGTGTGCACTTGGAACATTGTGTACGTTGCTGCTCCATAATCTTACGACAGATGATTTCCCAACATTTCACAGGTTCACGGGAAAAGAAGAATTCAACGTCAATAGCAGTTATCATAACATTTTTCGAAAAAAAGATGAATATTATACCTCCAGAGTCTCTCTTCCGGTCAGATCTAATAAAAGCGCATCGAACTGAGGACAGTAACCGATCGGCTGGAAAGAGATACTGATTCATCACTGAAGCCACGATTCGTCAGAGTGGTGAGTATGTAAGGAAACGTAGCTAGTCAACTAACGATGTGCTCCTTTACATCCTGTCCGCCGATAACAGCGCTGCCGTCAGTTGCAAACGACTGTCCAGTCAGAATATCGAAAGTGCTGGTCTTTCCAGCGCCGTTGGGACCGAGCAGTCCAAAGCACTCGCCGTCCCGAACACCCATAGTCAAACCATCAACAGCTTTGAGCCTTCCATACATCTTGCACAAATCCTGATAATTCATAAAATGTTACGAGGGAAGTCGTGTATCCAGCTAGTTCATTTCAGCGGTAGCAAGCTCACCTTCACTTCCAGTGCCATATCTTCTCTAGACTCTTGCACATTCACTCGCTCTTCAGCCACAGCAGGGTCTTCTTCAATAATGGCGACCTGGAAGCGACTGGAAATTCCTTGACATAAAAACCAGTTCTAAACGAAATTATCAAAAGATGCACATGTCTTGTGACTTTCCCCAAACTACCTGTGCTTACGCTGTTCTCGATTATCAGGTATGGAATACCAGACGGGATAGTGCAAACTCCGTCGATTTTATTAGAAAAGCATATGCGGTCTCGCTTAAAGGCATACCATGCGGTAATTAAATTGGGCACTCACCCTCTCGGGGTAGGTAGACCATTGGGTAGTTGTCCGAGCCGCAAACTTTTCGCGGCATCATGGCGCACCCTCGCGACGGTAGGTCCGCTCGACCTCAACTGAGCCGCACCCATAGAACCGAATTACGTCTGGCCTAATTCCTAAATTAAGCCAGACGGAACCTAATTCAAGAGTGGCGTTAACGTGGCGCAGGAAGCCTGTGAACCACCACGGAAAGTTTAGATAAGACAGAAACTTTAATGATGAAGACAACGTTAGCAAGACGAAACAGCTGTTATCGTTGGAATTCGAGTGATACCCCCAAGCACAGACTCGCTTCTAGGCTGTAGAACTCGTACTAGGAGTGTATTTAGGAAACCTCATTTTCGGCTTTGATCTACTTTCAGCATAGATGCAATAACGCCTACAATTTATCGGGAGGTGTGCCTCTGAGTATAACAAGAAGTGCCTCAAATCGAGAAATCAATCTTTGCACTTGTCATGTACCACCAGAATCCTTACCTAAGGAAACAGCTGCTTATGCTAGTACTGCACTCTCTACTGCGAACTATCCGTCTGTTATTCTACAACACCCCTCTGCTGCAATCGTTTCGTTTATTTGATATTCGTTCATTTGAAGGAGATCACGGGACGTTCATCAAAGAGAATGATATCTGTGGTTACATAGCGAACTTAGAAGAGGCCCTGCGAGGAGTAACATCTAACCTTTCTGTACCCACATAACAGTTAACAGCCGGGCTGCCGTAAAACTGCAAGCACTTTGGGTGCTTTATCAACTCTAAGTGGGACCAAAGGCAGTATAAGTGGCTACATTGTTTGCTGCGCTGTCCTGAAATGACGAAAGATTTGCGAGACATTAGATCCGCGATGAAAACGAAGTACTCTATACTGATCGCAGAGCTAGCCCAGTGGTAGAGTAGCGGGCAATGGCTCCGTGCCGTGATAGATGGATTTCAGGTCTGTGCTATTGAACTACAGATATCTCAGGGTTGCCACAGTTAGAACTGGACCAACCGATGTTGCTATAACAATTTTGGTCCTACAGAACAACTTCAGGAGAAAATGTCTCACGATCGGATTTTCAATAGGCAACAAGGCCACTTACTCCAGCACTCTGTAAAGATTGCGCACGAAACTATCAAGAGACTGACAAAAGAAGTTGCCGTAAAATGAGATACATGCCTTCTAATGTGTTTCGACAACTGATCTCGAATTTGCTTTCCAAATTTGCAAAGCGATCCTCTGAACAGAGTTACAACACGTTTCTCCACTAATGCCAGCACAGAAGCACCACAAGAGGATAGCCTGCCCTCACCGGACTGGTACAGAGGTGAATGTCACGCTCCATAGACTGCAGGCAGTGAGCCGGATCTTTGTGAAGTTCCATGCTGAATCTTGTTGAACTTGTTCTACAGGCTCCAGAAGACATCTGCATTTCGATGACACCGTATTTTCACGTAATTTTTGGCGAAAGATGTGGCCAAGAGTATCCCAAGATGATTCAGGAATTATCCGAAGAGACTAATGATCTCGCAGAGACCTATCGGCTTGCAAAAATAGTTTCACTTTTGCTGACCAGCCCGTGGAAATGTATTAGATTGAGTCGATATGAATCGGACGCATTGACAAATTGTTATCTTTATCGTACAACTTTTTAACGACAACTGGGGTTCACTTGAGATATGCTCCATGTTAATCGATGACCTTCTGCCACCAGTTAGATAGATCGTGGATGCCTTTGCTCCAAAAGTCCGGGGGTTGGGCCCCCAAGTTCTCGAGTGCCTCTTTCACGTCGTCGCGAGTTTTGATGTCTCAGCCGCCCAGGTGGCGTTGGAGGTGGAAAAAAGGTGGAAATCGAAGTGGCCAGGTCTGGGGAAAGTCCAACTGTACGACAGAAGCTCGACCTTGCTCGATCTTGCAATGTGTCAGAGCATGGGATACCTATCGACCGAGTTTATGCACCTTGCCGATTGATTTCGAGCCGCGAACTAAAGTGGACTGACTCACTCTAAGAGCGGCCGCCATCTCATGAGTAGTTTGATACGGATCGCTTTCCACCTGGTTGCGCAGTGAGTCCGAATCCAGCTCCCTCGGACGTCTCGCATGGCCTTCGTCTTCGATGGAATAGTCGCCCGACGCAAACACCGAATGCCACAAGTACACAGTACTTCTGGCGAGTGCACTCCTGTGTGAACTTCCGTTAGGTGTCTGTCGATATCCGCGGGTACTTGGCTAGATAGCGATAGAAAGAGTTCGACGTTGCGGATGTGGTCTCTGGTCGGCTTTAAATCGTGCAGCATGGTGGCAGAATGAAACTAGTTTGGAGTGTTCATTCGACTGTGCCTCGAAGAGCTTTTATACTCATTCCAACGGTACCTTGCGCGTCCATTTTCGTTCACTAGTTGCTGAGTTATGATCTTTAGAGTCATCACTACGATTTGTCCGAGCCATATCGACTCAACCTTGCATTTATGCAGCAACCTAATACAGCAGAGATAGAGAAAACACCTTGTCAGAACTTTTGAGCGCATATCGCAAATTCCAAACTTTAAAACATTGATATCGTATAGATTTGAACTGGAGCATTAGAAACAACAGCGAAGATAAGAAACCGAATATTAACATGAACACCATATTTTTACCTGAAACACACTTTTCATTCACTCCCACAACAACTTCTGAGCGAGTCGTGATAAGAATGCAAGTCGAAAAAATAATGAAAATGATAGGGAAATTCCTTTACCGATGCTCTCCCACTCCCACAGCTTACTTTGTGGAAGCTTTTGCGATGAATGTGCTCCCACCGTCATCACAGCGCCTCCGAAAGCGTAAGAAGGCAGTAAGAACTGCAGTACTGACTGTAAACAAAAATAGGAAGTTGAGAACAAATTCCAAGGATAGTTACAAAATTGAGTTTAAAATTCAAATTAAACCGAATTTTTATTGTGTGTGGGGGTGTGTCCGTTCTTAAGCAGCACAATACTCCACCGTATTCTTTGCTAATCCTTGCTGTGATTTTGTTTTCCCAATTAGGGATTTTAACATACTTTACTTAGAGCAATGTGTAACTCCGCGAAGCGCCCTGTCTGGATTCGAGGGGAGTGGTAGTGTTGGCGGCTAAGATGGCGCCCAGAGGCACCCCACAGATTTTGTTACTTGTAGTATTTACAGCCCACCGCTCTTCACCACCTTTCGCTTCCACTCCACCTCATCCTCCTTCCACCCAGCGCCAGCCATTTCATGCTTCATTTGTCAACTCACTCATCTCTTTCAGTGATTTATCAACTTAGAACTAATTTGTTTTGTTTTCCTTGTTTTAACCGTAACAAATACTAATCCTGAAAAAACGTGTTCTGTAATTACCTGAGCAAATTCTAACACCGATTTCTCTATATTTCCCATTGTACCAATAAGTATTAGGATGAGCAAAGCAAGAATGGGCGCCACCAACTGCCACACGATCAACAGTACATTCGCTTTTGATGGAGCCGTAAACATGAAGGACACTGCGTAAATGAATGGCACACATGACCAGAAATATAGAGCGAACAACAATATCACACTGAAAGAACATCTACTTCCCTTATACTTTCCTCGTCTTGTAGATTTTCAATAAAGAAAAAAGTGTAAAGAGGTAAGTAAAAAGCAATAGCACGCGTACAATCCAAGATATCCCTTCATCCAGCCTCTGAACAAGAACACTACGAGGCAACATGCGCAAACTACGGAATACAAGAGAAAGTCGAAGAAAAACGAGCCTGCCCAGAATAGGAGTGGAGATATGCCCGTTAGCGACTGCTGAAAAAGAAAGCCATTACGATGACGAACGAGAGGGATAAAGTACAGTTTTCGGCTTTTTACGTTAGCATGAGTGGTTTCTACTATATTACTCTATCTGTTTCTGTTTGTTTTGTGTTTTATTTGTTTCTACCATACTTCCTAACGCTGCGTGGACATAGCGTTAGGGAAAATAAAAAATTGTACGGCAATACAACGCCAGAGAAAATCAAGTACCAAAACAGTAAACTGACCTGATGAGCAAATTTGCTTACACGCTCTTCAACCAGATAGATTACAAACGGCGATGTGGCGAACGCTAAAGCTAACACTAGGAACGGTCCAATTATGCGGTCCACCACTTCCGGTGACAAGAGACGAAACTTGTCGCCAATGTCGTCGATGCCGAGTATTGAAATGTTCGGCGTGAGAGTTTGCAGTTGAGTGTGGATAATGCCATCAGATCCTGAACTCGTGCAACAGCGCCTTTTACAATTACCAGTCTGGCAGGCGCACATAATTGCGCGTAGCACATAATAAAGTGCACAATTGCCTTATTTCATATAATGGTCTTATTTCATATCGCTACCACGATTATAGAACCCATATTGTATCATACGAAGGTCTGGATGAACGCAATAGTGTGCGTCAACCGAACTGGCCTTATATTACACACATATGAATTAAAAAAATAAACGCAGATTCACCCATTGCGTAAAACCTTCGCGCGCGAACCTGTGTGCCTGAGACATTACATGAAGTTCAACTTGTACAGGGAAAGTTTTTCGTAGGGTGGGGCATGGGACAAGAAGTAAAGAGCACACATGATCTGAATCAGGTCACACCCTGCCACGTGCGTTCAAAATGCGGTACTCTGGTCCGAAAACATTGAGTCAGTTTTAATCTAGAACAGAAGTGGGTAAAAACTGACTTAAGATCAGCGATAATTCCTGGAAGAGATGAAAGATGTTAGGGTCAAGGCTTGAATATGAAGACTATTCCTGCAAGGAACTGAACATTAAGAGAATTCCCAATCGGAATCTAGCCCTATCAAATGCAAGCTTTGGGGAGAACGAATAATAGTAATAACATAATATAATATATAATATATATAATAATAATGCGAAATGTATAAACAAGAAATATTGATCATCAGAGAAACATTTAAGATCTGTCAGTGGCTCACTTGCAACTTTCAGCTGGGCATTATCGTAAGCATTCAATGAGCTAGGTAACGAATGATATGCTCGGGAGGTGAAAAGTACTTCTACAGAGTTCCGAGCGAATACTGCACCATATCCAGCCGGAGGCATCTTCTTCGGCAAGCGTTCTGCCCATTCGATCAATTGGTCTCTGGGCATAAGCTTGTAGGTCTGAACATAACCAAACAATAGGATGTTAAAATTATCGAAGGATAAAAAGTAAAAGCAACATGCACCTGAACTCCTGGTACTTTTGAAACGAGACCGAGATATGTATCCACTATAGGTGACATATGCTCTACTTTCACTGGTACACGAGATGGGCCAAATGTTACGGCAGAGAACGACCGTACTAAATGTTACTTCTGGTGCCAATGCATCCACGAGGCACAAAAACGACAGCAAACAAAGAAATGTGATCATAGTCCAATACTTAGAAATGAAAGTTTCTCGAGCTTACCTTTACCCTTACTGATGGAGATTTCCCACAATGACAAAAGTACAATCAACAGCAGAATTCCAAGTGGAGTCAACACTTGAGTGATCAGTTGTGACCAATTCCGTATACAGTACATGAATCGTTTAGTGAACAAGGCCCGCAATCGGGCAAACGTCAGCGTGCAGCCAACGGAACGCTCCACTGAAAGGGGAAGCGTATCAGGAAGTTTCAGATGCAACATGCGTGTTTGTGATGAGTAGAAAAAATTCCAGGGATCGGTCCAGAACATGTGGAGATTGAGAAACGCAGGTTTTTGCAACCCCTCGTCACCCTTGCAATAATCACTCATGAGAAAGAGTATAAGTACCTGGAAGCTAAGATCAGCTCTGTTGTTTTTCATAGACTCACCTTGCTGTGCTTGGACCAGATCTTCGTTACGATTAACTTTCGATTTCATGAAATCGGACCTAGTTGTTGGATCAGTACTTTCGGCCACTTTGAGGAACACCTAAACGAACAGCACCGTAGTTGCGCTTCAAAAAAATCTACGTAAATATCCACAAAAACACAGAAAAGGAAGGAACACCTGCTCCAATGTGTTCAATGCTAAACCAAAACTGGAAATCTGCAGGGAATCTTTGGAATTTTCCATATACTCGAATAGCTCAGGAAAACTGCAAATAACACTAGATCACATACGAGGGACGGCATGGAATATCGAAACACGGTGATTAAGCGAGTTCTTCGGATATATCAAACAATTACTAGGGAAAATCATGAGTCGTTGTGAAATCATCCCTACTACGTGGCTGAAAAGTATAGGACAAATACTTCTTGCTATAAATCCCAGGATAGGGACCAGATGAACAAACAAATCAAGCTGAGAAGTAGACGACAATTGTACGATCATTGCATAACAAAACGTGCCTGAAATCCGATCCTTTTGCTTCGATGCCAGCTTTCAGACGTTCGAAGAAGGAACCTACAGTGCGCCGTCCATAGTAAATTTCGTATCGTAAATGAACTCGGGAGTGCACCAAAAGTTTTTTTGATGGACGATTTGTTGCCCTGGGTCACTAATCACTTTGCTCAGCTCTGTTCGTCTTTCAACAAGATTGGGTTCCTCCTTATAACCCCGATTTGAAAGAGCTGTGCCGCACGCACATTTTCGTGGATATTGGAGCGGTAGACTTGTGGACTACCTACGGGTATTACCTCAATCCGATATGGTTCTCTGAACAGGAGCACTTGTAGAGCAGGCCTGTAGGGCACTACCACCGCTCTGCCGATGCTCCGAAGTTGTCGCTTCAAGGGGTGTTGAGCGATGTCGACGTCAATTGACTGCGGCGCACTGTAAGCTCAGTTTGGAACGTCTGATGGCGTGCGTCTAATCGAATTTGCATCGAACTACAAGCACCTTATATGATATAGTGGTCGCACAGGTGTCTTCTATTTTCAGTTAGATTCATTTGTTTATCTGGTCCCTGCCTTAAAATATACAGTTAGAAACATGATGTCCTATACTTTTCAGCCACCCTGTATATATTAGGTTGATTCATAATAAATCGGACAAATGGTAGTGATGATTTCTAGAGATCATAACTCAGTAACGAATTAACGAAAATGGACGCGCGAGGTACCGTTGGAATGAGTATGAAAAGCTCTTCAAAGTACCGCAAAATGATCACTCCAAAGTAAATTCATTCCGCCACAATGCCGCACGATTTAAAGCGGTCCAGAGACCACATCCGTAACGTCATACTATTTATATCGCTATCTGGCCAGGAACCCGCGGATATCGGCAGACGTCTGATAGAAGTTCACAAGGAGCATGCCCCCGGCAGAAGTACACTGTAGTTGGAGCATTCGAAGTTTGCGTCAGGCGACTATTCCATCGAAGACGAAAACCGCGGTTGGTGGAGCGTACACGGCGTAGAGTACTGGGAGCTCGATGAAGGTACCACAGTATCCGCCGACGTCTACGTTCGTCAATTACGAGAATTGAAGGCCATGTCCAAAGTTCGCTACGGCGGCGGTCACATGTCTACTTCCAGCACGACAACGTGTCTACTTCCACAGACCGCACTTCGCAAGATCGACCAAGGCCGAGCTGCTGTCGTACAGTTGGACCGTACTTCTATACCCACCGTACTCCCCAGACCTGGCCCCTTCAGATTTCCACCTTTTCTCCCACAGCCAACGCCACCTGGACGGCCAAGACTTCAAAACTCGCGACGAGGTCAAGGCGGCACTCGGCAACTTCTTCGAGCTCCAGCTTCCGGCCTTCTGGAGCAAGGGCATCCATGATCTGCCTATACCGTGGCAGAAGGTCATCGATAAAGATGGAGTATATTTCAAGTGAATCCCTGTTGTCGTTAAAAAGCTGTACGACAATGATTAAAACTGGTCAATTTGTCCGATTTATTATGAATCAACCTAATATAAAACGCTTCGTCTGTCTGTACGTCCCTCCGTCCGTCCCTTTGTTCTTCCGTCTGTGACGAAATTAGGTATTATATGAAGAACGAGCTGTGGAGACGGGGGCAAGTGTGATATGAGTAGGGCATGGGACAAGAAGTAAAGAGCCACATGCCATGAGAAGCTCCGCCCGCGGTGGGCGGAGCGTGCCCTGGAATGCTCCGTTTTCGGACCGAAAATTGTTAATGGAGTTTGGATGTGTCCCAAGCGATGAGTTCTGAATGTCAAGAATGAATCTTGGGCGCAAGAGCGGAGCATGTAGTGGTGGACGGAGCTTGGTGGTTACATGAAAAACGACCTGTGGAGATAGGGACACGTTTTGCATGGGTAGGGCATGGAGCAAGAAGTAAAAACCATCCATGGACCAAGTTAAGCTCCTCCCACGGTAGGCGGGGCTTGCACTGAAATACTCTGTCGTCAGGAAAAAGAGCGATTTTATTCGACCTATCGGCGCACATGGTGCCAGCCAACTGGTGATATTGAGGGTTAGAAAGCTTACTTTTTTTGATGTTCCTTCGGTAGTGTGATCTCAAACTGCTTTCCATGCACATGACCTTTTTCAGCTCCAGGAACGTATTTCCCAGCGATGCGAGAAAATGATTCCGCAACGTCATGAGCATTTGCCTTTTCTACAACCACGACTGTCATTATGTAGCCGGATGCAAATCTGAAAACTGAGCATGGGTATTCAACAAAAGAAAGGAAACGATACATTACTAAAAAGTATGGCAGCTCCATTGCTTTTGTTGAGAAAGTATAATAAAAAGTATGGCAGCTCCATTGCTTTTGTTGAGAAAGTATAACTTTACCATGGAATAGTGCAACCTACTGACCTTTTTTTCAGGAACTGTGGTGTTCCACAGCAGTAAACTCGCCCTTTGGCCATTATTGCAATACGGTCTCCCAGCAGTTCTGCTTCATCCAGATAATGCGTGGTAAGCAAAACTGTCCTAAACATCGACTTCAAAGAAATAAATCGATTCGAGATTCGTAACCAAGAACCCAAGATCAGATTGGTTTATTTGCGGTGAATTGGACGTGACGGCTGACGCATTCTGAGACGTCGAGCTCAAATTTGCCCTCAAAACTGCGAAACGACTGATTGAATGAAACCAAACGTTCCGTAGTTGCCGTTGTTTTGATCTTTTTGCCGATTACTTTTGCGGTTCAAAAAGTACTTCGAGATTGGATTGGTTGATCAATTTCGTAACCTAATGGCCTGGGCTGGCCGATTGATCTCTATTTGTAAGCGGAAAATATTCCACATACCGGTCTACTTTTATGGTTTCCAAAAGGGTCTCAACGTCTCTTCGAGCTCGCGGATCCATGCCTGCAGTTGGTTCATCCAGCAATATCACAGGGCTGTCACCAATCACAGCCATTGACATACACAGTTTACGCTTCTGACCTCCGGAAAGATTCTTAGCATACTAAATGCGAGATTTATCGAATTTCCCATTAAGTGAGCCAATAAAAATATCTCATTAATATATTCAAGCAATCAGGAAAGGAAAGGATTTGCAGACGGGAAAATGGTTGATAAAAATCAACCAATGGAAACTAACAAAATCAAAAACTATTTGAAATGACAAAACAAGCCACAAAAAACTGGCATGGGGTCAATTAAAGTAGGGGGGGGGCGTAAAGTTTCCACTGACGTCGAGGCTATTTTCACCCTCGAGTTCAGGTGAAAGCAGATGAGACAGATGCTTCCCATGTAAGCGAATATGAATTTCTAGGCCTAGGGAGGGAAGGAGCTTCCACGTCGCGCTGGGTTCCCACCCCCCCCCCTCCTCCGCCCCGACTTTAACTGACTCCTAGCCGATGAGGCATTCTAAAAAAAAGACTATATATGTTCAAGACTTGAAGTTTCCAACCTCATCAGATTTCTCGTCCAGTTTGAGCTGATCGAGCAGCTGTTTTGCCTCATCCTCGTAGGAACCTTTAGCTCCTTTGAGGCCATGAATAAGCCACAGATGCTCATTAACTGTAAGACGATCAAAAAGAGCATTCGCCTGTGGACATAAACCAATATATTTACGACACGCCGATAGCTGCTTCTTTACATCAAGGTCGTCGATGCAGACCCTTCCTAAACGAGTAGGTACGTAGCGCTTAGAGTCACAAATTGAGAATTGATTTTAAAAGTCTCTAGCCACAGTAGAAAAATAGTCTACAGATTACTTTTGCAGCTTCAACGTACCTGATGTTGGAGCAGTAATTCCGCAGATAACTGAGAATGTTGTACTTTTACCGGCACCATTTTGTCCAAGAAGGGCGGTAACCTTAACGAGATTTGTGAATATATATGCGAGGGCACACACTGAAGACAAATGCTCTTTTTTCCATAAGGACAGGGACTTTATTGATCCCTAATCACGGTTTAACAACTATAAAAGGAACCGGAAGAGGTCGGGAAAAACGAGGAAGTTAAGAAAAAATGATCGTTTAAAAAATTCGAGGTGAGAAGCGATAATCGGTACAAACGGGTTCAAAAGCGCAAGATTGTGGCCTGTGCTCGATCTCTCGTGCATCTCGTCAAACTTCAACATCACCTTTCCGAGCTGTAGAAGATATCCTTTCTCATTCATTTATGATAATGTGGAATAAAAACAATAAACAGCAGCGATCAAGTGAAAAATGAAAGGGTGAAAGAGTAAGAAAAAGAGGGCTAAAACTGCCTCCTACTGGTTTCTCTATACATTGTTCTTGATAGACATATTCTTCAGAGGCACCGGGAGAGGTAAGGAGAAAAAGAGGACTGGGAATGCATGTTCTCTCAAAGAAGAGATTCCACTTCAGAGGAGGGTCATATATAGCGAAACTAGCATCGAAAAGCGCGGGTTTGGGTCATATCACGATCCCGCAGCACGGAGTGTCGTTATGCAGTCCGGCAGCCGGGTGAGTTGCCGGAAGGCGGGACATCGCCCGCGGTAGTCTGATTTAGCCTCTAGTCCGTCTGCCGCACTAGACAGACGCAAAGGAGCGCAAAAGAGGAGGGGGTTGCGGGTTGCTATTTCTCAGATTTTCCGCAGTTTCCTTTTTCTTTTTTTCTACTGTTACACAGCTGCGCAATCAAGTGAAACAATGAATGGGTGAATCCGCGAAAGGGTAAGAAAAAGGTGTTAGTGATGAAAAAATCCATTGCTTTTGGTATATTTGATTTTGGATAGCTGCCTTGAGATACATTTTGATATATTTGATTTTGCCCATAACTCAGCATCCTAGTAGTAAAATCTATTGAGTTCACGCTCGACCACTTTCATATTCCACAATCTGTCGAATTCACCCTTTCCGCTGTCACTGACGGAATCGTCCATGGAGATTCCATGATTTTAATCCCTCTTACAACCGCTCTACTAGACACAATACATGAACAGACATGGAAAGAAAAACCAAGAAATTTCTTCCACTCCAAAGCAGAAACCGAAAAAAACAGGACGAAGAGCACCTCGTTTGAATTCCCACCTTACCTTCTGACACAACATTAGAACAGCTGTCACCATGGAGTGTGGTCCAAGTTTTCGCGCCCAATGTTGATTTGCTTCTGACTCTGCGTCTTTGTCCACACGACTGTCGCTTCTTTGCTGCTCAGCTCTCTAATGTTCAAACCCACCGACCCGCCCCACCCCCTCTATCGCGGTTATCCGCGATTGGAAGATATTCATAAGAAGAGGAAAGTATTTACAACATATTAAGCGACACGTGCATATACTTTTTCGCATAGGAATGTATTCGTCGTCAGAGGATAGAGTCAAGTACGCGAAGAGGTCAGATGCTGGAAAGGCCAACGGACCGTTTCTTCTGAACGTCGAAAACACCGCAGCTGCAGCTCCGTATATAAGAGCCATGACTCCTCGATCGTCACTAGTTCTCAGTTCAGCTTTATTTTCATTTTAACACCATTCATGTCATTTTATTGATACATGCTATTTCGCTGGTTTAATTACCCAAGCTTGAGGTATCCGCTGATAAAGTTGACACCGTGTGCGTTGGTCTCGTGTAGCAATATCGGTCACGCCAGAAGATATCTTGGTTGCATACAGACATATATATCGGTATATATATATATATATATATATATATATATATATATATCCACTCAACCACCGAGCGCTTATTTTATATGGTACATCGGTCCCTCTGGACAGGGCTAAAGGTACGATTTCACCGTTGGTATTTTGTGATTAATTTTTACTTGTCGCTCATATTTCGGACTAAAAACGCGACGCTTTTTGACACCATTGTCGCAAACCCATTTCGGTCACTGAAAACTCGAGCGACGCTTTCATTCAGTTTGTTCTTTTTCATTGGTTGGCTTCTCATTCGTGTGTTGAGGAAGTGTGCTCATTCTCTATTATGTCTGCTATCGGCCCCGCTACGCTAAGGTCACAGAAAGGGCTTCTGACACGTTACTGTAACAATCTTATACGCCTAGTAGAATCATTCGAAAAAGAGATGGACCCAAACGTTCCAACCTCGTATGACTTGAGCAATGCTGAGTATATACAGACTTTGGTATTCGAGCTAGAAGCTACGATCGACCTAGTGCGCACAACTTTGGGGTTGTTTACGAGTACGGTCGACGCGCTGGCAGACGCCATGGACGAAGACCAAGAAAGCCACGCACAACAGTACATTGACACCGCACACAGTGCAATCGATCGTGGCAATAGACTCCGCATTCAATTAAGTGCAAGACTGAGGTCCGCGCATGAGCAATGCCTCGCGAGGCAGAACGCAGCGAACACCACCACACACTGCGCACCAGAAGGGGACGCAAAAAACCAACCACTGCTAACTGACACATCGGGACAGCTAATTGCGGGGACTTTGCAAGCTGCACAGCCGCGACTCCCTCCTATTCCCATCCCAAAGTTTTCGGGCAAAGTGTGGGAATACACAAACTTTTGGAGACTGTTCTGTGCTAATGTACATGACCAACCCCTGACGAACTTACAAAAGTTCAATTATCTCCTCTGCTCGCTGCAAGGAGAAGCTCGAGAGGTCATCAAACGTTATGCGGTAACAGATGACAATTACGTGAACGCCGTAGAACTTTTACGAACCAAATACGGGGACACCTCTAAGTTAATAGAGGCGCTGCAAAAACGCCTGGAGAATGCGAAAGCGGACAATTACGCCATCCGTTCTCAACGACACCTCCTAGAGCACCTTATTCCAACGGTATCACAGCTGGAGAAAGAGGGAGTAAACTTGAATGGCTCTTACATTGTCCGCAAAATCCTTTCTAAATTTAACCCATCACTTCAGCGCACAGTACTCAGCACACTTTTTTCTCACTCAGTTAATGAAGCCCAATGGACCATGCAAGAAGTTCTTAAACTTCTTGATCAGCAGATTACAACAGAAGAGCGTATTGACGAAATGGTAGTATCGAAGAACATCAGTAGTGGACCCCCAGTAAAACCCAACTTACTCAAACAAACCATTAGGGGTACCGAATGTATGTTTTGCGCGTTACACCACAAGTCATCATTGTGCACCAAGTATGCTACCATAAAGGATAGACGCGATCTGATGTTGGCACGTAAACTTTGCCTCAACTGTGGGAAACCTGGACACCTTTTGAAGGACTGCATTAGTCAGGGATGTCGCACATGTCAAGGGAGGCGACATCACCATACGCTGTGCCCACAGCGTACTAAGGAAGACAACGGAACCACAAAGAATTTGTCCCAAAGCGCAAAGATGACGCGCGTAAAGGGGATACTACCCAAGACTCAGGAAAAAACACCGGATACAGTTCAGCATACTCAAGTAAGGGGAAACCAAAAGGTAAAGCGAGCTAACCCCGTCCTCATTACGAGCGCAGATGAAGCAGATACACAATTGGCTGAACAGGACGTAGTGCAAGAATCCATCGTGATGCAAAGCGTGGATGATAGAGACACCCACCATGGAGCCGTATTACTCCTTACAGGTACAGCGAAGGTTGGCAACGCAAGTGGCGACCGGAATAAAAGAGCAGAGATACTCTTTGACACCGGTGCGGACCAATCCTTCATAAGTGAAAAACTAGCCCAGCAGTTGAAGCTGGACGGTAACACTACACGCACACTAGTGATGCGCACATTTGGCGAGGATACGCCTAAAACTGCAACATGTAAGGTTATTACGGTAGACATTTGGGACCACCAAGGTCAAAGGCACTCCTTAAGGTTATGCACTACGCCGGTAATAACGGGAGCAGGAAAGGTAGCCAAGTTGACACAAGAGGACTTGGCATTCCTTGAGCGCAACAATGTTGTGCTATCTAAGGCACCTCATGAGAAACCGTGTGCACCAGAAATTCTGCTGGGGTGCGATCAGTTGTGGACCTTTATACAAAGTGCTTCCCCCCAGTATACGCTCCCGTCAGGACTGCAGCTCATTCCTTCAAAACTCGGCTACCTGCTCACAGGAAAGCAAAGGTGTGCGGTAGATCAAATGGAAGGAAAAGAAGATACCCAGCGACAAAACACCTTATCAGTGGCAATCAATACATTAACGAATTTTGACGGGGAACTAGAGCGCTGGGACAAATACTGGACTATGGATTCGTCAGGAGTGTGCGAATTCACGGGAACAAGAGATGAAGAAAAGGAAGCTGTCAACCAGCAAGTTTCGGAATTCTTCGAGCAGACGGTAGAGAGACGCGCTGATGGCTACTATGTCCGACTACCATACAAAGAAGGTCATGACCCATTACCTTCTAACAAGGCAATAGCCCTCAAGAGGCTACACAGTGAGCTCAACAAACTAAGGCAACAACCGGAGACTTTACAGAGATATGACGATACCATACGAGAACAGAAAGCGCAAGGCATCATCGAAGAAATACCAAACAACAGGGAGCCGGAGGGTAACATACTGCACTATATCCCACATCAGCCCGTTATTACTCCTCAGAAGGAAACCACGAAATTGCGTATCGTCTTTGATGCCTCTGCGCATTTCAAAGATCAGCCATCCCTCAACGATGTCCTACATCAAGGACCGCTGATCCTACCAGAACTTTATGCGATGCTTTTGAGGTTCAGAATGTCACCCTACACCGCTATCTCGGATGTCGAGAAAGCTTTTCTACAAATTCGCTTGCAAGAAATCGACCGAGATGCAACAAGGTTTTTCTGGGTGAAAAATGTGAATGCTCCAGTGGACGACGATAACCTCACAACTTATCGTTTTACACGGGTCACATTCGGGATCAACGCCTCCCCCTTCCTTCTTGGAGCCACAGTACATCATCACTTACGCACAACAGTGGAAGAAGAAGACTTGGCTCAAGAGATTCGAGAGAACTTGTACGTAGATAACCTCATATTAGCAGCGGACTCAGTGGGACAAGTACACCAGAAAGCGATGCAGGCACGCCGGATTTTCAAAGAAATGGGAATGAATCTGCGTCAGTTTCTTTCAAATGATCACACCCTGAATACGACACTTCCGAAGGAGATATTGGCGCAATGTATGATTCAAAAAGTGCTAGGCCTAAGTTGGGACGCCAGTCGCGATACACTCGAAATATGCTGTAAGATTCCGCTAGACCGGATGCTTACCAAAAGAATAGTAGCTCGAAGGATCGCTTCGATATATGATCCTCTCGGATGGTTGGCACCACTCCTTACACAGCCAAAATGCTTTCAACAAAAACTCTGGAAGCATAAAGTCGCATGGGATGAAGAGCTTCCCCGTGATTTGTATGAAGAATGGATCAACATTGTTCGAAACGTAGACGGGTTCAAGGAGTCTCTCCCACGGCGATTTCTGAACGGACCGAGCAATTATAATTTGGCAGTATTTTCGGACGCAAGCACCATAGCCATAGCAGCGAGTGCCTACGTATTTAACGAACTAGGATCCGCCCTTGCTATGGGAAAATGCAAATTACCGTCAGTGCGTTCTAACACCACTGTACCCAAATTAGAGGTAAACGCTCTTACGATAGCCTCTCGATTACTACGATCGGTATGGCTTGCAATCAAATCACGCCTTTCACCTTCTCAACCGCGAGCCTTCATATTTTCTGACTCGCAAATCGCACTCAGTTGGCTCGGCTCATCCATCCATAACACCAATCTGGGACGCTTGGTTAGCAATCGGTTGAGAGAAATACAAAAAATTCTCGAAGCGTTACGAAAGGAAGGTGTTTTCGTAGAATTTCGATATGTTACAACTAGAGATAACCCTGCAGATGCAGGCACAAGAGGTCTAACCAAGGATCAGTTGCGGAAACATTCTTGGTGGACAGGTCCGCCGTTCTTGCGTGAACCAGTTGAGCAATGGAATCATCCAGTGTATAAGTTCCACACGGATGAAAATTCAAGGGATGAGCAGGAAGAATCAATGATCACTGCCTTGAATACGGATGCTATTGCAACCATGACACCTCTCATCGATCTTGAAAGGTTCAGCTCATTCCTGAGGGCAAAGCGAGTAATCGTCACAGTACTTGTTTTTCTGAAAAAGATCCTGAAACCACTTTCTACGGCAAGGGTCAAGGCGATTATAGACAAGGTGAAGGTACTTAAATGTGTCCCGGAGGATTTGAGGGCGATCAATGGATCGCACATACACGCTGCGAGGCAACTTCTCATCCGTAACCATCAGGCTATTTATCTGACTCATACTTATCGGAAATCAATGGAAAACACTTTACGTCTGTTCCCAGATAGTGACTCAATTTGGCGCTCAAAGGGTCGCCTAGGGCACTCATCGTTAACACCGGAAACGAAAAGTCCTATCTTTATAGCTCCCAACTCTTCACTCGCTCGATTAATCATTACGGAAGCTCATGGAACATATCACCAAGGCATCGAACACACCATGTCCATGGTGCGCACACGATACTGGATACCGAAATTGCGTCAACAAGTGCGAAAGCTTGTAGAACACTGTGTGAAATGTAGACGCTTCAACGCACTCCCATACCAATATCCAGAATCACCTGACTTACCGAAACGCAGAGTTTTACGCAGTCACCCCTTTCAGCACACCGGGCTAGACTTTTTTGATCTCCCATGCACTACAACATCGGCACCAGCCAAGAAAGCTTATGGATGTATCTTCACTTGCATGGCTACACGTCTCATCCATCTGGAAATGGTTCACAGTATGAGTACCGAGGACTTTATTAACGCCTTTCGTCGATTCGTAGCGCGTAGGGGGGTCCCATCATCGATCACATGCGATAATGCACCGACCTTCTTACTTGGGGCGAAAATCCTTACGGATGAAGATCCGTCAGACTCATCTCGAGAAGAGCCACCGAGGGCAATCACTAACATGGAAATTCAATGGAACCATATTACACCCTACGCCCCCTGGCAAGGTGGTTTCTATGAGAGACTCATAAAATCGGTGAAATTAGCTCTCTACAAAGCACTTCGGGGAGCTCAATACCGAACAGGCGATCACCTACGTACTGTACTCACGGAGGTGGAAGCTTGCCTCAATTCGAGACCACTCACGTATCAAGGAGCCTCACAGGAGGAGATCACCATGATTCGACCAATTGATTTCATACAGAAGGATCTTATAGTGACCTTACCAATGAATCGCGTCATAGATATTCCTCAGGATGATCCAGCGTATCTTCCACCAGACGAAGCTAGAAGTCTGCAGAATCAGCGTGAGGTTGTAGAAGCTTTGCGTTCCTCGTGCCAAGCTACGGAACGCTTTTGGCAAATATGGCACCAACAATACCTCGTGAATCTTCGTGAAACGCACAAGCGATTTCCAACCACGCGACGTCAGGGGCGACTCACACCTACAGTAGGTGATGTTGTTCTCGTTAGTGACCCGGTTCTCTCCCGCAATGAGTGGAAAATGGCACGAATAGTCGCATTGCGACCCAGTGCTGATGGAGAAATTCGTGAGGCGGAACTGCTGACACCTTCGAAAAGAAGAATCAGAAGACCAGTGAATCTTCTGATACCCCTGGAACTCCAAGACCATGTTACAAACGCCCAAGATGACGAACACACTTCCACTAACCCTGTAAAACCGGCTACAAAACGCATCATGAGCAATGCGCCGAGTAAATCGCAGGTAGATCAGGATGGAATGATATCGACGCGCCATTCACACCGCTACGATCTCCGAAAACGGCCTACACGACGCAAAAATTTCACGCTAATCTCGACGGTTTCTTCTCCACAGCGCTCTACGATGGCCAGACGATGGTTCCTTTTCTACTTGATGTTGGTGTATTGGATAGGAGTTGGTGCAAAGGCGAACGTTCCTACTATGCAGATGTTCTGCACTGAAAAAGGAGTCTTAGTCACGACAACTCAAAACAATGTCACATTTGAAATCTGCACGGATAATCTTTGCAAACGTTATGACAGTGGTAAACCTACTGTTTTGGCTACGTTTCCACCAGAGTATACACTTCAAGATTACCGCGTCACTCTCAAATGGAATAGGGAGAGAGAAACAGCGACAATGGAAACAGTCTGCAAAGCACTAGATTTCTGTGAAAACGTTGACTGTTGGCTATGTGCTCAGGTGTTATTTAACCCTGAATGCTGGCCCATTGGAGCGATCGCAATAGTCATGATCATCCTATACTTTTTCGTAGCGACTTGCTACCTCCTGCTTTACGTCCCAATGACCATAGGTAAACCGATACGTCTCCTACTCTATGGAATACACCTACTTCTGGCATTCATCGTGGTTCGCATTGGATGGCGCCTAATTAAGCTCATACGAAATATGGCTAACAGACGAGATCACATTCGTCGCCGACGAATGCTGATGGCCCTAGCGATCTTATTTTACCTCACTACACCTTTACCGTATGAAGTCACAGCTTGTCAACAGGTGGATGCGTTTGAGCATCAATCAACCGTTTGCTCACTGTCCAAAAAAGGGCAGACTTGCAATATAACAACTACAGAGCTTCTGAAGCTCAATACCTTCAAACGTGAAGCCTGTCTACGCGTTCTATATAATTCGACGCTTGTTTCCAATGTGAAAGTGAGATGGGAAGGTTTATATCTCAGTTGCGAACAGGAAATGCTGTACTTCACTCGTCCAGCGCTTCTTAAGGTGCTAGACAGTAAGCGGTGCCCTCACATGGGTTCGTGCACAGGAGAGAAATGCGCCAACATTAACAGTACCACCCTAATTCCTGAGTTGAAGGAAGCTAACCGTTACCCAGGACGGACAGGATGTTTCGAATCGTGTGGCGGATTCGGATGCGATTGTTTTTATCTTAGTTCTGGCTGTCTGTTCTACAGAATCTTCGCTGTTCCGACAACGACCACGGTTTACGAGATATTTCGCTGCACACGTTGGTCGCAACAGGTGAAGTTGGAAGTTACGGTGGAAAATTTCCACTATGAAAAGGGCAAACAGCAACACAACGTCATGATAAAACCAAACATACCGGTACAGCTTCCGGCGATACGCCTCACCATGACCTCAGTAAGCCTTCCGCCAACGCCACTACTCCATAGCCATTTTATAACAAATGGGCAGGAGACCTCCATATGGGATAGAGATAAAGTACCCAATCTAATTTGCGCTTCGCAAAAAGACGCTGTTCAATCAAACTGCTCAATAGCAGAAGATTGTCGATGTGCACCTGCAGAAAGCAAAATCAAGTGTGAGTGCTCCACCATAGATGTGGAGGAAGAATTCAACCATCTCGAAGCTAAACTTCCCATAAAATCCGCCGCCTGGGAGCTAGCGACACGCAAGAAAGATAATAAGGTGATAGCTAAGATACCTGATATGGTATCAGCTGACATAACCATTAACTTCCGATCCACCCTTGACACCGTGTCGCTAATAATTTATGATGATCATTGCACCGTGGAAAACGCGGTCCTACACGGATGTTATCGTTGCTCACAAGGAGCACAATCAACGATACGATGCACCTCCGATCGTGACACACTGGGAGAAATCCTATGTGGTCAGGATTCATTTGTCGTGCCGTGTTCGCAGCAATCACCGGAATCCTTACTACGATTCAATTTTGACACCGCTCGACAGTTACTGAACTGCACCATCTCATGTGGGTCAATCACCAATTCCTTTGTGATAGCAGGCGTTCTAAAATACACTGGGAGGCTTTCTATAGTTTTTGCGTCTATGCTGGAAGGCAATAGTACGACATACAACACCTTCCAATGGCCGGATATCAGTCACGTGGTAGATGTCATCCTCAATTGGTATAAGACACTACTGTTTGGTCTTGCTATTCTGGCACTGGTTCTGTTACTGTCATACATCTACCTACCCACTGTAGGACTTCGTATGTGTCGCATGTTGACTCAGGGTGTCTTGACGCTTTTGGGCTGCCCACTTAAGGTCATGGTACACCTTCTGCGAAAGCTACGCGGACACCGGCAAGGTCAACACAATAGCCTACGGGGCAAACACGAAAAGGTTTTTTGAAACAAGTAGAAATTATACACAAAGATTTACGTTTTGTTTAGTTAGCTTTCAGATTAATAGACGCCTAGACGCTTAAAAGTAGAATATAAACACCTATTACATTGTAGCACACCAGAAAGGCACCACTTCCTCTACACCAGTTATCGCTCCAGTGGTAGTACTCGGTGATTACAGATAATGGACACCCGTGAATTTGAACGCCTTCAACTCGAGTATAATGCACTTCGTAACGCCCTCCCGCCACTTCCTGAGCCAGAGGATTTGTATGCGAAGATCATCCGTGTGTGCCGCCATTTCTGGATCTCGGCAAAATCTGTTGACAATCTTGGGCTTAGGGTTAGGTCGTTGAGAAACACTATAGACACCTGGCAGGAACGGTATACTATGTGTAAGATTTTGATAGAGACGGTCGCAAGAGTCAGGCTTGAGTTTCTTCTGATACGCTCTCAGCTCGCAGCCTTGTGGGCTTTCCCTAGTCTTCTCGTCGCCACACATAAGGTCGAGTCGGAAGTTTGGAGGACTATGATTAGGAGGCAGCAAGAGGATGACGAAGGAAATCCTTTGTTAATCGATTACACCACGATGGAGAGAGCTATCACAGATAAGCTCGAGGTTCTGAAGGAATACGACACCAGTCTCCGCGAGTACGAAGAGGCTCTTGGACACGAGAGCCTGCAGGAAGAACGTCTTTTTCGGGCTCAGATACTCCTGGAGCTGGAGACACTGCGAGATTCTATCGCCGAACGCTCTTCCCGGGAAACTAACGCGATGGACACCACACTGCACGAAGACGACCCGGTCAGCCTTGGCCAGGGAGAAGAGAACACCGGTGAACCGGAAGAACGAGAAGGTGTTGAGGAGGCAATGCAGGAGTCTTTGGCAACGGCCCAGGAGATATACCAAGGGCACCTGGTCCAACGGGAGCACGAAGCGGTTATAATCCGAGAAAACGAACAGTTTGTGGAGCCGATATTGGAGATTGAAGAGGAAGTGGAGTCACTAGACCAAGAGCTGATGGTGATCGACGAGGAGCAGTCTGATGAAGAGGAAGAACATGACGCCCACTCACCTGCGCACAAAGCCCAGGAAGAGGAGCAACACGACGCCCACGCACCAGCACACGAAGCACAGGAAAGAGAGCACCACGCTAGTCCACCAGTACATGAAGCACACCGAGGACACCAAGCCCGGGATGTACGTGAGGATAGGAGGCGCCAAGTCCGTTCACCTGTTCGCGACGTGCGTGACCTGAGAGGACACCAGGCTCCGGCGCCAATTCAGGATGGACGACACCGCCTCCCTCCGCAACCACAGGACGAGATTGCACAGCTCCGGCAACAACTCCAGCAGCAGATGCAGGCCGTTACGAACTTCAATAACATGATTGAAGAGCTAGAGGATCAAGAGCGTTGTCCCATCAGAACGTTTGCAGGAGGTCGGATCCAGAATCCGAACGAAGAACGAATGCCGTGCGTTTTCTGCGGACGGATAGGGGACCATTACTCGGACGCTTGCCGCGAGTTTATGACTGTGAGGGAACGCAGAGAGAGGGTGGAACGAGCAGGACGATGCACAGTGTGTCTGGACCGCTTCTGCGAAGGTGGGGTATACTGCCGGAAGTATGACGCTAGATGCTTCTATTGCAGACGCACAGGACACAATGCCGCGTTGTGCGTCTTACCTGAAAGGAGTCGACGCATCATGGATGAACTTGAAGTCTTATATCGCGGAAGGGAAAATGCCAGTACCCGCGTCATTCAGATTACCAGACGGCTAAGAAGACGAGGAGTGGACGCGTGATGCGAAAACTGCGGCGCGCGGAATATCGCGGTTATCCGCGATTGGAAGATATTCATAAGAAGAGGAAAGTATTTACAACATATTAAGCGACACGTGCATATACTTTTTCGCATAGGAATGTATTCGTCGTCAGAGGATAGAGTCAAGTACGCGAAGAGGTCAGATGCTGGAAAGGCCAACGGACCGTTTCTTCTGAACGTCGAAAACACCGCAGCTGCAGCTCCGTATATAAGAGCCATGACTCCTCGATCGTCACTAGTTCTCAGTTCAGCTTTATTTTCATTTTAACACCATTCATGTCATTTTATTGATACATGCTATTTCGCTGGTTTAATTACCCAAGCTTGAGGTATCCGCTGATAAAGTTGACACCGTGTGCGTTGGTCTCGTGTAGCAATATCGGTCACGCCAGAAGATATCTTGGTTGCATACAGACATATATATCGGTATATATATATATATATATATATATATATATATATATATATATATCCACTCAACCACCGAGCGCTTATTTTATACCCTCGTCCATCACTTTCGGCAGCTTTATTTCAATTGGATGTTTATACATGCGCGTGACACTTTGCATGCGGTCCTTAGTAAGCAAATATAATATAAACATTCGGGTAACAGGTGAAGTTAACTTTCCGTGGACGATCCCTTCAAGCATCGATTTCGGTATTATTTTTTAAAACGAACCGTAAATTCGTTCTCTTCTCTGCCTTCAGATGCAGGCCTATTCAACAGTAGACGGAAAGCTGCAATCCCATTTCCGAAGATGTCCCACAATTTTCAGGTGAACGAAACTTCGAAAACGTGCGAAGCATGTAACGGGTCCTAATTCTCGATCTTCCCCATATTATCGTTACTCCTTTACTACTAGAAAACGATCAATTGGCAAGTTCTCGCGAAATTCTTGGGCCTGCGTTTGTGATTTTGCCACTTGCGATCGAGTGCTTTGCACAATCATTGTGACCACACACATCCAATATTTACTTGAACTGTAAGTGAACTGTAAAGTGCTCGCAAGGCATAATTATGCCTCAAGCAGTCATCTTGAGCAAACATGCAAATTAACAATATACGAACGCCAGATTCACCGAAGTGAGGTTCAAGACATCCTAAATCCTGGCCTTCACTTCGGTGCCACAATGGAGTATGCCTTAGATAGGAACAGATAGCGACGTCTAATAAAATTTGCGGAGCCTGCGACGACGTGGGACTGAGGCTAAGGAGAAGAAATAGGAGAAAAGTCGGCAAGATTGTGGATTCTTCAGCAATAACTAAGTTCTTACTGGAACTATACATAGCCTACTCACCTGTCCTACATACGCTTGCAACGATAAATCATCCACAGCGCGTTCTCCCGTTGAAGACCAAACCTAAAAAAAGAGCGACACGTCAACAGAATTCGAATTCGAATTTGCAAAGTGCCGAACTATCGATTCGGATTCCAACTCGAGAGTCCTCAACACGATCATCGTGCCGTAGTGTGGTTGAGCCGAGCGTTCACAAACGGAGCCGCTGCTGGTGCGCACCGAGCGTTCACAAACGGAGCCGGGGCTGGTGCGCAAAGTATGAACGCGACTTAACCGTTACAATGTTCCGATAGAGTGCGATGTGTGCTGTAATCTGGTGTAGACAACTACAGCGGAAAACCAAAAAAAAAAAAAAAACAAAGAAAGAGGACATTTGAAAGCCCAAACTTCTGGAACAATCTAATATTGGGTTACGGGTAGTTTTCTGCAAAAAATGAAAAATTGTCCCTTTCTTATACCGTCTGTTTGATGATAGGCATAGTTACCTACGAAGAGACCAAAACCGCATGTAATATTAGGTTGTCCTGAAAGTCTTGTAGGATTTTCCCAAAAAAATGAGTAACTTTTGTTTACTTCGAAGCAGGCCTAGGCGATTCAGGAATATGGTAGAACGTTCTCTAAGCTTTCCAGTAAAATATATATTGACCCACCAGATCCCGTAGAGAGAGCTCCAATGCCTGTTGTCGATACCCACCCAAATCGCGGTGTCATCTATGAGCGGTCTGCGAGCGGTCTTGCGGCACACGACTGAAGCTTACCACTCCATCAGCGCTGCATTGGGCAAGGGATGTGTGAGCTACGAGACCGTGCGCCGCAGGCTCATAAGCTTCAGCAACGGCGAGATTGACATGGAAGACAAGCCACACTCAGGATCGTGCTACTTCTGCGACGCTGAAGGAATGCTTTTCCATGAAGTGCTGGTACAAGGCGAGACAGTCACCGCTACCGTATGCACCCACCAGCTCCAGCAGATCGTCGTCATAGTGCGAGAAAAGCGCCGGAGAAGGTCCGCGGTTCCCTCCCATGACGACGCCTCCTCCCATTTCACGAAAAGTACCCAGGCCAAGCTACGCGAGCTCGGCTGGGTGTCCTGCCCTACAGGCCTTATTCTCCAGACATTGCCCCTTCTGATTTTCACCTTACCCAACCTCTTGAATCCTTCCTGGCCAAGAGAAAATTCGTTGATTATGGCATGCTTGCAAAGGCATCGCCGACTTCAGCGACTCCCAGAACCCGGGGTTCCGGGAGGAGGGAATCAACGATTTACCTATGGGATGACAGAGTCTTATCGATAACAATGGTGAATACGTTGTTGCCTAACTGTTGTTAGTTGGAAGAAAAAATAATAAAAAATGATGGTCGAGAAAAATTCTACAAGATTTTGGGACAACCTAATATAATTCTTATCTTCATCAGAGGTGAAAATACCGTATACAACCTTTATAAGGTTCTGCACTGAAATACCGGCTCGCGTTTTCATTAAGCCTTCATCTGTTTCATTGTTTCCACCATCCTCTTCCAGATGTGCAACAGATGATCTCTTATACTGAAAATTTTGATCTAAAGACTTCTTGAAGCAGGACTGTAGCATTAGGGAGACATCTGTAAGCAGACTATACTGGCAAAAAAAACCTTCAAGAACCCACTTTGCCACAACATAGAAATTTGAAAAACGTGAAGTCACTGTCACTGAATATATAGTCAAAGAACAAAGTCGCCGCGCTCATCCAAATGATGTCCAGTAATAGCATAACCAAAGCGGCTCCAGCGTTGAAGCGATAAGAGATGTCTTCAAAAATATTGAGGAACGACAAGTCACGATCTAAAGCCATAAACATTGAGAAATTTAACATTAGCAAACAGTTTGGCGTTATTTTGGAGAACAGAATAAACTTGCCTCGTCCCAGGTAGTCGGCCATCGTCATAATGGCATATGCGAAAGCCGCGTGTGGGTTAATTGAGAAAAGAGTGCAATAGAGAATCTGCTCCACACGAGGAGCCCAGTACACAACCACAACCATTACAATCCATAATACAATTGTCACTGGAAAAAATTGGGGACTTTCATTTCTGTCATTGGGCATCGGCCGAGCGAACTCTCTGCTGGTGGTGGGTGAGGAAAGCAAACCAGACGCTTTTGACAATCGGCTGCTACAGTAACCATGTTTTCGCGCCAGGGCGCGTATCGACGCTGCTCGTTGTCATCACACACTCTCTCGCGTTTTGTCGTTCTCTCTGCGCTCTCCGCGTAGGAGAAAGCATGTGGCAAGCTGCCGGTGAATTGTACTACGCAGGCCGTCTAGGGGAGGCAACACCCATTGCAGAGCGGAGAGCGGAAACCGGAGGAGAACTGAGTTAAGGAGGAGAGCATGGAAGAAGGGGCGGCGCACGGTGAACCGCTTCAATTTTTGAATATGCATGGGGTGATGGCAGGATTGCATCCATCTGGAGCTTCACCGATGCGGTAACGTTTCTGGGGCGATGGATGGTTACGGTGCACACCGTTGTTGTAAACAGGAATTACCTTCGGCCACAGGCCATATCAACCCGCTGCGTCGAAAGTTCCTTCCCCTGCAATGCACGCGAAGCGCTCCACGAGTCGCGTTAAAACGAAGTTAGGTGCCATCGCAACGGGGGGGGCATCCCATAATACAACGGGACCCTATTTTTACCTAACAATAAGCCGTGAAGGGGAAAAGAGCCCTCCTTTCCCCCTCCAAGGCTTAGGCAAAAGTATACGCGTGAATGTGCAATTGACCCATCAAAGATCTCTCCACGATGCGCAGATAAGCAACTTTTTAGAAGAGCCCCCCCCCCCCCTCATTGCAATAGCACCCAAACCTAAAGCATTAAAACATCTGCTTTTAACATAATTCCTTCGTTCTTGTGTTTGAGGTAAGCAAACCAGACCCAAAACAATTGGGATGTAAGGAAGCATGTGTTGGTCCTGCCACGAAAACCTGATTTCTGTATCAGCCGATTGTCAAAAGTGCTGGTTTGCTCACCTCGTGGTGGGTGGAGTTCAAGTGTTCCGACTGGTGAGGTAAGGTCAGGTTGCGCGGCGGATTGGAATCAGGTGAAGACAGGTAAAAACACGCTGCCAAAGCTGCTTCCCTAAAAGGGCTTAGGCTATAGAGACTCTCGCTCTATTTAGCTTTGTTATTGTCATTTATTAATAACCAAGTATTAGCATTATATTGCACTCGTTTCACTGTATCGATTTTCTTGTAAGCTTCAATATCATTATCTCTTGGCTGATCTGGGATTGTAAAGGGAAACATAGAGTTAGCCACGCCCAACTTATACAGTATATAAGTGGCACGTAGAAGAGCTTTAGCACATTTTTCTTATTCTCTTTTAGCATTAGTTAGCTTTGTTAATAAAGTTTAATTACCCAAGTTTGAGGTGTGCTGGAGCATATGGTGCATCGGGCCTGAGCGACCCAGGACAAGTCAAGGATCGATCAAGGAGCAGAAACCCGAGGATCGATTAAGGAACGAACCACAATCCGATCGATCAAGGAGAGGAAATCCGAGGATCGAAGGAGAACGAACCAGAGACGAATAGTGCCAGGAGCGGAAGCCGGGAGGATATCGAACGAAGGAGTGAGTAGCAGATCCTTCGCTTCGCACAAGGTCCCGTTCGCGCATGCACAACGTCCGTTGTCTGCACTGCTGAGAGATTGCATCGTTGCATCACTAACTGTCTGACCGAGTAGTCGCACTAACATGACCACTTCGCTTTCAAGTAGACAAGGACTTCTAACACGATCTGTAAATCGGCTTGCCGCTGTAGTGGACGAGCACAGGGACCTAGAGACATGGGCACTAGAACCCCCCTCCGAAGACCACGAACGTAGGACTTACCTAAGGGCAGAACGATTGAGGATTCGGAAAGTCAAGGCAATCCTCGATACAGAAACAAGCAACGTGGACACGGCTCTTGAGCGCTACAGCACCGCTGCTGATAGCCTTGATGCCGACACCCCTTCTCTGAACGAGATTCTCGAGAAAGTCAGTTCCAACATTGAGAGGGCTTCCGCCACACTGGACGAGGGACGTGTCGTACAGACAGCAGTGGCTCGCCTCTTAGGGGAACTAGACGAGATCGAGAAAAGTAGCACTACGGGCGATACTGCAAGCTCCCCAGACCTTCCTCAGCTGAAACTAGCTCCAATCCCAATTCCTAAATTCAGCGGACGGGTCTGGGAGTGGGATACGTTTTGGACAGCCTTTGAACATTCTGTGGATTCTCGAGAGATGGACGACATCTACAAAATGAACTATCTACTCGACGCACTTCACGGAGAGGCTAAAGACACCATAAAGCAGTACGAGGTTTCCGGACGGACGTACCCACTTGTTGTCGCTCGACTGAAGGAGAAGTATGGTAATTCACGGATACTTATAGACCAGTTGATACGTCGACTGCAACAGGCACGAGCCCACAGCAATCGTCTGGAACATCAAGAAAAACTCTGGGAAGAGTTGTCGTCAATTGTAGCCCAACTTCAACTCAAGGGAGAAAATGTCGACAACAGCTTCCTCCAGAACCAGTTGCTCGGAAAGTTCGCAGAAGGAGTCCAACGCCACGTCTTGCGAATGAAGGAAAACCAAACAACGGATGTTACCTGGAACACCAATACGCTTCTCGATTGCGCGCGAAACTACATAAGTACTGAACTCCAAATCGTCAATCAGATGGGGAATAAGCATGACCAGCAACTTGATCGAAACTCCATAGCAGTTAAGAAGAATACCTTCACAGGGAAAAGAATCAATTCGGCATTGGAACGCTTGAACCCCTGTTTCTACTGTGGAAAAGTGGATCACAACCCCAAAGACTGCAGAGAAGTGGCCACGCGAGAACAGAGACTGACATTCATGCGCAAGAAGAATCTCTGTCTCAACTGCGGAGCAAAGGATCACTGGGCGGTCCAGTGTAAAGGAGGGTCGTGTAGAATGTGTAGGCAGCGCGGCCATCACACTTCACTTTGCGAGCAACTTCCTTCACGGAAGACCACAGTTTTTCAAGAAACTAGGAAACCACTTCCTGCAGCAAATAAGGGCACTTCGAAACGCCCTATGCAAAAGTCTGCGACATCACCAAAGGTCAACGTCGTGCTATCAGAAGCGGACAAGTCACAGGACGAGGTATCTGCATTCGTAAACATTCACAGAGGCAGCAACGACGTCCACATACTTGTAGGAGAGGCACAGGTAATGAATCCCAAGAATCAAGCACTGGAACCAATTCATGTTCTGCTCGACACAGGAGCAGATCGCTCCTTCATTAGCAGTGAATTGGCAGATCACCTACAACTGCAGGATCTCAAGTTGATCGAATTGAGCATCAACACATTTGGGTCCAACCAACCGTTGAAACAGACATGCGGAATAACTCAACTGCAGTTGTGGGATAAATCTGGAACCTCTCATAGAATAGAAGTCACCAAAATCGATACGGTCACGGAACCCATGGTACGACAAAGCCTCGACCTGAAAGACAAACAGTTCCTGTTCGATAAAAATATTCATCTTTCAATTACTTCCCACGCAACGGAAATCAAACCGCAGGTCCTACTCGGATGCTCTGACCTCTACGCATTCCTTGATGAAGGATTCGCGGCAAGGATAACCCTTCCATCAGGGTTGACACTCATTCCCTCTAAACTAGGATACCTCGTGTCAGGATGCCCCAGCAGAGATGATAAGGACGAAGAAATACCGAGTCAACCGGTCGTAAACAGCGTTTCATCAAGGTTCAATGGAGACCTGCAATCCTGGGAAGAATTCTGTACATTTGAAGCAACAGGAGTTCATGAGTTCACTGGGCCGAGCGTTGAAGAACGGAAGAGGATGGACGCCGAAATTTGGAAAAGATTTGAGCGGACCATCGAGAGTACGGAAGATGGCTATCAAGTACGCTTTCCCTGGAAACAGGATGCCATCACACTCCCTGATAATAAGGCACTCGCTGTGAAAAGACTTCAAGGGACAATAGCTAAATTTGCAGATGATGAAGAGTCGCTACAACAATACAACGGTATCATAATGAATCAACTCGAGCAGGGGATTATTGAAGAAGTCAATGAAGAAACTCCTAGCGAAGGATCAATTGTCCACTATCTCGCACATCACGCAGTCAAAACGCCAACCAAGGCGACTACAAAACTTAGGATAGTCTTCGACGCCTCAGCACATCTCAAAGGACAACCATCGCTAAATGACGTCCTCTACCCAGGACCAGTGATCCTGCCCAAGATTTGCGACATCCTACTTCGATTTCGAATTGGGAGGGTCGCAATCATCAGTGATGTCGAGAAGGCATTCCTTCAAATAAGACTCCATCCCAAGGATAGGGATGCCACAAGGTTCCTGTGGCTGCGCGATATCGCTCAACCTTTGACACCAGCTAACATGATCACCTACCGCTTCACAAGGGTGACATTCGGCTTAAATTGCTCGCCTTTCCTTCTTGCCGGCACAATCAAACATCACCTGGAAACACGCATGAAGAATTCGCAGCTGGGGAAGGAAATAGCCAGCAATACTTACGTGGACAATGTAATAGTCACTACATCATCAACGGAGGACGCGATGCGACTATATGTCGATTCGAAGCAGTTGTTCAGAGACTTGAATATGAACTTACGAGAGTATCGCTCCAACGATGAAATACTCAACAGGCACATCTCCTCAACGGACCTCAGTACAAACGTAGTTCAAAAGGTACTGGGAGTGTCGTGGAATACCCAAGAAGACCAGATTCTCCTGAAGTGTCAATATCGACCTACACCAGCCGTGCCAACAAAGAGATCTGTCTCAGAGCAAGTAGCGTCAATATATGACCCACTTGGATTGCTTACGCCCTTAACATTACGAGGAAAGCAGTTCTTACAACAACTGTGGGCACACGACTATGGATGGGATACTCCATTGACAGCTGAACACCGACAGACGTGGTGCCAAATCCTCGAAGATGCCAGTGGATACCAAATTGCACTCCCACGGAGAGTAGCGCACATTGATTCAGAATCAGTTCTAGCCGTTTTCTCAGACGCAAGTGCAAACGGAATGAGCGTTTGTTCATATTTGGTCTCAGAAGATGGAAGTTATCTTCTCGCTGGGAAGTCGAAACTACCATCCTTGAAGGAGAACCCAACAATTCCGAAATTGGAACTCAACGCGATCACAATGGCAACGAGATTGGCCTACTCGATTCACAGTGCTATCTGTGAACGCGTCAATATAGTGCAAGTGTGTATATTCTCCGACTCGGAAATAGCGCTAAGCTGGGTCAAAGCGCCAACTCTGGAAAAATCAGCCGGAGTACTTGTCAGAAATCGAAGAGCCGAGATCAGGAGAATCGTGGCCGAATTTCCCACACCAGTTCTGTTCGGGTTTGTACCCTCGACAAAAAATCCAGCAGATTGTGGGACGCGGGGACTCACGAAAACAGAGTTCGAGGGCCACATGTGGTGGAGAGGTCCAGAGTTTCTTCAATATCCACTATCTCCACCCGAAGAGTGCCGTCTCTCCACATTTCCCCCAGAATCGACTGAAGAAGAGACGTGCGTCGTAGCAGTGACGACGAAGTCCACAACTGAACTAGTGGACTGGGGCCGACAGAGTTACTTGCCCTCCGTCAAACGTACGCTCGCATATGCTCTACGCTTCATCCGTCAACTGTCTCTGAAGCTTAACGAAGAATTACGCCACCGCCTAGAGAGCAATATCCCGGAACTTTGCTACATGTCATCAGAACCATACATCACAGCCACGGAAAATGAAATGGCATTGCGTGTTCTCGTTCGTCATCACCAAAGAATCCACTTCACACCATCGCAATTGAAATCATTGAAACAACTGAATGTGAGACCAGACGAAGCTGGAATACTACGATGCCAAGGACGTTTCGGAAAGGCTCACATGAGTCTCGACACGAAAAATCCCATGCTAGTCGCTTCAAAAACGGAACTATCCAGAGCAATAGTGAAGGAAGCACATCTTCCTTATCACTGCAGTACAGCACAAACTATCGCTAACGTCCGACAACAATTCTGGATCCCGAAGATACGGCAAATGGTCAAGCAATTTACACGATTGTGCATTCCATGCCAACGCTTGAATAATCTTCCGTTCAAATATCCCGACATGGAAGATTTACCCGAGCGACGTGTAATACGCACACGCCCTTTCGAACATGTTGGAATTGACTATTTCGGGCCACTGTCGGCAAAGCAGAACGATACTCCGATCAAGGTCTACGGGATTATCATCACATGCACGGTCACGCGACTGTTACACCTCGAACTTGTACTAGACATGTCTACCGAGCAATTGCTACACGCACTACGCAGGTTCTTTGCAAGACGAGGTGTCCCAGCAAGCATAACATCGGACAACGGTCCATCCTTCTTACTCGGAGAACAAGTGCTTCATGATGCAGTTTTTCCTGTCATCAACGACGTCTCATTTTCAACTGCAATGGCCACAAAGGGGATTCTGTGGAGAACAATCACCCCATATGCTCCGTGGCAGGGAGCATTTTACGAGCGATTGATTAAGTCTGTGAAGCACTCCCTATACAAGGTCATCAAAAGAGAAGTCGTTCATGTGGAGACACTTGAAACTCTCCTGATCGAAGTGGAAGGCACGCTCAACAGTAGACCCTTGACGTACCAAGAAGAACATTGGCAAGACACACCAATACTCAGACCCATCGATTTCATTCAGCGTGACATGATAATAGCATACCCACTTGAATCCATCACCGGCGATTTCGATGATACCGAGTACCATCCAACAAAGGAGGCGGTCCAGCTAAGAACGAGGAGACAGGCGGAAGAGGCCCTCAAATCTAGTCATGAGTTGACAGAGCGGTTCTGGAAGATGTGGAATGAGCACTACCTCCGCAGTTTAAGAGAAACACACAAGCTTTCCATAGATAACAAACGAGGTTCAGCACTTTCGCCTGCCATTGGAAACGTTGTGTTGATCGCAGATCCTCTGATGCCGCGGAACTCATGGAGGCTTGGACGTATTCGGGAATTACCTCGTTCAGAAACGGGGACAATCAGAGAAGCACTATTGAATCTGCCTTCCGGACGTGTAGTGCGCAGACCAATCAATCACCTCATCCCACTGGAGTTGGAGGATTCACCTGATCAATCGA